>OZ012739.1:563665604-564265604 GCA_963859935.3 Lathyrus sativus | reverse complement strand
AACCTAAAATATGCTCAAATCCCTACATGCAAAAGTTGACCTAAATCCCTCAATCATAAGCAATGTCAACAGTAAACAACAAAGAGAAAGGAGATGGGCAAACCTGATGCAACAGAGAAGAGAGAGCTTGAAGCAATTAGGGTTTGCAAGGAATTTGTGGGAAAAGAACTTGTGCAATATGAAAAAACAGTGAGGGTGAGAGTGTTTGTGAGTGTAAACCGTGTGAGACCAAAACAATTCAATATAAAATACAATTGGGCCTATGTGAGTGGCCCACCAAAAGAACTAAAAACTACCAGTTTCGCAGGGTTCGCTAAGCGAATAGCCAGCGAACACTCGCTACATGCTCGCCTAGCGAGCTGCTAGCGAGCATGACAGGATTTGCAATCTTCATAGCATAACCAGCACATGCCTAATCCAACAAAAAACATACAACACATAGAACCCATAACACACAGTAGAAAACATTAAATACTTACAATGTTGATGTGTCTCTCAACAATCGCTTGTTTAACGTCGGATAAGCTCGACGATCCATGATGCTCAAACCGAAACATCAAGAAGAAAAGCACAACTTTCTCGGTCCACATGACCATCGAGATAGATCTTTAAACGCTGGCCATTTACCGTCAGCTTTCCTTTTTCTCCATATCCTCAATGACAGCTGCCCCAAAGGTTTTTACCTCTTTAACACGGAATGGTCCGGACCACTTTGACTTTAATTTGCCAGGGAACAATCGTAACTTGGAATTGAACAATAGTACAAGCTGCCCCGACGCAAATTCCTTCTTACGGAGCTTCTTATCATGGTATTTCTTAAATTTCTCTTTGTACAACCAACTTGAGTGGTATGCGACATTACGCATCTCTTCCAACTCAAGAAGTTGCACCTTCCTCTTTTCACCGGCCAACTCATTATTAAAATTCAAAAATTTTAAGGCCCATAAGGCCTTGTGCTCCATTTTAACCGGCAAATGGCAAGTTTTACCATAAACCAATTGAAATGGAGTTAGCCCAATTGGAGCTTTATAGGCCGTGCGATACGCCCATAGAGCTTCATCCAATTTTTGCGACCAATCCTTCCTAGAGTTTGACACGGTTTTTTCCAAAATTCTCTTAATCTCTCTATTAGACACCTCAGCTTGACCATTAGCCTGTGGGTGGTACGGAGTTGCCACTCTATGCGTTACACCGTAATGTTGTAAAACTTTTTCCAACGGTGAATTGCAAAAGTGTGACCCTCCCGGGGGGTTCCAAAACGGGAAAAAATATTTTTCTTTAAAAAGTTTATGACCGTCTTAGAATCCGCCCTTGGTGAGGCAATTGCCTCAACCCACTTTGACACATAGCCAACTGCAACCAGCAAGTATTCATTTCCAAAAGAGGGTGAGAATGGTCCGACAAAGTCGATACCCCAACAATCAAACAATTCAACCTCTTGGATATTTTGGAGAGGCATCTCGTCTCTCTTTCCTATCCCACCACTTCGTTGGCAACTGTCACAACTTTGCGCATTGGCATTTGCGTCTTTAAAAATAGAAGGCCAATAAAATCCCGATTGAAGGACTTTATTTGTCGTTCTAGCCCCATTGAAATGTCCGCCATAAGGCGAGTTGTGACAATGCCATATAATACTTTGCGCTTCATCATTGGTAACACACCTCCTTAACAAATTATCACCTCCCAGCTTAAATAGATAAGGGTCATCCCACACATAGTACTTGGCATCCGAGAGGAATTTCCTTTTTTGGTTAGGAGTTAGGTCGGGCGGCACAAAACCACTCGCCTTGTGGTTTGCAAAATCCGCAAACCACGGCCTCACTTGAACTTTAAAGAGTTTTTCATCAGGAAACTCTTCTCGGATTTCCTTTTCTAAAGTAGTCACCTCCACATTGACAAGGCGAGATAAATGATCCGCCACCAAATTTTTTGACCCTTTTTTGTCTTTAATTTCTACATCAAATTCTTGCAACAAAAGGATCCAACGAATAAGCCTTTGCTTTGAATCCGGTTTGTTTAGCAGATATTTTATCGCCGCGTGGTCGGTATAAACAATCACTTTAGACCAAATGAGATATGACCTAAATTTTTCAAGTGCATACACTATTGCAAGCAATTCTTTTTCTGTTGTGGCATAATTAATATGCGCCTCATTAAGAACTTTGCTTGCGTAGTGTATAGCATGAAAATTATTGTCTTTTCTTTGACCTAACACCGCTCCAATAGCATAGTCGCTAGCATCACACATTAGCTCAAAATTTAAATTCCAATCCGGAGCAACTATGATTGGAGCGGTGATCAATTTTTCTTTCAAAATCTCAAAAGCTTTTAAACATTCATCAGATAAGAGAAATACCTGGTCCTTGGCCAGCAAGTTACTCAAAGGCCTAGCCACCTTTGAGAAGTCTTTGATGAATCGCCGGTAGAAACCGGCATGCCCAAGAAAGCTTTGGATACCCTTTAAGTTAGCCGGAGGAGGCAACTTCTCAATCACATCTACCTTAGCACGATCCACTTCAAGTCCTTTTGACGAGACTTTGTGACCGAGAACAATCCCCTCTGTTACCATAAAGTGGCACTTCTCCCAATTTAGCACTAAATTAGTCTTCACACACCTTTCAAGCACGGTTTCTAAATTTTCCAAACATAAACCAAAAGAACCACCAAACACCGAAAAGTCATCCATGAAAACTTCCATTGTTTTCTCTATAAGATCGACAAAAATAGCTTGCATGCATCTTTGGAAAGTTGTCGGCGCATTACACAACCCGAAGGGCATTTTGCGGTAAGCGAAGATTCCAAATGGACACGTGAAAGCCGTCTTCTCATGATCGGCCGGGTCAACCGCAATTTGGTTGTACCCGGAATAGCCATCTAGAAAACAATAGAATTGTTGTCCCGAGAGTCTCTCTAACATTTGATCCATGAATGGAAGTGGGAAGTGGTCTTTCCGAGTTGCGGTATTCAACCGCCTATAGTCAATGCACATTCTCCACCCCGTTGCTACCTTTGTTGTGATCAACTCATCTTTCTCATTACGAATAACGGTAATGCCACCCTTTTTAGGAACCACATGCACCGGACTCACCCAAGGGCTATCCGAAATAGGGTAAATCATTCCTGCATCCAATAGCTTGACAACTTCCTTCCTAACAACCTCTTTCATTGTAGGATTTAAGCGGCGTTGTAGTTGAGCCACCGGCTTAAAATCCTCTTCCATTAAAATTGTGTGCATACAATAGGAAGGACTAATTCCTTTTAGATCGGAAAGAGTCCACCCTATCGCTTCTTGATTCTTTTTTAACACATCAATTAAACGGGATTCTTCCTTTTTGGACAAAAGGTTGCTAATGATAACCGGCTTTTCTTCGGTTTCATCTAGAAATGCATACTTCAAGTTGTTTGGTAACTCCTTCAATTCAATTATTCGGTTTTCATCATTGACCTCTTTTTTCAAGACTTTCTCCTCCACTTCCCATGGTTGCAACTCCTTAAGACTATCGAGTTCTCTTAAACATTCATCAAGAGCTTCTTCTTCTTCAAGAGTGAAAACTTCAAAGGAGTCATTAAGGGCTAGTTCCATGGGAGTTATGTCATGAACATGTTTTGCAACTTCAAAGGTGGCTTCTTCAATTACATCAATCCGGAAACTATCATGTTTGTCATTTGAGTGCTTCATTGCTTCAAAAAGGTCAAAAGTGACTTCTTCATTTTGTACCCTCACCTTCATCAAACCGTCGTCTACATCAATCATCATACGAGCGGTTTTCATGAATGGTCTTCCGAGAATTAGCGGCGCATCATCGTCTTCCTCCATATCAATAACAATAAAATTAACCGGAAAGAAAAACTTGTCAACCTTTACCAATACATCTTGAGCTACTCCATAAGGATGAGTAGTAGACTTATCGGCTAATTGCAACTTCATACGGATGGCCTTAATCTCAATATTGCCAAGCTTTTTCACAATAGATAAAGGTATAAGATTGATGCTTGACCCCAAATCGATTAACCCCTTTCCAACATAAACGTCGCCAATCGTAACCGGCAAGGTGACTCGCCCCAGATCATCTTGTTTTCTCGGTAGAGTCCTTTGGATGATGGCACTACAACTCGCATCAAGAACAACTGTTTCCGACTCCGTATACCTTCGCTTTTTGGTGAGTATGTCCTTCATGAACTTGGCATACTTTGGCATTTGCTTCAAAGCTTAGGCAAACGGGATATTGACTTGGAGTTGTTTAAAGATATCCATGAACCGGACGTAATGCCGTTTATTTTCTCTCCTAGATGGAGCATGTGGATATGGTAAATTTTGGACCGGAGTAGTGCTCACTACCCCCGTCCCTCTAGATGCTCTAGAGTTTCTATCTCTTTTCTTCTTCACTTCATCCACCTTCACTTTTTCACTTTTATTATTTTCAACTTCACCATTCGTTTTGTTTTCAACTTCAACCACTTTTTCTTCCTTCTCAACTTCCCCCTCACTCCAATCTCCAACTTCACCATCAATTTCATCCATTTTTTTCTCGCCATCCTTTTTCTCAACCTCTCTTTTTTCACTCTCATCAACCAACTCTTTTCCACTTCTTGTTCTTATAGCCTTACAATGCTCCTTAGGATTTGTTTGCGTGTTTGCCGAGAAATATGGTTCGGATTATTGTTCCGCTAATTGCTTAGCAAGTTGCCCAACTTGAGTCTCAAGATTTTTAATTGCCGCATCGCTACTTTTTTGATTCGCCATTGACATTTGCATGAATTGCGTCAATGTCTCTTCTAAATTTGAAGCTACGACCGGTGGTTGTTGAGCTTGATAGGGATTTTGACGGTTGGAAGGACCACCCCCATAACCTTGGTTATGTTGATAGTTTTGTCTAGGTTAGTACCCTTGGTTGCCTTGGTAGTTTTGTTGTTGTGGATTTTGGTGGTGGTGTTGTTGTTGATACGGTGGTTGTTGTTGTTGATGTTGCCTCGGTTGGTAATCTCTTTGATTTGCCATGTAATTAACTTCTTCGAACCCGAGAGGTGGACAAAACCCGGTGTCATGATTGCCCTTGCAAAGCTCACAACAAGCTATTTGTTTCGCTTTTGAAGGTTCTTTTAACTCTTTTATTTGTTGAGTTAAAAGTTCCACTTGTTGTGAGATAAGCTTGTTTTGCGCAAGAATAACGTCATTTGTCCCTAACTCGAGCACACCCAGTTTTCTTTGAGTCACCCCACGGTTATGATTACCTTGATGATCATTAAGTGTCATCTTATCAATAATTGCAATTGCATCATCTGCACTTTTTGACATCAAAGAACCTCCCGCCGTAGCATCCAATAAGGTCTTGTGAACCGAAAGGAGTCCATTGCGGAAAATATGAACTTGAGTGAGCTCGTAGAAACCGTGTCCCTTGCACTTTCTTAACATAGATTTATATCGCTCCCAAGCTTCGTTTAGTGATTCACTAGCTCCTTGAGAAAATACCGCAATTGCAGGTTTAGCCTCCATGAATCGGTTATGTGGAAAGAAACGTTCAAGAAACTTCTCTTCTAGAAGATTCCAATCCGTCATGATTATTGTCGATTGATCAAGGTACCACTTCTTCGCTTTCCCAATCAAGGAATGAGGAAATAGTCTCCTAAACAATGACTCTTCGTCAGCTTCTGTTGCTCCTGTCGCGCCAGCAATCTCATAGAATTTTGTAAGATGGGTGAACGGATCCTCATGGTCTAGTCCCGTGAAAGGATTTTGATAGACTAGATCTAGGATTCCCGTTTTCATTTCAACCTGTCTTCCGTTTTGAAGATTCCGTGCGAACTGAGCTGTATGTCTTGGACTGTTCGTGCATGGAGTGGAAACTGGAGGAGGTGGTGGTGGAGGTGCTGCCATAATTGGTGTGAAATGTGGTGATGGTGGTGGTGTAGAGGAACTTTCTCCTTGCTCTTGTCTTTGTTTATCTTGTTGCCTCCTCCGTCTTGTTCTGCTGTTCAGTCTCCTTGCGGTTCTTTCAATCTCGGGATCAAAAAGAATTTGGTCCTCAGGAATCTGCCATCGCATAAAACAAAGGCTGCACACTAAACCAAACAGATTACAAGCACAAGTCAAAAATTCAAAGTTAAAAATTCAACAACTATTGCGATTCTCGCAATATCAATTTATATTCCCCGGCAACGGCGCCATTTTGTTAGAACAGTGGTAAAGTGTCGGGTTTTTGTTATCGTCTCCATAGGGAATATGAGATATTGCAGCCGTTCGACAGTTGATAAATTCGTAACTTTGTAGTAACAAAAAGGGGGTTTGGTTTTATGTTACGGTAGCTTTGCATAAAAGTAAGAAATGCGGTAAAATATTGGTTTTACGTTTTAAATGAAGATTGTCAAAGTTAGGGTTTGGTAATCACTTTGCATGTATATGTTCGATCAATAATGCATAAACTCTTTTTAATGATAAACACATTCACAATATCCTCCCAATATGATTATCTCTAACTCACATTGTGATATTTCCCATTTTGATCCATTGTTGATTTCTCACACAATCTATCAAAATGACAACATTTAGGTTTAACATTTTAGTGAACAACAACATTCAAGACTATTTCTAGCTCAAGAAAGGAGATGGATGAAAACCTAGGTCAAGAGTTGGAAAATATCTTTCAATCAAGAACCAACACAAAAGGTTATAAATAAAACAAGGTTTTCACCATATATTAATAATCAAAGAGTTTTACAAATGAGGATCATCCATATACATACAAAGCTTAATGATCACCTACATCTAACCTTGACAAAATAAAGAACTTAGCCACTCATTTCCTTAATAGCTTACAAAAGAAGTTTCGGAAGATGGTTGATGAACATCCGGGTTGAATGATCCAACTTGGATGAGAATCCACCTTCTTTTTGTTGGAATATGTTAAGAGATGAAGAAATGAGAGCCAAAAGTGTTCTAGGGCACAAAATCTCACTCTATATCCAAACTATGTAAAAAACAAGTAAAAAAAGATATGTCCAAAAAGTAGCCCCTGCTACTTATAGAAAGTGGAAAATCTGGGCACGTTCGCTACCTGCTCGCTAGGCGAGCTGCTAGCGAATGCTCGCTACAGCTTCGCCTAGCGAACATGCTAGCAAGGACTGCAGTTTTTCTTCTATCTTGCTTCGCTATATCTTCGCTGCAGCGAACCAGCCAGCGAAGGATGCTTGATTGATTTTGGAGTTGCTCGCTAGGTGCTCGCTGGGAGCTCGCCTAGCGAGTCTTTCGCCATATGCTCGCTACCAGCGAATGATGTCAAGAATGCTTCTGCCCAAGTTTGGGAGTGTTCGCTAACAGCTCGCTAGGCAAGGCTGCAGCGAACACTCGCTACTCACTCGCCAGGTGTTCGCCTAGCGAACCAGCTTTTTCTTTTCTTCTTTTCTTGATTCCTTTGTCAACTTTCTTGTGTATTCAAATTATATTCTTTCAAGCTCAAATCCTGCACAATAGCACACAAATCAAAGGGACCAAGAGCATTTAACACAATGATGCACAATTTACAAAAGCGAGGCGGTTTAATACATTTTTAGGACAAAAGGGAGCGAAAGATGTCCACATTTGATAGCTCAAATAAGCACAATTGGGCATCTAACACCTGCCCAACAGATGGGCAGGTCTGGGCCCACTCCAGAACAGGAGCCTCCCAAGTCGTAGCTTTAGAGTAAAGGAGAAATGACTTGACGATAACTGCGTCGGGGACGAAGAAGGTGAGGAAGAAACTTGTCGGACTGCCGTGTCGAGGGCGCCGGGGCGCGAGGATGTTGAACTTGTCGGGCTATCAAGTCGAGCAGGTGGAAGATTTTCGAACGCTCGCCTGCCTGTGCTCGAAGGGGAGAACAAAGAGACTCGACCGTTAGTGGTGACCACGTGTGTGACAATTATTGTGCCACTTAGGGCGGCTACCCTAGGGTACTCGAGTGCCTAGGGGCACTTAGAGTCCCGTGCTGTGTTTATAAATAGGCAGGTGCCTACCCTTTTACCACTTTTTGCCCACACTCGCTATCGCACATGATATCTGGATCTCTCGCACACACAGTCATACAGTACCGCCACTGTATCTTCCGCCGTGCATTCCGCCGTCTCTACTATCCCAGTAAGTTTTCTACTTCTTTTCTTCCGTCTTCCTTAATTTTAATGCCCTTTGTCGTGGACATGATGAATATCCCGAGGAGAGAGTGGGTTCTCCGGAGAATACGACGGGATCCTCTTGTCCTAGGATGAAGGCCCCGAGGTGACTTAAGGCTTTAGGATGAATGTCCTGGGGACAAACGACATGGTAAGGATGGACTCTCTAGGGACGTAGGGTAATGTAAGATGAACACCCTGGGGACGTAAGATAAGGTTAGATGAACGCCTTGGGCATGTAGGATAGGGTTAGATGAACGCCCTGAGGAGGAACGCTTGGGTAGAGATGGACGTCGTAGGGACATGGGCCGCCGCCGAGCTCTAGTCATCGTCCTTATCGCCCTTTCACTTGATTTGTGGTGGAAGGGTGAATTTGATCTTGAAACGTCGAATTCACCATTTCCTTCTGCTTTTCAGGTGAACATAACCTCGTGGGAAACGGGAAACATGGAAGTTGACGTGGAGCCAGAGTCCCCGGTGGCCCCGCCTGTCGAGGGGCAAGCCCAATCTGTTGAGGAGTGGGTCGCAGAGGAACCTTTAAACACGTCATCCTGCTTCGTTGATAATGACGTTGGCGCTTTCGCGACCATTGAGGACCGCTGTGAGGGCTCTTCTATGAGCTGGCAAGCGTATCGACCACGGGACCATCATCGGATATGTTCGAGCTACGGGAAGATGAGGTTTTCCATGTAAGAGTTTTGCTTCCGCGAGGCGGGTCTTCGGCTGCCCTTCACTGATTTCCAATTGGACATTTTTGACTGGCTGAAGCTGGCACCTTCTCAACTGCACCCTAATGCTATAGCCTTCATTCAGGCATACGAGCTCGTCTGTCGGCATTTGAAGATCGGGGCCACCCTTACGTTGTTCTTTCTACTTTTCCACCTACATAGGCAAATGGTGGATGGCCGACAAGGGTGTGTGTCGTTAAAGCAACCGAGGAGGCTCTTCCGAGCGTACATGGACTCTGTCTGGGATTTCAAAGTGCATTTCTTTGTGGTCCGGCCTGTCTCTTTCAAGACATGTTCCTCTTTGTACCGACGAGAAGCCCGAGAAGTGAACGGGAAGTGGGAGGAAGTCATGGTGCCGAAGGTGCCCCTGGACTAGTCAGAGGAACACTTAAGGAGGGGTACAGATCATTATATCGTACGGGCAGGGATCATGGGCGAGGAGGACCAGGTGGGCTACCAGAGGCTAGTGTCCTTCGTAGCCAGTTTCACCCCTACAAAGCTCGTGACGCCCGATGAGAACTTTATCCTCGACAGCCGAGGGAACATTCTCCAGCAGCCGAGGCTCATAAACACAAAGGCTCTACTCGAGTGTTCGTCTAAAGAGGAGGCTCTATGTTTCCTAGGTAGCGAGCGGTGTTCTGCCCATCTCTTTGGTCCCCGTTTATCCCCGTGTTTGCTAATCATTTCATTTGTTTTTGCAGGAAGCATGTCGATTATGCAAGAGCGCGTGAAGAAGTTGGAAGCCTCCAAGGTCGCGGCTAAGAGCGGAAAGGGAATGGTAGCCCAAGTGATGCAGCAGCCTTTTGCCGACCAGGGTGGAAAGGGCTCCTCGTCTTTGCCCCAGGGTGTTGCACCCCAAAATTTGCCCAACCTTTTTCTTTAGCTGGCTTTTGTTTCTTTACATGGTTCTAGAATTTGCATTGCATACCATTGCTCATTTATCATGGGATCAGGAGGTTGTGCATAGCAAGAGGAGGTTACCAAGAGTGTTGAGCCTAAGCAAGGGGTTTCACTCATCAAGTCATCAAAAGGTGGTCAGTGTTCTTTGAGAAGGTTAATGGGTGTATGTGGAGTATCTCCTAACTTGGAAGCCAATTGAAGACCATCAAAAGGTTGTGAATTCATGATTATGGATTAGGGATGTTGAGAAAACTCATTGAAGGCTTTGAGAGCCATGTTGGAGTTGTTGTGTCATGTGGAAGAAGCCATAGCCAAAGGTGTTGCACCTAGGGTTTTCATCTGGTCAACCCTCAGTCAACTGTGAAATTGAAGGAGATTAAAACTCAATTCTAAGTCTCTATGGCCATGGAATATTGTGTTGAGATGCTTAATGTATTATTTCAAGATCAAGTCAAGAAGAATCAAGAGTGTGAGAAGTTACTAAATTAGGGTTCCTAGTGTAAAATCCCATGTTTAGTTGCCAACTTCAAGACCACATATCTCAAGATAGAGGTCTCATATCATCTTGACCCCAACATGAAACTTGTAGAGCATGTTTCTAGCTTTCTTTTGAGTACTAGAAGTCATTCAGATGATTTCTAGAACTCAAGTTATGATGCTGACAAGTTACAGGTCCTCAAATGAATGTGAGTTTGGTCAACAAAAGTCAACCAACTTCCAAGCCATGTTTGACCTAGAAGGATGTTTCTCCTCACCTTTACCAAAACATGAAAGTTATTCCTCATGATCTTAGCATTCCTAAGAGTACTAGGAGTCCTTCATCTGATTTGTGGAACTCAAGTTATGAGGCTTGTAAGTCAGGGGCATTTTGGGAAAGTAAGATTACAAGTCATTTTCATTATAGGTCCATTTCACCACTTTGCTTACTTCAAATGAAAATATTTCCAACATGAGACTTGCTCAAAATGGGGTCATTTTCTCATCCAAACATCAAGGAACCATTGATTTGGCTTAGAAGGAAGATTGGATGAAGGAATTTCATGAAAAAGGGATTAAAAGGAGAAAATCCAATTAAATTCATTTGGGATCAATTTTGTGCAATTGTGTGTACTTTTTGAGTGCAAATCACATCCTAAACATAATGGCAATTTTATAATTTGAATTTGAGGAGCTTTGGTATGCCATTTTCATGCTTGCTTCACCATGAAGTAACAAATGCAATTCATGCCATAAGGTCAAATTGAGGAGCCATTTTCAGCCTTTGGATCAATTCATCCCATGTGCAAGCTAACTGAACCAAAATTACAGCTTGGCAAGAGGCATTTTCGTGCACATTTTCAAGTTTCATGAAGGAAAATTTTGATTTTCAATAGGACCTAAAACAACTTTGTTTGTGCTTTCTTTTCACCCAAATCCAACATATATAATCTCAGGATCATGAGCAATGGATTAGAGGCGAATTTGGAGGAGAATTGAGAGAGAACACATTTGAGAAAGAGGAGGAAAAGTTGAAATTCGAATTTCATGATTCAACCAGATTTAAGCCAAATTAAGCACTCAAACAACTTCATTAAAGGTTAAGGATTGTTTCTGGGCATTTTCCTTCAAGCTTCACGAAGAATTGAAGGCTCAGCAAAAACACTCCACTAGGTAAATCACTTTTCAACTTTTCTCTCTATTCATGAAGATTCTGCGTGCCACATTTGTGTGGTTATGATGTATGAAATGTATGCTTGGATTCTGGATACAATTGGTTGTTGATTGTGAAAGTTTCAATGTGACATGGGATTTCTGTTTGGCCTCCATTTGCTTTATTTTTGGATTGAAATTAAAAAAAACCATGGATTTGGATTCTATGCAAGATGTAGATCAGTTTTGACCTAAGTTTTGCTTGATTTGGTTGAGTTTGGACATGGCCTCGCCGGAGCTATCATCGGAGAAGACGACCGAAACAGTGGTTCCGGCCGTCTGGTTCTTTCCCTCTGTTTCCTTGTTTAAATGAAGAAGACGACCACGTGTGCATGTTTTATCCGTTTGATCTGTTTACTTGTTAATCCAATAGCCACCAACACTCTGCATCATGAACCTTCGTTTGACTTGCCACACACAATCACATGAAGTGCACCGTTCCACTTATTTTGCTTGCCTGAACACGTTGCCTGTTTGTATCCCTTGGATTTGCTTGCTTTTTGATATGATGGCCCAGAACATGACCTACTGTGTGCCCTCTTTGACCATGTCCCATTAGATCATGCTGAAACTCATCTTTTCATTTAATTGGTATTGGACCTGGGCTTTTGATTGCTAATGACACCCCTAGTTGAGCTGGGCCATTATTTTTACACGCTTTTTCTTTGCTATTCATACCATGTTTTTTCCATTTTCTTTTTAATTTCTCTTTTATTTTGTTTTGTATTTGTTTTGATTTAATTCCATTTAAAATGCTTCCAAGCTTGATAAAATTCCAGAAAAATATGTTTTAGACATTTTAGGATGTCTTTTATTCTTAGGAAATTTTATTTTATTTTATTGGTTTATTTTTCAATTAAAAATGGAATTAATCATTGGATGTATTTTATTGGACTTATTTCTTGGCATGGTTTGTTCTTGATTTTGTTTCTTCCATTTCCTTTAGGTCCAATGACCCAAAATTCATCCTCATGTTCATGATGAGTTGATGAATTTTTGAGAACCATTTTGCCTCAGTTGGTTGACTTTTGGTTTGACTTTTAGTGCATTTCATTTGACCCTCGACAATCTGCATTCACAATGGGACACCCTTGTGAATCAATTTCTTTGGTGGTGTTGTGAATTGATTTTGATTGTGATCTTTTGGCCTCTGTTTGCCAACATGTTTGGGTACCTTGTGAATTATATTTGATCATTTTTGAACCATTTTCCTAATTTTGAGGTAACTTGCAAGTCAAGTTACCTCCAAGGGAGGTTCATACAAGTGCATGACCTAGTTTGAGTTGGAAATGACCTTTGTGGATCCATTAAGCTCTCAACTCCTCTTGTTTCATATAATAGACATGTTGAGCTTGTTGTATGATCATTTTTAGCTCAAAATAATGTTCATTGCTTGTTCATTTGTGTGTTTCCTTTGTTGCTTCCATTTAAGGTTTCCATATGTGACTTGTTTGCATCCTTTTGTGTGATTGCCTCTTGTGCTTTTCTTCTTCTTCTTTCTCCTTTTCATATGTGCATGGTTGGTTGAGATGAGCTTGTGGAGGCTACTACCCCATGCTATTTTCCTCCCACTTTCATTCTTACTTGTGCATTTTATGTTTGCATGTTTACATTTGCATGTTCTTTCTTCTTCTTCTTCTTTTGCTTTTCTTTGCCATGTTCCCCATAAGTTCTCTAATCTCTTGAGGTTATGATAGACATTAGATGTTTAACCATGCATGATAAAATTAGGTAGTTCCATTTTGAATCCCAACTTTAAGTCCATTTTGCATGGTAACTTTTAGGATTGATTAGTCTCTCATTAGTGGTCATTTCTTCTTTTCTCATCTTCATACAATCTTAACACACTTAATAAAAATAATGGATGTTGTGCCATGAGCCTTATACTTGGGAAATGGTGATTGAGGGGCTACCTCGCAATTGCCTAGAGTGTTTAGTATACGTCCTTAGGATGATATGCGACGCATTAGATCCTAGGTTTTAGACTTTAGTACAACATACATTATAAACACTCAAGTTCAAAACACTTATTCTCTAAAAAACACAAAAACACTTCAAACCTTTTTCATCCTTTGGGGTTCTTAATCCAAGAAAATCTTTTCAGAAAAAGAGTGTTGTTAACTTTTAGTTCTATTGCAAATGGGAACGCCTAAGTCTCCCATGCTCCAGCTGCATACACCAACTGCTAGAACTGATTGTTAACCCTACCCGGGCCTAAAAAAAACGTTTGAACCAAACCGGTGTTCTTTTTAGCCCGAACTACGTTTGCACTGATCTTTTATACCAGATGAAAGTATGTAGCCACAAGACGCGATGTCTTGGCGAGCAACCTTCCCCCTTCACCCGTAGTTAGCCGAACTACGTTGACTCTGACTTTCCCATTGCACGAGGGAATACGTAGGCACAGAGCTGCGATGCTCTGCCGAGTCTTCTCTTTTCTTTTTTCTTTTGTCCATTGGCCTTTAGCTAGATAATTGATCACCCTTTTAGAAAGAAAAAAATGTGTGGATCCCGTCGAGTACGACGGACGTGAGGGGTGCTAATACCTTCCCCTTGCGTAACCGACTCCCGAATCCAGACATGGTTGCGACGACCTTGTCTTTCCCTTTTTTCGTTAGGTTTTCTCGATCGTTTCCTTTCCCTCTCTTTGGGATAAATAACGAAAGGTGGCGACTCTTCTGTTTTCCGTCGAGTGTTTTTCGCAGCTGCGACAGTTGGCGACTCTGCTGGGGACTCTGGTTCCCTATGCGAGTCAATCCTAGCACGTGTTTGTTTATCTTTGGGTGTTGTATCTATGTACTTTATTTACTTCCGCACTTTATTTTCCTGCATCATATATCATTATTACTGTGTTGTGGGGATGGGAAGTTCTGATGAGTAATAAGCCGGATCCGGGCTTGAGTACAAACCTAGCGTTAGTCGTGGAGATTAGTGGGGGGCTTGCTTGCTTAGCAGGTATAGATTCCCATGAAATTCACACTCAGACGAGATTCTCTTTGATGACTTCTCATCTGGCCCTTAGGGCTCGACAGGATGTTGGATCTGAGGATTGTCGACTCTGGGAACAGATCATTTGTGAGTTAGCTAAGTGAGGCCTCTTCGAAAGATAATGATGCCGAACCAGAAATAGTGAATGTATCATCATTTCTTGAAAGTCTGTGACGCTGATGAACGCATAGGATGCCATACCTTATCAGTGAATAGGTCCATACCTGTGAGGGGGACTAGGGTTATGCAGGAAACTTTTACCTTCAGATTACCCGGTTTTCTCTACAGTTTGAATCTGGATTATTGGTATCAGTTGGTTTCTATCAAAGCATTGCTATGTTCTTGCTGAAGCAGAGCTTTGATCTTTCTCGGTCTACAGCATAGTAGTCTTGATCCTTTATTTGCTGCATTAGCATTTTGCATTTTTGCATTGCATTTGCATTTCATTTTGCATATTCATCCTCGGCCGGAACAGGGAGCTCACCCATCTTTTGTCTGCTTCACTAGTTGATCTCCCGACATTCACATTGGACTGGAATTAGCTTCTGGAAGGATCATGAACTCAAGAGAGCAGAACTTGGTTGTTACGAGGGCAGAGTTTGAATTGATGAAGAATCAGTTGAGTCAACTCTTGAAAGCCATGTCAGCTATGACTAGTGGAGAGGCTGATATTCAGAGGACCCCAGTGAACAATGTTGCTCAAGCTCAGCCTGTGCCGGTTCCTGTCGAAGAGCATACTATTGCCAGAGATAGAGATTCATCTTCTCTCCATGACACAGATTATCAGAGCTTCACATTCTCTGTGCCGGATCCTCAAAGGGTTGTTCCGAAGGTTAATGCTGAAGACCCACATACTGTTGAGTTTATGAAAAAATATCATCTGTTAGATGAAAAGCTTGATGCCATGATGAGTCAGAATACTCTCAATCTGAATGCTTCGAGCATGTGTTTGGTGCCTGGTCTTGTGATGCCTCCGAAGTTCAAAACTCTGAATTTTGAGAAGTTCAAAGGGGATAGTTGTCCAAAGCAGCATTTGGTGATGTCCTACAGGAAAATGACTTCACATGTCCATAATGGAAAGCTTATGATTCACTGTTTCCAGGACAGTCTGAGTGGAGCATCGTTGAATTGGTATATGCAGTTGAAGAGTGATTGCATCAGATCATGGTCAGATTTAGCCAATGCCTTCGTGAAGCAGTACAACTACAATCTTGACATGGCTCCTAGTCGCGTGCATTTGCAAGAATTATCTCAGGCGGACAATGAATCCTTCAAAGGGTATGTACAGAGATGGAGAGAATTAGCTGCTCGTGTTCAACCCCCACTTCAGGACAGAGAGTTGGTTGATATATTCTTGGGTACCTTGAAAGGCCATTAATTTGACAATTTGATCAGTGGTGGAATGTCAAACTTTGCTAACTTGGTGATAATGGGTAAGCGTATTGAGAGTGGACTCAAGAGCGGAAAGATTCGAAACATCCCCTACATCTTAGTTGAGGAGAATAAATCAGTTGTCAGTTCTCAAGAAGAATGGGAAAGAGGAAGTGATGTTCTTTCAGAATATCTTGTATCTCAAGTTCATTTTTCAGATACTTCGAGTGTTCAGAGTCAGCAGTCTGTGGGGTCTGTGTATCAGGTATCTATTTCCCGCCAGAGTCAACAGTTGTACCGTTGTCAATCGCGTCAGCGCACCAGACGAAGACCCGGGAAACCAGAGAGGCATTTTGCTCAGTTGCCGGTTTCATACAGTCAGTTGTTGCCGGATTTGATCAGAGGTGGGTTGATAGTGCCGAAGAATATTAATCCAGAGATCCCTCCATATCCACCAGGCTTCGATGTCAACGCCCACTGTGAGTACCATGCTGGGGCACAAGGGCATTCAACTGAAGATTGTAAGGTGCTTAGGAGCCAGATTCAGGCTCTACTGGATTCCAACAGGATCTCAGTCACGTCTCAGGGTATTCATATTAATGATCTTCTCTTATCCAGCCAAGAGGGTGTATCAGTTCATGTTATGGAGGAATTCACTGAGAGTATTTGTTCAGAAGAGTATCATATTGAAGACTCGGTTAATGGTTATATCCCTGTGTAGAATTTGTTCATTATTGTATGCTGACCATCGCCAGGCTTGTTGGTCGAGGCCACTCTGTTTGTATTCAGTTACTCCTGTATGGTGGATATATGTGTGATGGTTATCCCTGATTGGATCTTGGGTTCCTTTTTGCCTTGGTGCTATTCTGAGATTTCCCTATTGCATACTTGTCTGCATCTTGCATATTATTTTTGTATAACAGGTACCTCGGAGCTGTTAATTTGACTTCATGTACTCCGTTAGTTTGTTGCAGGAATTCCCGCAGAGTTATGGAGCAAGTTCAAGCAGAGCTACGAGAAGTTAAGAGCCAGATGGGGCAGTTCATCATGGACATACAAGCGTTGTGCTTGGATCAGAATGCGCTCAGAGAGGAGAACCATCAGTTGAAAACTCAGGTGGGCTTAATCATGGAAGTGATAAGGAGCGTGCTCAGGAAAGAAGGTGATCAAGTGCCTGAGGCTGCATCAAAGATGCTTGTTCCACTTCTGTCTGTGGAACCTATGCCAGAGCGTAATGTATGTCAGAAATATGATGCACAACTGGAGGTTCCGAAATTCCCGTGTCATCAGTTGCGTCCCGTTTCTCAGGAGAATCCCAGGATTAGAAGATATGGTCAAAGGATAAAATCTCAAGACAGAATGTTCGATCAGATCCCCATGGATTATGCTCAATTGGTGCAGCTCTTGCTCCAACTTCAGTTGGTTAAGCCTCAGACTTTGACTCCATTTACTGGCCAGCCACCGCCGAACTTTGATGTCAATGCCCATTTTGATTCCCACTCTGGGGGACAGGGGCACAACGTCACGAACTGTAAAAATTTTAAGCATAAGGTTCAGTACCTGATTGATTCGAAGACAATTGAATTCACGTCGGGCGGCATGAATGTATCAGGTGAAGTTATTCCCTATCATGCAAAAGAGATGGATACTCCTATTCCCTCGCCTAAAGCTGCAGTAGGTCAAGAGTATATCCTACAATATTTGGTGTCAGAATCTCCTTGCCCACAATTTCTGCCTGTTCTTGGGTCAAGCTTAAGGATGAAAGCGCCTGAACAGAAAGAGTCCTCAAGAGTCCAAACCCAGTCGCATGACGTTTCTGCTGTTCAGAGTCCACAACCTTTTGGGTATTTGCAGCAAAACTATCAATATCAGAATCAGAATAGGTCTCGCAGCAATTTGAAAAGAAGGAGTGCTTCTCTGCATCCAGTGCCTATGTCGTACAGTCAGCTACTGTCGCACCTAGTTCAGAATTCTTTGGTGGAGCCCAAAGCTCTCAAACCGGTGCCAGAACCTTACTCTCCCCGGTATGATCCCAGCGCTCAATATGGGTATCATGGAGGATCCGCGGGACACTCAATTGAAGATTGCGAGGCTTTTCAAGCCAGGGTACAACAGTTGATGGACTAAAGGTGTATATCTTTTCCAGGAGGAAGGTTGGTCGTACATCACTCGTCTGACTGAGTTTGAAGACTTCAAGGGTTGCATTCCCACAGCAGCTAATCAGTGTGAAAGCCCAGTTCCCAGAGGCTGGCAATTTTCGTTTTATCCTGTTATTTATTTATGTTTGTAATTTCTTTCCTGTTTAAAGTGCAAACTCATTTGTAAAACTTGTTTTCGATTGATATTAATGAAATGAATATGCATGTTTTGATTATATCCATTCGTGTTCACTAATCGCTTTTTACAGATGTCATACGCTTGTTTAAGCGGAATCCGGGGAGGATGACGAAGTTTAAAGACACGCAAGCTTCTGATTGTATGCTTTTGAAATAAAACCTGCTGATGATGTACAGACATTGTTTTAAATTCCAAAACACCGGAGATATAAGGATGATAATCCCTTGTCAACCCCTTTGAGCCTAGTAGTAGGAGTTTCTTTCTGAAAACGAAAAACCCTAAATTTTAATCTGGGACGGGGTAGATGTCAGCTAATTTTGGCCGATCATCCAAATTGCAATAGGAGTGTTCCCGTTCGAGGATCAATCACACATGTATAGGCCGTGCCTAAAGAACCACAATGGTTAAACCTTGTCGATCAAGGAGTGAAACAATCACAATCCCTTCAACAAGTCAGACAAGCCGGTGTCACACGATTTTTTCCAAAAAAAAAGAAAAAAAAAGGGAAAAGAGAAAGCCCGCTAAGTCGAATCTTGAAAACAAGCAACTTAGGCAAAAATTAGGGCATCCCGCTGGACTTTGAAATAAAAAAAAAGCTCAAAAGAGCCAGTCCAGGCAAAAATAGGGAAATAAAAAAAATGATGATGAAAAAGCAAGTCGTGTGATTCAAGCACCAAAGACGAAAAAGTAAGTGACTGTCACTCCAAAAACGTGTGGGTTCCCGAACCAGCACTCCTGTCATTCAACCTCTGAGAAGTTGAGCGCTAGTGTCGAATTAGCTGAATATAGGATTGGAGAACATCATGGAGAATGGGTGGGTTAAAATAAACTTTGAGCCTTTATCATTTCTTTCTTAAACCGTGAACCTGACCAAGTTACAACCTGAAAAAGTCCTAATTGAAGCAGGTTTGTTTCGAAAGCATACTTCGGTAAAGATTGCATTGAAACTGACTCCTAAAAGGATTCCTTTTACAGTGTTGTATTAATATTGACATTTTGATAAATGATTTATTCACTTTATGTCACAAAATTTTCCAGTGAACAGATTGGAATTTCAAAACTGTCATATGCATTACATTTAATATATCTTTTTATGCAGAACAATTCGTTTTACTTGCGAGTGAGCGCTTGACAACAGGAAAGTTTCCACAATGGAAAGTCTGATCAGGATAGAATGCAGAATGCCTGAATACTTCGTCGAACTGGGGCAAGCTGTTGCACCCTAAAATTTGCTCAACCTATTTCACTTGGTTTATGTTTCAATTACATTAGCATTTGCATATAGAGTCATGTACATAGTCTAATCATCTGCATAGCATAGCATAGCAAGCCATCCAACAAGGGACCAAGTACTATTCTCCGCTCTATGAGCCTATCAAGAGGTTATTATTCAAATTTAAGCATCTCCAAGTCATCAGAAAGAAATTGAAACCTGAGAAGTTAGTGGACCAAGCAGTGGATCTCTCTCCTATCTTGAGTGTATGTGAAGATCATCAAAGAAGTTGTGAGATGTGGATTGAGCATGGGGGGTATATAGACATCATGGAAGACCAAGAGGGTCATTTTGAGAGTGAAGCAAGTCATTGGTGTGATTACAAGAGTTGCAGTTGAAGACAGTCAACTAGGGTTTCATCTGGGTCAACCCTAGGTCAACCCTAGGTCAAATGACTGATTGAAAGGTATTAAGGTCTATTGGAGAGATGTGGGGTTCATCATTTGACATGTAGAGAAGGATGTGGTGTTGTACCAAGAAGAAATCAAGAGAAATCAAGAAGAAGAGGAGTTTCTAAATTAGGGTTTCTGTGTAAAATCCCCTGATTTAGGTCAAACTTCAAAGCCAGATAAGTCAAAATTCAAGCTTCAAATGGATCCTTGGCCAACATGAAACTTGTAGAGGATCTCAAGACCTTTAATTTGAGTGGTTGAAGACATCAAGGAGATTTATAGAACTCAAGTTATGGTCCTTGCAAGTTACAGGTCATCTGAGGTAACTGAAATTTGTCTGTGAAAGTTACTTGTCTTCCAAGCAATTTCTACCCCTCAAGGAGATTTCAAATGAATTTCTGGTCAACATAAGAGTTGTTCCTCATTGTCTTAGCTTTCTAGAAAGGTATGGTATGTATTCATATGATTTGTGGAACTCTACTTATGGTCTTGGCAAGAAAAGGGTATTTTGGTCATCTGAGAATTATAGGTCATTTCAAGCCTATGCCCAAAACTCATACAAGGATGCTTCAAATGGAAAACTTCACAACATCAAACTTGCTCCAAATGACATTTCGAGTCTAGGAAAGTGATCATGAAAGTTTGGAAAGGCTTATAGCTCAAGGTTTTAAATTTGGTGAATTTAATGAATAAAAAGTGACCTAAAATTGAGATTTTTCATAACTTGGCCAAATGGGATGAAATTATAGGTCATTTTGATTGGAAAAAATGTTTTAATAACATTGGCAAAAGTGGAGTTTTGAGTTTGGTTCAAAATTTGGAAGTTATGCTTGGTTTCTTATGTGTGAAGTTAACATAATCAAAATTCAAGGAAAGTGTGCACAAGAAGTTTCTATCAAATTCTAGAAAGATCCATGAGTGTCTATATATTGAATTGAAAGGATTCATGCATTGGTTGGTGATCCATTTTGTTCATAACACATAGTTTCATCTCATTCTTCCATTTTGCAAAACCATTTCAAACTCCATCAAATCTCCATCAATTTCCCAAGTTCTTGATCCTATCATCATCTAGATCATTCAAGGATCAAATTTCCATCAGAATCTGGTTGAATTGAGCAAGAATTCGTGCTATCCATCTTCATCATCCAAAGTGCAAGAAGAAGTGGTTACAAGGATCTAAGGCATTGGAGCAAGAACTTTTGCATACAGAACAAAGAATCAAGTTTGTTGATCACCTCCCAAGCATTGCAAGCCTTGGATCCAAAGGATTCTACCTCTGTTTTCATCATCAAACCAGGTTGGTGTTTCCCTTCGAATTGATTGATTTAGTTAGCATGTTAGAGAATTATTAGGTTAGAATGGTTAGGATTGGTTAGATGATTAATCCTGGTGAATTTGAGGACATTTCATGGAAGTTGCCATTGGTGTACCAAATCTGTTGTGGCTTAGAACTCTTAGATTAAAGCATGATAATCTTAGATGTATAGCTCAGAATGATCAGTGTAGTGTGTAGATCATGTTAGGGTAAGAGTTAGCAAGAATTGGAATGTTTGATCTCAGTGCAAAGTGATGGAGTCAGGATGTTCTACCTATCGGGTTTGATTTTTGGTTGAGTTTTAGAGGAATCTAATGCCATGGCTGTGTAGAGGGGAAGAAGTGGAGCGTTTTTGCTTTTTACAGAATTGGATTTCATGGAGAAATGAGGTTGCATGAATGCGTGGAAGATCTGGTTCATGAGCTCGTGCATGATGCTTCCATGGCTGAAACCCTAATCATTTGGAGAAGATGCATGATGACCGTTGGATGGAGTCTTGTTTGTTGACTGAGTAACTGATCTAATGGTCACGATTCAAAGATGGATTTGGAGGGAACTCTGGGTGCCAAACGCACCGTTTCATTAAACCCTTCAGACTGGGCTTATTGCATCCCTGCTTTTCACACCCCCTCAACGCAGGCCCAAAACCATTATAACTGATTTTTCTACTTTCTGCACCGTTCTCATGTTTTTTCTTTTTTTATTTTTCTGAGCGTGCATTAGGCCCAGACGCGCTTTGCTATGCGCGCCCCCCAGTCTGGGCCCATCCTTTTGTTTTAACTGAAATTAATACTTGTTGCACCCCCTAACCAATTTAGTTCATATTAATTTCTTTCATTTTTTTTAATTCTTCAAAAATTCATAAGTAAATGAAAAATGCTTATTTTTTAGTGGTTGTTTTTGCATTTCTGTTAAGAAAATTAAGAAATAATAAAATTCCAATTTTATTTTGTTTTAATATTTTTTGTGCATTTTTCTTTTAAATAGCTTTTTAAGTGGTTTAATTTGATACATGATATTGTGGATTTTAGTTTAATTAGATGCTTTTATGTTTTGGATCCATTCTTTTTAGTGTGATTAGCTTAGAACTTTAGCTTGTATATAAGATTTAATTCATAATTTTAGGACTTAATTTTAGATGATTAGTTTAGGTGTGATTAGAAGAACCAAAACTAGGGTTTAGGAGATAACATAGGTGTAATAGATCATTTCTTTTAGGAGTTGTAGTTTGAATCTTTGGGGTATGGGACTATAGGGATTATGGATAGATAATAGACCCCTTAGAAATTACTAGGTTTCCCCTATTCTAATATTACTATCAGTATACTGCTTGTATTTGCTTGTTTGTGTGGTGTGCCCTCTCTAGGGTTATTATTTGTCTGTGTGGGGTATTGGGCTTGCTTGGGGCTTGGGGGTTGAGCTGAAGACTGTGTTGATGAAGCCCATTGGAGATCAAAGAGAATGAAGACCAATTTCCAGAGTTGATGAGGAGTACATCTTGCTAGCAGCTGATGAGGGTTATAGGGTTTAGGAGCTAGGCAGAGCTCTAGAGTAGAAAACTTGATTCTCAAACATGGAAGGTCTTGTCTGCCTCCATTCTTTCTCTATGATTCAAAGTCTCTTTTAAATATCCACCTCCTTCCTTTGGAAGGATTAGTGAATATATTTGAAAGATAGAACTTTTGAGGGAAAGCTGTCAGTATCAAGTTAACAGTCAGTGAGCCACCCTTGGTAGGCAATTGACTGTTTAACATCCATTTCATCTTGTGGACTGATATTCATCTTGGAGATTGAGACTTGAAGAAAAGCCATTGCAAATTGAAGACTGATGACAAAAACCTTGCTTGAAGGCTTGAAGAGGAGGACTGATGCTTGCTTGAATCCTGTAGATGCTTGGAGATGACTTGAAGACAGATGCTGATGCAGAGCTGCTGTTGCTGTTTATTTTTGCTGTTTATAATCCTTGATGTATTGATTGAATTTCCCGGACTATATTGTTTGCTGTTTAACCTGTTAGGTTGAAAGTGAATTCTGTTCACTTTTGCCTATTGTTTTCTAGGTTCGAGGTTGAGTGGGACTCCCTTGCCTCACTTGTATTGCTGCATCCATGCATTTTACTGCTTTATTGTATATATGCTATTGGTTCTGTTTCCGTTTATCCCTTAGGATCTCTGTTTCTCTCTGTGCAAGAAAGGAGCATGATAGACATTAGGTCTTAACCCATACATGATAACATTAGGTTAGTTTGGTTCCCTTTTCAACCGTAGGTTAGAGTTCTGTCTCTTCTTTCTAAAAAACAAACAGAAAAACACAATAAGATTTCAAACACAATAAAAGACACTTCTTCCGTAAAAGAATGTGAACTCATCAAAACGTCATTTTTGTCCGCTTGGACCTGTAATCAGAAAAACCCTTTTTCAGAAGGAATAAAAACAATCAAGACAGACTTGTGTCGTACGTGGCCCGAACTACGTTTGCTCTGATCTTTCATGCTGTATGAAAGTACGTAGGCATAGGATGCGATATCCTAGCGAGCAACCTTCCCCTCTTTTCCCGTAGGTAGGCGAACTACGTTGACTCTGATTTCTCGTTCCAGACGGGAATACGTAGGCATAAAGTGCGATACTTTGCCGAGTCATTTCATTTTATTTTCTTTTAACCCTTTGACCTGTAGAGTAGATAGAAATAATAATCCATACCCGAAAGCAAGCGTGGATCCCGTCGAGTACGACGGACGTGAGGGGTGCTAATACCTTCCCCTTGCGTAACCGACTCCCGAACCCAGGTTTTGGTTGCGATGACCATTCCTTTCCCGTCTTTGCGGTAGGTTTACTCTGAGCGTTTCCTTTCCCTCCGTTGGGATAAATAACGCACGGTGGCGACTCTTCTGTCAGTCGGCGCCGATTTTCGCAGTAGCGACAGCTGGCGACTCTGCTGGGGACCCAACGTCCCTTGGCTGCTAAGGAATGCGATAGTTCCTTATGCATTTGGGATCCAACGTCCCTTAAGAGAGTCAATCCTAGCGCTTGTTTTCCAGTCGAGGATTTTGTATGGATTTATATTTCTGTCATTTACTTTCAGCATTATATTATTGATATTATTGCTGTATTGGGGTTGTGACGGGTGATTCTATGATTGAGGGATAAGTCGGACCTGGGCTTGAGTGCACCTAGAATTAGAGTAGAAATTAGTGGGCGCGTGCCGGCTTTGCTTGCATTAGTGTCCCACGAAATCTACACTCGGATGAGGTTCTTCTGGTTGACTTCTTTTTCTACCCTTTGGGTCGAAGGGGTTGTTTGTTAGCTGAATTGTCGACTCCGGGAACCGATCATTTGGAAGTTGGCTAAGTGAGGCCTCTTCAGGATTTGATGATGCCACTCCTTCTGGGAATCGTATCATCAACCCTGAAAGTCTGTGACGCCGGCGACCGCATAGGATGCCATACCATTGTCAGTTACTAGGACACCTACCTGTGAGAGGGTTTGGGGTTATGCAGGTAACTAGACCTTCAGATACCGGTTATTTCTTGATCTGAGATCCTGGATATGTGTGGATAGTTTTGAGGTCTGTCAGAGACCAGTCAGAGTTATGGTTGAGGTCTATCAGAGACCAGTCAAAGTTATGTTATGGGGTCTATCAGAGACCAGTGTTGGAGCTTTGTGTTGGGTCTATCTGAGACCAGGGTTTGAGGAATTCTGGAGAGTCTATCTGAGACTTTTGACATGGTTCAGGCTTCTCAGCCATGGAATTTGGTCCCTGTTACATGTTACTTGCATTGCATTGTTTGCATAACCATTATCATTGCATCCCATTAACGTGTGTCTGTGCTGCAGGTGCATTTGCATATTCCCTGGTTCTAGTGCCCGGACTTCTGCATATTGATCATGGCTGGTTTGAGAAAGACAGTTGCGTATAAGTTGCCTACACCTGACATTACTCCCCTACTTGGTCTGATGTCCCTTGCTGATGAGGAGGTTAGGAGAAGTTTCAGGATGAGTCATGGAAGATTGTTGAGACTGGTTTGCAAGCCAACTGCTGTTGAGATGAATGGGCTGTACACGCTGATGCAATTCTATGACCCGGCTTTGAGATGTTTCACGTTTGTTGACTTCATTTTGGGGCCTACCATGGAAGAGTATGTAGAGTTTACTGAGCTACCAGTACAGAATAAGGTTCCCTTTATCCACTCTGCCGCTGAGCCCAAGTTGGAGGACTTAGCTAAGGCCTTGCACATGAACGCTGCTGAACTATTAGTGACTTCTTGGCTTGGGGTTCCAGGTTTCTCCCTTGATTTTCTGGTTGGCAAAGCTCAAGAGTATGCCAAGAGCGGGTGATGGATAGTCTTTAATGCTATCTTAGCTCTATGCATTTACGGAATAGTGTTGTTTCCCAACTTACCCAATTTTGTGGACTTGGACGCTTTCCATCTGTTTGCTGCTGGTAACCCAGTACCTATGTTGATTGGAGACCTCTATCACTCACTGCACTACAAAAATGAAAACAGAAGGGGAAAGACTGTTTACTGTTATGCGCCGCTGTTGAACATGTGGTTTAAGAGTCATCTTCCCCTGAAGGGACCTTTTGTGGACAGTGCAACTACAGCTGATTGGCCAGAGCGCCTGATGAGGCTATCTTCTGAAGACATTGAGTGGTTTGACCGAGACTTGTTGGGGTCTGAGCTTATTTTCAGTTGTTCTGGGTATCCTAATGTTCCTTTGATAGGGAGAAAATGGTGTATCAATTACAACCCATCTCTGTTCGTTCGCCAGTTCGGATACGCGTTGAAGAACCCACCTAAGGAGGAAGAAGTACAGGAATCTCTGTACTTCACCGGTGATTTGAATGGAGAGTCACTAGCCAAGCTTCAGCACGCATGGGTGCGTATCAACAGAAGAGGGAAGCCACTATTAAGGAAGAATGATTTTCAGGCTTATGCACCCTACAAAGTTTGGATCCAGGAGAGAGCTAGACAATTACTGATGCCATTTCCAGCTGCACCAGTCCCTGTTCATATTCCGGTGGAAGAACCAACCACTGTTACTATGGAGGCCTACGAGCAAGTTGTAAAAGAAAAGGAAGGCTTGATGAAGATCAATGAAGGGTTAGAACAGGAACTGGCTCAGATGCGCAGCGAGAAAAACAAGGCTGTGCATGCTTTCCGACAGCAGATCGAATTAGTAAACAGGCTGGGTGCTGAATTGACTGAAGAGAAGAAGAAGCATGAACGTCTGGGGCAAGAGTTCAGAAGCTCTCATGACATGTTGGAGTCCAAAAAGAAAGCACTAGATGCCGCTCACCGGGAAATCTCTTCTTGTAACAAGACTTGGAATGCTACGCTAACCAACAACAAAAAGAGGGAAGACAAATTGAAGCAGCAAATTTCTGAACTCGAAGAGCAGTTGAAGGCTAGCAGTAAGAAGTATGAAGAAGAGGTGATGACCAGATATAGTCTCCAGAATGCATTGAACAAGGCCATTGAGGGCAAGAAAGAAGCTGTGTCTCAGAAGCGGAAGCTAGAGGATCGCTTCGGAGAAGGGGCATGGGAGGAAACCGCTGGTGACGTGCGACGCGTTCTCAAACGAAGAAATCAGCTTGTTGAGGGTCTGCTTACCCGACCATGTCATCCAGAGACTAAGAAGTTGTTAGAGGAGTACCAGGCTTATGAGTGTACTTGACCATTTCATGTATTGATGCTTTATTTGCATAGTGCTGACTATCACCAGGATTGTTGGCTGAGGTCATGCCTTCTTATTGTACTCAGTGATATTGTATTCTTGGCTTAATGGATTTCTCTGCAATATATGAGGCGTTTTCTATGATTCGGCTCCGATCACCGGATTGCTAGCACTGTCACTGCACTGTCACATTCGCACTAGAATCGGGGAATGATATTCCCTAATGCACAGACACATATTGCATTGCATTCCCATCCATATTGCATTACAGGTAATCATTAAACTGTATCTCATCTCCTGCATCTTCCAGGTCCTCCAAGATTAGCGACCGAAGAATTCCCTGACATTCAACAGAAACAGCAGTAAGGAAGTCATGGGTCAGGATCAGACTGAGATGTAAGAGGTGCGCAACAACATGATACAGTTCATACAGGCAATGGAAGCCATGGCCAAGAGTCAGGAACAGTTGCAGAATATGGTGCAGCCTCTGATTGCACGGGCTAATGATAGTGTTGCCGATTTTGCTCAGCAAGGAAATCAAGGTTTTCTCCCAGGCCTCAGACGCCAACTTGTGGGGATAGACATCGAGCAGGTTCAAGCGGAATTAATTGATGTTCGAGGCCAGCTGGGGCAGTTCACGAAAGATATGCAATTGTTGCGCTCGAATCAAGAGACGCTAGAAGAAGAGAACTGCCGATTGAAGGCACAGGTAGGATTGATGGCTGAAATATTAAGGAACGTACTCAGAAGAGAAGGAGGGCAAATGTCTGAAGACGCGGCTGGCTTATTTGCTCCTCAAGGGTCTGAAGAACCATTACCCACGCATGATAGGCTTAAGAGACCCTCTCCACGGTTCGAAGCTCAGGATTCTCCTCGTCAGCAGTCGCAATTGATTTTTCAGGATAACTCAAGGAGGTGTGGTAAGAGGATGAGGTTTTCTAACAGAGTATTTGATGAGATCCCAGTGGATTATGATCAGCTGGTGCAACTCTTGTTCCAACTTCAACTGGTTGAGCCCCGCATTTTGGTTCCACTGACAGGGCAGCCGCCACCAGACTATGACCTGAACGCCCATTGTGCCTTCCACTCCGGCGCACCGGGGCATAACATTGCAAACTGCAAAGCTTTCAAGCATAAGATTCAAGATTTGCTGGATGAGAAGACAATTGAGTTTGTACCGGGGGGTATAAAAGTTTCAGGGACTGATATTCCCATTTCTCCGCTAGAGGTTGCAGACGAATCGAGGTATATCCCAGAGCCACTGGAAGCTAAGTCCCCATGTCCACAACAGTTGTCGATGCCAGGGTTGAATTTAAGGATGATAACGCGTGAGCCTAAAGAATCGTCCGAGCAAAGCCAGCAGCATACGAGATGCCAGTATCCGGCTCAACAAAGAATGCGGGGAAAGAAACCAAGGAGGGTGTTTGAAAAGCCTCCTTCAACGTATGCAGATTTGTTACAGACATTACTAGGTTTGAAATTGGTGGAGAAGAGAACTCTGGCGCCAATAACAGGCACTCCTCCGTGTGGTTATGACGCAAGCAGGCACTGTG
Organism: Lathyrus sativus; assembly: GCA_963859935.3. NCBI lineage: Eukaryota > Viridiplantae > Streptophyta > Magnoliopsida > Fabales > Fabaceae > Lathyrus > Lathyrus sativus. Next base: position 564,237,237 of record OZ012739.1, on the reverse strand, counting down.
AATTTCACTCCGGGGCTCCCGGACATGATATTGAGGGTTGCCACGCGTTCAAACATAACGTCCAAGATTTAATCGACAACAGGGTTATTAACTTCTCTGATAGGGTCCCTAAGGTGGTGCAAGGCCATAGACAAGCGAAAGCCGGGGTGATGAAAAAGTTTCCCAGGTTTGATCGGGCCGTTGAAAGAAGATCGAGACAGCAGTAGACTACCCCTGATAACAGTTTCTGAGGATGGTTGACTCGCCAATAAGTCAAAGTGCAGGAAGTCCCGTTCCGAGGCACCGACATTTTTCATGTTATCTTGTTCATGTCTTCGCATTTGTAGTTTCTTTTCTGTCTAATTGCAAATTTCGCTTCTAAAACTTGTTGTTTTTTATAATTGATATTGATAAACGAAATAAATATGCATGTTTCGAATTAATCCAGTCGTGTTCACTCTTTGTGTTTCTTTAATGCTTAATGCTTGTTTTAGCAGGAATCCGGGGAGGATGACGAAAACAGATGACGAATAATATTCCGATTGTATGCTTTTGGATAAAAACTTGTTGATGAGGTACAGGCATTGTTTCAATCCATAAACACCGGAGATATAAGGAAGATAATCCCTTGATAACCCCTTTTGAGCCCAGTAGTAGGAGTTTCTTTTTTTGAAAATGAAAAACCCTAAATCTTAACCCGGGGCAGGGTATGTGTCAGTTAGTTTGACCAAGCGTTCGAATCGTGAAAGGAGTGTCCGTACAAGGATCAATCACACCTCTGGGGGTCGTGCCTAAAAAACCACAAGGGTTAAATGGAAAGAGTGAAACAGTCACATTATTCCACAAAAAGTCAGGCAAACCAGTGTCACAAGACTTGTTCGGAAAAAAAAAACGAAAAGCGAAAAGAATCAAAAGCTCGCTAAGTCAAAACTTGAAAACAAATGACTTAGGCAAAAATAGGGGCATCCTGCTGGACTGGAAAATCAAAAGAATCTCAAAAGATACTCAGTCCAGGCAAAAGTTAGGGAATGAAAAAACGAAAGACGAAAAGGATTGTCAAAGGAAAGAAAAATCCTCGAAAAGGACAAAGTCGTGTGACTCTAGGCACCCAAAGACGAAAAACAAATGACTGTCACTCAAAAAAATGTGTGGTATCCTGAACCATCACTCCTATCATTCCACCTCTAATAGGTGAATGCTGAAGTCAGATTAGCTGAACATAGGATTGGAGAACATTATGGAGAATGGGTGGGTTAAAATAAACTTTGAGCCTGTGTCTTTCCTTGTTAACCGTGAACCCGACCACGTTACAACCCGAAAAAGTCCTAATTGAAACGGGTTTAGTCCGAGGGCATACTTCGGTAAAGATCGCATCGGAACTGACTCATAAAAGGGTTCCTATTACCAGCTTTCATATTGACATTTTGATAATTGATTCATTATATGTCACAAAATTTTTTCGGTGAACAGACTTGGATGTTGAAACTGTCATATACATTGCGTTTAATATATCTTTTATGCAGAACAACTTGTGTTACTTGCGAGTAAACGCATGCCGACAAGAAAGACCCCTATGGTGGAAGGTCGGATCAAGATAAAATGCAGAATGCCCAAATGTTTCGTGAACTGGGGCAAGCTATATCGATTAATTCCGGTAGGGTCAGTCATCCTAGAATCAGTAAATCTGGGGAAATCAGGTCAAGATTTGGAAAATCTCTCGTAGCTATGGGCATTGTTCCACGAATCAGTCAATCAGAGACAAAGGATTATTGCGAGACCGGGGCAGGTCACCCTAGAAGCACGAAAGTTATGTTATTGAAACACCTCTTCAAGGGTCGAAATTGTAGAAGCGGTTCATGTCTGGCCGTCAGGATACAGAGACTGCAGGGTCTATTCCAAAATCGTTGCAGATTCAGGGGCAAGCTATTTCAAGATAGAGTCCTGACTAGGATTTCCTTTCGAGAAGAAGTATTCAAGAATACAGACTGGGGCATTAGTATCCCCGAAGCGGAGTTCCGAGAAGGTGGACGATCAAAAGATTGCAGTATGGACCAGGAGCTCGTAACGAAAGATTCGATCCCCACGCAGGTCGCGCTTCCAAGATAACACTGTTCCTCACTAAAGAAGGATCAAATTTCCCAGCTAGCTGTAGCTTATCCAAAGGACATTCTCCAACAGGTTGTTTACCCTCAGCAGAATTGACGATTCCTAGATCGAAGGCTATATTCAGACAGTGCATCTCAAGCAGAGTGGTTTAGCCTCCGAAGATTAATATTTCCAATTCGTGAGCTGTACTCAAGCAGTCTACCCTTCCCAGTAGGGTCTTTTACTCTCCCCCAGCGGAGTCAGTTTGAGTTTCCCCGAGAGAATCGTTTCGTCCCCAGTGGAGTCGTCTTTTCAGCAAGCGTTGTCTTTCCTCCCAGTGGAACTCGAAGATTACAACTCCCCCCGGCAGAATTGGTTGCGCCCTGGCATTTATTTTGTCAGAATACCGGGTGATACCCGTTCACTCCCCGATAGAAGTCCAATCATACTGGGCACATCTGCTATTCCCCGGCAGAGTTATATTCCCCAGCAGGGTGTTACTTCAACGAGGTGCTTGGTTAAGTTCCCAATTTCCCAGCAAAGTTGGCTTCACTTTTTCAGCATTTATTTTGCTGGAATAATTCTGTGACGCCTGGTTATCCCTAGCGGAGTTGGCGTTGTCTTCAGCATTTATTTTGCTGAAGCGGTTTCTGTATCCCAGCAGTTCGAGTCTGCATTTGCATCGGCATATAGGGTCATACTTGCATCCACCAAATAAAAAAAAACGCGTAGCATTTCCACATCAAATGGAGCATTACGCCATTGTCAAACATATGCATTTTGAAACATAAGCCAGAGGTTGTTTCTCTTGCAGGTGGAGAGAGCTCTTGCTTAAATGAATTACCAACCATTCAAGATCTCGTCGTGAGACATTCAACGAAAACGTCGGTTTTGGCATTGTTCCCCACAGAGTTATCAGGCTAAGTTTCTCTTTGTCCCCGAGCAGAGTTATTTGTTTTCCCCGCCAGAGTTGCTTGTTGAAGTTTCTCTAGTCCGGTCAGCGGATTATTTTCTTCAAATTTGTTGTTACGTCAGCATCAAAGGGTTTTATGAATCAGAATTTCAGAGGCTGCCGCCGGTTATCAGAATAGGCGTCTGGTAGTTTGGTTTCCAAATATCCCCAGTAGAGTCCGCCTCAAAGTCGCTGTCACGTCAGTGCTAAGAAGTTTGTGGGTTGGGATCAATGGAGAGATGAGTCCTGACGTGGACAATTTATGCCTATATTGACGGGATTTCTTCGTGCTAGAGAAATGGGTGTCCTAACGTGGACAGATGTAATTCCCCGGGTTGATGAGATGTGCTAGTCCTAACGTGGACAGGGTCGATTTCTCGGTATTGGTTGAATGTGAAGTCCTGACGTGGACAAAATTGATTACTCTTCGTGTTGGTGTCCTGACGTGGACCATTTATTCCCAGCAGATATCTTTCTTCGTAATGGTAAAATGTGCGTCCTGACGTGGACAAGGTTATAGTTCTTTGTGATGACAAGATACGCGAGTCCTGACGTGGACAAATTTATCTTTCTTCGTGTTGGTGAAGCGTGAGTCCTGACGTGGACGAGTTTTATTTCCCCAGCGGGTCAAAGATGCGCGAGTCCTGACGTGGACGAATTTATATTTCTTCGGGTCAACGAAAGGTGTCCTGACGTGGATGATGTTACCCCCATGTTGATAAGATTTTCTCGTGCAGACGAAATGTGAGTCCTTACATGGACAAATCAAGACGAGATGTGAGTCCTTACGTGGACAAATCAAGACGAGATGTGAGTCCTGACGTGGACAAATCAAGACGAGATAGGAGTCCTGACGTGGATAAATCAAGACGAGATGGGAGTCCTTATGTGGACAAATCAAGATGATATGTGATTCCTTACGTGGAAAGATGTGATTCCTTACGTGGAAAGGTGATTCCTTACGTGGAAAGAGTTGATTCCTAACGTGGAAAGAGGTGATTCTTTACGTGGAAAGATGTTATTCCTCACGTGGAAAGTTTAGTCCTAACGTGGATAGATCCAGAAGAAAGGTGATTCCTTACGTGGAAAGAGTTGATTCCTAACGTGGAAAGAGGTGATTCCTTACGTGGAAAGATGGTTTCCTTACGTGGAAAGATTGTGATTCCTTACGTGGAAAGAGGTATTCCTTACGTGGAAAAGATGGTATTCCTTACGTGGAAAAGATGGTATTCCTTACGTGGAAAGATGGATTCCTTACGTGGAAAGTTGGATTCCTTACGTGGAAAGATGGTTCCTTACGTGGAAAAAAGATGGTATTCCTAACGTGGAAGACGTATTCCTTACGTGGAAAGAAGACGTATTCCTTACGTGGAAAGAAGACGTATTCCTTACGTGGAAAGAAGACGTATTCCTTACGTGGAAAGAAGTTGTATTCCTTACGTGGAAAGAGATTATTCCTGACGTGGAAGAGTTTAGTCCTGACGTGGACAGATCCAGACGAAGTCTTATTCCTAACGTGGAAAGGTTATTCCTAACGTGGAAAGGTTATTCCTAACGTGGACAAGTTTATTCATGACGTGGACGATGTTATGCCTAACGTGGACAAGAGTTTATGCCTAACGTGGACAAGAGTTTATGCCTAACATGGACAAGAGTTTATTCCTAATGTGGAAGAGTTTATTCCTAACATAGACGATTTATTTCTGATGAAATGCAGGCGAGTCATCCCCAGCGAAGTCGCCGAGATTTTTCCATGTTGACGACGGGTGGAGTCCTAACGTGGACAAGTTTAGTTGAGGTTTCTTCGTATTGACGAAACAGGCGTCCTAACGTGGACAAAGTTCTATCCCTGCGACGATATAATCTTTTTCAGGCTGATGAAAATAATCCCCAGCATGTCGCCAATGGATCAGTTGGCTGCCGTAACAACCAGATTCAGTTGATGGATGTCGTTCCCTAAGCAGTGGTGCAGTTTATTTTTGCGGTTGGCAAATTTCCGGGTTCTTAGTATTCAACCGTCTCGTACCTCGAATGTTTGAAGGTCGTTCGCTCTTCACCCAATCGGGTCCAAGTCGCTTGAATAGGGGCAGCTGTTGCACCCTAAAATTTGCTCAACCTATTTCACTTGGTTTATGTTTCAATTACATTAGCATTTGCATATAGAGTCATGTACATAGTTTAATCATCTGCATAGCATAGCATAGCAAGCCATCCAACAAGGGACCAAGTACTATTCTCCCCTCTATGAGCCTATCAAGAGGTTATTATTCAAATTTAAGCATCTCCAAGTCATCAGAAAGAAATTGAAACCTGAGAAGTTAGTGGACCAAGCAGTGGATCTCTCTCCTATCTTGAGTGTATGTGAAGATCATCAAAGAAGTTGTGAGCTGTGGATTGAGCATGGGGGGTATATAGATATCATGGAAGACCAAGAGGGTCATTTTGAGAGTGAAGCAAGTCATTGGTGTGATTACAAGAGTTGCAGTTGAAGACAGTCAACTAGGGTTTCATCTGGGTCAACCCTAGGTCAACCCTAGGTCAAATGACTGATTGAAAGGTATTAAGGTCTATTGGAGAGATGTGGGGTTCATCATTTGACATGTAGAGAAGGATGTGGTGTTGTGCCAAGAAGAAATCAATAGAAATCAAGAAGAAGAGGAGTTTCTAAATTAGGGTTTCTGTGTAAAATCCTCTGATTTAGGTCAAACTTCCAAGAAAGATAAGTCAAAATGCAAGCTTCAAATGGATCCTTGGCCAACATGAAACTTGTATAGGATCTCAAGACCTTTAATTTGAGTGGTGGAAGACATCAAGGAGATTTATAGAACTCAAGTTATGGTCCTTGCAAGTTACAGGTCATCTGAGGTAACTGAAATTTGTCTGTGAAAGTTACTTGTCTTCCAAGCAATTTTTACCCCTCAAGGAGATTTCAAATGAATTTCTGGTCAACATAAGAGTTGTTCCTCATTGTCTTAGTTTTCTATAAAGGTATGGTATGCCTTCATATGATTTGTGGAACTCTACTTATGGTCTTGGCAAGCAAAGGGTATTTTGGTCATCTGAGAATTACAGGTCATTTCAAGCCTATGCCCAAAACTCATACAAGGAAGCTTCAAATGGAAAACTTCACAACATCAAACTTGCTCCAAATGACATTTTTAGTCTAGGAAAGTGATCATGAAAGTTTGGAAAGGCTTATAGCTCAAGGTTTCAAATTTGGTGAATTTAATGAATAAAAAGTGACCTAAAATTGAGATTTTTCATAACTTGGCCAGATGGGATGAAATTATAGGTCATTTTGATTGGAAAAAATGTTTTAAGAACATTGGAAAAAGTGGATTTTTGAGTTTGGTTCAAAATTTGGAAGTTATGCTTGGTTACTTATGTGTGAAGTTAACATAATCAAAATTCAAGGAAAGTGTGCACAAGAAGTTTCTATCAAATTCTAGAAAGATCCATGAGTGTCTATATATTGAATTGAAAGGATTCATGCATTGGTTGGTGATCCATTTTGTTCATAACACATAGTTTCATCTCATTCTTCCATTTTGCAAAACCATTTCAAACTCCATCAAATCTCCATCAATTTCCCAAGTTCTTGATCCTATCATCATCTAGATCATTCAAGGATCAAATTTCCATCAGAATCTGGTTGAATTGAGCAAGAATTCGTGCTATCCATCTTCATCATCCAAAGTGCAAGAAGAAGTGGTTGCAAGGATCTAAGGCATTGGAGCAAGAACTTTTGCATACAGAACAAAGAATCAAGTTTGTTGATCACCTCCCAAGCATTGCAAGCCTTGGATCCAAAGGATTCTACCTCTGTTTTCATCATCAAACCAGGTTGGTGTTTCCCTTCGAATTGATTGATTTAGTTAGCATGTTAGAGAATTATTAGGTTAGAATGGTTAGGATTGGTTAGATGATTAATCCTGGTGAATTTGAGGACATTTCATGGAAGTTGCCATTGGTGTACCAAATCTGTTGTGGCTTAGAACTCTTAGATTAAAGCATGATAATCTTAGATGTATAGCTCAGAATGATCAGTGTAGTGTGTAGATCATGTTAGGGTAAGAGTTAGCAAGAATTGGAATGTTTGATCTCAGTGCAAAGTGATGGAGTCAGGATGTTCTACCTATCGGGTTTGATTTTTGGTTGAGTTTTAGAGGAATCTAATGCCATGGCTGTGTAGAGGGGAAGAAGTGGAGCGTTTTTGCTTTTTACAGAATTGGATTTCATGGAGAAATGAGGTTGCATGAATGCGTGGAAGATCTGGTTCATGAGCTCGTGCATGATGCTTCCATGACTGAAACCCTAATCATTTGGAGAAGATGCATGATGACCGTTGGATGGAGTCTTGTTTGTTGACTGAGTAACTGATCTAATGGTCACGATTCAAAGATGGATTTGGAGGGAACTCTGGGTGCCAAACGCACCGTTTCATTAAACCCTTCAGACTGGGCTTATTGCATCCCTGCTTTTCACACCCCCTCAACGCAGGCCCAAAACCATTATAACTGATTTTTCTACTTTCTGCACCGTTCTCATGTTTTTTCTTTTTTTATTTTTCTGAGCGTGCATTAGGCCCAGACGCGCTTTGCTATGCGCGCCCCCCCAGTCTGGGCCCATCCTTTTGTTTTAACTGAAATTAATACTTGTTGCACCCCCTAACCAATTTAGTTCATATTAATTTCTTTCATTTTTTTTTAATTCTTCAAAAATTCATAAGTAAATGAAAAATGCTTATTTTTTAGTGGTTGTTTTTGCATTTCTGTTAAGAAAATTAAGAAATAATAAAATTCCAATTTTATTTTGTTTTAATATTTTTTGTGCATTTTTCTTTTAAATAGCTTTTTAAGTGGTTTAATTTGATACATGATATTGTGGATTTTAGTTTAATTAGATGCTTTTATGTTTTGGATCCATTCTTTTTAGTGTGATTAGCTTAGAACTTTAGCTTGTATATAAGATTTAATTCATAATTTTAGGACTTAATTTTAGATGATTAGTTTAGGTGTGATTAGAAGAACCAAAACTAGGGTTTAGGAGATAACATAGGTGTAATAGATCATTTCTTTTAGGAGTTGTAGTTTGAATCTTTGGGGTATGGGACTATAGGGATTATGGATAGATAATAGACCCCTTAGAAATTACTAGGTTTCCCCTATTATAATATTACTATCAGTATACTGCTTGTATTTGCTTGTTTGTGTGGTGTGCCCTCTCTAGGGTTATTATTTGTCTGTGTGGGGTATTGGGCTTGCTTGGGGCTTGGGGGTTGAGCTGAAGACTGTGTTGATGAAGCCCATTGGAGATCAAAGAGAATGAAGACCAATTTCCCGAGTTGATGAGGAGTACATCTTGCTAGAAACTGATGAGGGTTATAGGGTTTAGGAGCTAGGCAGAGCTCTAGAGTAGAAAACTTGATTCTCAAACATGGAAGGTCTTGTCTGCCTCCATTCTTTCTCTATGATTCAAAGTCTCTTTTAAATATCCAACTCCTTCCTTTGAAAGGATTAGTGAATATATTTGAAAGATAGAACTTTTGAGGGAAAGCTGTCAGTATTATGTTAACAGTCAGTGAGCCACCCTTGGTAGGCAATTGACTGTTTAACATCTATTTCATCTTGTGGACTGATATTCATCTTGGAGATTGAGACTTGAAGAAAAGCCATTGCAAATTGAAGACTGATGACAAAGACCTTGCTTGAAGGCTTGAAGAGGAGGACTGATGCTTGCTTGAATCCTGTAGATGCTTGGAGATGACTTGAAGACAGATGCTGATGCAGAGCTGCTGTTGCTGTTTATTTTTGCTGTTTATAATCCTTGATGTATTGATTGAATTTCCCGGACTGTATTGTTTGTTGTTTAACCTGTTAGGTTGAAAGTGAATTCTGTTCACTTTTGCCTATTGTTTTCTAGGTTCGAGGTTGAGTGGGACTCCCTTGCCTCGCTTGTATTGCTGCATCCATGCATTTTACTGCTTTATTGTATATATGCTATTGGTTCTGTTTCCGTTTATCCCTTAGGATCTATGTTTCTCTCTGTGCAAGAGAGGAGCATGATAGACATTAGGTCTTAACCCATGCATGATAACATTAGGTTAGTTTGGTTCCCTTTTCAACCGTAGGTTAGAGTTCTGTCTCTTCTTTCTAAAAAACAAACAGAAAAACACAATAAGATTTCAAACACAATAAAAGACACTTCTTCCGTAAAAGAATGTGAACTCATCAAAACGTCATTTTTGTCCGCTTGGACCTGTAATCAGAAAAACCCTTTTTCAGAAGGAATAAAAACAATCAAGACAGACTTGTGTCGTACGTGGCCCGAACTACGTTTGCTCTGATCTTTCATGCTGTATGAAAGTACGTAGGCATAGGATGCGATATCCTAGCGAGCAACCTTCCCCTCCTTTCCCGTAGGTAGGCGAACTACGTTGACTCTGATTTCTCGTTCCAGACGGGAATACGTAGGCATAAAGTGCGATACTTTTCCGAGTCATTTCACTTTATTTTCTTTTAACCCTTTGACCTGTAGAGTAGATAGAAATAATAATCCATACCCGAAAACAAGCGTGGATCCTGTCGAGTACGACGGACGTGAGGGGTGCTAATACCTTCCCCTTGCGTAACCGACTCTCGAACCCAGGTTTTGGTTGCGATGACCATTCCTTTCCCGTCTTTGTGGTAGGTTTACTCTGAGTGTTTCCTTTCCCTCCGTTGGGATAAATAACGCACGGTGGCGACTCTTCTGTCAGCCGGCGCCGATTTTCGTAGTAGAGACACAAGCTATATCAAATGATGATCATGGGAGTCAGCCATCCAGAAATCAGTTAATCTGAAGCGGTCAGGTCGAGATTTGATAAATCTCTCGAAGTCAATCAAGACTATTTCCCCACAGATCAGCCAATCAGGGGCAAAGTCATTGTAATACTGGGGTAGGGCACCCTGGGAGCAATCCTTTTCCAGAAGGCAATTAATGTGAAACACCTCTTCAAGGTTCAGAATGCTGAGGCAGTCCATATCCCACTGTCGGGGCATGAGATTTCAGATTTCCTTTCAAGGAATATCCCTACAGAGATCCCACGGGTTGGGGAAAATTTGGAAGTAGAAGGATGTGTCCTCTCTGTATCCTTAGAGTTATTCAAGCAGGTTCAGTCAACCTTCAAGTTCAAGACGAATGTTGGGAAGTCACGTTACTATCCCTTGACCCTTCAACCAAATTTTTTTGAGTTCAGACAGGATATTTTCCAACGTCAGTCGTACCTGACCTTTTGCATTATTCCAAAGTCTATTTGGTACACAAGAAGACTTCGTCTGTTCTCTCCAGCAAAAGTCCAATCATCATTGGCACGTGTGAGCTATCCTCATTAGAGTCCAATCATACTGGGCATATCCGGTTACCCCTAGCGGAGTTGGTTTCACCTCTTCAACATTTATTTTGCTGGAGTAGTTTTGTTGTATCCAGCTTTCCCCGACAGCCCGAGCCTGCATCTGCATCTTTGCATGTAGTTATCATATTTGTATCATCCTTGCATTTCATCCTCAAATGTGTAGCATTTCCATTTCGTATGGAACATTACACCATATTCAAACATACGCATATGCATGCGAAGCATAAGCCAGTTTCTGTCAGCTTTCCGTGGCAACTTGAATCACTCTTCAATCAATACAGGGGCATTTATCCAGTGACTTTGTTCAGATAACTCATCGGTTTACTCTGGTTTCAGATCGTACGTCGGTTATGTGTTTTCCATCAGTCATCTGATGATGACATCCCCAAGCAGAGTTCCTTTATCCATCAGTCCTCTGATGCCGACAGTTTTTCTTTCCGTCAATTCCTATTGACAATGTGTTTCCCCAGCAGGTTTTCTCTCCGTCTATCCTTAGACGACACGAGTTTTAGATATGGTTTTCTCTCCGTCTATCCTTAGACGATGTGAGCTTCATATATGGTTTTCTCTCCGTCTATCCTTAGACGACGTGAGTTTCGGACGTGGTTTTCTTTCCGTTTATTGGATGAGATGGAGCTTTAGGAGGGTTTTCGTGTTGTCAATTCCTATTGACGATGTAACTCTTTGAAGAATGATTGGTTTCCCTTGTTGGCAATTCCTATTGATGACATGGCTCTTTGAAGATGGTTTTCTTTCTATCAATTCCTATTGACAATGTGGCCCTTTGAAGATATTTTCTTTCCATCAACTTATGGACGAAAGAATTCTACAATTTGATGAATGATTTTAAAGTGCGGTTTTGATTGTCTTTCCGTCTACTTTTAGACGATGTGAATATTTGGTGTCTTTCCGTCTACCATTAGACGATGTGAGTATTTATATTTCTTTCTGTCTATCCTTAGACAATGCGAACCTTTCATGGGTGTCTTTCCGTCTACTTTTAGACGATGTGAGTATTGGTGTCTTTCCGTTTACCAATAGACGATGTGAGTATTGTTTTTCTTTCTGTCTATCCTTAGACAATGTGAACGTTGGATATTGTTTTTTCTTTCCGTCTACTTTTAGACGATGTGAATATGGTGGGTGTCTTTCTGTCTATCCTTAGACGATGTGAGTATTGATGTCTTTCCGTCTACCTTTGGACAATGTGAGTACGATTTTCTTCCTGGATACCATTAGTCAGGTGTTCTTTACCGGGTGATCAGTCAGTTTGATGTCGTTGGAACTGTCTGTATTCAGTTATTTCTGGAGAGTGTTTTCCCAATCAGAGTGTTGCAGTTTATTTCTGCGGTTGGCAAATTTCCGGGTTTCTTTAGTATTCAACCGTCTTTTACCTTGATTGTTTGAAAGTCGTTCGCTTTTCATCCATTCAAGTCCAAGTTGTTTGAATAGGGGCAGCTGTTGCACCCCAAAATTTGCCCAACCTTTTTCTTTAGCTGGCTTTTGTTTCTTTGCATGGTTCTAGCATTTGCATTTTATATCATTGTTCATTTAACAGGGGATCAGGAGGTTGTGCATAGCAAGAGGAGGTTACCAAGATTGTTAAGCCTAAGCAAGGGGTTTCACTCATCAAGTCATCAAAAGGTGGTCAGTGTTCTTTGAGAAGGTTGATGGGTGTATGTGGAGTATCTTCTAACATGAAAGCCAATTGAAGACCATAAAAAGGTTGTAAATTCATGATTATGGATATGGGATGTTGAGAAAGCTCATTGATGGCTTTGAGAGCCATGTTGGAGTTGTTGTGTCATGTGGAAGAAGCCACAGCCAAAGGTGTTGCACCTAGGGTTTTCATCTGGTCAACCCTCAGTCAACTGTGAAATTGAAGGAGATTAAAACTCAATTTCAAGTCTCTATGGCCATGGAATGTTGTTTTGAGATGCATAATATATTATTTAAAGATCAAGTCAAGAAGAATCAAGAGTGTGAGAAGTTGCTAAATTAGGGTTCCTAGTGTAAAATCCCCTGTTTAGTGCCCAACTTCAAGACCACATATCTCAAGATAAAGGTCTTATCTCATCTTGACCCCCAACATGAAACTTGTAGATCATGTTTCTAGATTTCTTTTGAGTACTAGAAGTCATTCAGCTGATTTCTAAAACTCAAGTTATGATGCTGACAAGTTACAGGTCCTCAGATGAATGTGATTTTGGTCAACAAAAGTCAACCAACTTCCAAGCCACTTTTGACCTAGAAGGATGTTTCTCCTCGCCTTGACCAAAACATGAAAGTTATTCCCCATGATCTTAGCTTTCCAAAGAGTACTAGAAGTCCTTCATCTGATTTGTGGAACTCAAGTTATGAGGCTTGTAAGTCAGGGGCATTTTGGGAAAGTAAGATTACAAGTCATTTTCATTATAGGTCTATTTCACCACTTTGCTTACTTCAAATGAAATTATTTCCAACATGAAACTTGCTCAAAATGGGGTCATTTTCTCAACCAAACATCAAGGAACCATTTATTTGACTTAGAGGGAAGATTAAATGAAGGATTTTCATGAAAAAGGCATTAAAAGGAGAAAATCCAATTATATTCATTTGGGATCAATTTTGTGCAATTGTGTGCATTTTTTGAGTGCAAATCACATCCTAAACATAACGGCAATTTTAGAATTTGATTTTGAGGAGCTTTGGTATGCCATTTTCATGCTTGCTTCACCATGAAGTAACAAATGCAATTCATGCCATAAGGTCAAATTGAGGAGCCATTTTCAGCCTTTGGATCAATTCATCCCATGTGCAAGCTAACTGAACCAAAATTACAGCTTGGAAAGAGGCATTTTAGTGCACATTTTTAAGTTTCATGAAGGAAAAATTTGATTTTCAATTGGACCTAAAACAACTTTGTTTGGGCTTTCTTTTCACCCAAATCCAACATATATAATCTTAGGATCATAAGCAATGGATTAGAGGTGAACTTGGAGGAGAATTGAGAGAGAACACAGTTGAGAAAGAGGAGGAAAAGTTGAAATTTGAATTTCAAGATTCAACCAGATTTAAGCCAAATTAAGCACTCAAACAACTTCATTGAAGGTTAAGGATTGTTTCTGGGCATTTTCCTTCAAGCTTCACCAAGAATTGAAGGCTCAGTGGAAGCACTCCACTACATAAATCACTTTTCAACTTTTCTCTCTATTCATGAAGATTCTGCGCGCAATTTTTGTGTGGTTATGATGTATGAAATGTATGCTTGGATTCTGGATACAATTGGCTGTTGATTGTGAAAGTTTCAATGTGACATGTGATTTCTGTTTGGCCTCGACTTGCTTTATTTTTGGACTTAAATTAAAAACAAACCATGGATTTGGATTCTACGTAAGATGTAGATCAGTTTTGACCTATGTTTTGCTTGATTTGGTTGAGTTTGGACATGGCCTCCCCAGAGCTATCGTCGGAGAAGACGACCAGAACAGTGGTGTCGCTACGCGAAAAATGACACAGAGTCGCCACCGGATTTTATTTATCCCACGGGGGGAAAGGGAAATAGCGATAAAACCTTTGGGAAAAGAGCGTGGTCATCGCAACCAAGTCTTAGGGTTCGGGAGTCGGTTATGCGAGGGGAAGGTATTAGCACCCCCTCGCATCCATCGTACTCGATGGGAACCTCCTAGGTTATTTCGCGTGAATGGGTGTTTTATTCTAAAAGTTTGCTTGTTTAAGGAAAAAAGGGATTGGTTTATTTATTTTAATGCTCGCCAAGGATTGTGGCCCTTGTGCCTACGTATCCTCACTTAAAAGAAGTGAAGAATCAGAGCTCCGTAGTTCGGAGGCTTTATGAAATTGTTGTTTGTTGGTTGATTTTATACCTTGAAAAAGGTTTTTTTGGATTGACGCCCTAAGGCAAAAATAGTTTGATGAGTTGATGTTGTTTTTAGTTTTTTTTTTGAAGAAAATGTGTTCTTGACTAGGATTATACAAAAGACTTTGGATAGAGATGAATGTCTCGAATAACCAAGTCGAGCGCCTTGTATTCGAAACATTCGGAATGAGTGTAGGAGGGTTCCATTCTCATTCCTTCTCCACCACTTTAAAGTTCATGGTGCATAATTCCAATCATATATTTTATTGTGTTTTTTTTTGTATTTTTATGCGAAAAGAGAAACACTTGACGTTGGATCAAGATTTATTGCTTGTAAAGATATTTGAAGTGATGCGATTTAGGTCGATGGCGGTGCACAAGGCATCCGACTTACATGGTCAAAAATGGCTCGATAAAATCGAGAGTTTACTTTTAAAAATAGTTTTTGGAAACAAAGGTCAACAAGGGCCATAACAATATTCACATACAAACATCATACAAACATAAGCCACACGACTCAAAAAAATCGAGACACACAAAAAAAACGGCACGAACAAAATTTTTTTTAAGGTAAAACCGGTAAAAAAAATATGGAGGAAACAGTGGTGTGACACGGGTGGAAAAAGTTGAAACAGTGATGCAACACGCCCGACCGTGTTGTGTGATATGGCCCGTGTTGCAAGGCCTGGGGAAAAAAAACTTCATACAGTAGCGTGACACGGTCGGCCGTGTCGTGTGACACGGCCCGTGTTGCTGGTCCAGGTCGAAATCTCACATTTTTTTTTATGTTTTCGTTTCGTTTTTGTGGTTCCTTGAGGATGGTTTCTTAGTCCCTTAGGGGATCTTACATGATATACAGTTCAACAACACATAAAAGAGTGAATGAAATGAATATAAAAGCAAAGAATAAAAGGAGAAAGATTTGAAGAAATGGATACCAAGAGCTTTCTATCCTTCTTGCAAGTACTCCAATGACCTTTGTTGGATGTGCTCTCCCCTCTTCACTCTATGTTGTGAAGGTTTGGTTTCTCAATGATCCTCTTGTGTCTCTATCTCACTCTTTTTTTTTCTGTTTTTTGGGGGTTTCTTGCTAACTATTTTCTGGTTTTTTGCTCTTACTCTTTGCTCTCTATGTGTAGTCTCTACTCTTCTTGCTTCTTGTGTTGTGTTCTGTTTTGATAGTAAGGAATACTATGTTTTCTATGCTTGCTTGCAGCCCATTTTCCACCTTTTCTGTCAACTTTTTCTGCTGTCCTAAAGCCACACACTTTGCACACCTTTTCATCACCAACTTTCCATTCTTGGCAATGCCTTTTTCTTCCTTTTGTGCAGCCCCACTTTTCCCTTCTATTTCTAGTATGACTTGCTGCATTTTTCTGCTGTAGCATACTATACTACTATCCCTCTTTTTGCCCATTAGTCTCTTGGATGGTATTGCTTTGTATCTTGCCATGTAGCCAATTGTTACCACTCTTTGACAGCATTTGCAAACTGATATTTAGCAAGTAAATATATCATTTGCATGCTATTTCCTTGACTTTGTGACATAAAAAATGATCTTGTAACATAGTACATGTTGTCCTCTTGATTTTGCGACATGTAGTAATTCTTCAACTCTTGCATGGGGCTGTTTTGCCTATGATTGAACATGCATAATCTTGGCCCATAAACATTCCAATGTTGATTTAATTCTTGCATATTTCTTGGATGTTTGTGAGTATAATGTAGCACATGAAAAAAAATGGTGTAGTATGAAGAGTACCATATCATAGATTTGATTAAAGACTTGAATGAAGATTTAGAAATAGATTAATTTCTAAACATTATCTAGAGTTGGAATTTTTTGTAACAAATTACATGATTGTAATGTCACAAAATTCCTCTTAGTATTATTTTTATCTCCATTCATGAATCTTGAATTTTGGATGATGGATTCCCTCATGTGCTTAAAAATGAAATCTTGAATTATGCATTGATGATCTTGATTCATGCCTTAATAATTTGCACTCCACTTATGCCATAAAAATAAACATGTATGAAGGAGCTTTGGATTTGGCCTAGCATTCATGTCTATTAATATTTATCTTGAATATCCTTGTATTTTGTCAAGTAACTTCCCCTTGCCAAAATTTTCATGAGTAGAATTTTTCCTCAGATCAAACCTTAGGTGATGAACCTTTTTTCATGTAGTCCGAAAATAGACAAGTTACAACCAAATGGCCTAGTTCGTACCTTGTGAACCCGCATGCTCGATACACAATAGAATGATGTATGATATGCCGAATGTAGGGTATAAAAGGCTAACGGTGAAAATGAGGGTGTGACAAGTGGTTCCGGCCGTCTGGTTCTTTCCCTCTGTTTCCTTGTTTAAATGAAGAAGACGAACACGTGTGCATGTTTTATTTGTTTGATCTGTTTACTTGTTAATCCAACAGCCACCAACACGCTGCACCATGGACCTTCGTTTGACTTGCCACACACAATCACATGAAGTGCACCGTTCCACTTATTTTGCTTGCCTTAACATGTGGACTGTTTGTATCCCTTGGATTTGCTTGCTTTTTGATTTGATGGCCCAGAACATGACCTACCGTGTGCCCTCTTTGACCATGTCCCATTAGATCATGCTGAAACTCATCTTTTCATTTAATTGGTATTGGACATGGGCTTTTGGTTGCTAATGACACCCCTAGTTGAGCTGGCCCATTATTTTTACACGCTTTTACTTTGCTATTCATACCATGTTTTTTCCATTTTCTTTTTATTTTCTCTTTTATTTTATTTTGTATCTGTTTTGATTTAATTCCATTTCAAATGCTTCCAAGCTTGATAAATTCCAGAAAAATATGTTTTAGACATTTTATTTTATTTTTTTGGTTTATTTTTCAATTAAAAATGGAATTCATCATTGGAAGTATTTTATTGGACTTATTTCTTGACATGGTTTGTTCTTGATTTTGTTTCTTCCATTTCCTTTTGGTTCAATGACCCAAAATTCATCCTCATGTCCATGATGAGTTGATGAATTTTTTAGAACCATTTTGCCCCTGTTGGTTGACTTTTGGTTTGACTTTTATTGCATTTCATTTGACCCTCGACAATCCTCATTCACAATGAGACACCCTTGTGAATCAATTTCTTTGGTGGTGTTGTGAATTGATTTTGATTGTGATCTTTTGGCCTCTATTTGCCAACATGTTTGGATACCTTGTGCATTCTATTTGATCATTTTTGAACCATTTTCCTAATTTTGCGGTAACTTGCAAGTCAAGTTACCTCCAAGGGAGGTTCATACAAGTGCATGACCTAGTTTGAGTTGGAAATGACCTTTGTGGATCCATTAAGCTCTCAACTCATCTTTTTCATATAATAGACATGTTGAGCTTGCTGTATGCTTGTTTTTAGGTCAAAATTATGTTCATTGCTTGTTCATTTGTGTGTTTCCTTTGTTGCTTCCATTTAAGGTTTCCATATGTGACTTGTTTGCATCCTTTTGTGTGATTGCCTCTTGTGCTTTTCTTCTTCTCCTTTCTCCTTTTCATATGTGCATGCTTGGTTGAGATGAGCTTGTGGAGGCTACTGCCCCACACTATTTTCCTCCCACTTTCATTGTTACTTGTGCATTTTATGTCTGCATGTTTACATTTGCATGTTCTTTCTTCTTCTTCTTTTTCTTCTTTTGCTTTTCTTTGCCATGTTCCCCATAAGTTCTCTAACCTCTTGAGGTTATGATAGACATTAGATGTTTAACCATGCATGATAACATTAGGTAGTTCCCTTTTGAATCCCAACTTTAAGTCTACTTTGCATGATAACTTTTAGGATTGATTAGTCTCCCATTAGTGGTCCTTTCTTCTCTTATCATCTTCATACAATCTTAACACACTTAATAAAAATAATGGATGTTGTGCCATGAGCCTTATACATGGGAAATGGTGATTGAGGGGCTACCTCGGAATTTCTTAGAGTCTTTAGTATACGTCCTTAGGATGATATGTGACGCATTCGATCCTAGGTTTTAGACTTTAGTACAACATACATTATAAACACTCAAGTTCAAAACACTTTTTCTCTAAAAAACACAAAAACACTTCAAACCTTTTCACCCTTTGGGGTTCTTAATCCAAGAAAATATTTTCAGAAAAGAGTGTTGTTAACTCTTAGTTCTATCGCAAACGGTAACGCCTAAGTCTCCCATGCTCGAGCTGCATACACCAACTGCTAGAACTGATTGTTAACCCTACTCGGGCCTAAAAAAAACTTTTGAACCAAACCGGTGTTCTTTTTATCTCGAACTACATTTGCTCTGATCTTTCATACTAGATGAAAGTACGTAGGCACAAGACACAACCTCTTGGCTAGCAACCTTCCCCCTTCACCCGTAGTTAGCCGAACTACGTTGACTCTGACTTTCCTATTGCACGAGGGAATACGTAGGCATAGAGCTGCAATGCTCTGCCGAGTCTTCTCTTTTCTTTTTTCTTTTGTCCCTTGGCCTTTAGATAAATAGTTAATCACCCTTTTAGATAGACAACAATGTGTGGATCCTGTCGAGTACGAAGGACGTGAGGGGTGCGAATACCTTCCCCTTGTGTAACCGACTCCCGAATCCAGACATGGTTGCGATGACCTTGTCTTTCCCTTTTTCGTTAGGTTTTTCCGATCGTTTCCTTTCCCTCTCTTTGGGATAAATAATGAAAGGTGGAGAGTCTTCTATTTTCCGTCGGGTGTTTTTCGTAGTTGCGACACAGGGCAGTCATTCTCCTATATCACAAAGGACCCCGAAGCGGGTGAAAGTCCATGGTTCTGATACCGTCATCGACCTTACAGAGGGTAGTACCACGGAGGGGTTTCTTATCCTCCCTTGTCATCAGCACCCCGGCTTCTTCCACAGGGCTAGGTCACCGACGATGTTAGTCTCCGAAGCGGGTCTTCTCGACCGCTTTGGTCTTAAGTGATGAGGGTTGTTCTTCAGTTGAGCTGGCCAAATTTCAGGGAAATATCACCTTTGATGAGTATAATTGACTAAGCTGGCTGCTGAGCTGGACCTGAGCAGGGAGGAGAGCACGGCGCAACGTAAGAAGAGCAGCTAGGCTGAGAAGCGGTTGAAAGCTGCTGAGTAGGAACGGACGAGGTTACAGGCTCGGATCAAGGAGCTGGAGACTTCCCTTCGTCCCACCATGAGTGAGACCGAAGAGGAAAGACTTTTGCTTTCCCGGGTTGATTTGCTAGGCAAGATCCGTGAACTCGAGCAAGACTGCTTAGGGGCCTTCGAGGTCGGGTTTTCTAGCATTGTGGAGCAGCTCAGAGTCGTGAATCCCGAGGTTGCTCTGATAACCGAGGGAACGGGGCCCTACCACCAGGTCGTTGATGGACAGGTGGTCGTGATAGACGTCGAGGAAGATGATGATGGCGTGCCCGCTGACGAGGTTGAAGGAGGTCAACTAGAGATCTAGGTTTTGTGTTCCTGGGCCTGCGTGCTCGTAGTTTCTAAGCATGCGTGCCCCTTTTGTTAAGTTGTTTTGTCAGGCCTGCGTGCCTTTTTATTCTAATTTTCTAACTGTCGGGCTGGTGCCCCTGATTGTATAATGATTATGCAATGATATTTTCTTTTTGCTAAGTGTGTGCTCGTTTACATGTGGCCCTTTGTATGCTCGTATGTTTGTATGGACCTTTGTAATTTTATGTGTTTTTATATTTTTGCATGGGAGTAGTAGCTCGATGTTATTCGTTGTGTCCGGTAGTGCAGGGAACTAGCCGGGTGACCGGGATTGTTACCTGGTCGGTTATAGAGATGGGCCACGGTCATGGTCTTAACTCCGCGGTGTGAATGTCCCATCGCGAGCTAGGTGTTCTTCCGTTTTGGTACGGCGGCGGTGGTCCTCGGTCGAGGGACCTCCGTCGAACAGAGCTCTCTGCTCGCACACACAAAAGGGCAGGCGTTTTGTTTTTGTTGGGTTTTTTGGAGACGCGTTTGTACCAGGTAGCGCTCCCGTGATCGCGAAGTCGTTCGTCGAGGGCAGTGTTTAACTATAGTATCTTTTGAGCTTCTCAGTGTTCCATGGTCGAGAAATTTTATCCCCGTGTAGGTTTTCGAGGTAGTATGCTCCGTGTTCTGTCTTTTCCCGGACACGATAGGGGCCTTCCCAATTCGTGGTGAGCTTACCCTCGCGTGAGTCTTTCTGGTTTCTTTGCAAGACCAGGTCACCGACCTGGAACTCGCGTCTTATGATTTTGCTGTCATAGCGAAGGGAGATTTTATGCTTCAGCGTGGCTTCGTGGAGAGCTGCCCCCGAATGGATTTCTTTGACCAAGTCGAGTTCCTCTCGGAGGACCTCGTCGTTAGTCTCCTCCTCTAGGGGAGATTCGGTCCTTCTGGACGGCTCCCTTATTTCCACCGAGATCATCGTCTCAGTTCTGTAGGTGAGTCAGAAAGGGGTCTCTCCGGTGGTCGAGTGAGGCGTTGTCCGGTAGGCCCAAAGCATGCTGTGGAGCTCCTCGACCCATATTTTCTTGGCGTCACCGAGTCTTTGCTTTAGACCTTGGAGGATAACCCTATTCACGGCCTCTGTTTGACCGTTCGTTTGTGGGTGTTCGACTGGGGTGAAGTGATGTTTCGTCTCGAGCTTGGTCACAAACTCTTGGAAGTTTTTGTCTGTGAACTACATCCCATTGTCGGTAAAGATGGCCAGGGAGACGTAGAACCTGGCGATAATGTTCTGTTTGTAGAAGCGGAGTATTTGTGCGCCGTGATCTTGGCTAGGGCTTCGGCCTCGATCCATTTGGTGAAATAGTCGACACCGACTATCAAGTATTTGTTCTGATAGGAGCATATGGTAAATGGACTGAGGATGTCCATCCTCCCCCAGGAGAACGACCACAGAGAGGAGAGGGTCTTGAGCTCGCTCGGAGGGGCGAGGTGCATGTCCCCGTGCCTTTGGCACTTGTCGCACTTCTTCACATACTCCTTAGCGTCCTGCTGCATTATCGACCAGTAGTATCCTGCTCGTAAGGCCTTCTGAGCGAGAGACCGTCCTCCTAAGTGCTGAGCGTATATGCCCTCGTGGATCTCTTGCAGGATGCTCGGGGGATGGGCTTTATCAGTGCACTTGAGGAGAGGGATTGAGAAGCCTCTTCGGTACAATCTCCCCTCGATTAGTACATAACAGCAAGCTCGACTTTTGACCGTGCTGGCCTCCTTTGCATCACCGGGGAGGTGACCGGTGCTCAGGTAGGGGTGTACCAGGGTCATCCACCAGTCGCTGTCCCCAATGGCATTGACCTCGAATGTTGTTTTCGCCAATTCAGTGCTGGGACGAGTGAGGACCTCCTAGACGATAGATTTATTCCCGCCTTTTTTCTTCGTACTCGCTAGCTTCGAGAAGACGTCTGCCCGTGTATTCTGCTTGCGACAACGTGTTGTACTTCCGTGGAGTCGAAACTCTTCATCCATTCCCTGATAAGGGCCAAATATTCTGCCAGATTATCGTTCTTCGCTTGGTACTCGCCCCAGACTTGGGAGGCGACCAACTGGGAGTCTGTGAAGATTTTTATCTCCTTGGCTCCGAGGTCTTCTGCTAGGCAGAGTCCGGATAAGAAGGCTTCGTACTCGGCCTGATTGTTCATCATCGGGAAGGTCAAGGTCAGAGAAACTTCCACAACCGTTCCTTCCTTGTTCTCCAGGATGATACCCGCGCCGCTCCCCGAGGAGCTCGAAGCGCCATCGACGAATATGGTTCACTTGTGAGCTACGGGGGTTGGTTCTATGGCAGGCGTCATCTCGGCGAAGAAATCGGCCAGTACTTGCGCCTTGAGTGCTTTCCTGCCTTCGTAGATGATGTCAAACTCAGAGAGCTCCAGCGACCACTTCAACATGCGCCTCGATATGTCGGGCCTGTCGAGGAGCTGTTTGATAGGCTGCTCGGTTCTGACTATGATGGTATGGTCCATGAAGTAGTGTCGGAGTCTCCTGGCCACATTGATGAGGGCCAAGGTGACTTTTTCAATCTACTAATACCTCACCTCGGGGCCATGGAGGGCCTTGCTTGTGAAGTAGATTGGCTTCTGCCCGTCATGGGTTTCCCGGATTAGTATGACACTCACAACTTCGGTGGAAACGGCCAGGTATAGGTAGATGGTTTCCCCGATGTCAGGTCTCGTCAGGACTGGTGGCTCTGACAGGACACGTTTGAGGTGGATGAGGGCCTGTTCGCACTCCTTTATCCATTCGAACACGGCCTCCTTCCTTAGCACTTTGAAAAATGGGAGGGCATGTTATACGGATTTGGCGATGAAGCGGGATAATGAGGTGAGCATCCCGTTCAGGGAATGTATCAACTTCTTCGTGCTCGGCATTGCAATTTCGGAGAAGGCCTGACATTTGTCCGGATTCGCCTCGATCCCTCGTTCAGTTAGGTAAAACCCGAAGAACTTCCCCGCACGTACACCGAAGGTGCACTTCTCCGGGTTAAATCGCATCCTGCAATTCCTCGCTATTTCGAAGACCTTCTTGAGGTAGGCCGCATGGTCGACCTCGATACACTATTTGACGATCATGTCGTCCATGTAGACTTCGAGCATGTCGCCAATCTCTCCCTGAAAGACCTTGTTCATCATCCGCTGATAGGTGGCACCGACGTTCTTTAGGCCGAAGGTGTTGCACCCCAAAATTTGACCAACATTTATTTACCCATCAAGAGTTATATGAGACTTTTAAGCTAGCCAAGGAGGTTATTCAAATGTTCAAGGGTTGATACCTTTGTCAAAGAACTCAAGAGATCCTCAAAGAGATTGGTTGAAACCAAGGTTGTGTGTCTCATAACTTGAGAGTTGTGGGAGCTCCTCAGATGATTCTGAGACTATGAGGAAGGACTTGAAGCTTTGAGAAAGCTTGTGAGATGTCTTGAAAGCCATCATGAAGCCTAGAGAGGTCATTATACAAGAATTCAGAAGATTCAGCCATGAGTGGTGGAATTAGGGTTTGACTAGGTCAACCCTAGGTCAACTGATGATTTGGAGAGGGTAGAGACCTAATCCGAGAGCCATGTGATCATGGAATGATGCATTGAGATGATATAAGGATGATTCCTAGACCAACTCATCATGATTGAGGAGTTTGAGAAGTTTCAAGCTAGGGTTTCTAAGGCTCGACAGTGTAAAATCCCCTAGTTTGATCCCTATCTTCAAGGTAGTTTAGCTCAAGATTTGATTGTTATCTCATCTTCCCCACAACATGAATGTTTTAGATTTTGTTCTTAGCTTTAATTTGAGTACTATAAGTCCTTGATAGGATTTATAGAGCTCAAGTTATGACTTTGACAAATTACAGGTCATCTGAGGTATGTGAATTTGGGTCCTTGAAAGTCACCCAACTTGCATCCAACTTTTGCCCTAGTAGGATGATTCCTATGAACTCTTAGTCAACATGAATGTTGTATAGAATCTTATTAGCTTTCTATAGAGTACTATAAGTCCTTGATAGGATTTGTAGAACTCAACTTAAGGCTTTGATAAGTCAAGGGCATTTTGGTCATTTGGAGGTTATAGGTCATTTCAAGCATAAGGCCATATCTCCTATTTCCAAGCTTCAAATGGAAAAATCTTCAACATAAAACTTGCTTAGAATGATGTTTTAAGGCTATTAGGGAGGTCATGAGATGTTGAAAAGGCTTGTATCAAAAAGTGATGAAAATGGCCTAAAATGGAGGCATAAGTTAATTAAGGTGAAATTGAAAATTGGAAATCACAAGTTATACATCCAAACCATGTCATATAATAGCTCATTTTGACTCCAAATGACATTCTAAGAACAATGGTTCAGCCACAATTTTGATTTGAGGCTTAGATCATAGGGCTGCTTTGGAAAAGGCTTACTTGCATATTAAGGTACCAAAGCAAAACTCAACAAAACTCAATAAGCAAGCTGGTTATGCATTGTAACACATCATAAATCTCATATGGGGAGAATTTCAAGTCAGTTACAAAGGTTACAAGAAGCTTGACATGAGATAGCACATAAGGAGAATTGAAATCAAAATGTCATGACATGAGATTTCCAAATACTCATTGGATTGTCCTAGAGGGTTCTAGATGATTCTAAACCACTCTATATAACATGTATAACTTGCTCAGATGCAAGGTTGGTGAGAATTGGTGCAGAGAAGAGAGAGTGAGATCAAGAATCTTCCATTGCAAGTCAAGTTTCATTTCTTCATTCTTCTTCATTTCCATTCATTCTTTCCATTCAAACACATTCCATACATCATAGTGAAGCTGTGCAGATTGAATTGAGATCAAATCCATGGTGAATTGAAGAGCTGGTGATTGAACTTTCAAGGTAGCAAGTCAGAATCGAATTCTGAGATTGAGGCTTCCTCCATCAAAATTGTTGCAAACAGTAGCAAGATTGGCATCTAGGGAAACTTTCTGAAGAGTTTCAAGGTATGAGTTGGTGGATTTCATCATCTGTTCATCAAGATTAACCAGGTTTGCAAATTCTTCCCTACACCATTTTTAGGAATAATTAGGTTAATTTGTTAGTGTAGAAATGTTAGAGACCAATAAGAGATGGATTTTGGAGAGTTAGGGATCAATTGGTGAAGATTGAATTATGGACCCCATTTCTTTGATGACCAAGAACTCGTGTTATATTGAGATATAGAATGAGTTAGACATCAAGAATCAATCAGGGTGAGTTGGTGAGTGATCTGAGATAGTTAATTGCAAGAAATGTTGAGATGGAAGTTTGAGTTCATTTTTGATCTTGAATCATGTTTCATGTTAGAGGAAGTTTCAGTTGATTTTAAGATTATGATTGTGTTCAGCATGAAAAATGGAGTATGTTAGTGCTTTGTATCGTTAATTTTAAGCAAGAAATGGAGGAGCACGAATGGATGGAAGCTTGCAGGTGGAGCTCTGTTTCCATGGAGGAATTTCAGCAAACCCTGGCTGAAGGTTGAAGACAACCTCCCCACCATTAGATCTAGCTTGACCCATTGACTATCCCTGAATCCAACGACCCATGTTTAATTTCGTCTTGGAGGGAATCCTGAGAAGCAATGAAATGACGCGTTTCATTAAAACCTGAGTTCTGGGCTTAAGTGGATCCAATGACTAATCCCACCCCCAATCAAGGCCCATGAATGATTTACACTGCATTTGGCTTCTATTTGCACCGCTTATTTTCCATTTTCTTCATGATTTATTAATTAATTTCTGATGATGAATTGGGCCCAGCGCGTATACTATCTGAACCCCCCACTTTTAGCCCATGTGATGATTTGAACTGTCTATGGTTACTAGCTGCACCCCATCTCTTAATATTTCATTTTATTTTTTTCCATTTTATTTCAATCTTTAAAAAATCATAATAAATGGAAAATTAAAGATTTTTTAATGGGAGTTTTTTCCTCCTATTTCATATTTTTGTCAAGAAAAATATAAAATAAAAATATTTTCCTTTCATGCATTTTTAGTATTTTTTTGTGTATTTTCTACTTTTATTGCATTTTATTTCTTTTATGTTGATGCATGAATTTGTAGAATTTTGTTTAGGTAGTTCCCTTAACATTTTTAGGCCATTCTTTTTAGGATAGTTAGATATATGCTTTAGCTTCCCCCTGGATTTATTCCATAATTTTTTGATGAACTTTAGGATAGTTTTGATTAGATGACATTAGGTTGTGTAGAATTAGGTCAAACTTCAACATAGGTCCATAATAACACTAGAATTTTGGGTTTTTAGGACAAATTAGACTATGGGACATATAGGGTATTAAGGGTAGGTATGTAGGATCCCTTAGAAATTATATTAGGATTTAATATAGTAGTATACTATTTTTAGATGATTTTTGTAGTTGATGATTGTTTGTGTTGCCCTTGTGGGCTTGTATTGTTGTTTGCTTTGCTTTGTGGGCTTGGAGAGCTTGGTATTGTTCTAAGGAGCATTGAGGAGCATAGTAGAAGATTTGAAGGAGCATTGAGGAGCTTGAGAGCTTGGTCTTGCTTGTTTTGTTGATTGTTTTAGGGTTAGGGATTAAGAAGAGTTTAGACTTAGTTAACTTCTTTCTTAAACATGGATGGTATCTTTCACCTTCATTCCTCCCTATGATTCAAAGTCCTTCCATGGTATACACCTATATCCTTTGGAGGGATAAGTGATTGTACCTAGGAAGTAGAACTTTTGAGGGAACCATTCCTTTGATGTTGAACCCTTATAGGTCACCTTTGGTGGTCAGTAAGCAGTTCAATGTCCCAGCTTATCCAGTTTAGTGATTTCCTCTGGTTTGATTATCTTGAGAGAGGTTGAGCTTGAATGTGAAGATGAATACTTCATTGAAGAGTGTAGAAGAGGATGAATCCTTGAGCATTGCCATTCCAGCTGAAGCTTGAAGAGCAACAAGAGCAAGTTGATACTTGAAGACCCCTGAAGACTAGGTGAAGCCTGAAGGTGGAGCTGATCAAGAAGCTGAAGCTTAAAAGAGAAGATAAGTTGAAACTTATGTGAAAGAGTTGAAACCTGGAAAAGCAAATTGATATTTGTCAAGAGTGATTGAAGTCTGAAAACTGAATTGCTGTTGGAAGAGCTGAAGCTTGAAGTTGAGAGAGGAGCTGGTCTGCTTTCTTCTGTTTTCTTTTCTGTATTGATGTGTTTTGTTTGACTTGCTTGATGCATTAGGATAAGTCCATGTCTGGAATAGGTAGAATCTAGGAGCATGATTGCACTAGAGGTTGAGTTGCTCCCTCTGCTTGTATTGTTATTGTGTGGCTTTGCTTGCGGGTATTCGGTAGAGCCCAGCTCCCTTGCCCATGTGGTTTGTTTGTTTGATGGCATTTTATTTCATTTTATCTGTATGATTGCAGTTTACTGTTATTGCTTGATAGCATGATGTTTTATATTTCAGTATGATTACTGTTATTCATTCTGGCTTGAGGTTGAGATGAGCTTGTGGAGGCTGAAGCCCCACACACATTTCCTCCCTCACTTGCATTGCATGCATTTTACTGTTAAGCTGATGCTTTGTCTGTTTTGGTGTATCATTGACATGATCCCTTAGGACTCTCATTTCCTTTGATAAGGATTTGATGATAGAATTTTAGGTTGAAACGTATGCATGACAACTTCTAGGAGTTCCCTGTTCAAACCTTGACCATAGGATGAATCCATGGCATGACAACAGTAGGACTTGATAGTCTCCCTCCTAGTTGGGTCTGTTCTCTTCTCATCTCAAAACAGTTTAAGATACAGTAATCATGAATGATTTCTTTCGTACGTTACGAGCCTTAAGCTATCTGAGAAAGGATTGTGGGAGAGTTTCTTTTCCACAGTCTGGATGTTTAGTATGGTACCCTTTGGGTGACATGCGACGCATTCACTCTCAGGTCATAGTCTCTAGTGCGATTGAGATTGCAAACACAATAAAAAACACTTCTTTCGTAAAAGACAGGAAATAAACCGTAGTGTCCCGAAGTATGTGAGCTCTGATCTCTCATACCTATTGAGAGTACGTAGGCACAATACTGATGTATTGGCGAGCTACCTTCCCCCATAACCCGTCGTAGGCCGAACTACGTTGACTCTGATTTCTCATTCTCTGATGAGAATACGTAGGCATAAAGTGCGACGCTTTGCCGAGTCATTTTTCTTTTCTGTTTAAACCAGCCTTGATAGGTAGATAGAATAAAACCAACCTGTCCAAGTAAACACAACAAGCGTGGATCCCGTCGAGTACGACGGACGTGAGGGGTGCTAATACCTTCCCCTTGCGTAACCGACTCCCGAATCCAGACAACGGTTGCGACGACCTTGTCTTACCATTTTTTCGTCAGGTTTTTCCGATCGTTTCCTTTCCCGCTCTGAGGGATAAATAACGAAAGGTGGTGACTCTTCTGTTGTGCCGACACCTTATTTTCGCGCAAGCGCCAGAAGGGCACTGCGTTGTAGTAATAGTTGCCCGACTCGGTCATGAAGGTCGTGCTCTGTTTGTCGACTTCGGCCATAGGGATATGATTGTATCCTGAGTAGGCGTCCATGAAGGATAATAATTTGAATCCTGCCGAGTTGTCGACGAGCTTGTCGATATTTGGAAGGGGATAGGCGTCCTTGGGACATGCCTGGTTGAGATCGTGTAATCAACGCACATTCTCCATTTTACATTTGATTTTTTAACGAGTACAACATTGGAAAGCCAGGTTGAATATCGAGCTTCTGAAATAAAAGTTGCCTCTAGGAGGTCTTTTACAGATTTTTCAGCCGCCGCCGACTTTTCGGAGGACTTCCTATGTCTACGTTGTACTATGGCCTTCGCGGCTGGGTTGATAGAGAGCTGGTGGCAGGCGACCTCGGCATCAAGGTCGGGCATCTCGGCGGCGCTCCAGGAAAAGAGGTCGGCGTTCTTGCGGAGGCAGGCTTTCAGCTGCTTCCTCGCCAGGTCGGGCAGTCCAACTCCAATCTTCACGCTCCTGGCCTCATCGTCGTCGAGGACTACTATCTCAAAGTCCCCGTCAGGAATGGGGTGCGTTGGGTGGAAGGGCTTCCCGTTGACCGCTGGAGGAACATGCCTGACTTCGTCTTCATGTTCCTGTTCACCGGGGAAGCGGCAGGCGAGGCCCACGGTGTTGACGTGGTTCTTTGGCCTATTCTCTTGGACGGGCAAAAGCTTGCTCGCTTTAGGAGAGGGACCGATCATACTGAGGCCCTTCATTGCTTCCTCGAAACATCTCCGGGCTGCCTCTATGTCGCCGTTGAGGGTGACGACGGCTCCCTGCCTGGTGTAATACTTCATCTTCAGGTGGACTGTCGATGGCACTGTGGTAAGCTCTGCCAGTGTTGTCCTACTTAAGATGTAGTTGTACAGGGATGGGCACTCGACTACCAGGAAGCGGACATTGATTTCCCTGGACGTTTCCTGTGCTCCGAAAGTGACCTTGAGCTCCATATATCCCCATGGTCTCGTTGTCGTTCCGTTGAACCCCTGGAGGTCGGAGCCGACATAGGGGGTCAGGTTGGTCTCCTCGAACTGCAATGTCGAGAATAGGTGGGTATACATGATATCCACCGAGCTACCTTCGTCGACCAGGATACGGTGGACGTGGAAGTTCGCCATTTGTGCTCAGATCAGCTGGGGAATGACAGAGTTAGGGGCTCCTCTGGGCAGCTCTTCGAGGTAGTACGTGATCGGGTTAGACCGACCGTAGAACTTGTCGAGAGTGCTCATTTTGCCGGAGTTGTTGCTCATCAACTCGTCAAACTTCCTCTTCACGGACCCGATGGAGAGCTTGTTCAGGGCCCCTCTTGAGATAACCATCGCGGTGGGGAAGTATTCCCACGGGCTGATGGGGTATATTGGTTCTTCGGGCAGTCGGTGCCCAGTAGAGAGACTGTGTTCTCTTAGGGAGAACAAGTCTTTAGGCCGACTTATGCTGAGGGCCACTTGCATCCCGAATTCGTTGGAGGGAGGAGGGATATCCTCTACCCTTTTGGCTTCGTAGGCCTCATGTTGAGGGGCAAATCTTACCCTAGTGTATCTCTTCAAGTGCCCATCCTTGATGAGTATCTCGATTGATCCTTCAGGTGGATGTAATCCTCCGTGACATGCCCGTGGCCGCGGTGGAAGTGGCAGTATTTGGACTTGTCCATGTTGGCCTTAGGGGGGTGCCAGTTTGGGAAAATGGACACCTCCCCGGGCGAACTCCGAGTTGGCGCACTCAGCCAGAATGCGCTCGCGGGAAGCGACGAGGGCCATATACTCGGTGAAGCGGCCTGCAGGGCCTTTCTTATTTCGGGGACGATCATCTCGTTGTCGATCTTCCCCTCGCCGGAGGGCCAAATTTCCATCTTCCCGGGCTCCGCGGGGGGTTTCGTGGTTATGGGGGTCTCGGGCTGAATTAGCAGCTTCGGTCTCCTTGTACCGGATGTAGTGGCGGGCTTTCTCGAGGAAGTATCAATGGATGGTCAGCCGGTGGATTGCCACGACTTCGTAGAACTTGGAGCCGCGACACAGGCCTTGCTCCATGAGGTACTGCTTCATGTCGTCTGAAGTCGTCACCTGGACCGCTTCCCTCATGAATCTCTCGATGTAGTTCCTGAGAGGTTCGTCCAGGGCTTGGATAATTGCGCCCAATGCGGCCTCCGTTTTCGGATGGCTTCGGGACACTGTGAAATGTTGCGAGAAGAGAGAGATCCTTCAGGATCCTCCACGACGTGATGAACTCGGGCTCCAAGCTTTTGTACCAAGCCATGGCTCCCTTCCTCAGCGTCGTCGAGAAAAGCCTGCATTTGATGGCCCCTTGGACGTTCCGATAATCGAGCATGGCCTCGATATCTTCCAGATGGTCGTCCGGGTCCGAGGTCCCGTCGTATGTGGAGAGTGCGGGCGGCTTCTCCATCTCGTGGGGGATGGGGTTGCCATGATTTCCCGTGAAATAGGGGGTCCTGTAGTCATCCTTGTCACTGCGGAGAAGGGAGCACAAGGGCGAAGGATTGTGCCGAAGAGCTTGATTACGCCCCCTCGACCTCTTTCCCGGGGCTTCCGACCTATTCCCTCTTGGGTTCAGGGAACGCCTCTCCTTCCGGGGAGGTGATCGGTCTCGCTTCTTGGAGGCCACGGGTTGGGGCCTCTCTAGCTGTGGTCGGCGCCCCCGTTGACGGGGAAAGGGGCTCCGGGAGTCCTCACGTTGATTCCTCCGCGGGGGAGAGCGAGGTGAGGTATCCTGCTCCAGCATCCCGATACGCTCGTTCTGCTGGAACAACATCAAATTGGTTTGGTTGATGGCTGCAAAGAGGGCAGTCATCGTTGGGTCCGCTCCAGTTGGCGTAGGGAAGGGCTGGAAAACAGTCGGGCTCCTTGCTCGAGGTGCAACGTGATGCACCGCGTCCTCGGACGAAGGTGAGGCAGTTCGACCGTCTTTCACATTACCCTCAAGGACATGGGAGGGCCCAGCTTGGTCGTCGCCTTTGGTGAGTGAAGCGAAAGCGGAATTATGAATAGCATCATCGTGGCGTGGGCTAGTCATGATCTCGAAAATTTGAGGTAAGAGTTGAAAGCTTTGGTTCTTCTGCTCGGAGGAACGGGGAAGCTTTAGTTTCCCACAGACGGCGCCACTGATCGTACTTGATTAGAAGAAATTGTCGACCGCCACGCGTCACTAATCTGGAAGCTTCTCAACGGAAGTAGGGAAGAGGAGAGGGTGTACCTGCAAGACACTCCAATGCTTAAGCGAGTAAAGGACCAAAGTGGGAGCAAATACAAAAGTTAGGTGTAGAAAATGAATATCTGACCCTCTAGTAAAAGAGGGTATTTATAGAGAGAGCCCAACGCAACGTCACCGGTCACTTGTGTTGGGCTGGATTGCCAGGCCCAACCCAAGTGATTGTTAGAGCTTATGTGGCGTAGTGAAGACCAGCACGTGGTCTTTGCCCTAGTTCAATTGTCCCGTGATCTCCGGAAGGTGGGCTGACTAATTATTTCGGAGGTGAGTAGTTTCCTAATAACATGTCCCCGTGGGGGAGGGGATGGGGGGCAGGTGGAGAACGTGTAGAAAACGTGTTGTTCTGCCCGACAGGGGGAGATGTATGCCCAGTGTGTCTAGAACTGTGCCTGACACTGGGGGATTTGGGCATTGTTGGACATTTCCTAAATAGCGTTGGGTTGGGCCTGCCCGACGGATGGGCAGGTCTGGACCCACTCCAGAACATTAACCAAATTAGTATCCAAATTGTTTCACTTTTAAAAATCCAAACTAAATACTAAAATATGAATGTGCTTATCCATTTTATTATCCAAATATAAACCAGTTTCCATAATAATAATAATGTGGTTTAGTTATTGGGTTTCCAAATTTCATTACTTGTTAAATTAATATGTTTGTTTCTTTTCATGTTTCTTCATATACACGTTATAAACCAATTTTATATTTTGAACTATTTTAAAGTTAATTTTTTTAATTTCATAAAAAAAATTATTTTACAAAAAATTCAGAATTTTGTTTTTCAAAATGAAAAAAAGTTAATTCTATTACTACAAATTATTTGTAGCTTATTCTACATAATGATTTTTAAAATTGGTGAGAATTCAAGCCGGGGTGTGGAACACCTCAAACCCACCGTATATGTCGAAACTAAGGCATCGACAATTATCCTTCTGCAGGTTCACCTACGGAAACCTTATTACGACTTCTCCTTCCTCTAAATGATAAGGTTCAGTGGCCTTCTCACAACACCGCGGGCAGCAAATTGCCCACGTCGCTGCAATCCAAACACTTCACTGGACCATTCAATAGGTAGGAGCGACGGGTGGTGTGTACAAAGGGCAGAGACGTAGTCAACGCGAGGAGATGACTCATGCTTACTAGGAATTCTCATAATGATTATTAAAATTGGTGAGAATTCACGCATAACCAGGAAAACATTATGTTGATTGAATTAATTCTATTACGACAATTACATAACGGTAATCAACATAACCATTATAACTCCAATACTCATTCAATTTTCACGTAATATAAACCAATTATTTTTTAAAATGTTTTTTTTAATTTTCAAAAGAAAAATATTTTAAAACCTTATTAAATTTAAAAATCGATATAATTTAAAGGAAATAGAATTAAAATTTAACTAAATAAGTTAGATTAAAATCAAAATTCATTTAGAACTGGTTTCAAACCGGTTCGGAACAAGTGGTTTGGTTTATAAACCATAACCATAAAAATAGATTGGTTTATAAATAATAACCATAAAAATGAATCAGTTCATATTAAATGACTATTCATCCACATCCCTACTTTTCAGAAATAATGAGCGCATGTCGGGTCACACGGAGGCATTGATTAGAACTTAATGAGCATATACGATCTATACAACCTCTACCAAGACAAGTTGATTTGCATTCATCATCATTGCATGCTCTTCCTTCTGTTTCTTTCACCATCTCTGCATTCATCCATCGATTAGACGTTATGATTAACATATTATATATATATATATATATATATATATATATATATATATATATATATATATATATATATATATATATATATATATATATATATATATATATAATCTCTTTTATTGTTTTTTTTAAAATAAAAGTTATATTGAACCACTCTAAAATAAAAATTATTTCAAAAAGGAGAAATAAAACTTACGAAAAGAAAGGAGAATAAACAAAATGGAAAACAAAGTATGTTTGGTTCATGATTACTACACACTTAATTAGTACAATCTTCATTTATATTTATACAATATATAAAAGGAATATTTTGTTTTGGTGTGACCTATTTTTCTACCATTTTTATCCTTACTTTATTGTATAATTTCCTTAATAACTTCATATTATTAACTTTCACATAACTTTTTATTATTAACTTTTATATATTGCATTTTAAAAAAAATTATTTAAACAAAAAATATTATTTATATTTTCATTCGCGCGTATTAAAAAACGGGCAGACGGGTATGCGAGTGCCCGTCTAAAAAGAATGCAAACAATTATTCCTATTTTTATTTGAAAAACTTGGCTCCTCACTTCATTTCGTAGTTGTTGTTCCTTGGATTAAGAAATTAGTTACAAGTACATCATTTCGTAGTTGTTGTTTAAAAATACTCTCAAAATTTTATTTTAAAATATTGCAGTGAACATGCAAGTAACTATAAAATATGATAAAAAATAATTAATAATAGTTGATGACTTATTCAAGCGTACCACATGATTAGCTGTAAAAATCATGCAACTATTGCATAAAATTATCCAATGTTTCTATAAGAACAATTACGGCTACAAGTAATTTATTAAAACTCTTCAAACTCCCAAAATATGTACCAGGAATATAAGAATTAATTATAGGTACACATACTTAAGAAAAATAGAAACGTAAGGGTTTTAGAATAATTAGATAAAAATTTCAAGAATCCAATTCTATTTTGGAAAGAAGCATTCTCCTACGAAGAGACAGGAGAAACGGTATATGAAAGTGATGGAAACAACAGTTCGGAGCTCGATGGATTCAACTTTGGTTTTCTCTTGAAGTGTTGGAAAATTGTGAAAGAGATATAGTTAATTTTGTTAATGAATTTCATTGTAATATCAAGCTTCCTAACCCAAAACCAAAAAATTCTCAAGAATTGAATCAGTATCGACCAATCCATTTGGTCGTGTGCATGTACAAAATTATAAAAAAAATCCTAGTTTCGAGAATAAACAGGTTCATTAGGAAAATAGTGTCAAAGAGGCAGTCAATTTTTACTAGGAAGACAAATCTTTGATGGTGTATTCGCGGTTAACAAAATAATAGATCGAGAAAAGAGAGAAAGAAAGGAATATATGATGTTGAAGGCTAATTTTGAAAATGCGTATGAATGTATTTGTTGAAATTACATAAGATATATAATATGAAAGCGATGTCCAAAAAACAAACTATGGTCGGTTTTTTTATTATCAAGAAAACCACAAAGGAAAAGAAAAGAGAGATGAGAAGAGAAAGACAATTCAAAGTGTTTTTTGATTGAATTACACATTAGGGAATAATGTTATAATTGAATCTCAATCGCACCACTTTTTCTTTCTGATTATAATTATAAGGGATTGATGGAGAAGTGATGACTAATATGTTATTTATAAGAAAATTAATTCTAGCTTTCAACTAACATACTAAACAATTTGTTCAACAGACTGACTCGATTCAACATGCTAACTTAAACAACAAGCTAACAAAAAATTTCATGCAAGAACAAACTTTGACTACGGCATGCACATCTTCGATTATTGTCGAACCATGAAGCTTCCCTTGTCGAGATTAGAGTTCGATTCGAATACCATAAATCTCCACTTTGGAACAAAGTCTGCACTATCAAGGAAACAAACTAGCTTTGATCATACAGCTTTATCAACTGCATACATTGGAAGAACTTGCTACTCGGCAATGTCTTGGTGATCATGTCAGCAACATTGCCATCAGGCGAAACCTTCAGCACTTAGACTTCACCGAGCTCGATTATCTCTCTGACAAAATGCAGCCTCACATCGATGTGATTGGTTCACTCATGATATGGTGAATTCTTCTATAGATGTATTGCACTTTGACTATCACATTTAATAGTGATGGCTCGACCTTGAAGTTTCAGCTCCTTAGAAAAACCTTCAAGCCACAATGCTTCATTCATAGCTACAGTGAGGGAAATATACTCCACTTCAGTGGTTTATAAGGCAACAACCTTTTGAAGTGTTTCTTTCTAGTTGATTATTGTACCAAACATAGTGAACACATATCTAGAAATAAATTTTCTAGAATCCATACAACCTGCATAATTAGAGTCGACAAATTCTTCAATTTTGACTTTGTTATCATCACTATAGGCTCCACCATAAATTAGGACTCTACTTAGAGACATTTATGTACCCTAGAATCCACTTCAATGTTTGCCAGTGTGCCTTTCCAAGATTGACCATGTACCTGCTCACAAGGCTCACTGCATATGCTATGTCTGGCCTCGTACAAACCATAGCATACATCGAAAAACCTACTATAGTAGCATATGGAATTATATTCATATAGTCTCTTTCGACATCAATTCTATGACTTTGAGTTGTACTCAGGTTGAAATAAGGATTAATCGGTGTTACCACATGCTTTGAATTTGACATACCAAAGTAGTTGAGAATCTTCAGTAGGTATGTCTATTGAGATAAGCATAATCTCGACTGCTTTTTATCTCCCCGAGTATCAATCCCAAGAATCTTGGAGGAAGCACCCAGATCCTTCATGTCGAACGCCTTATTGATTTCAACATTCACCTCCATAACATCTTTGACATTGTTGCTTGCTATGAGGATGTCATCCACATAAAGCAACAAATTAATAAGTGAATTTGCAGGTCGAAATCTGAAGTAAACACAATGGTTAAACTGACTCCTAGTGAAACCTATGTATGCCATGAACTTGGCGAATCTCCTATTCCAATGCCAAGGAGATTGTTTCAGGCCATATAACGACCTATTTAGCTTCCACACATAATCTTCCTTTCCTTTTTCGGCACACCCTTTAGATTTCCTTATCAGGATTTTTTTCATCTAGATCACCATATAGTAGGGTTATCTTCACATCCATTTGTTCAAATTCTAGATCAAACTTCGCCACCATAGCAAGCAACATTCAAATGGATATATGTTTTATAACAGGTGAGACGACATCACTGAAGTCGACACCTTCTTTCTGAGTGAAACCCCTAGCAACCAACCTTGCCTTAAATCTCTTCAACAACACTCTTTAGATTCCTTCCTTAACCTTCAAAATCCACTTACAGTTGACTAACATGACCCCTGAAGGTTTCTTGATCATCTCTCAAGTGTTATTATCATGAAGAGATTTCATCTCATCATCCATGGCTTTCAGCCATTCAGTCTTGTTTCGAATCCTTACAACTTTCTTATAATCTCTAGGTTCTTAATCTAGAACCTCACTTGTAGAGATTAAGGTATAAGCTATGAAATCTGCATTACCATGTCTCTGAGATAGCTTGATGACCCTTCTCGACCTGTCTGTTGCCAGCATGTAGTCATTATCAGTCTCCTCATCTTCATCAGCAACGTGTGTTCATTCTTCGACTTCATATGGGTTATGCAATTCAGCATCACTAGAGATCTTCGTACTTCAACCAACATCATCAGTTTTCTTCGAATTCATCTCAGCTTTATTGAAAACTACATCTTGACTTATGATACACCTTATGTGACCTGGCTTTAGGCACCGCATTTATAAGCTTTGTCTCCTTCAGGGTATCCAAGGAACATACATCTCAGAGCTATGGATTCGACCTTGACTTGCGTAATGTGATCATAAGCTAAACAACAAAAAACTCTAAGTCTATCGTGATTAGGTATATGTCTCGACCAGACTTCTTCAGATGTCTTCATTCACAAGGCATTCGTGGGACACCAATTTATCAAGTACGATGAAGTGATAGAAGCCTCTGCCCAAAACACCTTCATTAATCTCGAACTAACAAACATGCACCTCACTCTTTTTAGAATGGTTCGATTAAACCTTTCAGCCAGGTCATTTTGTTGAGGAGTACCTGCAGTAGTTTTGTGCTTTGCAATACCAAACGCAACACAATAGTTATCCAAACCCTCATTGCAAAATTCAAGACCATTGTCAGTCCTTAACCTCTTTACCTTCCTGCCAGTTTGATTTTCGACTAGAGTCTTCCAACTTTTGAAATTTTGAAAAGTTTCATTCTTAGCTTTCTGAATGAATGCCCATAACTTTCGAGAGTAATCATAAACTATGGATAGAAAATATCTTGCACCTGAGTGAAAAGGTTTTCTTGCAAGCCCCCAAAGAACAGCATGAATGCAATCAATGGATCTATGTGTTATTTGTTTGCCTTGTTGAACTTCACCCTATAAGAGTTATCGAATACACAAGGTTCAAATAACTCCAGTATTTCGACCTTGTCAACACATTGCATATTTTGTTTTGACAATTTGACCAGGCCTCTTTCACTAACATGACCAAGTCGCTTATGCCATAACTCAGCCTTCAACACATGTTTTGTGGATGCTACATCTATTGAACCACTTACAACCTCAATCTAAAGGGTATACAAGATTTTATGTGAGTGTACTTTTATATTTTAAATGATGTCAAAACTAAAATAGTATATTGTTATAATACATTACCGAAAATTTAGTGGGTAGCATAAATTTTGATTTTGCCAACCAAAAATTTAGAATAAAAATTTCATTCAATTTTTTGTCAAGAACAGTTTTAAAAATTTGAAATTATAAAAAGATATCAGATATAATTGAAGGGGCGACAAAATATTTCTTCTCTTAAAGCATATAATAGAATCTAGACGGAGGAAAGTTGACATTGTATTTTAGCACATGTCAATAAAGATGTGTGGCATCATGAATAAATTTGTGTTTTCATGTTTAAAAAATGTTTTTAATTATACATCAAAATTTGTTCCAATAGTTTTTCTTATATTATTTAAGTTGTATCTTGGCCTCTACTGTATTATTTTCATGGCTACGATCCTAGTGGCCCTTTATTCACCTTATCCCAAATTCGGTTGCATATTAGTTTCGATTAACAATTTAAAATATTTTTCCATGCAAAGAATAACAAATGTTGCTAAATATATAATAAAAAATGAAAATGAGGCAATTTGTCTACTTTGGTTGTTAGCTAGCTCAAAGCCGAAGCTTAAGCAACCAAATAGAAATTGAAAACATATTAAAATTATAACTAAAGGGTATACAAATACACCTTAATATAATCTAAGAAATAGAAACTGCAAAAAAAAAAAAAAATCTATAAACTTTTTGTTTATATTTTTAAAGATGAATTTATGGTTTCATAAAAAAAAATTGTCCCCTTCTTTTAAAATGTTTTTCTTTTAATATTGGTGAGAATGATGAATAAATAAAATAAATAAATAAAAATATTAATTAAAATGTATGATTAAAAAATAAAAATAAAAATTTTCATTGAACCACATTCAAATATAATTTATTTTAAAAAAGAGTTGTTACACTTACCAGAACAAAGGAGAATAAGCAAAATGAAAAACAACCTAAAATATATATTGTTCATGATTGCCACATATTTAGTACAATCTTTGTTATCTTTTTTTAAAGATGGAGTCTGTAAACACAGACTACTATTTTTAATTGAAAAACGTGGCTTTTAACTTCACTTTGTAGTTGATGTTCTTTCAGTTATGAAATTAGTTACAAATAATTTATTAGAACTCATCCAACACCTCAAATATATACCCCTATTCTACACCATCTACATATAATGAATATAAGAATTGATTAGATTTATACATTCTTGAAAAAAAATCATCAAGAAAAATAAAACTTTTAGGTTAATTAAATAAATTTGATGTTTGTAACAACTTAAAATTTTTATTAATAAATAAATAAATAATACTTAAATAATTTATTGGTCCCTATAAATTAAAAAAAAATTAAATTCTTCAAATTACAGTATGCACACTTTACCACCAAACCATTCGAGTTATTTTCGTTACGTTTCTAATATATATATATATATATATATATATATATATATATATATATATATATATATATATATATATATATATATATATATATATATATATATATATATATATATATATATATATATATATATATATATATATATATAAATAAACTTATTATAAATAATATTGTAATGCATATATAATACATATATAATACATATTAATAGTTCAATTATTTAGTTTATTAAATAATAAATTTATAAAATATTATGACTATTAATATTAAAATTATTAAGTTTTTAAAATAATAAATTTATAAAATATTAAGTTTTTGAAACCGGATATAGATCTGACCCAATAATTATCCGTAATGTACATTGTCCCCCAAACGTGAGGCCCAAAGGGAAAAACGCTTAAGTACGGTCCTAATATCTGAAATGTTATTGTAGGGACTAGTACAAATTTGTTCGTGTTTGTGGTACTCATTCCCTCCGGTTGGGATTATATCTCGATCTATGAAATTTGGATTGTCTAACCTTATCTAAGATATCATCCCGACCATATAAAATCCAAGATGTACGTAGTCCCCCAAGCGTGAA
This sequence comes from Lathyrus sativus, assembly GCA_963859935.3. Lineage (NCBI taxonomy): Eukaryota > Viridiplantae > Streptophyta > Magnoliopsida > Fabales > Fabaceae > Lathyrus > Lathyrus sativus. Next base: position 564,197,358 of record OZ012739.1, on the reverse strand, counting down.
GCCTGAAAGGGCGAAGCACTTGAGTGCTTGTTATTCTTCTTTTTAGAAGGTCGAGATGATTTTGATTTTAAGTAGGTAGAGGTCCCATCCCGGTTTCTTAAACCTAGGATGTGCACAGTCCCCAAGCGTGAGGCTTTTAAACGGAGAGGCGCTTTGAGTCATGGTTATGTTGGGCACCGAGTGCACTATTCCAGTTACTTATAAATTCTAAGATGTGTTTGTAGCGGGAAAAATTGAGATTAAACTATTGATTAACATAACTCACAAAGCAAGAGTCGTCATCGCACTTTGATTTTTTCCAAAAGAATGAGAAAAAAGAAAATAAAACCCACATAAGTTTTAAAACAAAACTAATAAAACAGAGAGACAAATAGTATGGGGAATGGTTATGCAATGAGAAGGTGTTAACACCCAAAATATCTATAGTACTCTATAGGAACCTATTGAAAACTTATGTTTGGCTTGAAAGATGTTGTTTGCAAAAGATTGAAGAGATAAGAAGAGAAATATTTTTTAGGGTTTTTGTGTTTTACAAGACTTCCTAAGCCTCGTGCCTATGTATCTGCAAAGTGCAATGGAGGATCAAAACCTCGTAGTTCATGGTAAAAATAACAAAAGGAGTTTGTTTTGATTTATTTTAAATGGAAAGACAACTTGTCATTTTAAGGAGAAAACTCAAGTAATCACCCACAAGTATATGAAAGTGGACCTTTGCATCACTATTGAGAAGGGCTCCAATTTGGATAGAGATCAACAAGTATGTCACTAACTCTCTCAAGTGAAAAAGAGTCAACATCAAATATCACTATGGGTATAGGAGAATTACATCTCTGTTGCACCTCAAAATTTGCTCAACCTTTTCATCACTTGGTTTATGTTTCATTTGTATATCATAGCATATTTCTAACATAGTTCTAGCATTTGCATAGCATAGTATCATCCATTGTACAGGGGATCAAGAGTGAGAGATGAAAGAAAAGAGCCTAGCCAGAGGTTTATGCAAGCTTGAGAAGTCACCCAAGTCATCAGGAGGTGGTTTGAAGCCTTGAGAGGTTTGAGTGCCTACATGTGGATTTTCTCCTATCTTGAGAGCCAATTGAGGATCATCAATAAGAAGTGATGCATGGATTGTGAATAGGAGGTGTGTATAAGCTTAATGAGTCTCTAGAAAGCCAAGAATGGAGCTTAATCAAGTCATTGTATCAAACTCAAAAGCCATGATTGAGGTATGTGCAATTAGGGTTTCATCTGGGTAGCCCTAGGTCAAGAAGAGCAATTAAAGAGTATCAAGGCCTAGCTCTATGTCATTGAAGCCATGAAATGACATGTTAAGGCATATGAGAAGTTTTTTCAAGATCAAGTTGAGAAGAATCAAGAATGGATGGAGTTGCTAAGTCAAGGTTCCTAGGGTAAAATCCCCTGTTTAATGCTGAACTTCCAAGCCATATAAGTCAAGATGAAAGCTTCAAATGACTTAGACCTCCACATGAATGTTGTAGAGGGTCTTCATACCTTTAATTTGAGTACTAGAAGTCTTCAAGAAGATTTAGAGAACTCAAGTTATGGTCCAGACAAGTTATAGGTCCTCAGAGGTATCTGAAATTTGTCTGTGAAAATCATCTGACTTCCAAGCCACTTTTGACCTTGAAGGAAGTTTCTCATGGCCCACTCCTTATCGGTTGCTTTCCTCTCTTCTCATTCAAACTTTTGTAATGAGCGGAACGAACCTTGCTATCTTCCTCGATGATCTACAACACTCCGTCAAATCCGAAAACCTTCTTAGCCTCTGATATCCCATCGCTTGCCTAATCTCAGGACGCAAGCCATTCTCATACTTAATACACTTTGCGAACTCAGCCGTAGCCGCATCATAGTGAGGATGAAATTGAACCAATTCCATAAACTTAGCAGTATAGTCCACCACGGACATACTACCTTGTTTCAGCTCAAGGAACTCCATCTCCTTCTTCCTGAACTCATCAGTCGCATTCACAATCGGTGCATCTCGCACCGTCCTAACCATTTCTTCCAAAGCAGCCGCCACCGCATCGCCGTTACAACCATCCATTCTAACCATTACCAAAAATATCAACAAGGTTAAACAACTGTTCAACCAACACAACGACAAGACAGACACAACTGACTCAACACTGGCTCTGATACCACTTAATGTAACACCCCCTTCCTATACCCCCAAATAATTGAATAAATCATTTAGGCACTCAATATAAATTTCATCAGAGTTTATTTTAAACATGGTATAAAAGAGGTGCATCACATTATCATGAAATTAAATGCATACAACACCTGCTCAAGTAGATATGCAACAATGGGCAAGTCATAACAAAGAAATCTTAGTCCTAAAACCCACATCTCAACATTTAGAATAAAAGCGGAAACATCTAAACATTGAATCAATTCATTCATATAAACATATATACATCATTTATTTAATTCATGTTTACAAATCATCCATAAGCAGATACATACACAGATGTATCACAGAAGAATCAAACCACTTATATCTCCAAAAAGAGCCAAAGGCTTCCTAACTACCCAGATGTTACATATCAGAGCCAACGACCAAAAACAATGAAGAATCGCTTCACAAAAACGACCTCCAGCAACCTACTCTGCAATGCCTCATAGAGCATTATAAAACAACAGAAGGGTGAGAAACAATATCATAACAGTCAATGCATAGAATTATATATTATACAAATTACACATACTTCACATTCTCACCACGATTCATTATATAAACCTCAATGCACATTTCATAACTAGGCATATTCGCCAATCATACTTCTAGACATACACATTATTTCCACATAACATTTACAATATAACACCAAGCATATACAATATGCGTCAACCATGTTTATATTAATTCATAAACTCACCAAACATACATATACATACATTCACACACACAGATATATATATATATATATATATATATATATATATATATATATATATATATATATATATATATATATATATATATATCTTCAAGCATACCAATCATTCCAATCATCCACAATTCACATAAACATTTACACTTATGTTCATTCACCATACATCATGCAAGATGTCAATATGCAACTCATAGAGACCGACTCACGACTCTATGCAGATGCAAATGCGGTACCGACTCATTTCAATAGGTTCAATTGAAGAACCAAATGGAATCATCGCTCGTTACCGAAGTAACTCCCCGTCAGGCCTACGATGTTCACCCATCGCTCACACCCCACATGGGCACACGATGTTTCAAGATTGCTCACACCTCACACAGGCACACAATCTGATTGCTCACACCCCACACGGGCACATAATCGTTTTGTAGATTCACTACAGAATCAATCAACACAAGAATGCACACCATGATGCTTCACATATAACATGACTCATGACACTCTTGAAATGCACACATGTTTACAAACACACTCATGCATTCTTCACATTTATCGCATATATTCATTTATGCATTCAAAATATATGTATCACAAAGCATATATATTCATCATTCATTCACACCATTCAAACATGGCTCACATTCACAATCAATTCCTCATGCATTTCTATTCAAACTAAGCAAATGCACAAAATTGCCAACCAGCCACACTTATGCTTCACAAACCATAAACTAAGATTCACGCCATACGGCTACCTACAGCACATCACAAATCAGTACACAAGCTATTAAACAAAATAAGGGTCGATCGCAACCAAAACCCCAAGCCACAACAACACACAGCAGCAGGGAAAACCCATCCTGCTACGTTCGCTACACGCTCGCCTAGCAAGCTGCTAGCGAGCGTTCGCCACTTGCTCGCCTAGCGAACTGCTAGCGAGCACAAACAGAAGCTCCAGACTTCATTCGCTACCTCGTTCGCCACAGCGAACCTCCAGCGAGCTCCTCGCTACTCCCTTCGCTTGCAGCGAAGGATATCAAAACCATTCTGTCCCAAGTCTGGGACCGTTCGCTGCGCACTCTCCTAGCGAACTGCCAGCGAACACTCGCGACCTGCTCGCCTAGCGAGCTGCTAGCGAGCGTCTGCGATTTCCACTTCTCCCCACTGTTCAGAATCCAAAACCACCGATAAAATCACCCGATGAACTCTAACTCATATCCAGTAGCCTTAGTCTAACATATATCGACTAATCTACATCATCTAATCACGATTCTAACCGTTAAACAACGATTTCTATCGATTAAACCAATTTCGACCTAAAATGGAAAGTGTAGAAAACTACCAATCAATCCAAAACAATCCAACAAAAATCATACATGATTATACACATTTATATAATAATAAGGTTTCACACCCTTACCCGATTGATTGAAGCTTGGAAGTTGTTTCTTGATGAATTTCTAGGTTTTTCTCCATTTGTCCTCTTTCTCTTCTCTTTTCTTCTTTCCTTCCTTTTTCTTTCTATCTCATTTCTTTTCTCTCTAATTCTCACTTATACCTCTTTCTAGTCTATTCTATTTCTCCTCAAAATACCTCTTAAAACATTTTCTCACAAAATACCCCACTTAATATAAAATACTAAATGTCTAAAATACCCTTTAATCTATTTTCCCCGAAAACTCTTTGAATCGGTAAAATAGCACAAAAAGAAATTAAACGTATCGACACATAAATTCCATAGTTAAAATAACATTCATCCAAATAAATCAAAAAAGGACTCAAACAAATTGGAAAATTCAGAATCAGGGCGTTACAACTCTCCCCCACTTCAGAAATTTTCGTCCTCGAAAATATTAACCGATCCAACCGACTCGAGATGTGACTCTCGCATCCTAACCTTCCAAATCCAACTCTCTCTAGTTGATTCCGCCTAATTAACTTTACCAGGACGATCCCTTTTCCTCAAGGTTGTCTCAACAGTCAAATCCTCTCGCACTCATACACTCTCCATCTGTGGCCACCGAAACAATTCTTTCAAAGTACTCACATCCAATCCACACTACTCGGACACATAGACTCTATCACAACATCTCATGTCACCCTTCCCATAAATCCGAAAAACAGCCCTTCGACTTCAATTCCTTAAACTCCATCAATTTATTAACTCCAATTAGAATTCCAACCTTCTCGAATCTCATCGAGAACACCAATAATCAGTCTCACTACACAAAGCTCAACTCCATAAGAAGTCCCTATTATTTCCTCTTCATCATATGCAATTTTTCTCAAACCGAACAAATACCTCGAGTTCTTAAGATCATTAACCACCTCAAATCTCAATTAAGCCATTGAAGCTCCCCAAACTCCGGTACAAACACACAACAGCAACCAACTCTAAGTCACTCATCAGATAATTCCTCTTGTACTTTTAACTGCCTTAAAGTATAATCCAAACATTGCTGGTGTTGCATTTAACGTATCTCCCGATCATATCACCAAGGCATCACAAAGCACAACAAACAGTCTTGTTGGATTCGACAAAACCAACACACAAGCTGTTGACAACTTTTCCAAAATTCTTTGAATCTTCTTCATAGTGACATAATACTACTTCCTCTCTAACACTAATAACTCAATTCTGCGATGTACAACCTGATCCTCTATATCCTTCTAATACATCGAAACACCATTGGTTACACAACCCTTGACTCACTCACTCAAGTGTGGAAAATCCCATTCCAAACGGACACGCGGTTGTGGACCTATGGCGAAAACACGAATCACACTTACCACAACACCCAAACATATTTCATCAATAAATACTTGATTCCATGTCACTACCTCCTCGTCGCGTAGAGCACTAAAATAACTTCCAACGCTCCTAACTTTGCGTCATTCCGAATCACGGTTCTCCCGTTACTACAAAATTTAGAAACAACATTCTGCACTTAGAAGGCCATTCAAATCGTCTTCAACTTCTCGAAATGGTTGAAGGTTTACCCATACTAATCTTGTATCCTACATCTTACTCCCTTTAGTAATTACAAGAAGTCACCATCCACTCTTTATATGCTTAACCTCGGACTCTGTTGCCGTAGCGCCAACACCAAACGCGAGTCTCAACCACTCAATTAATTTAACACCTTGACCATCCAATCACACCTATAACATGGGGTTCTCAATCCCGGATCAGTTCCCGAAATTGCGTCCTTCATAACCCCACTTAACATCCTGGCTCTATATCACTTATCTTGTCAGGATAACTTCCAGACAACCATAACTAGTCGGAAACTGCCAACCCCCCACTTTCATTAGCACTCCAAATCTCATCAAAATTCAACATCTCAACACTGCCCTGCGTCGACTCCTCAGAACAATCCTTAAGCACTTGGCTTCACTCCAAACAATTCACTACACATACCATCTAAGCTTGTAAGACACGTCTATCCCATCCAACACAATCCCAACTACTATCAACAAGAGATTAAGGGTGACCAGTTCCTCAATTTGTCAATAGACAGCCGAAAATCATGATGGAGTATAAACCATCTTTACCAGATTATAATAGTGCTTAATCACACACCACGGGAAACACATCAATTTCCACCTTGCTCCCAACCGACAACGATGCAAACAAGTCAAACAATTGAGCTTCATCCGCTAAAAATTCTCCAACTCTTTAGTGGACAGAAAACTCTCACTTCTATCATCTTCCAAAGAAGGAAACTCTACCAACTTGTGACAACAATCTAAATGAACTCTATTAGATTGCAACCGATTCATACCAAAGATCGCGTCTAAACCGTCCAACGGTAAACACACTAAATCCATAACGAAGTCCTTACCACACATGGTCGAAGGACGACTTATGAATATCAAAGAAGTAGTTACCGACTCTGAAGTGGGCGTCTCAATAACCATATTATCATCACAAGTAAATATACACAAATCCAATCGCTTAGCCCACTCAAAAGAAATGAACGAATGAGTCGCTCCGGTATCAATAATAGCAACTAAAAGCATATTATTAATAAAGCATGTACCTTTAATCAAACGGTCCGCATTAGTAGCGTCGGAGCCTACTAATGCAAATACCTTCCCACTCGTTGGAGCTTGCTTAGGTTTATGACACTTAGCACTGATGTGTCCTACTTCTCCACAATTGTAGCACTTCACTACACCGATTCTACAATCCGTAGCATCATGTCCAAGAATTCCACAGCTAGAGCACTTAACTTTGGGCTTCCTACACATAAAAGACTTGTGACCCATCTCGCCACACTTGTAGCACTTAATGGGACCCGAACATCCACCTTCGGACCTCTTAACAAAGTGTTCCCTATGCTTGCCTTTATCAGCAGGCGTTACATAAGGCCCACTCCTTACCGGTTGCTTTCCTCTCTTCTCATTCAAACTTTTGTAATGAGCGGAACGAACCTTGCTATCTTCCTCGAAGATTCTACAACACTCCGTCAAATCCGAAAAACTTCTTATCCTCTGATATCCCATTGCTTGCCTAATCTCAGGACGCAAGCCATTCTCATACTTAATACACTTTGCGAACTCAGCCGTAGCCGCATCATAGTGAGGATGAAATTGAACCAATTCCATAAACTTAGCAGTATAGTCCACCACGGACATACTACCTTGTTTCAGCTCAAGGAACTCCATCTCCTTCTTCCTGAACTCATCAGTCGCATTCACAATCGGTGCATCTCGCACCGTCCTAACCATTTCATCCAAAGCAGCCGCCACCGCATCGCCGTTACGACCATCCATTCTAACCATTACCAAAAATATCAACAAGGTTAAACAACTGTTCAACCAACACAACGACAAGACAGACACAACTGACTCAACACTGGCTTTGATACCACTTAATGTAACACCCCCTTCCTATACCCCCAAATAATTGAATAAATCATTTAGGCACTCAATATAAATTTCATCAGAGTTTATTTTAAACATGGTATAAAAGAGGTGCATCACATTATCATGAAATTAAACGCATACAACACCTGCTCAAGTAGATATGCAACAATGGGCAAGTCATAACAAAGAAATCTTAGTCCTAAAACCCACATCTCAACATTTAGAATAAAAGCGGAAACATCTAAACATTGAATCAATTCATTCATATAAACATATATACATCATTTAGTTAATTCATGTTTACAAATCATCCATAAGAAGATACATACACAGATGTATCACAGAAGAATCAAAACACTTATATCTCCAAAAAGAGCCAAAGGCTTCGTAACTACCCAGATGTTACATATCAGAGCCAACGACCAAAAATAATGAAGAATCGCTTCACAAAAAGGACCTCCAGCAACCTACTCTGCAATGCCTTATAGAGCATTGTAAAACAGCAGAAGGGTGAGAAACAATATCATAACAGTCAATGCATAAAATTATATATTATACAAATTACACATACTTCACATTCTCACCACGATTCATTATATAAACCTCAATGCACATTTCATAACTGGGCATATTCGCCAATCATACTTCTACACATATTTACAATATAACATCAAGCATATACAATATGCGTCAACCATGTTTATATTAATTCATAAACTCACCAAACATACATATACATACATTCACACACACACACACACACACACACACACACACACACACACACACACACACACACACACACACACACACACACACACACACACACACACACACACACACACACATATATATATATATATATATATATATATATATATATATATATATATATATATATATATATATATCTTCAAGCATACCAATCATCCACAATTCACATAAACATTTACACTTATGTTCATTCACCATGCATCATGCAAGATCTCAACATGCAACTCATAGAGACCGACTCACGACTCTATACAGATGCAAATATGGTACCGACTCATTTCAACAGGTTCAATTGAAGAACCAAATGGAATCATCGCTCGTTACCGAAGTAACTCCCCGTCGGGCCTACGATGTTCACTCATTGCTCACACCCCACATGGGCATACGATGTTTCAAGATTGCTCATACCCCACACGGGCATACAATCCGATTGCTCACACCCCACACGGGCACACAATCCGATTGCTCATACCCCACACGGGCACACAATCGTTCTGTAGATTCACTACGGAATCAATCAACACAAGAATGCACACCATGATGCTTCACATGTAACATGACTCATGACACTCTTGAAATGCACACAAGTTTACAAACACGCTCATGCATTCTTCACATTTATCGCATATATTCATTTATGCATTCAAAATATATGTATCACAAAGCATATATATTCATCATTCATTCACACCATTCAAACATGGCTCACATTCACAATCAATTCCTCATGCATTTCTATTCAAACTAAGCAAATGCACAAAATTGCCAACCGGCCACACTTATGCTTCACAAACCATAAACTAGGATTCACACCATACGGCTACCTACAGCACATCACAAATCAGCACACAAGCTATTAAACAAAATAAGGGTCGATCGCAACCAAAACCCCAAGCCACAACAGCAGGGAAAACCCATCCTGCTACGTTCGCTACACGCTCGCCTAGCAAGCTGCTAGCGAGCGTTCGCCACTTGCTCGCCTAGCGAACTGCTAGCGAGCACAAACAGAAGCTCCAGACTTCATTCGCTACCTCGTTCACCACAGCGAACCTCCAGCGATCTCCTCGCTACTCCCTTCGCTGCAAGCGAAGGACATCAAAACCATTATGTCCCAAGTCTGGGACCGTTCGCTGCGCACTTGCCTAGCGAACTGCCAGTGAACACTCGCGACCTGCTCGCCTAGCGAGCTGCTAGCGAGCGTCTGCGATTTCCACTTCTCCCCACTGTTCAGAATCCAAAACCACCGATAAAATCACCCGATGAACTCTAACTCATATCCAGTAGCCTTAGTCTAACATATATCGACTAATCTACGTCATCTAATCACGATTCTAACCGTTAAACAACGATTTCTATCGATTAAACCAATTTCGACCTAAAATGGAAAGTGTAGAAAACTACCAATCAATCTAAAACAATCCAACAAAAATCATACATGATTATACACATTTATATAATAATAAGGTTTCACACCCTTACCTAATTAATTGAAGCTTGGAAGTTGTTTCTTGATGAATTTCTAGGTTTTTCTCCATTTCTCCTCTTTCTCTTCTCTTTTCTTCTTTCCTTCCTTTTTCTTTCTATCTCATTTCTTTTCTCTCTAATTCTCACTTATACCTCTTTCTATTCTATTCTATTTCTCCTCAAAATACCTCTTAAAACATTTTCTCATAAAATACCCCACTTAATATAAAATACTAAATGTCTAAAATACCCTTTAATCTATTTTCCCCGAAAACTCTTCGAATCGGTAAAATAGCACAAAAAGCAATTAAACATATCGACACATAAATTCCATAATTAAAATAACATTCATCCAAATAAATCAAAAAGGACTCAAACAAATTGGGAAATTCAGAATCGGGGCGTTACATGGACCACCGCCTGGAAATATCTCAGGTCACCTGAGTTGAAGGAAGAAGATGACTGATCAGTGCATTTTGATGCACGTTCTTCCATGTTTGTACTCAAGCATTTCTTTGATTTTATTTATTTATTTTTATGTTTTAACGTGTTTTTATATTTTATTTTATTTTTGCATTTAATTGTTTTTCGTATTTATTTTTCAGCTTTAGCAGCTTTCGCGAGAAAAATCATAACTGGAGTTCCGGGAGTCCGTTTGAGGCGTTCTAAAAATCGCCGGAAATCTAAGAGAGAGAGCTACGACTTTTGTGTTGGAGTCGAAGTCAGATTCGGAGCCCAAAATTCCAGAATTTCATTTGAAGTTGCAGCATTAGGATATTGTTTTAGTTTTGGGTCATGTTTTGGGCCTGAGTTATATTTTCGACCCAGTTGGGTTTTGAACCGGATCCATTGTTTGCCTTTTTAAGGAGAACTCATGTTACTGTTCATATTATTCACATTTCACGAAAAAATTGATGTTGGAGAGAACAATGGAGAACTAATCACTCTGAGTCGGTCTACCGTAATTCAGGTTCAAACACTTGAGATTATTATAATATTATTATCTGTTTAATTCCGTTCAATGATTTTGTACTCTTGTATGCTTAATTCAATTGTATGAAATATATTGATTTGATTTGGTTGATTGTATGATCCTAACATAGACACTTTTACGTTTGCTTAATTCGTTTTTGTGTCTGAATAATCATGTTTGCTTAATTCATGAAGCTTTTTACCGTTTGCTTAATTCGGACAATAGGATCATATATCTTGCAATGCTTATCGCGCTTGCCGTTAAGCTTGTATCCAAATAGGAATGAACGCGTAGAATATTAATATTATAGTAATCGATGATAGTAGGAACCGAATCGGTAGATTGATTTATTTCATAATCACCTTTTTTATAATCACTTATTTTCAGTATTTTTTCGCTTAATCAAAATTCAAACCCCCATAAATTATTACTTTATTGGTCAATCACTACAACAATCCTTTTGAGAACGATATTTCGAGTCACTGTCGCTATACTAGCATTTTTATAAAAACACTCGTTTTGATCCGCGAGCGACCGCGGATCAATGACCTGGGAGGCGTTGGATCAAGTTGACTCATTGACTTGGAAGATCATCTGATGGCCACGTTTTAAAGTTGGAATTTTCCTCCAAAATGCAAAACGCCTCGTTTCATTTAAACGATGTGGCATCCCAGTCAGCCCCAGTCAGCAGCCTGCATGGACACGCTGGACACGCGCTGAAGCCTTGGATCAGCATACCAGTCAATCCATCAAACGCTCCACATTTATTCCTCAGTTTTAATTTCTTTATTTAATTTTAATTCCTTTTGGTTTTATTTTTATTTCATTTTGATTCTAAAAATCATAATAAATCAAATTTTGATTCAAAAAATATTTTAAAAATACTCCTAGGATCTTGGATTTATTTGTGATTTTCTGAAATCAATAAATCTCATTTTTATCCATTTTTCAATTTAATATGATTTTTATCATTTTATGCTATTTCTTTTATTTTGCATATTTGTCTATCTGTTTTGTTGAATTTAGTTCTTTCAATTGGTATTGAGTTTTGCCTTGATCTTTTAGTATGTTGTAGACAACACATGTATGCTCCCTTAGGATTTTTAGTAGATTTTTTAGATGTGACTAGGTTCTGATTTAGGGTTGATGACTAGAGACCTCCCAAAATTTTGGATAACCTTGACCTATTTCACTTTAGGAATTGTTTAGATGACCTAGAAGTTGATTTAGGCTTTGATCTTTGAACTTTAGAATGATGATCCATGTATGTTCCCACAGAAAATTTGGTAGATTTTTAGTTTATGATTTCTAATTTTTTCTTGAGGGTTGAAGTGGAGTGAGCTTTTGTGGCCTTTTGCTTGGGTGCTTGCCTTGGATGGACTTCAAGAGTGGTCTTCTGGCATTACGAGCTTGGGTTTTCTTCTTGATGGCTTGTGACCATATTGTAGCTAGTGAGGATTCTTGGCTTGAAGATGAAGCTTGAAGTGTTCCCTCTCTTTGAGGATTGAATCTTCTAGGGTTGGTTGAGTATCATAGTACTTTCCTGAGGTTGGCACTATGATTCTTCTCCATTCCCTTCCTTTTCCTATTCCCTCATTGAATTGCCCAATGATATTGGAGCCTATCTTGTGAGTTTAGCTCCTCCTGAGGAGGAACCCTAAACCTTTCACAAGTTAGTTGAGCCATGAAGGGCACACTCTTAGAAGAATTTGGCTAAATATCATAGTACTTTCCTGAGGATGGCACTATAATTCTTTCCATCTTTCTTTATTTCTCTTTTAATTGTCTAGTGACATTGGAGCCCACTAATGAGAGCTTGTCTCCTCCTGAGGAGGAACCATGAGCTTTCTAAGTGGTTGAACCATAGAAGACCATTCCATTCTTGAGAATAATTGAGAATCTTGATGCATTCCTGAGGTTTACATCTTGTTACTCCTTTCATCCTCATTTTCCTCCCTTCCTAGTCTATATCAAAGGATCTCACTTATGAGAGTTTGACTCCTCCTGAGGAGGAATCTCAGGCATTTCATAAGAGATTGAGACTTTGAAGACTTAAGTTGCTTTGTGCATCTTTTCTCCTTCTTCTCTTTAGGATCTCTTTCATAAGGAATAGGTTTCTCCTAAGGAGGAAATTTGTACTTTTCATGATAAGGTGAGCCTTGGAGAATTCTTGTGCTGGTGTTTTGGGTTTCTTCCCTTGTTAGTTTGCCTTGAAGCTTGAAGACCAAGATGGAGGTTTCCCTTGAAGATTGCTTGAAGATCAGCTCTTGCTGTTGGGCTGGGTGTGCTTTGCTGTTTAGCTTGCTTGTTTGTTTTGTAGTCTTGTATGACTTGTGTGGTGTGCTGCATTAGAGTTAGGTCTTCATATAGATGATTCTCAGCCTAAAAGCATCTTAGAGGTGAGCTTGCTCCCTCTGCTTGTTTGCATAAGAAGTTGAGTGATGTCTCCTTCTGTTTGATTATTATTGAGTGGCTTTGCTTGTTGGTATTTGGTTGAGCTGAGCTCCCTTGCCTCTGTGGTTTGTGGCCTTTGTGCCTTTCTTGTTTAGAAGTTGAGGTAGCCTCCTTCTACTTGGTTGTTGCATTCATGCATTTTTACTTCCAGTAATCTGTTCTTTACAGTAATTCCTGTTTGTTGTTTAGCTCTTTTGCTATGATCCCCTAGGAGCTCTAACTTCCCTGCTGTGGAGGAGTTATGACAGACATTAGGTCTTGTTAAACCATGCATGATAACATTAGGGTAGAATTTCCCTTTCTAACCTCACCTGTAGGATGAACATTGTATGATAACAGTAGGTTCAGTTTCCCCTTAGAGAGTCTGTCTCTCTTCTCATCTCTTAACAACAGTAAGACACTTAATAAAGGTTATAAGCAGGATTAATTCATTTCTTCCATAAAAGACTTGAAAACAAATCTCAACCTTCTTTTGTCCTCTTGGACTGTTAATTCAGAAAAACCCTTTCTTAAGAAGAATTTCATAAAAAACAACTTAACAAACTTGTGTTCTCCGTAGCCCGAACTACGTTTGCTCTGATCTTTCATGCCGTATGAAAGTAATTAGGCACGAGATGCGATATCTCGGCGAGCAACCTTCGCCCCTTCTCCCGTAGTTAGGAAAACTACTTTGACTCTGATTTCTCGTTCCAGACGGGAATACGTAGGCATATAACTGCGGTGTTCTGCCGAGTCACTTTACTTTTCTTTTCAGACCGACCTTTAGTTAGATAGTTAAACACACCCTTTTTAGATAAACAACAAGCGTGGATCCCATCGAGTACGATGGACGTGAGGGGTGCTAATACCTTCCCCTTGCGTAACCGACTCCTGAATCCAGGTTTTGGTTGCGATGACCATTCCTTTCCCGTTTTCGTGAGGTTTTCTCTGAGCTTTTCCTTTCCCTCCTTTGGGATAAATAACGCACGGTGGCGACTCTTCTGTCATTGTCGGCACCGATTTTCGCAGTAGCGACAGCTGGCGACTCTGTTGGGGACCATCTGCATCTTGGGACTTTTCCCATCCCTTATGCTGGGACCGTTACCCATCCCCTATGCGAGTCAATCCTAGCGCTTGCCTGTTTATCTGTTGGGTGTTGTATATACTGTGTGCGATAAGCCGGAATTGGGCTTGAGTATGCATTTAGACATAGTTGTGGAGATTAGTGGGAGGACCTGTTTGCTGAGCAGACACAGTTCCCCACGAAATCCGCGCTCAGACGAGATTCTCTCTGATGATTTCCTTTTCGGTCCTGAGGATCTGAGGGGATTTCAGACGTGAGGATTGTCGACTCTGGGGACCGATCACTTGGGATTCGGCTGAGGATGGCCGTTTCATGAGATGATGATGCCACACCTTCTGGGTATCGTATCATCACTCTTGAATGCCTGTGACGCTGATGACCGCATAGGGTGTCGTACCTTTGCCAGTGTTAGGATCATACCTGTGAGATGGGCGAGGTTATTGCAAGAAACCTCAACCTCCAGAAATCCTGGTTTTCTTAACAGAGGTTCAGTATTATCAGTATCAGATTGGATTTATTGTCAGAGGTTTAGTGTTGTTATTATCAGATGGTTTTCTTGCCAGAGACAGAGGTTCAGATGGATTTATTGACAGAGAATTGGTATTATGGGTATCAGATGGTTTTCTCTAACAGTGGATCAGTATGATGGGGTCCTTATTCTCACAGATGTGTTTTGTTCTTGCAAGAGAAGAATTGTACCTCTAGCCAACAACATGTCACTTTTGATCCCTTGCTTGCATCATTTATCATATTGCATTGTTGCATTTTCATTTGCATCCCACTAACGTGTGTGTGTATTGCAGGTACATATTTCCCCCAAATTCTGGTTGTCTTTGCCTAGTAGTGTGACATGGAAGCCATGAAGAAGGTGTTGCCCTACAAGTTTCCGTCTCCAGATATCACTCTTTTGTTGAAATTATTGCCACTGCTGGCAAAACTGTGATGGGGGACTTCAGAAAGTCTTATGGGAGGATATTGACTTGTGTTTACAAGCCCTCTGCTTATGAGATTAGTGGTATCTATACCTTGCTGCAGTTTTACGACGCCCAGCTCAGATGCTTTGTATTCCCTGATTATGTCTTGGCTCCCACTCTGGAGGAGTATTCTGCGTTATTGGATGTGCCCATTCGTGAACAGATGCCTTTCTTTCACACGGACGCTAAGCCTAACCTGGCTAAGCTTTATGCTATTCTACATTTAGATGAGTCTGAGTTGAGCGGGAAAATGCTTAAGAGAGGAGAAGTATGGGGGTTTCCATTGACTGTTTTGGTTGAGAAGGCTCAACAGTGTGCCAAGGATGGTTACTGGACTGTCTTCGACGCCATCTTAGCTTTGTGTATCTATGGTATCGTGTTATTTCCGAATATACCTGACTTCGTTGATACAGATGCTTTTTACATTCTGGCTTCAGGGAATCCAGTCCCTACGTTGTTAGGGGACGTTTACCACTCCGTTCACTATAAAAATGAGAATCGCCGAGGAAAGAATGTCTCTTGCTGTGTGCCTTTGTTGTGTATGTGGTTTGCTAGTCATATGCCTAAATCAGACCCCTTTGTCATTTCTGCTGATTCTTTGGGATGGCCCGAGCGCTTGATGGGATTGACTTCAGAGAATATTACATGGTTTGATAAAGACCTGTTAGGCATTGATATTATCTACAACTGTGGTGGGTTTCCGAATGTTCCCTTGATAGGAAGAAAAGGTTGTGTCAACTACAACCCCTCACTATTGGTCAGGCAGTTTGGGTATGCACTTCAAGAGGCGCCTAAGCCAGAAGAGGTACAGGAATCTCTGTATCTTACTGGATCAATAGATGGAGATATGTTGATCAAACTTGAACGAGCATGGAATAACTTTCATAAGAGAGGGAAGGCCTTGTTAGGGAAGAGTAACAACAGAGAATTTAATCCTTACCTGATATGGGTTCGTGAAAGAGCCACAAAGTTTCTGATGCCTTATCCTGCAGTTAAGCCACTATATCCTCCTACAGTGGAAGAGCCTACTACCATAAACATGCAGAAATACCGGCAGCTACTAGTTGAGAAGGAAGAGTTGGCAAAAGCCAACGAAGCCTTAGAGAAGGAGAATGCCCAACTTCGTCATGAGAAGAAGGAAGCAGTCTATTCTTTCATCCAGCAGGCCGAATCGTTGAAACACTTGAAGGCTACTCTGCTTGAGCTATCCGAAGCCAAAGAACGTCTTGAGTTAGATCTAGATGTTGTGAGCAGTGTGTTGACTACCAAGAAACAAGAGTTGGATAGAGCTTATATGAAGATAACCAAGTCCAAGGATCATTGGGATACAACTATGGCCAAGCGAAAGGAGCGGGAGGAAAAGTTGAAGAAACAGGTTGCCCTGCTGGAAGATCAGGTCAAAGTCAAAAATGAAGGGCTTGAAGCGGAAGCACCTCTTCGATATGACGCCGAGCGCAAATTAAGTGACGCCATGGAGAACCTGGAAGATTTCCAACGCTAAGCCGATGCTAAAAGGCACAAGCCTGATGATTGTGTTAGAGGGAAGGCCTGGGAGGATTTTGTCAGAGACATCCAAGGCACTATTAGGCAAAGGGATTTGCTGATAGAGGGCTTAATTGACTGGCCGGATCACCCAGATACGAAGAAGCTGTTTGAAGATTTATGTGATCGTGATCGCACCTGACTTTCTTGTACTCTTTGCATACATTGATGAATTAATCACCACCAGACATGTTGGTTGGGATTCTCTCTTGTTGTTCCAAGTTGTAATAAACTACTGTTGATTATTGCTTTGATGGGCTTTCTGCCCCGATGAATATATGGGTTCTTTTCTGATGATTGTCCTTATGGTTTCCTGTGTATTGATGCCTTGACACTAGAATTGGAGGGGAGATATCCTCATGCACACATACACGTTAGCATTCTGCATAATTGTTTGCATGTAGCATAATCATATTGTATTACAGGAACCTTAAACTCTGTATCTTATCTCTTGAATTTCTTCAGGTTGTTTTAGGATTGCGGAGCAACGTATTCACCGGTACTCTATGAGAACCAACTGTAAGAAAGCTATGGACAACATGCAAACTGAGATGCAAGAGATGCGTGACAGGATGGCCCTGCTCATGCAAGCTATGGAGACTGTAGCCAAAGGGCAAGAGCAGCTTCAAACATTAGTGCAACCGCTGATTGCACGCGCTGAGGGTAACGGTACACCACGCGGGGATACTGTTGCTAATTCCCCTCGAGCTAAAATCCCTCAGGGTGCTGATGCTATTCCAGTAGCTGGCCTTAACGCTGGAGAGACGGGTCCTGTGGCTAGAAACGGAAATACTCGTAATACGAATATCAACGGGGAAACTGCTGGGATTTTTGTTAGTAATGGCAACACAAGCTTCAATGGCGGTACTGAGAATGTTGGTATGAATTTGGGCAATGGTAATATGGGTTGCACTGGTGTGAACTTGGGATTTGACAATGCTGCTAGTGCCAGAACCGGGTTTGGTGAACAAGGTTACGGTAATAATGGGTATGGAGCAGGTGTCTACAACGCTGGGTTTGGGCCCACGGCTGCTCAAGAGTTTGGTAATCTGAGGTATGATCCCAGGTACTTTCCGGCTGGTCCGGGCCGTAATGCTGGGAATGTCGGATATGATGAAGAAGTCCCTTGCTGGGGAGAGGACCATCAGGAAGATGCCTTTTCTGGTCAAGGTGTAGGGTATGAAAGGCCCACTGAGAGTAACCGTCAAATTAAGATGCTGGAAGAACAGGTATAAGGGTTAGCCAGTCAGAACTCTATCGGTCTAGACATGTCAAATATGGGATTAGTCCCCGGGCTGAGGGTGTCGTTGAAGTTCAAAGCTCCTTCATTTGACAAGTACAAGGGAGACACGTGTCCCAGGGTGCACGTGCGATCTTTTTACCGAAGGATGTCTGCCTACTCTAGTGATGAGAAAATGTTGATGCATTTTTTCCAAGATAGTCTATCTGGGCCATCTCTGGAATGGTATATGAATCTGGAACCTGCTCAGGTGGGGAGTTGGAAAGAGTTAGCGGAGGCCTTTGTGAGGCATTACCAATACAATAGCGATCTCGCGCCAAACCGGGTTCAACTGCAGAACCTCTCTCAGAAGACCATCGAAAGCTTTAAAGAGTATGCCCAAAGGTGGCGAGACCTCGCAGCTAGGGTGCACCCTGTTGCACCCCAAAATTTGACCAACCGGTTCCCCACATCTGGTTTATGTTTTGATTCATTTTTGCATTTGCATTCGCATACCGCATACATTGCATTTTCTCAATCATATTGGTTTTATCGGGATCATAGCCCTGTTTTCACATTTTGGAGGTTTCAGACTGGTTCGGATAAGCGGAGTCCTGTTTTGGGGAAGTTGTGCGCTTCCCGGTGTTTTCAGCTTGCGCTGTTGTTTTGAGGACATCTCGGTGTCCGGGTTTTGCCACTTATTTTGATCTGGTATCGCGGTCTCTTTTAATTGAGTTAATTACCTTTATTTGCATTTTTAGGATTTAATAGCCTTTTCCTAGATTTTTAATAGGTTTTAGAATGTAGTTTCTTTTAATATAGTTTTTAAATAGGTAGTTTTAGAATATTAGAATATCCTTTTCTTTTTTAAATAGAATAATATAGATTTTTAATATAGAT
The DNA here is from genome assembly GCA_963859935.3 of Lathyrus sativus. NCBI lineage: Eukaryota > Viridiplantae > Streptophyta > Magnoliopsida > Fabales > Fabaceae > Lathyrus > Lathyrus sativus. Next base: position 564,178,202 of record OZ012739.1, on the reverse strand, counting down.
TAATAGAATATTAGTTTCCTTTTTTTAGGATTTAGAATATTAGTTCCTTTTTTATTAAATAGATTTTAATTGTTTTCTAGAAATTAAATAGTCTTTATAGTTTTAGAATAATATAATTTTCTAGGATTTTAATAGATTTTTATAGAATAATAGTTTTTATAGATTTTGTAGAGTAGAAATTAGAGTTTATTAGATTTTAATATTAGATAGCAATTTCCTTTTTGTAAATAGATATTAGTTTCAGATTAATATAGTTTTAATAGTTTTATTAATGATTTGCTAGATTTTAAGTAGATTTTAATATAGTGTTATAGTTTTAAATAGATTTTGTTTTTAGATATTCAATTGGTTTTTTATAGAGTTATTGAAGTTAATGTTTTTAGAATTAATTCATAGAAGCTAATTAGGTTTTAATCTTTTTTTAATTAGGATTAACTAGGAGAATTAATTAGTATTTTTAATTACCTAGCATTGAATTTCCATTTTAGAGTTAACTGAGTATTATTGGAGTTTTAATGATCCTTAGAGTCTTAATTGTGATTTTAATGGAGTCTTAATTGTTAATCAGTCTTTAATCAGGTCTAACTGCAGTTTGTTAGTCAGATTTCATGGGCCCAGGCGTTTTTGGAGGCCCATTCTTACTAGTCCATGCCAAGTGTCATATATAGGTGCCTGCCACGCGTGTATCCACCTCATCCCTCACCCTCACTGCATGAACACCACACGTCCTCACCTGCCACCTCCTCACTCTCCCCCACTCCACGTGTCCTCTCCACCGCACCCTCTGCTGCATGCTTGCCAACTGTCCTCAGCCACCTCTCCCTCGCCGCCGGCCATGCAAACGGCCGGAGGCTTCACTGGCGAAATCAAACGCCATCGTAACTAATCACCGGACCACCGCAACTGTCGCCGGAAAACGCATTCTCGCCGGAAACTTCATCACGTTCTTGATGATTTTCCAGAAAATCTCATCCAACATTCAGTGTTCTTCATCAATTCTTCAATCAAATATCCAGTTCATCAATTCTTCATCATCAAATCTCCAGAAATTCGAAGATCCTCATAGATCTATCATCATCTTCATAGATCTATCATCACAATTTTCCAGATCTTCATGCGTGTTCATCAGTTCTTCGCCAGATCCAACAAGAACACCATCGTCTGATCATAATATTCATCATCCGTTCATCGTTCGTTCATCATCAGAACATCATCTAGATTTAGGTTTCTCCAGATTTTCGTGAAGAACTTCACAAATAATCTTCATCAGCTTCATCCAACGACATTCATCAGCAATCTTCAGATCCTTCAAGATCTCCGTCCAACAAACTTCATAAGACCTCATCTGTGTTCGCATTCCTTCAGATTCATCAAACTACTTAGCGCATGTAGATCCTTCCAGATCCGTTCATCAGTCATCAAAGAGTTTTTCCAAAGTGTTCTTCAACGATTACCATTAATGCCTTCAAAAATTTCTCTCAGAAATTCGTCCAGATCTTCATCAACGGATTTGAGTCTTCAACAACACAGGCCATGGATCTTTTTTTTTTGTTTCCAGAGATTTACGTTTTTTGTATTTGTTTTGAAAGAATTGAAATGAGTTGGGAGTTTGATAGAAGGATAGAAAGAATTTGAGAGATTTGAGTGAGGTGAAACGGAAGAGGAAGGTTGAGAGGGAAAGATTTCGAGAGAGAGATGAAGTATGGAGAGTGTGAGAGATGCTGAGAAACGGCGCTAGGGTTTCTCAGAGTGAACAGTGAACCAAAAATGGAGAGGCACTAAGGGTTTTGTTTGGGACATTGGGCTTCACCTTCAGGCCCATTGGCAACGAATTGCTGGCTCATACCCCCTCCGTTTACTTTTCACCCCCTCCCCGTTTTTGCTTTATATTTTTGGGCTGGGCCCATTGTTTTTGTTGGTTTATACACCCCACTACTATCATGTACCCCCTTTTTTTCCTTTATTTTTCTTTTTCTATTTTTTGTATTGGCTGTTGGGCTGGGCCCATTGTACTTCTTTTTTCTGCTTGTACCCCTAATGAATTGAAATCCCCCCCTTTTCTGGCTGTCCTTTTATTTTTATTGCTCTTATTTCTGTGCATTTTTCTTTAGATATTTTTCTATTAGAGTTTTATAGAAATAATATAGGAGAATAATAGCATAGATTTTAATTCTAGTTTTTAGGATATTCAACAATTGCATAGATTTAATATTTTTTAGGAGAGTTTGTTTTCTTGTTATAGAAATAGTCATTTAGAATATTGTGTAATTTCTTTAGACTTTGCTATTAGGAGTTTAGTTTCGATTTTAGGATGCAATTTCCATTTTCATTACTAGACTTGTTATCTCGCTTTGTTATTTTGCAGGTTAAGGACAATACTTTCGCAATGCGATGTTAACTAATTTGTTGACAAATAATGCAGGATCCAAGACCTTTCTTTTTTCTCGTTTCTTCTGATTGTATCTTTGACTGTTGTTGTGCTGGCCGTGTGACACGATTCAATTAGAGAATGATTCGTAATATCATTTCTCTATCTTGTCTTTGACACGGATATTCCATTTCTCTCTTCTAAGTGCCCAATGACATTGGAGCCTTCATGTGAGTTTAGTTTTCTCCTAAGGAGGAAATATAAACCGTTCACAGTTGTTGAGCCACATATGGCATACCTCCTGAGTGGGTATTATCATGGTACTTTCCTGAGGAATGCACTATGATCTTTTCCACTTAGCTCCCTTTTCTCTCCTAAGTGTCCAATGATGTTGGAGCCTTCATGTGAGTTTAGTTTTCTCCTGAGGAGGAAATATAAATCGTTCACAGTTGTTGAGCCACATGGGGCACACCTCCAAAGTTGGTTGATCATCATAGTACTCTCCTGAGGTTGGCACTATGATCTTCTCCACTCATCCGTTCTTTATGAGTTTGCCTTAGAGCCTGAGGACAGAGTAGGAATCTCCTCTTAGAGAATTTCTATGGTGGTATTTTGTCTCTTCTCTTGCAGGTGTGCATCAAAGAAGACAGGCGCGGAGATGGAGCTTGCATGCAAAAGTCAAGGGTCAACTAAACCACTCCGTTCGGTAACATTGCCTTTATTTCATTATTTTTCTGCAACTGTTTTGCTATAGTTAGCTAAACTACAGCTGCTCTGATTTCTCGTACCGAACGAGAATATGTAGGCATAGGATGCGATATCCTAGCGAGCACACTAACAACTAACTTCTGTGTTCTCTCGCTGCTGTGCGATCGAGACTTTCCCGCTAACAACTAATCTTTTTCTCTTGCCCTTGTGCGATTGAGACCAGACCGTAGTCCTAGTTCCCGTACCTCTATACCAACGACATACTACGCCCGTTCTATCGCAAACAGGTAACGCCTAAGTCCCCAAGGATCGAGCAGCGCACACCTAACTGCTAGAATGCGTGCCTAGTATCGTCAATCTTTTCTCTCACTCCTATGTGATCGAGAACACCGTTGCTTACCCATAGTTGGCCTGAACTACGTTTGCTCTGATCTTTCATGTTGTATGAAAGTACGTAGGCACAAGACATGATGTCTTGGCGAGCAACCTCCCCCGTAGTTTCCCGAACTACGTTGACTCTGATTTTCTCATGCCAGATGAGAATACGTAGGCCTAGAGCAGCGATCGCTCTATCGAGTCACTTCCCTCCGTTTAGATTTAGAAGCCTTAGATAGATTGTTTTACACCCTTTTAGACAAATAAGTAAGCGTGGATCCCATCGAGTACGATGGACGTGAGGGGTGCTAATACCTTCCCCTTGCGTAACCGACTCCCGAACACAGGTTTTGGTTGCGATGACCATACGTTTCCCGTTTTTTGCGAGGTTTTCTCTGAGCGTTTCCTTTCCCTCCTTTGGGATAAATAACGCACGGTGGCGACTCTTCTGTTTTGCTGGCGCCGATTTTCGCAGTAGCAACACACCCTCCTATGGTGGAAAGAGAGTTAGTGAATACGTTCATAGGTACATTCTCGGGGATGTACTACGACAAGTTGCTTAACTGCTCAATGAGTACCTTTTCTGATTTGATTCTGATGGGAAAACGAATTGAGAATGGGATTAAAATTGGCAAGATTCAGGTCGGGGAGTCCACCTCAGCTGGAAGTAACAAGAAGGCCTTCGGTAACAAGAGGCAAGGTGATACTAATTCAGTGTATAGCGCCCGACAGAGGAGTAAAAGTCAGAAGTGGCATCCACAACCGCAGGTTGCGAGTGTAACGATCCCAGCTCCTTAACAGCAACGACCTCAGCCGCAGCATCCTCAGGCTCAGCAGCCGCAGAATCCTAATCAGCGAAAATTCCAGAATTCGAGACCGAAGAGAATATTTGAAGTACCACCGGTGTCGTATGCGGAACTCCTCCAGACCTTGTTAAAACTACAGTTAGTTGAGAAGAGGACTCTGGCCCCACCAATGGGCACACCTCCATATGGATATGATGTCAACAAGCACTGCGAGTTTCATTCAGGAGCGCCTGGTCACAATATTTAAAACTACCAGGCTTTCAAACACAAAGTGCAAGACTTACTTGACAGTACTGCCATCAACTTTGGGCATGATGGGCCCAATATTACACAACAGCCAATGCCTAAGCATGGGGCAGCTGGGGCGAACGCTATTCTAACAGACGTAGAGTTGGATTTGGTTATGGATGTGGAAGAGTTAAGGACGCCGTTGAGTTATGTGAAAAGCTGTTTGTTGAAAAAGGGAGTGCACCCCGGGTGCAATGAAAACTGTGTAGATTGTGCAATAAGGCCTGAGGGTTGTGATAATTTGAAAATTGGAATTCAGAATCTGATTGATGAGGGGACATTACAGTTTGATCGCTCTATTGCTCAGGAAAAGCCTGTCGAGGCGAGAGTTGAGGAGCATAGTGAGGTCGCCACTGTTACCATTCCATTTAAATCTGTTACAATCTCGGCACCCGCCAAGCGGCTGACCATCACTATCACGAAAGCAAAACCAATTCCATATGAAAGTACCAAAGCAGTTCCCTGGAGCTATGGGGTGGAGGTTTACTGTAACGGTGAAAGAATTAATCCGGATGATCCACCGACAGGATCAGTCGATAATATGGTTGAAGCGGGCGGTATGACCCGTAGTAGAAGGATTTTTACTTCACCAGAGGTAGAAGCGGAAAGGCTTTCGAAAGGGAAAAGCAAGGTTGTTGAAGATAGGCCTTCTGAGGAGAGAGAAAAAGAACCAGCAAATAAGGATGTAGAGGAGTTCATGAGGTTGATTCGGAAAAGTGATTACAAGATCGTAGATCACCTGCAGCAGACCCCTTCAAAGATCTCTATTTTGTCCCTTTTGTTGTGTTCCGAAGCACACAGAAATGCCTTGTTGAAAGTGCTCGAAACGTCCTATGTACCTCAGGAAATTTCCGTCAACCAACTGGACGGGGTGATAGCACATGTCAATGCGGGACATGGTTTGGGGTTCACAGATTTTGATTTAACACCAAGAGGTCGCGATCATAACAATGCTTTGCATATTTCCATTGAGTGCAGGGGCACCATCATGTCTCATGTTTTAGTTGACACCGGGTCATCTCTAAATGTGTTGCCTAAGAAGGCGTTGCTGAAATTCGATACTCGTGGAATAATCTGTACGCCTAGTGATTTCGTGGTGAGAGCGTTTGATGGGACACGAAGGTCTGTGTTCGGGGCGGTGACATTGCCTATTCAAGTGGGCCTCGAAGTATTCGATACGGAATTCTATATCATGGACATTCATCTGGCATACAGTTGTCTGATTGGAAGGCGATGGATCCATTCAGCTGGAGCTGTGACGTCCACGCTTCATCAGAAGTTGAAGTACATGGTTGATGGAAGCATCGTTACTGTGTGTGGCGAGGAAGATATTTTGGTTAGCCATTTGTCGTCCTTCAAATACATTGAAATGGATGGAGAAATCCATGAGACGCTCTGCCAAGCGTTCGAAGGGGTAAAGGTCAAAGATAAAACTCCTGTGAGCAGTAAAGGGCCGGAAGTGGCCATGTCCTCGTACAAGGAAGCTCAAGCACTAGTACAGGCCGGAGAGACTAAGAAATGGGGTCAAGTTCTGGACATTCCTGTTAAGCAAGACAAGTTCGGTTTGGGGTACCGCCCCTCGTCATCAATCTCATCGCAGATTGTGCCTAAGTCCAAAGGACCCGTGGTGTTTACTCCTGGAGGGGTCAGCTATGAGAGAATCAACGTTGTGTCTGATGTGGAAGACGGAGACAGTGATTGTGACATGGATGCTTGGATCCAACCCAGTGTACCGGGGCAGAGCTTGTGCAACTGGTCTATCCAGGATGTTATCCAAGTGACAACAAAACAGTAATGCCTTGTTTTTTCAATCATTGTACAATCCTATGTCACGCCCGGGGCATAGTGATTTTATTTCAGGGCCTACTTGTTTACGCGTATGCTTGGTTTAATCAATGAATAATGGTGTTTTTCCCGTACAAATGTTGTGATCCTTGTCTTTCTGTTTTTATTTGTAGCAATAAAATGGCAACGTGGTTATATGATTTGTTTGTACATCATTTGAAGCATTTAAATCATTTTCCTTGCAGGACTCACATAATTTCAGATGACACCGACCAAGAACTTCCTATGACTCGCTTCGACTTTGAGCACCCAATCTTTCAAGCCGAAGAAGAGATTGTTGAAGATAGCGACTTATCAGAAGAGTTGACTCGATTGTTGAAACAAGAAGAGAGAGTTATTCTGCCTCATCAGGAGGAAATTGAAGTCATCAACTTGGGGTCTGAGGAATGCGTCAGGAATATTCGTATAAGGGCTGCGCTGCAGAGTTATATCAAGTAAAAACTTATCGAGATGCTTCGAGAGTATAGTGATATTTTTGCTTGGTCTTATGAAGACATGCCCGGGCTGGATACTAACATGGTGGTTCATCGTTTGCCTTTACGAGAGGAGTGTCCGCCGATTAAACAGAAGCTCAGAAGAACTCGACCAGATATGGCTGTAAAGATAAAAGAGGAAGTACAAAAACAGTGGGACACTGGTTTTCTTGCTGTCACAACTTATCCCTCTTGGATTGCCAATATAGTACCTGTACCGAAGAAAGACGACAAGGTACGGATGTGTGTCGATTACAGAGATTTGAACAAGGCGAGCCCAAAAGATGATTTCCCTCTTCCGAATATTGATGTGTTGGTCGACAATACAACTCAATTCTCGGTATTTTCCTTCATGGACGGTTTTTTGGGCTATAATCAGATTAAGATGGCGCCGGAGGATATGGAGAAAACAACCTTTATTACCCCGTGGGGAACGTTCTGCTACAAAGTGATGCCCTTTGGTTTGAAGAACGCTGGGGCAACATATCAGCGAGCTATGGCAACACTCTTTCATGACATGATGCATAGAGAGGTCGAAGTCTATGTTGATAATATGATTGCCAAATCCCAGACGGAGGAAGAGCATCTGGTCAATCTCCTGAAATTGTTCAAGAGGCTTAGGAAATTCAGGCTGAGGCTGAATCCTAATAAGTGCACCTTCGGGGTGAGACCTGGTAAGCTACTGGGGTTCATTGTTAGCGAAAAAGGAATCGAGGTTGATCCTGCAAAGATAAAAGCTATACAAGAAATGCCAGCACCGAAAACCGAAAAAGAGGTTCGTGGCTTTTTAGGGAGATTGAACTACATTACCCGGTTCATATCTCACCTAACAACCACCTGTGAGCCGTTATTCAAACTGTTGAAGAAGGATCAAGCGGTGGTCTGGAATGATAATTGCCAAAGGGCGTTTGAAAGAATAAAAGAGTATTTGCAGGAACCTCTAGTGTTGATACCCCCAGTAGCCGGGAGACCATTTATTATGTATCTGACGGTTCTTGAGAATAGTATGGGTTATGTTCTCAGTCAACACGACGAGACCAGACGTAAAGAACATGCGATTTACTATTTGAGTAAAAAGTTCACAAATTGTAAGTCTCGATACTCTATGCTTGAAAAGACGTGTTGTGCACTTGCCTGGGCTGCCAAACGTCTAAGACAGTACATGCTGAATCATACAACCATGCTGATTTTGAAGATGGATCCGATCAAATACGTTTTCGAAACGAAGGCACTTTCTGGGAGGATTTCCCGATGGCAGATGGTACTGACAGAGTACGACATACAGTATATTTCTCAAAAGGCTATTAAGGGTAGCGTTCTGTCAGAGTACCTTGCCGAGCAGCCAATTGATGATTATCAGCCAATGAGGTTCGATTTTCCTGATGAGGACATCATGTATCTAAAGGCGAAAGATTGTGAAGAGCCATTACCTAATGAAGGTCCCGAGCGGAGTTCCCAGTGGCAATTGATTTTTGATGGTGCCGTCAATTCATATGGAAGTGGAATAGGGGCAATCATCACCACTCCCCATGGGTCGCACATCCCATTCACGGCCAGGTTGACATTTCCGGTGACTAACAACGAGGCCGAATATGAAGCATGCATCATGGGCTTAGAGGAGGCTATTGATTTGAGGATCAAAAATATGGATGTGTTGGAGATTCCGCTTTGGTTGTGAATCAGATCAAAGGAGAGTGTGAGACTCGCCAACCTAATCCGGTACCCTACATGAACTATGCGAGGAGGTTGTTGCCTTTCTTCGACAAAATAGAGTTTCATCACGTGCCGCGGGCAGAAAATCAGATGGCGGACGCCCTTGCAACATTGTCCTCGATGTACAAAGTCAATTACTGGAATGAGGCTCCCAGAATTGTTATATCTCACCTAGATAGGCCTGCTTTCGTATTCGCCATTGAGGAAGCTGCCGATGGCAAACCATGGTATTTTGATATACAAAGTTTCCTGAATAATAAGGAGTATTCGGCTGGGGCATCCGGTCGTGATCAGAAGACTCTCAGGAGATTGGCAGGAAATTTCTACTTGAACCAAGATGGCATCTTGTACAGAAGAAATCATGATTTGGTACTCCTACGGTGTGTAGATGAGAAGGAAGCCAACTTGCTCATGGAAGAGGTCCATGAAGGTACCTTTGGTACACATGCTGGTGGACATGCTATGACTAGGAAGCTGCTGCGAGCAGGATACTACTGGTTGACGATGGAAACAGATTGTTTCAAGTTTGCGAGGAGATGTCATAAATGCCATATTTATGCGGACAAGATCCATGTGTCGTCGAGCCCTCTGAATATTATGGCTTCTCCATGGCCTTTCTCCATGTGGGGAATCGATATGATTGGAAAAATCGAGCCCACCGCTTCTAGAGGACATCGCTTCATCCTGGTAGCGATTGATTATTTCACCAAGTGGGTGGAAGCAGCATCATATGCCAATGTTACCAAGCAAGTGGTAGCCAGGTTTATCAAGAGAGACATAATCTGCAGATACGGTATCCCTGAACGAATCATTACTGATAATGGTTCGAATCTGAACAACAAAATGATGAAGGATCTATGTCGAGATTTCAAGATCGAGCATCACAATTCATCTCCTTATCGGCCCAAGATGAATGGCGCTGTTGAAGCGGCCAATAAGAACATAAAGAAGATTGTTCAGAAGATGGTGGTGACGTATAGGGATTGGCATGAGATGTTGCCTTTCGCTCGACCGGGGCAACCCCGTTCTCATTGGTGTATGGTATGGAGGTTGTCCTACCATTGGAAGTTGAGATCCCATCTTTGAGAGTTTTGCTTAATGTTAAGCTTGATGAGGCAGAATGGGTAAAGAATAGATTGAATCAGCTCAGTTTGATGGACGAGAAGAGACTGGCATCAATTGCACATGGTCGGTTGTATTAGAGCCGGATGAAGAAAGCGTTTGACAAGAAGATACGACCTCGAAGCTTTCAGACGGGCGATCTTGTGCTGAAAAAGATTCTCCCACCACAATCTGATCACAGGGGCAAATGGACTCCCAACTATGAAGGTCCATACATCATTCGGAAGGTCTTCTCCGGAGGAGCCTTATTGTTATCCACCATGGAGTGCGAAGACTTTTCATCCCCCATGAACTCGGACGCAGTTAAAAAATACTTTGCTTAAAGAGACCCGCTGGACAGGAAAAAGAGAGTCCAGGCAAAAATGGGGCATCCTGGCGAACCATAAAAAAGGAAAGAAAGGTTCGGGTAGAAGTTAGGGATAAAATTGAAAATAATGTACACCCACGAAGTCGAAAACCTGAAAAGGGCGACTTCGGCAAAAATGGGTATCCCGGTGAATTGAAACCCCGTAAAGGGCGGTTCAGGAAAAAGTTAGGGATTGAGAAAGCATATGACTGCGGTCCGAGTTTGATACTTCACTGCTTAGTGGTTTGGGAGTACCTGGTGGTCGAATATCCAAAACAATCTCTTCCGAAGACGGAGCATCGGGAAAGCGTCGGAGTCAGGCGAGTCATAGGAGGATCAGCTCATGGTGTTTGTCTGTACCACGTTGCCGACATGTATACAAATTATTTTTTTTATCTTTATACATACTTGCATTTGTTTATGCGTAACTTCCTCTTTTCAGGAGTTGCATCCGATGTACAAACTTTGCCTACTTTCAAGCTGATATCAATAAAACATGTTATTCAGTACTTGATGTGTGATTCTTGTTTTAACTTTTACTGTTTTGTTTGTGGAAAACGCCAATGTTTTTGATGAACTTACATGTGCATAAACTTGCAGGCCTTGGCCAATGATTGTTAAAACTTTGAATTAATTGAATAGTTGTCACGGGTACTAACCAGGATAGTTCCTTTTTGCGTAGAAGGTCTTGTGTTTGTTCGTGTTTTGCAGGGTCGTCACCTTTGCAGCAGTATCCAAGGGATTGTGTTCCCCAGCCAGAGAAGGCTCTATATGAAACTTATCCCTCCCCCAGCAGATGGAATTTGCTCCTTATCCCTGACAGATGGAAATCGAGGGCTTTATCTCCAGAAGAGTTGAAGTTATATCGGAACAGGATCAGAGTTGATTTATTCGGTAGAATAAAGTCATTCCCAGCAACGAAAGATTGATATACTCGACAAAGTGTGCATTCCCAGTGGAGTGGATATGCTTCCTCTAGCCGAGGCTTTTATCCCCAGAAGAGTCGCGTGGTGGCAGGCCACCCAGGGCGTTTTCGTCAGCAGAGTTCGATTTGACCCTCGATGGCGTTGATTATATTTACTCCCCAGAGAGTTCTCGTACGATACTATCAGAGTATGCCGATCAGTTCCCAGCTGAGTGTCAGCAAGATGGTTAATCCCCATAGAGCGTAATCAGGTGGTCAGTGGTTTGAGAGGAGCATCCCCGAGCAGGGTTTCTCCTTCTTTTCTCCAGCAGGTTGTTTTCCTCCGACAGGACGATCATCCTCAGCAGAGTTCGTAAACTCCAAATTTGTGAGCTATTCCCCCAGCAGGATGGTTATCCCCAGCGGAGTTAGTTCCACCTTTCCAGCATTTATTTTGCTGGAACAGGCCCGTGATATCTGGTTATCCCCAGCGGATTCGGTGTTGTGTTCAGCATTTATTTTACTGGAGCACCTCATTGCATTTTCATATATTGTCATATTTGCATCTACTAAAACGTATAGCATTTCCATGCTGTATGGAGCATTTCCATGTGCATTCTGAAACATAAGCCAGGTTGGTGACCTCTTTGGTTTCAGGTGTTTTCCCTGCAGATAATTGAGATTATTATTCAGGAAGGTGTCCAGATGTTCAGATTTGTGACGCAAGGTACGCAATGATAGTGCTCGTCCTATCATGTGCTTCCCCCCACCAAAGCCTCTTGGTCAAGTCGCTCCTTTCCCCAGCTGAGTCCTTCTCAGGTCGCTGTTATGTCAGCATTGGAAGATTTCGTAGTTAAGATTCTTTGGAGTTGTCACCCGCTGATTTCCCCAGTAGAGTTTTGTCCCCCTAGTAGAGTTGCTTGGATAAGTTTCGTTTCTGCTCCAACAGAGTTCTCCCTATCAAGTTGCTTGGTTAAGTTTCTTATCTCCCCCAGTGGAATTTTCTTCAGATTGCTGTCACGTCAGTTGTGAGAATCTTGAAGTGGTTACCTATTGTCGAAATAGGCATTTGACGGCTGTCGTCAGAATTTCCCCGTAGAGTTGTTTGTTCAAGTCTTCGGATGACGATTCCTCGCTTTTATTTAGCGAATGCTCGTTTCTGTGTGAACGAAGGGTCGATATGATGTTTCGACAATTTCTCGCTTTTATTTAGCGGATGCTCGTTTCTTCAGAAATGAAAGGTTGACGGTAAGTTCAACGATTTCTCGCTTTTATTTAGAGAATGCTCATTTCTTCAGAAATGAAAGGTTGATGGTTTGTTCAACAATTTCTCGCTTTTATTTAGCGAATGCTCGTTTCTTCGGAAATGAAAGGTTGATGGTGAGTTCAACGATTTCTCGCTTTTTAATGTTTGCTTGTTTTTTCGGAAATGAAAGGTTGACGGTGAGTTCAACGATTTCTCACTTTTTAGCGTTTGCTCGTTTCTTCGGAAACGAAAGGTTGACGGTGAGTTCAACGATTTCACGCTTTTTAGCGTATGCTCATCTTTTTGAAAAGGAAGGCCGAAAATGATGTTCAGATATGGTCTTTGGACAATATCAACATATATTACCAACGGATTGATGGTGGTAATCCAGTCTTCTGATTCAATGCCTGTGGCGTCACATGGGCAGTGGATGGTGAATTATATGTTCTTCTTCAAGATAATTGGTCAGTTGTTGCTGTAACAACCGAATTCAGTTCCCTTGATGTTATCTCCCAAGCAGTGTTGGTTGCACAATTTATTTTTGCGGTTGGCAAATTTCCGGGCTCTTTGGTATTCAACTGTCTTCTACCTCGAATGTCTGAAAGTCGTTCGCTTTTCATCCAGTCGGGTTCAAGCCGTTTGAATAGGGGCAGCTGTTGCACCCCAAAATTTGCTCAACCTTTTCACCACTTGGTTTATGTTTCATTTGTATAGCATAGCATATTTCTAACATAGTTCTAGCATTTGCATAGCATAGTATCATCCAATGTGTAGGGGATCAAGAGTGAGAGATGAAAGAAAAGAGCCTAGCCAGAGGTTTATGCAAGCTTGAGAAGTCACCCAAGTCATCAGGAGGTGGTTTGAAGCCTTGAGAGGTTTGAGTGCCTACATGTGGATTTTCTCCTATCTTGAGAGCCAATTGAGGATCATCAATGAGAAGTGATGCATGGATTGTGAATAGGAGGTGTGTATAAGCTTAATGAGTCTATAGAAAGCCAAGAATGGAGCTTAATCAAGTCATTGTATCAAACTCAAGAGCCATGATTGAGGTATGTGCAATTAGGGTTTCATCTGGGTAGCCCTAGGTCAAGAAGAGCAATTAAAGAGTATCAAGGACTAGCTCTAGGTCATTGAAGCCACGAAATGACATGTTAAGGCATATGAGAAGTTGTTTCAAGATCAAGTTGAGAAGAATCAAGAATGGATGGAGTTGCTAAGTCAGGGTTCCTAGGGTAAAATCCCCTGTTTAATGATGAACTTCCAAGCCATATAAGTCAAGATGAAAGCTTCAAATGACTTAGACCTCCACATGAATGTAGTAGAGGGTATTCATACCTTGAATTTGAGTACTATAAGTCTTCAAGAAGATTTATAGAACTCAAGTTATGGTCCAGACAAGTTATAGGTCCTCAGAGGTATCTGAAATTTGTCTGTGAAAATCATCTGACTTCCAAGCCACTTTTGACCTTGAAGGAAGTTTCTCATGGACTTTGAACAAACATGAAAGATGTTCCTCATGATCTTAGATTTCCAAAAATTTATAGAAGTCCTTATTTGAATGTGTGGAGCTCAAGTTATGAGTTGTACAAGCCAGGGGTATTTTGGGAAAGTGAGATTATAGGTCCTTTTTCAACATAGGTCAAAATCTCCATCTTCCACTTCTCAAATCGAAAATTGTTCAACATAAAATGTGTTTAAAATGATGTTTTTAGGTCAAGTATGGATTCATGAGGTAGTGAATTGGTCTATATCACAAAGTGGTTCAAAATGGCCTAAAAAAGAAGATTTTTCAAATGAATCAAAGAGGGAAATTGTGATTTTTGAGTTATAGGTCCCCAAACATGGCATCTTGATACATATTTTGACTGGAAATCAAGTTCTAAACACAATGGCATTTCCACAATTTTGAATTGAGCCTTAATTTCATGACTTGCTTTGTAAAGTGGTTTCTTCATTTACAAGTCACATAACCAAATCATTCCACAAGGCATTTCAGGCCCTCTTTTTTGTTCAAGCACACTCCAAAATCAATTTGCAGTTGGTTAGAAGTTTCTGGAACAAGGAATAAGCCAGAAATCGTGACTGTCACCATTGAGCTTCAAGTGCAAAAACAGAATTTTGGATTGATGGATTTGGGCCTGGATCAAGCTTCAAAAGCCCATGGAAAGTTTCTATTTAAGTTATAGAATGATTTCAGATTGATTTTGGTGCCAATTTCGTGGAAGAGAGGAAGATAGCAAGTTGAGTTTCAAGAGCTTCAACTGAAAACGGTTTCTGAGTTTGGATCAAGATCAAGCCAAATTGATTGTGCAAGAAGCTTCTACTATCATCCTTGATCGTGCCTGGAGCATCTTGGAGCTTGAATTGAGCATTTGCTACCTCTGTTCATCCAATTTCTTCAGGTATGTAAATCTCAAATTCCACATTGATCTAGGGAGAATTGAGTAGAATCTTGCACGTGGTTAGGACCTAGGGTGAATGAGGATCGTTTCTGGATTGAAATTGAGGCACTTAGAGACAATTGAGTTTGATACACCATTTCTGTTTGAGGACGGTTAGGCACGATCTTGAGGTTTCATCATGAATTGGATAGTTCTTATTGATGTATGCAACAAGAGGAAGAGATCTGTGGTTTTAATTTTGGATTTGGTGTTGATCAAATTCATGGTGAAATTTCTGTTGGCTTTCGAATCTTGAATTCTGTTGAGAATTAGAGGAAATGGATAGGAGATTTGATATCCTGGTGATTTTTTGAGCAAGATTGATATAGGACTTGTCACCTTTGGTTGCCTGTGTTTCTTGTTCGCCGGAGAAGACGGTGGTTTCCACCGTGGACCACCGCCTGGAAATATCTCAGGTCACCTGAGTTGAAGGAAGAAGATGACCTGGGAGGTGTTGGATCAAGTTGACTCATTGACTTGGAAGATCATCTGATATCCACGTTTTAAAGTTGGAATTTGCCTCCAAAATGCAAAACGCCTCGTTTCATTTAAATGATGTGGCATCCCAGTCATCCCCAGTCAGCAGCCTATGTGGACACGCGCTGAAGCCTTGGATCAGCATACCAGTCAATCCATCCAACGCTCCACATTTATTCCTCAGTTTTAATTTCTTTATTTCATTTTAATTCCTTTTGGTTTTATTTTTATTTCATTTTGATTCTAAAAATCATAATAAATCCAATTTTCATCCAAAAAATATTTTAAAAATACTCCTAGGATCTTGGATTTATTTGTGATTTTCTGAAATCAATAAATCTTATTTTTATCCATTTTTCAATTTAATATGATTTTTCTCATTTTATGCTATTTCTTTTATTTTGCATAATTTTCTATCTGTTTTGTTGAATTTAGTTCTTTCAATTGGTATTGAATTTTGCCTTGATCTTTTAGTATGTTGTAGACAACACATGTATGCTCCCTTAGGATTTTTAGTAGATTTTTTAGATGTGACTAGGTTCTGATTTAGGGTTGATCAATATAACCTTCCCAAAATTGTGGATAACCTTGACCTATTTCACTTTAGGAATTGTTTAGATGACCTAGAAGTTGATTTAGGCTTTGATCTTTGAACTTTAGAATGATGATCCATGTATGTTCCCACAGAAAATTTGCTATATTTTTAGTTTGTGATTTCTTATTTTTGCTTGAGGGTTGAAGTGGAGTGAGCTTTTGTGGCCTTTTGCTTGGGTGTTTGCCTTGGATGGACTTCAAGAGTGGTCTTCTGGCATTAGGAGCTTGGATTTTCTTCTTGATGGCTTGTGAGCATGTTGTAGCTAGTGAGGATGCTTGGCTTGAAGATGAAACTTGAAGTGTTCCCTCTCTTTGAGGATTGAATCTTCTAGGGTTGGTTGAGTATCATAGTACTTTCCTGAGGTTGGCACTATGATTCTTCTCCATTCCCTTCCTTTTCCTATTCCCTCATCCAATTGCTCAATGATATTGGAGCCTATCTTGTGAGTTTAGCTCCTCCTGAGGAGGAACCCTAAACCTTTCACAAGTTAGTTGAGCCATGAAGGGCACACTCTTAGAAGAATTTGGCTAAATATCATAGTACTTTCCTGAGGATGGCACTATAATTCTTCCCATCTTTCTTTCTTTCTCTTTTAATTGTCTAGTGACATTGGAGCCCACTAATGAGAGCTTGTCTCCTCCTGAGGAGGAACCATGAGCTTTCCAAGTGGTTGAACCATAGAAGACCATTCCATTCTTGAGAATAATTGAGAATCTTGATGCATTCCTGAGGTTTACATCTTGTTACTCCTTTCATCTTCATTTTCCTCCCTTCCTATTCTATATCAAACGATCTCACTTATAAGAGTTTGACTCCTCCTGAGGAGGAATCTCAAGCATTTCATAAGAGATTGAGACTTTGAAGACTTAAGTTGCTTTGTGCATCTTTTCTCCTTCTTCTCTTTAGGATCTCTTTCATAAGGAATAGGTTTCTCCTGAGGAGGAACTCTGTACTTTTCATGATAAGGTGAGCCTTGGAGAATTCTTGTGCTAGTGTTTTGGGTTTCTTCCCTTGTTAGTTTGCCTTGAAGCTTGAAGACCAAGATGGAGTTTTCCCTTGAAGATTGCTTGAAGATCAGCTCTTGCTGTTGGGCTGGGTATGCTTTGCTGTTTAGCTTGCTTGTTTGTTTTGTAGTCTTGTATGACTTGTGTGGTGTGCTGAATTAGAGTTAGGTCTTCATATAGATGATTCTCATCCTAAGAGCATCTTAGAGGTGAGCTTGCTCCCTCTGCTTGTTTGCATAAGAAGTTGAGTGTTGTCTCCTTCTGTTTGATTGTTATTGAGTGGCTTTGCTTGTTGATATTTGGTTGAGTTGAGCTCCCTTGCCTCCGTGGTTTGTGGCCTTTGTGCCTTGCTTGTTTAGAAGTTGAGGTATCCTCCTTCTACTTGGTTGTTGCATTCATGCATTTTTACTTCCAGTAACCTCTTCTTTACAGTAATTCTTGTTTGCTGTTTAGCTCTTTTGCTATGATCCCCTAGGAGCTCTAACTTCCCTGCTGTGGAGGAGTTATGACAGACATTAGGTCTTGTTAAACCATGCATGATAACATTAGGGTAGAATTTCCCTTTCTAACCTCACCTGTAGGATGAGCATTGTATGATAACAGTAGGGTCAATTTCCCCTTAGAGAGTCTGTCTCTCTTCTCATCTCTTAACAACAGTAAGACACTTACTAAAGGTTGTAAGCAGGATTAATTCATTTCTTCCGTAAAAGACTTGAAAACAAATCTCAACCTTCTTTTGTCCTCTTGGACTGTTAATTCAGAAAAACCCTTTCTTAAGGAGAATTTCATAAAAAACAACTGAACAAACCTGTGTTCTCCGTAGCCCGAACTATGTTTGCTTTGATCTTTCATGTCGTATAAAAGTACGTAGGCACGAGATGCGATATCTCGGCGAGCAACCTTACCCCCTTCTCCCGTAGTTAGGCGAACTACGTTGACTCTGATTTCTCGTTCCAGACGGGAATACGTAGGCATAGAACTGCGGTGTTCTGCCGAGTCACTTTTCTTTTCTTTTCAGAACGACCTTTAGTTAGATAGTTAAACACACCCTTTTTAGATAAACAACAAGCGTGGATCCCATCAAGTACGATGGACGTGAGGGGTGCTAATACCTTCCCCTTGCGTAACCGACTCCCGAATCCAAGTTTTGGTTGCAATGACCATTCCTTTCCCGTTTTCGTGAGGTTTTCTCTGAGCTTTTCCTTTCCCTCCTTTGGGATAAATAACGCACGGTGGCGACTCTTCTGTCATTGTCGGCACCGATTTTCGCAGTAGCGACAATCTCCACTATGAAAATGACTCATGTCTATTCCTTAAGAAAAAGTTTTAAAAATAAAAGTGCACAAACGACACAAAATAGTTTGAATGAGTTGTGTATTTTTTTGAAGTCTTTTGAAATGGTCTTGATATTCTTAAGATGGATTGACATTTACTTAAGAAAAAGAGTTTTAAAATCACTTGAAAAAGTCAAGGTTTATTAATAAAGTGGTTCAAGTTTGAAAATAATAAGGTTTATGAAAAATATAGAAGATTTTGAAAACTTGAGAAGGGGAGGAGATGAAAAGACTATCATAATAAAACAATCAAGTGAAAGTGTGTGCAAGTGCACTAATCATTAGTGAAACAAGCCAATTGACATAACTCAAACAAAGCCTTATATCCTTTGGATTAAGTCACAAGCAAGCTGATAAGTGCTAAAATATACTGATTTTGAGTGTAAATAATTGGCACTTGTTGGCTTGATTCAACCAATAAACCTCAACTTTTATGCATATGTTGTATAGTTTACATTATAGTGTATATTTTGTATGTCACGTAAATTTTATTGAGTTTAATTGATTTTTTCTCATTTTTTGTAGGTATATAAGCAATTATATTTTGTCATTATCTTATAGAGCATTGAATAAGCTTTCCAATGCTTCCGATCACGCGTAAAACGATGTTACGGTTCAAGAGCTATGGTCAAAACAAGTGATGGGTTGCTGTCATGTTCGCTAGGCTGCTCGCTAAGCGAATACTGAGACCCATTTTTGTCTATTTAAGTGATCTTTCTGCATTTTTTAGGGTATGTTGTTTGGGAACTTTTTACCCCAACTTCATCAAACATATTCTTGAGTAGATTTAGCTTAGAAACAACATTGGAGGGTGCATCTTGACGATCCGGAGTCGAATCCACTTCAATCGGAGTTGACAGACCGTGAGATTTGTGTTCTTCTTCCTTCCTCTCTATGCATTTTTCATATGTTGGGGTTTTTTATGTAAGTTTATCTTGATTGTATGTATATTTATGGATCTTTGTATAAAATCTCTTTTACAACTCTTTATCGATTCTTATCTTGATTTTTTACTTAATGGGTTTGGATCGCTATAGACATATACTGTTCGAACTCGATCTAAGATGAATATCTATTAGATTCTAAATGCTAGAGATAGATTTAGGACTAATATTCACGTGGGTATCGATTCTTAATGCTCCATGTTGTCGATTTGTGTGAGAGATCAACAATGACACGATACGATTGATCTCTCGACTTTGCGATTAGAGATAACCTCTATTGTGAGCGATATGTGATAATATTGACGAGCGAATTAGGTTGCGTGCATTTGATCTATATATTTTTTTAGTACATGATGGGTAGAACGAAATACAACTCCTGGCAAGTTTTCTCATTTCTTAAGTGTTAGAACACATATTGGTTCTTAATAATATCTCTATGTTTTGATGATAACTATTAGGAAATTTTGTATTTAAGAATTATATACTCTAAAATTTGCTTGAGAGGTTTTACTGCAGATAGTAAAGAAATTGATACTCCAGAAGCAAATCTAAATTGAATGCAAGAAATTAATTAGACTCTGAAGCGCCAGATGCACTCATTAGAAGACTCTGATTGCTGCTAACAGAAGATTCTGAGCGTAGCCTCCAGAAGATTCTGAAGCAGAAGCTCCAGAAGAATCTGAAGCAGAAGCTCCAGAAGAATCTGAAGCAAGTCAGAAGCATCTGAAGCAAAGAAGAATTTTGTATGAAGAGTTTTTCAAAGCATAGATTATACAGAAGTTTCTGAAAGTACTAAAGCTGCCAGTATTGATGTTCTGTTCCAAATATTCTCTGATATTTAACACGCTGAAAGCACACCTGCTGCTGAAGACTCTGATCCAGCAAGCTCTGATCACCATCTGAAGACTCTGATCCAGCAAGCTCTGATCACCATCAGAAGACTCTGACCCAATTAGACTCTGATGAACTTGCTGAAAACTGAAGAAGAAATATTCAAAGATTATATCCGTTGGAGTAAATCAAACGTCTCTTTCCTTATTTATGCTAGACACAAGAACACAGACAAAAAGGATTTTTCTGTGCTTTCTTCTTCTAGGAAAGGTCACTTGATGTGAAGACAAAAAAGGCTCAGACCTTTTGGGACACTCTTCTCAACGTGCAGCTCCCTTGGATCAGCTGCCTATAAAAGCAAGTCTCCACCAAATTCTTCAGTTACATTTTTTGCTGAAAAGAAATTGATACATTCAAAGCTCTCATATTCTCATATTCTTCTTAGAATTAATTTCATTGTACTTAAACTTAAGAGAAATATCATTGTTGTGATTAAAGCTTTTTAGAAGCATTCTTACTCTTGTATTAGATTTACATTAATTGTAAAGGATTTCCTTAAGAGGATTCAGTTGGAATCAGTAGCTCTTGAGAAGACTAAGAACATTTGTTCTTAGGTGTTACTATTGTAATCTGTTTGATTAAATAGTGGATTAAGTCCTTGTTGAGAAAGGAAAATCACTCTAGGAAGGGTGGACTGGAGTAGTTGAGCTCAACGAACCAGGATAAAAATAATTGTGTTTTTATTCTAAGTTTTTAATCTTTCATACTTATTCAACCCCCCTTCTAAGTATTATCTCACCTTCAGTTGACATCAGAGCTCTGGTTCTGTGTGTGCTACCACTTAACAGTGTCAGTAAAGATCCAGAGAGAAATACTTTGATATATATTTAGTTGTTACTATGGCTGATAATACAATATCCAATGTTAACAATAAATATGAAGAAAGGGACAGAATCAGCACCAAACCCCCTATGTTTGATGGGGAGAAATTTGATTATTGGAAAGACATAATTGAAATTTTTTTCCTTGGATATGATGCTGATTTATGGGATCTAGTCATAGATGGATATGCTCATCCCACAGATGGGAATGGCAAGATAGATAGAAAATCTATGACAGATGCTCAGAAGAAAGATTTTAGAAATCATCACAAGGACAGAACAATATTATTGAATGCAATTTCTCATACTGAGTATGAAAAAATTACAAACAGGGAAACTGCTTTTGATATGTTTGAATCCTTAAAGATGACTCATGAGGGAAATTCTCAAGTCAAGGAAACAAAAGCTCTGGCTCTGATCCAGAAGTATGGGGCCTTCAAGATGGAAGACTCTGAATCTGTTGAAGCTATGTTCTCCAGATTTCAGATCCTCACAGCTGGGCTAAAGGTTCTGGACAAGGGATACTCTACATCAGATCATGTAAAGAAAATCATCAGAAGTCTACCTACCAGATGGAGACCAATGGTGACTGCCTTGAAGATGGCTAAAGATCTGAACAAGATCTCTTTAGAAGAACTCATCAGCTCACTGAGGAGCCATGAAATTGAGCTTGAGGAAGATGAACCTCAGAAGAAAGAAAAAGGTAAATATGTTGCCTTAAAATCTAATAAATCTGCTAAAGCTTTGCAGGTTATTGAAGAAAGCTCTGAAGAATCTTCTTCTGAAGAAGAAGATGAATTATCCATGTTGTCCAGAAGGATAAACAGACTCTGGAAGCACAAGGGAAAGAAGTTCAACAACTTCAAAAGATCTGATCATAGAAAGGAATCTTCTGGGCACAGAAGATCTGTCAAGAAAGAAGTTGTGTGCTATGAGTGCAGAGAACCTGGGCATTACAAGAATGATTGCCCCAAACTTCAAAAAGAAAAACCCAAGAAGAAGTTTAACAAAAAGAAGAAGGTTCTGATGGCAACATGGGATGACTCAGATGAATCTGAATCATCTTCTGAATCAGAAGAAGAATGTGCTAATGTTGCATTGATGGCCAGCACAGAAGATCAGGAGGAAGGAACCTCAGGATATGAATCAGATTCTGAATCTGATGATGACGCTGAAGAGGTAATGGCTAAACTTACCAAAGAAGAACTTATAAAAGTTTTATCAGAAGTTCTTAAAAGTTACAACAATATCAAACTTAAATACAAGAAGCTGAAAAGAAATCTTGAATCTGAGATTGATCTTCTGAAGACAGAACTTGTTGAGCAAAAAGAAATTAATTTGAAAATCAAAAATGACTTTGAAATAACTCAACAAGAATCTGAATCTGAGACTAAGTCATGTGAAAACATTTTAGAAAAATATGACTCTAGCTTTCAGAGATTCCTTACTAAGAGCATAGACAGAAGCAAGATGGCTTCTATGATCTATGGTGTTAGTGGGAACAACAGAAGAGGTATTGGATATGAATCTTCATCTGGAAGTAATCCAAAATCTGTTGACAAACTTTTCATCAAGAAGACACCTCTGTATTCTCAATTTAAATTTGGTCACTTAAATGAAATTAAACACACAAGCTCTGAGAAGAATACTTATGTGTTTAAACCCAAGGCAAGTCAGAATAAACATTATGTTGAAAACAGAAGTTTAGACAAACCTACAAACCAACTAACCCCAAAGGACCCAAGAAGATCTGGGTACCTAAAAATAAAATAATTCCTGTTGCAGATGTTCTTAGCAGCAAGGTCAGGACACCGATCATGGTACCTGGACTTTGGATGCTCACGACACATGACAGGAGAAAAGTCTATGTTCCAAAGCCTAGAACTTAGATCTGGAGGTGATGTGAAGTTTGGAGGGAACCAGAAGGGCAAGATCATTGGATCTGGCACCATTGGAAATGGTAAACTTCCCTCTATTACTAATGTTTTACTTGTTGAAGGGTTAAAGCATAACTTATTGTCCATAAGCCAATTAAGTGACAATGGTTATGATATTACCTTTAATCAAAAATGTTGTAAAGCTATTAGTCAAAAGGATGGCTCTATCTTATTTAGTAGTAAGAGGAAAAACAACATTTATAAAATAAATCTTTCAGAACTTAAAGTTCAAAATGTTAAATGCCTCTTGTCTGTTAATGAAGAGCAATGGGTCTGGCACAGAAGATTGGGCCATATTAATATGAGACGTATATCTCAGATTAATAAACTTAATCTTGTCAGAGGACTCCCTAATCTGAAGTTCACTTCAGATGCTCTTTGTGAAGCATGCCAAAAAGGGAAGTTTTCAAAATCATCTTTTAAATCAAAAAATGTTGTTTCTACTTCCAAACCACTAGAATTACTTCTATTGATCTGTTTAGACCATTGAAAACTGCATCCATCAGAGGCAAGAAGTATGGATTAGTCATTGTTGATGACTATAGTTGATGGACATGGGTAAAGTTCTTAAAACACAAGGATGAGTCATATTCTGTGTTCTTTGACTTCTGCAAGCAAGTCCAAAATGAAAAGGATTTCAAAATTATAAAAGTCAGAAGTGATCATGGTGGTGAATTTGAAAATAAATATTTTGAAAAATATTTTTCTGAAAATGGCATTGCTCATGATTTTTCCTGTCCTAGAACTCCACACCAAAATGGAGTTGTAGAGAGGAAAAACAGAACTCTGCAAGAAATGGCCAGAACCATGATCAATGAGACAAATCTGGAAAAACACTTTTGGGCAGAAGCAATCAACACAGCCTGTTACATTCAGAACAGAGTGTCTGTAAGACCTCTTCTGAAAAAGACTCCTTATGAACTGTGGAAGAACAGAAAGCCCAACATTTCATATTTTCATCCTTTTGGATGTATTTGCTATATGTTAAATACTAAGGAAAATCTGAACAAGTTTGATTCCAAAGCACAAAAGTGTTTCATGCTTGGATATTCTGAACGCTCTAAAGGCTACAGAGTATACAACACTGATACACAGATTGTGGAAGAATTCATTCATGTCATATTTGATGATAAGCTTGGCTCTGAAAAGCCAAAGCAGTCTGAAAACTCTGCAGATAGGGAAGTAGTCTTCATTGACTCTGAAGTTCCAGAAGCAGACAAAATTCAAGTGAAAGATCTAGAAGCAACGTCAGATGCTATTCCTTTAACTTCTCAGATGAATAATCTAAACATTTCTGAAGAATCAACCATTAGAGGATCATCATCCAGAATTAAAGCTTCTCATCCAAAGGATGTCATTATTGGAAAGAAGGATGATCCCATCAGAACAAGATCCTTTCTAAGATCATCTGAAGCATCACTTTTTAGACTGGTGTCAGAAATTGAACCATCTTCTGTAGATGAAGCTCTGCAAGACAATGATTGGATTATTGCTATGCAAGAAGAGCTAAATCAATTTACCAGAAATGATGTATGGGATCTAGTTCAAAGACCACAAGGATTCAATATAATTGGTACAAAATGGGTCTTCAGAAATAAGCTAAATGAGAAAGGAGAAGTTGAAAGGAATAAGGCAAGGCTGGTTGCTCAAGGGTACAGTCAACAAGAAGGTATTGATTACACTGAGACATATGCTCCAGTGGCAAGGTTAGAATCTATACGCCTTCTTATTTCATTTGCTGCACAAAATAACATCACTCTGTATCAGATGGATGTTAAAAGTGTCTTTCTTAATGGTATTATAGAAGAAGAAGTTTATGTCCACCAACCTCCTGGTTTTGAAAATGAAAAATTTCCAGATCATGTTTTCAAATTAAAGAAATCTCTATATGGATTAAAACAAGCTCCCAGAGCTTGGTATGAGAGATTGAGCAATTTTCTTCTGGAGAAAAATTTCATCAGAGGCAAAGTGGATACAACACTCTTTTGTAAATCAATTAAGAAAGATCTTCTAATTTGTCAAATTTATGTAGATGATATTATTTTTGGATCAACAAATATTATGCTTGGAAAGGAGTTTGCTACATGTATGCAGGCAGAATTTGAAATGAGCATGATGGGAGAACTCAGATTCTTTCTAGGAATCCAAGTCAATCAAACTCCAGAGTGCACTTACATACATCCGACCAAATATGTTAAAGAACTTCTGAAGAAATTTAACATGGCTGATAGTAAGCTGGCAAAGACTCCCATGCATCCTACTAGGTCACTTGGCAAGGAAGAGGTAAGTAAGAAAGTAGACCAGAAGCTCTACAGAGGTATGATTGGTTCTCTTCTTTATCTAACTGCTTCTAGACCTGACATATTGTTCAGTGTATGCTTATGTGCTAGATTCCAATCAGATCCTAGAGAATCACACTTGACAGCTGTCAAGAGGATTCTAAGGTATCTGAAAGGTACTTCTAATGTGGGTTTGTGTTACAGAAAATCTGATGATTTCAAATTAGTTGGATTCTGTGATGCTGACTACGCTGGAGACAGAGTGGAAAGAAAAAGTACTTCTGGAAGTTTTCAATTTCTAGGAAGAAATCTAATCTCCTGGTATAGCAAGAAGCAACCCACAATTGCACTTTCAACCACAGAGGTAGAATATATTGCTGCTGCTGGATGTAGCACGCAGATGCTCTGGATGAAAAGTCAACTAGAAGATTATCAAAATTTTGAAAGTAACATTTCTATCTTTTGTGATAATACTTCTGCTATATGTTTGTCTAAAAACCCTATTTTACACTCTAAGGCAAAACATATAGAAATTAAGCATCATTCTATCAGAGACTATGTTCAGAAGGGAATCATAAATTTAGCCTTTGTTGATACAGATCATCAATGGGCAGATATTTTTACAAAACCCCTTGTTGAAGGTAGATTTAAATTTATTCTGAAAAATATTGGTATGGATTTTTGTCCAGAATAATATTTCTCAGAAGCAAATTTTTACAGATGCAAAAATGCCTAAAGCTCTGAAGTATTTCTTCTAATTACTTATTTATTCTGCTTAATATTTTCTTTTGGTGAAACTTTGAACTAACAATCCTTAGAAGATCTGAACGTTGGCTAACGTTTCATTTCTTAGGAGAATTCAGAACACATGCAAGCAAACACGTGTCACACCAAATCTGAAGAGGAGGCGTATACATTACTGAAGAGACGTTTGAGGTGAAGTTTGAATAGTGAAAATCTTGATTTTTCCCCCCAAATTGTCAGAAGCAATTAATGTTTGAAATGATTATTATTCTTTTCATTTAATGCTTGTTAAAACGTGCAAATTCTGACTGATGGCATGCCTGAGTGTTTTAGTATAAATACATGACTTGTCTTCACTTTCACACTTTTCACATTCTCAGATAATTTCATGCGTTTTCATCTTCTCTTTGCTCTGCATAAAAACCCTAAACCTAAGCGTGTGACAAATCATTCTTCAATGGCAACTTCATCATCAACAGCTGCTCAATTCCAATCTTCAATGGCTGCAGTAACTTCTGCAAACATGGGTGTTTCTCCTTATTCTCCTCCCAAAAGAACTCTTTTAACTCCTGTTAAGAAGTTGGAGGTTTTATGTGAATCCATGGTAGAATTTGATTCACTTGCTGAAAATGGCTTTGAGTTTCGTTCTATCATTGGTGCTCAAGGATGGGTAAAGTACTTTGATAGACTCTTTGGACCAGTTTACCCCCTCCTTGTGAAAGAGTTCTGGATCCATGCATCAGTTTACCCTAAATTCATCCTATCTTCTGTATTGGGAAAAGAAATCATTATCACAGAAGATCTGATCAGAAAGTTGATTGGATATGAAGAAACAAATGGTGTTTCTCACTTGCCAGCTGGGCGTGTGGACATGGATGAGGTGTATGAAGAAGTGATGACTGCTGGTCAAGCTTCTAACAAATTCAAGGATCTGAAGCCTGACTACAAGATCTGGGCCAAGATCTTCATGGGATGCATCCATCATAGGAAGTCAACAAACTCTCCAGACTATGTCAATAATGAACTGCTTTATTTCATGTATTGCCTCAGTCAGAGCACCAAGGTAGATCTTCCATATATTCTTTTTATGCATCTGTGGAACCATATAAATGCATCTAGAGAGTATGTGAAGGAAAAAGGACAGAAGATCAGAACCTGGATCCCTTTTGGAAGGTTGATCTCAGATCTTCTCACTGAGAATGGATTAGTATCTGCTCTGTACGCTGCTGGAGTTACAGAGGAATTGGAATTCACAATGGGAAAGCCTCTGAATGCTAAAAGTCTTCATAGACTCAAAATAGTTGATGAACTCACAACAGCTCCCAAGAAGCTGAATGTGTCTGAACTCAGTAAGAAGAGGGTTCCTGTAGATGACTTTCCACTGTTCTTTGCTGAAGAGCCAAGACACATTGTGGTTATGTACATTGATGAATGTAAGAAGGAAGGAAAGCCTGTTCCTGCAAACGTGATACAACTAGCAAGACAACCCCTACCTGATGCAGAAGAAGAAGAAGAAGAAGCTCAACTTAAAAGAAAGAGGACTCAGCCAGCAGCAGAAGCTGCACCTGTTCAGAAGAAGGTCAAGATTGCTGAGAAGCCAAAGAAGCTCTTGAAGAGAAAAGAATCTGAAGAAACTTCTTCTGTACCAGCCAAGAGGATCAAGATAAAAGGTACTAAATCTTATGTATCTTCTTCAAATACAATTGTTATAAATGACTCTAATATTAAGTCTGTTCCAAAACCACCCTCTACTCAAACTACTTCTGTTACTGCTCCTAGTTCTAAATCACCACAAAAACAAACTTCTGTTCCAACACCAACATCTTAACCACAATCATCTCAACCAAAAATCCAAATCAAACAGTTTGTTCCTAAAAAACAATCTTCTCAGAATCAACCCACAGATCAACAACCTACAGAACAACAACCACAACCTTCTGTACAACAAAAATCTTCTGAACCACCTAAACAAAAGGCATCTGAACAACAACAACACCCACAAGAACAACAACCTGAAAAACCACAAGAACCTTCATCAGAAAAAGCCTCTGAACATCATCCACCATCAAAATAATCTGAATCCACTGCATCTGAACCTACAAAAATAACACCTGTTCAAGTTTCATCAGAACCAATCACTATTCCATCAGATTCACCCATCTCAGAACAACCATCAAAACCATCTGAAATTCCTTCAGAACCAACTAACACTTCTGAACCCCACATTCCTGAAACAGAAGTTCTTGATGTCACACCCTTAAAAACTGTGTTTCAAGTATCTTCTACTTCATGCACACCAACCACCTCCTCAAACTCCTTAGAATCAGACCTCCAACCAGATTTTCTAATCTCTCCATCTCAAAAATACTTTGAGGTAAATCAACCTGAACCCATTATACCTTCAAAAGCTCCCATTCCAGATCCTATTCCCACACCAGCACCATCATCTGAAATATTGATTCCAAATTCAAATCCAAGATCTTCTATATCTTGTGCCCATGTATCATCTTTATTTCACAATTTAGCTTATGGCTTCAAACTCAAAGACTTTTATGACAGAGTTGAACCATCTGACCCTATCAACCCTCTGAAACCAAAACCCACAATGACCCTTCCATCTGTGATTCTTGAATATATAAAATCCAAATCAGATGTAGATTCATTAGCAACTATATCCTGTTCTGCAAAATCTGATAAAGTTGTGGCTTCAGCTCTGCCAATTACATCTGATACCAATGTTACATCTGATGAATCCCCCAAATCTGCCTTCCAACCCTACTCAAATGAAACTTTTGATGTAGTTACCCTTCACACCAGAGCAAAACCTCATCTGTTAAACGCATTAATTAGATCCAAAGAAAAAGCTCCTGAGATACCTTTCATTCCATACTATCCTCCTCCTCTAATCTCCATCCAAAAATCAATTTTTCCACCAACTCTCAAACCTAAACCTGTAACTCTGGAAACTCTGTTACATCCTAAGCCCAGACTTAATGTTAATCATTTATTTCAAACTTTTTTGCATGAAATACAGTTGTCTTTAGGTACTATTCAGAAGAAATGCTCAGCAACAATGGATGCCAAAGAATCTGACATCATCTGGAATGGATTCATCAACAGATTCAACTCTGTGGCCTCAAATCTGAAGAACATCTGTTTTGATGATGCGAAGCTCAGATTTGCTGAGGCTGCAAGGACTCTATTCTGGACTGTCAAGAAATCTGATCCTCTGCTCGTTACAGATGCTCCTCCACCTTCAACAGAATCTACTGACATTGCATCTGAGGAAAATTTGTTGGCTATGACTCTGGTAGACCCTCCTTCGAACTCCACTGCTCCAGACTCTACAGAACCAATGGAAATTGACTCTGTTCAAGCTCCAGAACCTAATCATACTTTTTCATCTGAGTTAAAGAAAGAACATCCAGATTTTGAAGATAAGATTGCTGCTCTGGAAGCTGGCCAGTCAGAGATCAAGTCATGGATGGCAAAGCAGGATAAGAAGTCTGAGGATATGACAGAATGGATGTCAAAGCAAGATCAAAAGAATGAAACCATGGCTAAATGGATGTCCAAGCAAGAGCAATCATCCTTTGAGATTACAGATCTATTGAAGATGCTTTTGTCCAAACACTCTTAGATTTTCTTTTTTTTTCATTCTAATGTTTTTGCATCTGTTGTTTGCATATGTACTTTATTGCTATATCTTCTGATGTTTTCCTATGTACTCTTGATCTATTAAATGAATCCAAGTTTTCTCCATTGAATTATCTCATTTACTGTTTCCTTTTATTTGTCTTTTTAAAGTTTTACTTTTTGCTTATGACAAAAAAGGGGGAGAAAATATAGATCTGAACTGTTTAATATAACTTCACCAGAATGAAACTTCAGACATATTTATTCTACCTAACATTTAATCTGACTATTTCAGAACATTTGATAAGTAAATTCTATAAAAGAAACTCTGAGTCTCTCAGATCATTTGACCATTATCAAACTCTGAACATTAAATCTACAAGACATTCTGATTTCAAATGTTAAAAGAACAAACAAGATCTAACTCTAAAGATTACTCAAGACAAAAGGGAAGTTTCTATTCCTTTTCTGTATTTAACTCAGGGGGAGATTCATCATCTCAGGGGGAGTTATAATTTAAATATTTTTAATCAAACAAAATTTCTGATGTTTTTGTCATCATAAAAAAGGGGGAGATTGTTAGAACACATATTGGTTCTTAATAATATCTCTATGTTTTGATGATAACTATTAGGAAATTTTGTATTTAAGAATTATATACTCTAAAATTTGCTTGAGAGGTTTTACTGCAGATAGTAAAGAAATTGATACTCCAGAAGCAAATCTGAATTGAATGCAAGAAATTAATTAGACTCTGAAGCGCCAGATACACTCATTAGAAGATTCTGATTGCTGCCAACAGAAGATTCTGAGCGTAGCCTCCAGAAGATTCTGAAGCAGAAGCTCCAGAAGAATCTGAAGCAGAAGCTTCAGAAGAATCTGAAGCAAGTCAGAAGCATCTGAAGCAAAGAAGAATTTTGTATGAAGATTTTTTCAAAGCATAGATTATACAGAAGTTTCTGAAAGTACTAAAGCTGCCAGTACTGATGTTCTGTTCCAAATATTCTCTGATATTTAACACGCTGAAAGCACACCTGCTGCTGAAGACTCTGATCCAGCAAGCTCTGATCACCATCAGAAGACTCTGACCCAATTAGACTCTGATGAACTTACTGAAAACTGAAGAAGAAATATTCAAAGATTATATCCGTTGGAGTAAATCAAACGTCTCTTTCCTTATTTATGTTAGACACAAGAACACAGACAAAAAGGATTTTTCTGTGCTTTCTTCTTCTAGGAAAGGTCACTTGATGTGAAGACAAAAAAGGCTCAGACCTTTTGGGACACTCTTCTCAACATGCAGCTCCCTTGGATCAGCTGCCTATAAAAGCAAGTCTCCACCAAATTCTTCAGTTACATTTTTTGCTGAAAATAAATTGAAACATTCAAAGATCTCATATTCTCATATTCTTCTTAGAATTAATTTCATTGTACTTAAACTTAAGAGAAATATCACTGTTGTGATTAAAGCTTTTTAGAAGCATTCTTACTCTTGTATTAGATTTACATTAATTGTAAAGGATTTCCTTAAGAGGATTCAGTTGGAATCAGTAGCTCTTGAGAAGACTAAGAACAGTTGTTCTTAGGTGTTACTATTGTAATCTATTTGATTAAATAGTGTATTAAGTCCTTCTTGAGAAAGGCAAATCACTCTAGGAAGGGTGGACTGGAGTAGTTGAGTTCAACGAACCAGGATAAAAATAATTGTGTTTTTATTCTAAGTTTTTAATCTTTCATACTTATTCAACCCTCCTTCTAAGTATTATCTCACCTTCATTAAGAATGTATTTATTTTCTTGTTTTATGTCTTTTTCTTTTTGAATTTTTATCCAACTTAAATACAACCACACATAGTGACATGAATGCTCCCAAACTTATTAGGCAAGGGTAAAAACTCAAATAACAAGTCATGGTTATAGTTAAAAAAAAGTATTAGAATCCATACAAAAATGAACTTAACACCAATATGGATTCTAACAAAGGCTCAAAGGGGTAAGCAAATTCTCACTCACTCACAAGGTAGATTGACTATTTGGTCAAGTGGGCATGCTCAAAATCAAACAAAATGCCTTGATCATTTTAGTGTTATCATTTAAATCAACACAAATACAAGATTAAACATAATAAAACCGAGTTAAACAAGAATGTTGTTCTCCTGCATATAGTAACTCTGATTGAAGTGGATTCGACTCCGGATCGTCAAGATGCACCCTCCAATGTTGTTTCTAAGCTAAATCTACTCAAGGATGTGTTTGATGAAGTTGGGGTAAAAAGTTCCCAAACAACATACCCTAAAAAATGCTGAAAAATCACTTAAATAGATAAAAATGGGTCCCAGTATTCGCTTAGCGAGCAGCCTAGCGAACTGTTGTTCGCTAGGCGAACAGCCTAGCGAACATGATAGCAATCCATCACTTGTTTCGACCATAACTCTTGAACCGTAACTCCGTTTTACGCGCGGTCGGAAGCGTTGGAAAGATTATTCAATGCTCTATAAGATAATGACAAAATATCATTGCTTATATACCTACAAAAAATGAGAAAAAATAAATTAAAATCAATAAAATTTACGCGACATACAAAATATACACTATAATGTAAACTATACAACATATGCACAAAAGTTGAGGTTTATTTGTTGATCAAGCCAACAAGTGCCAATTATTTACACTCAAAATCAGTACATTTTAGCACTTATCACAAGCCAAGTAAGCAAAGCACACACCAATGTATCATATGAAAGAAGAATTCAGGCCAAAACGTCAAAACCAAAGTATCAGAGCCAAGTCTTTAAGAAGTCAACCCAAGTTCAAAGATACCAGATGAATTCTAAGGCTTCAAATCACAATTCCAAAGCAAAGGATCAAGAACCTAAATCTAAGTCCACAAGTCTAACATTCAAGCTAGGGATAGTAACCAATAGTCCAAGGAAACAATTATGTTTTTTAGGGGTTTTTCCTTTATTAATGTCTTTAAAAGAAAAAAGAAAAGTCTAAGTGGACAAAGGAAAAAGAAGCATAAACATAAATAATATGAAATGTAAATTATGAAATAAAAAGCCTAATATAAAGAGCAAGAAGTAAAGGGAATAAAAGTAAAGGTGCAAGAAAATAAATGGCCTAAACTAAAACTTAGCATAATAATATTGTTTTCATTGATGTTAGAGTTAATAATCCGATTCGGGACAAATTTAGTGCTATGTTAAGCAATCGTAGCACAATCTATTTGAAAGATCATACTATGAGAGGTCGGTCAATAACAATTTATGTACCATACATGTTAGATATATGATAGATATCATACTCCTAAAATATGCAGCACAAGTAAAAATCAAGGAGGGATCAAGCACTTAGGCAAGGAGATTGGTACATTACATTAATGAATTTTTAATGACAACTTAGGAAAAACTTATGCATCAATCCAAAATACCTCAAATGATCATTGATCAATTGAATGGTAGATTTTAAATGATGAAAGTTCATCAAGCATTAATCCAAACATCATGAACAAGATGGACAACAAATCATCCAATTGATCAAGAGAAAAGAAAAAGAAAAAAAAAGGAAAAGGAAAGATGAAAAGAGGAACCAAATTAAGTCAAGACTTAAGATACATTCATCATCAATTTCAATCAACTTTCTTGGTAGATTAAGAAATTAAACCTATCATCAACTCAAAGCACCAAAAATAAATTAAATTATTCATTTAATGATAGATTTGAATTGATGAAGATTCATCCAACCTCATCAACACGCAAAGTCCATTGAAAATGAGGAAAACTTTGTTCAAGTTATGTGATCAAATAATGTTAAATAAAGTGCCTTAAATAAATTATGTAATCAAATAATGTTAAAAGGCTATTTACATTTTATTTAAGAATTATTTATTTAATTAATTGATTACATAATTGGATATGGACTCAAATATGAGTGAATATCAGGATGATCCGTTTGGGAATAATGAGAACCGTAATTAGTCATTACACTATATATAGGCTACGGTCCCCAATATACCGTACATAAGCAAATTATCTCTTCTCCACATCTACACGCATTTTGATTCTTAGCCTTATATTAGATATAATGGTTGTGGTTTTTTCAGCATTTTCATTTCACTTTATTTGTTTTATTTTCTCATTTTATGTTGAAATAAAAAATATTTGAAGTTAGCATAAACTAGAAAATTGGAAATTCCTTAAAGCCTTTTAGAAAGTCAGGGGTTCAAAAAACGATAAAAAATCAAAGACATTATGTTGGAGTCACGGGACAGCGGGCGAAAGGGGGACTGGACTGCATAGTAGTACAACATTAGCAGAAAGTTGGCTAGCAGCGGCGGTGGTCAGATTGTAGCGATCGACAGCATATGAGGATCGCAAGTTGGCGCAAAAAATTTGTACGACGGTGGAAAGCCGCGATGGGGTGGTGGCCGGAGTTTAGCAACGACACTTGATTGGCAGCATTTGTAAGGAAATTTGGCATGTCCAACGACGAGTGGCAAAATCAGTTAATACAACGCGCATAATTTTCAATCATTCAGGTAGTTTTCTCAGTTCGCGTGTTTTGAGATATTTTGGTTCAGTTCATGGAATCATTTGCTAATGAGTTGTGTTTTTTGTGCTTTATTGTAGATCTGTCAGGTTTTGGCAATTATAAATATGTATTTATTCTATTATTGTAAGAGTGACAATCTTGAGAGTTTTAGAGAAAAGGGAGAAGTAAGTAGTTTATGGCAAAGGGAAACATTTTAGAGTTATTTAGAAGAATAAGACAATACTTCTTACCACATAGGGTTTGTGTGGTTACTATATTGATAGTCGGAGAGGTTGGGAAACACTTGGGTAGAAAATAGAATTTGTTCTAGAGAACTTGACGGTTATTTTATTGTAATCATTTAAAATCTCTTGTAACAACTTTTGAAGTATAGTGAATTGGAGACCTAATCTCTCTCCCTGACATAGATATTTTGATCAAACTAGGTAAAGAAACCATTTAGTGTTTCTCACCTTATTATATCTTGTTCTGCCAAATTAATTCACATTATTATTATGTTAAAGATTATTATTTCTAAAGGCCATTAATTTTGGTTGCTATTACATTTTTAAATAAATTTGAAATACTATATGGTATAGTTATAAACAAGTGCATGCATGTGACTATTCTAGCATGTAATACTATAATTTCTTTTTTATTATCAATATCTTATATATAAATTAAACATTTTCTTTTAATCTTATCCTTATAAACATCATCAAATAAAAAATGAAAACAAAATTAAAATATGGAAATTTCATTTCAAATAAAGTTAATAGTATTTACAAATAAACAATTTCTTTTTTTATATGAAAATTAAAATAAATATCATACAATAGTACTTGTTGATTTCTCTAAAGAATTGAAAAAATATATAAGGGTCAGTAAGATTTTGTAACATAATGTGGTTTAGTTTGATTTGTTTCGGTTTACAAAATACTAACTGCAAACCGAACCAAATAGCGCGGTTTTGTTAGAAAATTGTTCAAACACATCCGAACCAAATACATTTTTTTTTAATTATAAGTTTGGTTTGATTTCTTTAGCGATTTTCTATTCGACCAGTTCGGTTTTAAACACTCTTACAACATGAAATAAAACACCAAAAAAAAATCACCCCAAACAGATATCAACTAACAATAGCAACAAAACACCAAAACCCCACCACCCAATCCTAGACAAAAGGAACAGGATAAAGGAAATTTAATCACAATCACCACCACCTAAACAAAGGAAAATCACCCCAAACAAATATCAACTAACCATAACAACAAAAGCCCAAAACCCAATCCTAGACAAAAGGAACAGGATAAAGGAAATTTTATCACAATCACCACCACCTAAACAAAGCAAGACACGGTTGCATCAGTCCACACCAAGGGACCAAAGAACCAAAGAGAAAGAGACTCACTAAAAATATCAAGCCGATGAGAGGCTAGAAAGACATCCAAAGGTATTAGAGAAGTTAGTTGACTATCTAGAAACACATATATGCATAATTACAAGAGAGGGTCTTTCTTTAAGTCCGAGAGAGAGAGAGAGAGAGAGAAGAGAGAGAGAGAGAGAGAGAGAGAGAGAGAGAGAGAGAGAGAGAGAGAGAGAGAGAGAGAGAGAGAGAGAGAGAGAGAGAGAGAGAGAGAGAGAGAGAGAGAGAGAGAGAGAGAGGGGGGAGAGAGAGAGAGAGAGAGAGAGAGAGAGAGATAGTATACCTTTGTAAAAACTCGAACAATAGTTGAACTTTTCTTATATAATAAAAAATTATTATAAAATTCAAAACTGTCCAAATCACTGCATGCCTGATTGTAAGAAGACCTAAAAACACATCCTTATCCATAATGAGAAAATTAATACCTTTGAACATACCAACAAATGAATGATAAATTGACATGTCTCTGCCAACCTGCCTAAAGAATGTATACCAAATAGAAACACAAATCACATGTAACAAACAAATGACCTGTCGAATCTACTTGAGCTAAGCATAAGGCACACCTCACTCTAGTTGAATTGGTTAAAATCCTATGCCTAAAGTATTCTCTCTAAACGAATTTTATCCCGTAACACCTTCAAGGAAAAAGCTACCACTTTCAAGGGATACCAACTCAGTCAACCCTTAGCCAGATTACTGTTAAAAGTATTTTTCGGTAGTGTTTTATCGTATCCACAGGGATTGATGAGAATATGTGATGCTTACCGTTCAATGGTTTAATGATTTAAGAAGGGGAGTTTTTAAAATAGTTTCTATTTTTGTAACAAGAGTTTGCAAGAAATAAAACAGAATAAAATTTAGTCTTAATTTGATAAAAATCATATCAAGATTAGGGTTCGCTAATCCGTCCTAAACATATCCAACCGATCAAATATGTGAGTGTAGTTTTAACCAACATAATCACGTATCCTCGCAAAAAAGTTCATTTCTAAAGCGATTTCGGGAATATTATTGTTTCGACCGTTAAATGATCTCCCTACATAACACTCAGAACAATAATCATTAAGATCAATACAAAGTGAATATCAACTTTCAAACCTATGTCTAGAGTTTGTATAGTTGATAGATAAAGAAATTAGGTTAAGAGTTGAAAAGCTCATGTCTAAAGCAATCCAAACCATAAATATAACAAAAGATATCAAATAACTTCATCTATGTTGATCAAAGCCTTGTTCACATACAAAAGATCAAGGAGAATACATAAAATATGAACTAGCTACCTCTAACGTTGACAAAAGAGGGGTTTTAGCCACCCATTTCCATGATAGCTTGAGCAACAAGTTTCCGAAGAAGGTTGATCAACATCCAAGTCGAATAATCGAAATTGGATGGGAATACACTTTTTTTGTGAAAGATGGCTAAGAGATGATGAGAAATGGAGAAACTAGGGTTTTAGCTCTGAAACTAAAAAGAAAAGTACAAGAAAAAAGATATTTTCCGAAAAAGTGGCACATACTACTTATAGACATGTTGCTGAGTTGTCTTGTTCGCACTGCGAACAGAATGTTCGCCTAGTGAACAATGCAAATTGGTAGTTGAAATGTCTGTGAACAGTGAAGACGCCCCTGAGATATTTCCTCATCTTCGCTGCAAACTTCACATAATGAATTCTTGTCCAAATACTTATTGCCTCAAGTCTGGGGGTGTTTGCTAGACACTCGCTTCCTCTTCGCTCCAGCGAGTTGTTCGCTGCCTCTTTCACACAACGAACTTAGGTCCCTTTTCTTTCTGGAATGAACAGTACCATGGTTTTCCTGGCCTCACTGGCAAGTTTGTTGTGCGAACTTGTTGAAGTTTTTCTGGCAGGTTCGCTAGCAAGTTCACTGTGCGAACTTGTTGATGTTTGCAAGCTGACTTGGTTTCCTTGTCATAATTTTTATGTCTTACTCTTCAAATTTTC
Organism: Lathyrus sativus; assembly: GCA_963859935.3. Classification (NCBI taxonomy): domain Eukaryota; kingdom Viridiplantae; phylum Streptophyta; class Magnoliopsida; order Fabales; family Fabaceae; genus Lathyrus; species Lathyrus sativus. Next base: position 564,140,987 of record OZ012739.1, on the reverse strand, counting down.
ATGCCTAATTCTAGCACAATAGCACACAAATTAAAGAAACCAAGGTATTTTCACATAATGATGCCAATTAATAAAAGCAAGAATGATTCTAACACTTTCTTTACAAAAATTAATGAAAGATGCCCACATTTGATAGTTCAAATAAGCAAAGTTGGGCATCTAACAAGTATGCATCATCCAAGCATATCTACGCTCCAGTTTAGTCGAGGAAATATAGAGATTCATATAGGAAGAACTCACTGAAAATCCTCCCTCTTTATCATCCTTCCAAATCCAAGCATCCTCTTAATCTTATTTAGCCAAACACACCATAGAAAACACTAATATACCAAGCAAATCTTGAGCAAAGAAGCATAATTAAAATGAAAAAACAACCTAAAGTGTGTCTTGTTCATGATTATCACACACTTAGTACAATCTTAGATTCTTTATTTATAAAGGTGGAGGGTGTAAACACTTTATTATATTTATATTTGAAAAACTTGGCTTTTAACTTTATTTTATAGATGATGTTCCTTTAGTTCTGGAATTAGTTACAAGTGATTTATTAGAACTCACGAAACACCCAAAATATAGGCATCTTTTCTACACCATCTACATATGCTCCATGAATACAAAATTTAATTAGATGTATTAGGATTGCAAAGAAAACTAATCTAGGGCGGTTAGAGGCCCAATACGGCATAAAACAAACTATTGCCTATTATATACATACATATATATATATATATATATATATATATATATATATATATATATATATATATATATATATATATATATATATATATATATATATATATATATATATATATATATATATATATATATCACAATGTGAACAATAAATAGGTATGATGTTGGAAATTTTTTTGTTAATAACATATCCCTTGGGTTTTGATGATAACAAAGTATTTAAAGAAAATAGGGTATTCTAACATTTGTTCGAGTTTATAGGAATATAATCATTAAGAACATATAAAGAGATGCTTGAGGAATCTGCATCTAAAGATCAGACTCTGGCTCTAAACACTACTTTGGATGACTCTGGATCTGGTGGTGATCCAGACTGTAAAGAAGTGAACTCTGAAGAAAGTTAGCCTCTGGTGATCCAGACTCAGAAGCTTCAGAAGCCAAGAAGTAGACTCTAAAATGATCATCTTGTGAAGAGTGGAGTCTGAAGAATGTCAATCTCCGAAGCAGAAGCTCTTCATTCAAGGCAACTCTGATAGAATCATTGGCTTTTTAATCATGTGAAGACTTAAGGAAAAATCTCTCTCTTGGTTGTCTGAGCTTCAACGAATAACTCCTCTTGCAAAAAGGTGTTCGCTTGATGTGTCTAATCAGGTACAATTGTAAGCCTAACCTATTTTAGATGTTTATAATGTCTAATGTATCTTTAGTATGGATTCCTTCTCCATCTAATGCTTTTTTAGATGTTTCTGATGTATTTCCAGAGTACTACATTCAATGCTTTTCTGAATGACTCTGATGTTCCTTCAGTTTTGTTTCGTTTTCCATAGTACGTCCAATGTTTTTTTTTGGATGTTTCTGATGTAATTTTTAGAGTTCTACATTCATTGCTTTTCTGAACGACTCTGAGGTATCTTGGAGTTGTTTCCTTTTCCCCAATGTCATCCAATGCTTTTCTAGATGTCTTCGATGTGTTTTCCAGAGTTCATTCACTACTTTTCTGAACGACTTTGGTGTATCTTCATGTGGTACCCTTTTGCATCCAATTCTTTTCTAGATGTCAATATCATCTTTCAAAGGTTTGTCCCTTCTATTCCAAGTGTTGTTGTATACTCCTTGATTATTCTTACTGAGATCTGTTAGAATAAGATTTGTTCATGACAAGTATTTCTTAAGATTTTTATGATAACAAAAGTATTGAAAGAAGTATTATCTAATGTGTGTTCTAAGTAAGAAGGTTCTTAAGCTTAAGAAGAATCTAATGAAAGGACGTCTTTGAGAGAAGCTGAGCTATTGGCTTCTGATGGTTCAAAATTAATGCTCATTATTAAGTGAAGTCTGATGATATTGGTTTCCATAGACTCTGAAGCTGAGTATATAAGAATCAGAAGAGCAATATATTATCTCTATACTTAGTGAATGTATCAGCTTCTGGTGATCATTCAGAACCAGTGACAAAGATAACTTTTACTGCAGAAAGTAAGCTACAATGTCAAATCAATTTGTCAGCTAGAGTCTATGTTCACATGGCTCAAGATGATTTGACATGCTTTACGGATATCTACTCTCAACGGATCTATAGTACAAGATCACAAGGAAGACGATATGGTTTAAAAAGTTACACAATGGATAAATATCTTTTGGCGTATATATCTTCAACGTCTCTTGTACTATGGAGTAACAAAGACACTTGTACAAGTTATCTCTTCCAATGAATATCATTATGCAACTGCTATATAAGTAGCTGAAGATTCAATTTTGGTTTTCAACGAGGAACAAGAAAAATAAAGAAAGAGAGTCAAGAAGAAAAGAAGTATTCCACGCTTCTATCAAAATGGAAGAATAACAAGATAAACAATGACAACACAATCGAGTATGAAAAATTTATGTTATATGTTGTAAATTATATAAACCTTAAGATTTCTTAAACATTAAATATTTTAAAAATCTTAATTGTTGTAATCTTTATTATGGTTATTTTCCTATGCCTCTGATTATATATCAAGTACACCTTATTTTTTATTCTACTAAATAAGTTATTTATTAGTTTATTTTTATTATTTATTTGCAACTCTGATATATAAACAGTAGATTCTCCTTGTGTGCACAATTAAATTAAAAGAAATTGTTTATTATCTCGTCCGAATAATGTTGAGTCTAAATTTATATAAATTGATGAAGCATTTTTTTTTTAAATCTTTAAACAAAAGCTATAAAATAAGATGAAAAATAATTTTCTTACTTATCAATAAGTGATTTTAAAGTAGAGACTTTTAAAAATCTTCCATTAGTATAATTGAAAATTATATGCTATAAATTATTGCCGTGCACAATTACCGAAGTGAAAATTTTGAGTGTGTAATTTCGATTAACAATTGAAAATATTTTCAATATAAACAATATTAAATGTAGCTAAATGTATAATAAATAAAATAAAATCAAACAGTTTCTCTACTTCTTAATTGAAATACATTGCAGAACAAAGAGTATATCACTTGATAATTGCTTGCTAATTATCTCAAATCCAAATAAAAACTGAAAACATATAGATTAGCTCAAATAAAACAAGACACACAAGTGACTATAACTAAAGAGTATAGTACCTTAATATAATCAAAGAAACAGAAACTGCAAAAATTAGAGAAAATATAAATAAGGATCACGGAGAGATATTTTTTTAAAAGTTTGTGAGCAACTAAAAATATTGAATTATCCTTCAACACGGATCATGCAGAGGCATCCTTTAGATATTGGTAAACATTTACCATCTAAAAAACCTATATCTCGACAATTCTTTTTGCATTCATTATCAATGCATGCACTTCCTTCTGTTTCTTTCACCATCTCTGCATCCATCCATAAATTAGTCACATTATGATTAACAAAAAAAGAAAATTTAAAAAGCTTTTTGTTTATTTTGAAAAAAGCTATATATTTTAAGATGAATTTATTGTTTAGTCTTTTTTTTTTAAGTTGTTTTTGAATATTGGTAAGAATGATGAATAATTAATTGAAAATATTAATTTTAAAATATAATTGCATTGAAAATACTAAATTAAAAATTATTTTAAAAAGGAGGAATAAGACTTACGAGAAGAAAAGAGAATAAGAAAAATGAAAAACAACTTGAAATGTGTCATATTTAAGACTACCTTCTATCTTAAGGTATATCTATTTATAAAGGTGAATGGTGTAAACACTTATTATTATTTTTATTTGAAAAACATGATTTTTAACTTTATTTTATTGTTGGTGTTCCTTGGGTTATAAAATTGGTTATAGCTAATTTACTAAAGCTCTTCGAACACTCAAAATATATGTGTCTCTTCTACACTATCTTACATGTGCTCCATGAATATAAAAATAAATAAGACGTATACATGCTTGCAAAAAATTATTTAAGAATATTAAATTTTAGAATGATTAAACAAATTTAATTTTTGTAATAAATTAAACTTTTTTTTAATGATCTACAAATGGAGAAGAAAGAGTAACGAGGAGTACCAACCGTCCACACAAAAAAACAACAAAATGAGAGAAAAACAACAAAAATAACATGGAAATGACGTTCACTATACGGTTTTGACGATAAAAGTTATTTGAAAAGTAAGAGAACAAACATATGGTTCGGTTTGTTTGTAGAAATAAAATCAAACTAAACTAAACCAAATCAAAACAAATCAATATCGTTTAGGTAAGTTCGATTTTTTGTAAGACTTTTATTAAGTCATACATATACATAAAACCTGCTTGTATTGGCTTTTTCTTTTTTATAAATAATTTTCATAGTATAACATAATTTTGTGTAAAAAATATTTACAAAGAAATTTTTCACGATTGACCTCAAAATTTTTCCACTTCTGCTGTCCCCTTTGTCTATCCTCATCAGGTCTCACCCACTTGCCGTTAGAAATCTCGACAAATGGCTTAAAGGTAGCAGGCCTGTCCCTTGGAGCCCTAATGTTAGGTCCATGCTTTCTTAGGATACTGCCTCGAGAGTCGAAGCTAGGCCTCTCCCATTTTTGTTTTTATTTGCGTGCCCCTTCGAGTTTCTAGGCAGCCTTCATGTCGAATATGGAACTACATCTAGGACACAGCATGACACTGGATCCCTTTTTCTAGCAACGATGGAGGAATTCGACGATGGACTCCTCGTGTCTTGGATAGGCCACTTTTTGTGTTCTTCCTAACAACTTGATTCATCGTTCTCCATGGTCTCATGTGGCGTTATTTACACCATATTCACCTCGACTTCCTCCCTCAGGTTGAGCCTACGTAGGTCCAACTCCAGGCCTTTAGTGGCCTGATCCACCTTAATGAAACTATCAGCAGTTTCTCTTGTCACCAGTATCAGGTTTGAACTCTCTGTGTCTTTTTGACTTGAATCAACAACACCCTTGTCGAGGCCATCAGCAACCTCCTTCACCAGGATTTTCTGTCCAAAGCCTATATTGGTCTTGGTCATTACAGTTCCAGCAAAAAAATTCTCAGTTATTTCTACCATGTTGGTCGAGAAATCATAGCCATCAGCAACTTCAACCACATGTGCCTCCGTGGGCTCCGTATAGTGAGCGTCCACTACTTGTAGAGGATTAGTGTTGAATTTCATCTGGCTTTTGGCTTTCTCCCCGAACTCCAATCTTCCTTCTTGGATGGCATTCTAAACCAAATCCCTGAAAAGAAAACATTGAGACGTTTTATGACCCAAAAAATTATGGTATTTACAAAACCCTCTCTTTTTATTTTGTTCTAAAGATGACATTTTAGCACCAAGTGGTAGTATCATTTTCTCATCCTTAACTAACAAATCAAAAACTTTGTCACATTTTGTGATATTGAAAGTGTATGTTTTATTTGGGAATTTGTCGTTCTTTTCAGATTCGAAAAAACTTTTTCCATGTGGGGGGGGGGGGGGGGGGGGGGGGGGCTACACTTTACAAGCGTAAGGAGGTCCCTCAGCAACATCTACTTTATTTTTGTCGAAATCTAATGGGTTCTCACGTTTACCTTCGATGTTTTCCTTATATTCGACATAAGCTACTTTCTTACTTTTATTGAATTTAGCATTTTCGTCTTTAAGACGCTCTAGCTGTCGAACCTTATCGGCTAGTTGGGCCATGCCCCTCAGGTACTGAGTGTCTAATTTATTTTTAATTAAGTAGTCGAGGCCCCCAACAGCCATTTCAACTAACTCGTGTTCAGGTACTTGAGTGAATCATCTCGCCTTGAGTAGCCGGAACCTATTCAGGTACTCTTCTATTGGTTCAGAAAACTTACGTTTCCCACTAGCCAGTTCCTTTAAGCTGGTCTTGGTTTTCCCCATATAGAAATGTTCATGGAATAAACGTTCTAACTGGGTCCAATTACAAACTGAGTTAGGGGGTAAAGTCGTAAACCAGGTGAAGGCATTTTTAGTGAGAGAACTAGGGAAGTATTGTATCCTAAGGCTCTCATGATTATCTATTTCTCCGGCTTTGATTATATAACGAGCCACATGTTTGACAGTAGACTATGTCATGTCTCTTGAGAATTTTTTGAATTTAGGCACCTTCGTCCTAGGAGGTAATTATGACTGGAGAATATAATCCATTATTGGTGATGTGTAATTTGGCCTAGTAAAACCAGTATTTACCTTGTTTCGAGCCATTATCCTTTTGACCATAACTGCTAAGTTATTGTCGACGGCTATGTTATTACGTCGAACCTGTTGGATAACATTATCCACATCTTGGTTTCGATTCACTATTATTACCTCTGGGTCTCTTTCTCCTGGGATTGGTATTTGATCCATTGGTGGTTCGACTCTATGTGGTTCGAGCCTGGGGAGTTCGACCCTTCCTTGATTCTCTAAATTGGGCTCAGGTAGGTTCCCTAAGTCCTGTCGTGGAATGTTTTTCATAGTAGATGTGTTTCTAACAGCGGCTGGTACACCCATGAATTCAGCCAATCGTGTCAATTATACCGCTAACTGTTGGTTGGTTTCGGTGGTATTTTGGATCAAAGGTTGAAAATTTTCACCCATAGTCTGGGAAAAAGTTTGAACCATTTGCAAATTGCTCTCATCCATTTGTTGTCTCAAGCACGCTATCAAAGTATTGGTCAGATTAGGGCCCTATGTGGAATATCCCAAGCCTAAACTTTAGTGTTTTCGAATGATGTTCACCCCAGACCCTGATCCTTGTAATGGCGAAGACATTGCATTATCTGAGAATATTGGGGGGGAATTCTAGAGGTCTTGCATTATGGTTGTTGGCATTCCATATGGAGGGTTTCTTGGTAATAGTTGTGAAAACCCTGGAGGGACAAATTATCTAGACGTCGAATTTCCTCCTGGAGGAGTTTGGGGATTCGACGCTTGAGGTCCAATATATTCCAACGTAGGCTGGGTGTAAGCCCTTACACTTGTTAATCCAGGTCCCAATACTGATGGTACTGGTTCCAATCTCGCGGGAGGCACTATTTTCTTTCCAGTCAAAGGTATTGAGGGTGGAACCACGTTATTTCTCAACTCCTCGTGAGGACTAATGGTGCTAGGCTGAGGGTTAGAATCATCTCCTTGAGGATTATGGTTACTTGGCTAATTTGCATTTGTCGCCATGTCCCTAATGTACTTTCTTCTAAATCTTTCTTCGTTTATAGCGACAATTTTTCCACTTCTTAGTAACATATAACGAATTTTTACGAAAGACGAATAAAACTGCAGTTTTGCGAACGTTTTGCAAAACTAAAAACTTTTTAGCACTGTTCTACTGGGCGTGCCATTTTGTTTCCCTTGAAAATAGAAAACAACCGTTGATCTTCCAAATCTAACTTTGCTGAATCACAGAATCAATCAGATTGATCTTAGGACATGTGCTAAAAATTGTATGTGAACTAATCTATCTAAACTATGCACTTCGACAATGTTTCAATAGAAGACTTAATATAAAAGAGGTCGTTCGACTGAAGAAGAAAGATAAAGACTTGTAGAAAATGAAGTAAAAACTTGGAAAAGTGTTTAGCAAAGTAAAGTAAAATGCATAGAAGAGGTAGATTGCAGGAAAAGTAAAGGAAAGTTCTTTAAAAGTTAAGCAAGTAAATTAAACTTCATTGAAAGTAAAAATGGTGTGTTTACATAACGTACATTCTCCTTGAACTCGTTTCTCTACACTCGGGTACTTTGAGTAAATTTGGGAGTAACTTGTACAAATAGTAAATTACAACACACTGAATTCTATGCCTAGAACTCTTATTTATAATAGTAAAAATAACTACCAATAACCTCCTAAAATCATTAGCTTCCGACAAGTGTCATAATGCATGTAGTCACTTGCTAAACGAACGCCACTTGTCCTGCTTAGTCATGAGAAAGCATAACTACTCCCTGCATTATTTGAATTTCAAAAAGCTTCACTAATCTTCAGCCAATGTCTCGGTCGAAGGCCATTTTCCTTAATGTTTAGAAATTTCTCTAAGTCCCAAAACACTTGAATTCTCACTCGAAGGTCTCCTCGCTCGAAACCTTTTTCTTTCTGAAAAGACCTTAATATTTTATTCAAATATTTTAATCTAAGTATGAGGCTTCGAATTTATGAGCTAACACATGTGTCTTGATGTATTAAGTTAGACATGTGTATATATAATAAAGCCCTTAAATCTTGACTGGACAACACTTTTTGAATAACTTGTGTTGCGATGTATATCACACGTGTTGTGATATATATAATATTTAGAGATTTGACTGGACATTTTTATGTTATTAAAACTCTTAAATTTTGACTGGACAACACTTCTTGTCAAGTTTTTCTAATTAAATATTGTTCGTTCTTTCTACGCTCCGTTTGCACAATTTCGTTTTTTTTAGCTATTAACCGATATATATATATATATATATATATATATATATATATATATATATATATATATATATATATATATATATATATATATATATATATATATATATATATATATATATATATATATATATATATATATATATGTTTGTAGTTTATCAAAGTTTGTGAACATGTTATTTATCATAATAGCATTTAGTCTTTTAAAAATATGGTTTATGATGTTCTATTTATTTTTCAAAATAAATATACATAATTTCTTTTTTTTGACTCTTATGATGAATTAAGTTTATAATAATATTTTAAAAAAGGATTAACTTTTAAGTTTGGAAAAGTTACAGTAGATTCTCCTTGTGTGCTTAAGGTTGAGTTCAAACACAAAATTCTTATTAAATTAAAAGAAATTCTTTATTATCTCGTTCAAATAATCTTGAGTCTAAATTTATCTAAATTGATGAAGCATTTTTTTTAAATCTTTAAACAAAAGCTATAAAATAAGATGAAAAATAATTTTCTTATTTACCAATAAGTGATATTAAAGTAGAGATTTTTAAAAATCTTCCACTAGTATAATTGAAAATTATATCCTATAAATTATTGTCGTGCACAATTACAGAAGTGAAAATTTTGAGGGTGTAATTTTGATTAACAATTGAAAATATTTTTCAATGCAAACAATATTAAATATAGCTAAATGTATAATAAAAAAAGTAAAATCTGACCGTTTCTCAACTTCTTAATTGAAATACATTGCACAACAAAGAGTATATTACTTGATAATTGCTTGCTAATTATCTCAAATCCAAATAAAAACTGAAAACATATGAGATTAGCTCAAATAAAACAAGAAACACAAGTGCCTATAATTAAAGGGTATAGTATACACCTTAATATAAATAAGGATCACAGAGAGATATTTTTTAGAAGTTTGTGAGCAACTAAAAATATTGAATTATCCTTTAATACCCATTATGCAGCGGCATTGTTTAGTCCATCGTGAACATCTACCATTTAAAAAACCTGTATCTAGACAACTCTGTTTGCATTCATTATCAATGCATGCACTTCCTTCTGTTTCTTTCACCATCTCTGCATTCATCCATAAATTACACACATTATGATTAACACAAAAAAAAATACATTTAAAAGCTTTTTGTTTATTTTGAAAAGAGCTATATATTTTAAGATGAATTTATTGTTTCGTTTTTTTTTAATTGTTTTTAATATTGGTAAGAATGATGAATAATTAATTGAAAATATTAAATTTAAAATATAATTGCATTGAACATACTAAATTAAATTAAAAATGAGGAATAAGACTTACGAGAAGAAAGGAGAATAAGCAAAATGAAAAACAACTTAAAATGTATCATGTTTAGGATTTTCGGATATTTAGTACGATCTTAAAGTATATCTATTTATAAAGATGAAGAGTGTAAACACTTATTATTATTTTTATTTGAAAAACATGACTTTTAACTTCATTTTATTGTTGGTGTTCCTTGAATTATAAAATTAGTTATATCTAATTTACTAAAACTCTTCGAACACTCAAAATATATGTGTCTCTTCTACACTAGCTTACATGTGCTCCATGAATATAAGAATTAATAAGATGTATACATGCTTGCAAAAAATTATTTAAGAATATTAAATTTTAGAATAATTAAATAAATTTAATTTTTGTAACAAATTAAACTTTTTTTTAATGATCTACAAATGGAGAAGAAATAGAAACTTAAGCAACCAAATAGAAATTGAAAACATATTAAAAATTATAACCAAAGTGTCACCGCATACAACTCTTGCTGTTTCTACCACCATCTCTTCATTCATCCATCAAATAGACATAATGATTAAAACAAACAAAATATCTATAAACAAATGTATGATTAAAAAATAAAACTAAAAATTTCATTGAACCACATTAAAATATAATTTATTTTAAAAAAGAGGAGTTAAACTTTGTAGTTGATGTTCTTTCAGTTATCAAATTAGTTACAAATAATTTATTAGAACTCATCCAACACCTCAAATATATACCCCTATTCTACACCAGCTATAAATATAAGAATTAATTAGATTTATACATTCTTGAAAAAAAATCATCAAGAAATATAAATATTTCAGGTTAATTAAATAAATTTATGTTTGTAACAACTTAATTTTTTTATTAATAAATAAATAAATAAAAATTTAAATAATTTATTAGTCCCTGTAAATTAATTTTATTTTTTAAATTCTTCAAGGTACAGTATGCACACTTTACCACCAAACCATTTGAGTTCTTTTCTTTACGCTTGTAATATATATATATATATATATATATATATATATATATATATATATATATATATATATATATATATATATATATATATATATATATATATATATATATATATATATATATATATATATATATATATATATATATATATATATATATAACAAACTTATTATAAATAAATGCATATATAATACATATTAATATTTCAATTATTTAATTTGTTAAATAATAAATTTATAAAATATTATGACTATTAATATTAAAACTATTAAGTTTTTAAAATAATAAATTTATAAAATATTAAGATTTTGAAACCGGATATAGATCTAGCCCAACAATTATCCGGAATGTACATTGTCCCCTAAACGTGAGGCCCAAAGGGAAAAACGCTTAAGTACGGTCCTAATATCTGAAATGTTATTGTAGGGACTAGTACACATTTGTTTGTGTTTGTGGTACTCATTCCCTCCTTCTGGGATTATATCTCGATCATATGAAATTCGGATTGTCTAACCTTATCCGAAATACCATCCCGACCATATAAAATCCTAGATGTACACAGTCCTCCAAGCGTGAAGCCTGAAAGGGCGAAGCACTTGAGTGTTTTTTATTCTTCTTTTTTGAAGGTCGAGATGATTTTGATTTTAAGTAGGTAAAGGTCCCATCCCGGTTTCTTAAACCTTGGATGTGCACAATCCCTAAGCGTGAGGCTTTTAAAGGGAGAGGCGCTTTGAGTCATGGTTATGTTGGGCACCGAGTGCACTATTCCAGTTACTTATAAATTCTAAGATGTGTTTGTAGCGGGAAAAAATTGAGATTAAACTATTGATTAACATAACTCACAAAGCAAGAGTTGTCACCGCACTTTATTTTTCTCTCCAAAAGAATGAGAAAAAAGCGAATAAAATCCACATAAGTTTTAAAATAAAACTAATAAAACAGAGATACAAATGGTATGGGGAATGGATATGCAATGGGAAGGTGTTAGCACCCAAAACATTTATAGTACTCTATAGGAACCTATTGAAAATCTATGTTTGACTTGAAAGATGTTGTTTGCAAAAGATTGGAGAGATGAGAAGAGAAATATTTTTTAGGATTTTTGTGTTTTTGTGTTTTACAAGACTTCCTAAGCCTCGTGCCTACGTACCTACAAAGTGCAATGGAGGATCAAAACCTCATAGTTCATGATAAAAATAACAAAAGGAGTTTTTTTTATTTATTTTAAATGGAAAGACAACTTGTCATTTTAAGGAGAAAACTCAACTAATCACCCACAAGTATATGAAAGTGCACCTTTGCATCATTATTGAGAAGGGCTCCAATTTGGATAGAGATCAACAAGTATGCCACTAAGTCTCTCAAGTGAAAAAGAATCAACATCAAACATCACTATGGGGATAGGAGAATTACATCTCCACTATGAAAATGACTCATGTCTAATCCTTAAGAAAAGGTTTTAAAAATGAAAGTGCACAAACGACACAAAATAGTTTGAATGAGTTGTGTATTTTTTAAAGTCTTTTGAAATGGTCTTGATATGCTTAAGATGGATTGACATTTATTTAAGAAAAAAAGTTTTAAAATCACTTGACAAAGTCAAGGTTTATTAATAAAGTGGTTCAAGTTTGAAAACAAGAAGGTTTTTGAAAAAGGTAGAAGATTTTGAAAATTTAAGAAGGGGAGGAGATGAAAAGACTATCATAATAAAACAATAAAGTGAAAGTTTATGCAAGTGCACTAATTAGTAGTGGAATAAGCCAATTGACATAACTCAAACCAAGCCTTCTATCCTTTGGATTAAGCGACAAGCAAGCCAATTAAGTGAAGCACACATCAATGTATCAGATGAAAGAAGAATTTAGGCAAAAACGTCAAAACCAAAGTATCAGAGGCAAGTCTTTAAGAAGTCAAACCAAGTTCAAAAGTACCAGATGAATTCTAAGGCTTTAAATCACAACTCCAAAGGAAAGGATCAAGAACCTAAATCTAAGTCCACAAGTCCAACATCAAAGCTAGAGATAGTAACCAATAGTCCAAGGAAACAATTAAGTCTTTTAGGGGGTTTTCCTTTATCTACTATCTATCTAATATTAATCTATTGCATGCTTTGCCTAATATGCCCTTTTAGCCAAAACATTTTACACTAACATAAGGTTAAATCAATAACTAACAAAACATAACAAATTTCCACTTCAAACTTCCTCTCTTGCTGCCACGTGTCTCTCTCTCAAAGACACACAGTCTCTCTCTCTCTTTCTCTTTCTCTCTCTCTCTCTCTCTGAATTCAAACCTTTTCCCACACTTCTCTCTTTCTCACCTTCATGTTTTCTCTCATTCCTCTTTCCTCTCAAATCCTAACCACCGCCCCCTTTCTCCCCTGTCCCTGTTTCTCTCTTCTTCCCTCTCTTCTCTGAAACATTATAGTGTCGCCGTCCTGTTTCCACCTTATCTGCAACCATCAGTATCTCAAAGATGAAACAAGCTCAGATCCTGTTTCCTTCTGCTCTTTTAGTTTTCTTTGACTTGAATGGAGTGAAGGTATATTTTAATATGTTATTAAATATTTTTGTTCATATTTTCCTATTTGGGATAAAAAAATAGTTGTGTTACCTATTTCATATTATGTTATGTTAGTTATTTCTCATAAGCCTTCGTCATTGAAGTTTCCGTTAAGTTTTTTCGAAGTTATAGTGGCTTCAACGCTGGCGTTGAGCTTCATCATCGTAAAAACCATGATCTTCAACTTCTACGGTAAAAACCTTTCTACCATATTACCCTCGGTTTTGAATTTTTTTTATTTAGTAATTTTTATTTTATGATTCAACATCAGAGGCTTAAAAAATTTACTAAGTCAACCCGGGATCTCGTCATGCAATTGCATAAGGTTGACGGTCACAATTACCCTGAGGTATGATAACTCATATCATGTATATTGCTTTTGCCATTACTTTTTAATGTTACTCCGTTATTGGAAATTCCAAAGGTGATATACCTTTGTTCATAGTGATTACCGGTATACACAGAAGTGTGTATGATTCTATGAGCATGTTACATTTAATCTTTGCTTTTGCAGCAACTGATGGCCCTCTAGGAAAGAAATTAAACAACATAAGAACTCGTCAGGAAGTTGGCTGGCTACAAAAATGAAGGTTTTGTTGAGGTTCTTGCTACACACCAGAGTCTTGAGAATCCAAATTGGATCCAGGTAATAAGACATATTCTCCCTATGGGCAGTTGAACTATGGTCGGTCACTACATGCTTTTGTTGTTAATGTTGCACCAAATGGCATTAGGTCTCTTCCGATTTATGGCTTCTATTTTACATGATATGATCGTTGGTAGTAGAACAGTAGCGGGTACAGCAGAAGCACGAAATAACTCAATTAAAAACATCATTTGATAGATTTCCAGAATTGTCATGATGATTATGGAATTGGCAAAGGTGGCGAACGCACCAAACTTGATGGAGACTTCTACTGTGTCTCTTGTAGGAAAGTAAATGACTTACTTGGGTAAAATTTATACAGATGATTTTCATTTCCTTAGATGAAATAGCTTATCCATTTAAAAGCTAATTTTAATTTTTTTTCCCTGTTTTTCTGTGTCTTGGCGTAAATTGTTTCCTACACTTGAAGCTTTATGTACATTCACAGAATCTAACAATTTTTTTCATGCTTAAAGTCTATTGAAAGATCTTGTGACCAATTGGAAATCTATCTTTCTGCTTTTAATCATTCCCCCCTTTCCTTTTGGGCATTCAGGCTCTATATAGTAGGAAATATAATCATAGCACTTTTCCGTTCATAATTTTCTTTAAACATGAAAAAGACTGCCATGTCAAGATTAATATTAGGTATGATCAGCATTGTGAAAGAAAAAGATTTATAAATTATTTAATGTTCTTTTAAATTGCTTTGCTATAGTGATTGTGAAATTTACTCAGCACAGTGGAAAATGTTCTTTTGAATTTCTTTGTTGTTAATAATAAGAACGCTAAACTGTTATTTCATTTTAATATGTGTGTGATGAGCTATAAACTTTTTAAGATGATTTTTGGAAAATGTGTTGGGTACCTACAATCTCATTTAGTTTTTAAATGTATTAGATGCTGGAGAAAACAACTGATGGTAGCAAAGGATGCTAGACGCGTGGACATACTCTGTTATCGCGTCTCCTTAAGCCAAAAAAATTTACAAGGGACAAAAATGTATCTAGAACTTTATAAAATTGTTGATGAAGCAGTGAAGAAACTTGAACCTGAAGTGGGCCCACTGACTGGCTCGCCGTTGAAGATTAGTAGGGGGATTGTGAACAGGCTTTCTTCATGACCCGAGGTTAAGAAACTCTGTGGTGTTGCTCTTGATCAATTGATTCAATGCTTTCTAGAAGGATCTTGCCTCCATTACCCAATCCAACTATTCAAGGTGATCAATCATTTTTTTAAAAAGACCTTGCATGTTTCACTAATTTTAAAATTAGATGATGATCCATGTGACTAGCATTGTAATATGGAACCAACTACTATACTTCTGTCATTTATGGTAATTGATATAACAGTATGGAATAATTGTAATAAGGAGAAATTAATTTTGAATGAATAGGTTTTATATTTAAGATTGTTTATGCATAAGTAATTTTGAGTAATCCAATGAATAGGTTTTATATTTGAGAATGTTTATGGATAAGTAATTTTGAGTAATTCAATGTAACTTCCAGTATTTGGTGGACATACAAAAATAAAAACTCTTAACCACATGTGACATTGTTAACAAACTTATTTGTGTTTACACTCTCACATAAAGTAATTGACCAGTCTTTGTTTACATTTTCAGATGCAAGTTTACTAGCTCCAAGTATGGTAAAGTTTGAACATGTCACTGCAACATCCCTCACCGTTCTTTTGTGTTTGGAAGATTCTATGGGAGAACATAATGCTGGTTACGTCGTGGGGCATCATAAAGCTGGTGATTTGAACTATCCATTGGACCCAACTTGCAGGACTCTCCTACCAAATAAAAAGCTTGGCATCAGGGATCTACTTACAGCTACAGAATACAATTTAAAATTTGTTTCCAATGATTTGAGCAAGTCACTTATGTGCGAAGTTCAAGTCTCGACAGAGCATTGTGAGGTTGAAGTCTCGAATTGCTCAGCAACAGAAAGAAGTCTGAGCCCATTAACCAACTGTAGCAGCCTTTCCAATCCATCATCTGTGGAAGATGAAACTAATCATAGCGACCAGACTAATAATCAATCAGCTAATTATCCTTCTTATCACAGGGATAGTGACCAGCTTGCTTCTTGAAATCTATCAAATGATGTTATTAATTGTTCCAATCTGGGTGGAGTGATACTTCCCACCGATACAGACTCCTTATCTTATGATGATTCTTTGGGTCTATCATTTATGCTTAATTTTAGAATTAAAAAATTGGTTGGATATGTTTTATGATCATATTTGTGTTGCTGAATGTTTGTTAGATTATGTACAGAGTTATGTTTTTTACCGTGTTCGTGTCTGTAGAGGTGGTAGGAAGAGGCCTGTTCTAAAATGTATTATTTATGGTAAGCCAACAACTCAGGGAGTTAACAAATTGAAGTTTCAGAGAAGCAAGAGGTCACTTGCTGAGGAGCGTGCTGGACATAAGCTTGGAGGCCTCAGGGTTCTCAATTCCTACTGGGTCAATGAGGTTTGTTTTTGTTTTGCAGATTATCTTGGTAATGAAATTTTCGCTAGTTGATCTAACCCTTTCTTTTTGTTTTGAAAATAGGATTCAACCTTCAAATATTTTGAAGTCATTTTGGTTGATGTTGCTCACAATGCTATTCTTCTTCTGCAAGTTTATGTACATATAGAAATTTATGTACATATAGAAATTGAAGGGAAAAAATCAATCTTTTGTTTATTTTCTCAATGTTTTAGCAATTGGGTATATGCTATATTTGAATTTGGTAGGGTCAATTGTGAATTGAATGTAATGTTTATTTCTTTGATTATAATGTTTTAGAGTGTTCTTGGCATTATACTTGAAGGTGGTGATGGGACGCGTCTTTATCGATTGACAAAGAACCGGGAAAAACTTATTAGTATGTTCGTTATGTCAAGATTTATAAGAAGCTGACCAAGTGGCGTTCTTCATTTTTTGCAGATGCTTCCATCTAAATATTATTAGTTCCATGGTTCTATGATATAGAATTGTCAATGGTTCTATGGTTGGCTAAATTGTGGTAAAACATGACTCAACACTAATGTTAAGTAGGATGTCATTACCATAGTTATGACATCCCTAAATGAGCAAGCAGGAGCTGGTGAAAGAACTGTTGTGGAGTGGTTTAATGTAAATGTCATGCTGAATGTCGAGACATCCATCACGACATCCATCTGCTGTCATGACAGAACTACTGTCATGGATGGCCACAACAGGAGTAGTGGTACAACAGCAGCTATGTGCAGCAGGAGCTGCTGAGGACAGAACTGTTGTCATGCCATTACATCTGGTGCAGCAGGAGCTATGTGCAACAGGAGCTAGTATAGGCAGACATCAAGGTCGAGTGCAGCAAGAGCAAGCAGGAGCCAACATAGGCTGAAGAAAGGACTACTGTCACAGATGTCATTACCAAAGTAATGACATAGCTGTCTGGCACAATAGGCACTGTTATGGGTTAGCAGTTGTTGTACCCCAAAATTTGACCGACCTCTCTGGCTTATGTTTTATTTCATTGCATCAGCATATACATAAGCATTGCATTGCATTAGCATATCGCATTGCATAAGCATACCCTAAATTTGTCCTATATGCTTCCACATTTCATTTTTGTACATCCATCCACCAATTGGTTTTCAGAAAATCAGAAAATATGTGGTTGCTGTTTGAATATCATAAGGTCAATTTGAATTGAGTCTGACAGACAAAGGTATGATGTCCTGTATGGGGTATTGGATTGAGTTTCAATGGTTATGAGTTAGTTTGTCAGTTAGACAAAGATTTGAGCAGACACAATGTTAGGGAGAGTATCAGTCCAATTGATGTGTGTTTGAGGATCAATTTAGAATATGCACTTCAAAGTGAATTTCTTGCTTCATTCATGGCTAAAGTAGGATTGGTGGGAACCATGCTGGCTATGGATTAGTGTCGATAAGCTCAAAGCGGTTCTAATATTAGACATAGGTTCAAAGATTCTTTTAAGATGTGGTCCTTCATTCCAAGTCATGAGAATGTTGGTTCTTTCTTAGATGTATTTGATCTTGGGAAATTCATGACATGCATAATGACTGGACACGTGGCAAAGGCGATTCAAGTCTAAATTTGAATCTACCGTTTCTTCGCAGCACCTCACCATTTTTAATACATGTATAGAGAAAGAGAATCATTATTTTTTTGAATCCAATACCAATATCATGTTGTTGCAATTGAAGGCGCGTCACAAACAGACCATGATTCTGCTTCCAACGTAAAGGGGCGGTAAAAAGGGTAACCTGCGTACATAACAAGCAGCATGGGGTGTTGAAACAAAAACGCAATGCAAAATGAAATACATCTTGCCAAATTCATACAACATACATTACAATATGATTAATCCAGATTTACAGTGATTTGCATCAAATATTAAAAAAAAAAAAAAGTCTATGTCTTGAGCTTGAACAAGGAGAAATAATTGAAACCACGTGATATGATACGCGAATGCTTCTTCACCGGGTTTTCATTCTGACCTCACGCGTTTGAGCACCCCAGTGGAAGAGCATACGAGCAGCTGCGTAAAATTTGTTGATAGTACCATTTTCCAATTTGTTCAACATGTTCCCACTTGAAAAACCTGAGCATTTCACAGAGCTACCAAGAACACCTTCCCACTTTCTTCTTCTAACGCTACTGTTCAACAAAAATACGACATCGTTTCATCTCTATAATAATAATCACTTCCCAAATGACGTCGCCGTCGCCGTCAACCACTACGGCGACTACAACAACGTCGTTTCTATCACCGACACAAAGGTATGCTGCCGCCGCATTGTTCGGACTATCCCTTCACGAATCCCAAGTCAACCAGACTCGCATTCTACCCTTACCAGCTTCGGATGACTCCATCTCCAACACCTATCGAATCAGTAGTAGTAGCTCTAGCAGTATTGATTCTGTGTCCGATGATCCTGATCTCTGGGTTCACCATCACTCCGGTTTACTCCAACCCGTTTTCAAGTTTCTAGATATTGATTCATCTGCGTGGTATGGATTAGAAGAAACTGCTGGTTCTTCTTCTGCTACACATCATGTTGGACCATATATGAGACTGCTTTCACAAGAATTTGATGAGGGTTCTGCTGAATCTTCTCAAAGGCTAGACCAAGAACTTGCATTGTCAAAAGTTGTTGTTACATTATGCTGTATGTATGGAATTGTCAAGTTACAAGGACTTGTTCGTGGACAAAGAGTTAGACAGTCTGATGTTGGTTTTGAAATTCATGAAAAGTGCAATCTATTAAAGCTTCAGGATGACAAACCTGTCAAGCCAGTTCCTATATCTGATAAAGTTCTGAAGCTGTCAGCAAATAATTTCATCCGAAAGCTTATTGTTTCTTCTACTACAATAATGGCCCTGCGTTTTCAATATGTCCGCGGAGATCCAAATTCAGTCTTAAGTTGGTTGGAGCGCTGGTCAGCATCTCATTTTTGGAAGCCAATTCCTCAACCCAAGAAAATCCGGGATACTAAGTTTCCGAAAAAGCAGGGTAGTATTGCAACTGGAGATGCTCATACAAGCAAGTCAAAACGTACCCACAGGAAGCTTTCTACTGCAAATTTTGACCAAGCCCCAGCACAAGCAAATCCTGAATTTGAAAAAAAACCAAACGAAATGTAAGGAAATTTCCAAGCCAGCCCTCTGATCCTGTGCTGGAAAATCCCTAAATTGAGCTTGAGAAGGTTAAGCGTAACTTGAGAAAGGTTCATAACCCAGTTGTTGAGACTGCAGTCCTGTCAGAAGTTGAATCTGAGACTCAGAAGCCACACCTGGAAAAAGAAACAGTTGCCTTAAGTGTTGGTGTTTCAGAACAAGCAGTCATAAGTTCTAATGAAAGAACCAAGAAGGAAGCAAAGATAATCATTTCTAGTGAGCCAGATATCGGAATTACTGCTGGAGATTTAGTTAGTAAGGAGGAGGTGTTTGACACTCCAAGCAACTATCAGGTGAATGTGGAATCAAAGCCCTTGACAGATATTACAAGTAAAGATAAAAACATTTCTGATGATGAAATAAAAATTGAGTCCATAGATTTAGTAGAGACTAGCAAAGATGAAAATTCTCACTTAACCAATGGAAGTTTGAGTCACAAGGAAGATCAAACAGGCAGTGAAAATCAGAAACCAATCCGCCAGAAATTCCTCATCTCACATCAGAACCACATGCATCTGAGTTGGACCCTGTGAATCCATCAGATGATCCTTACCGCAAGGAAACGTTCGGGAATTTTCCTGACACGCTACCAGATATTCCTCCTCTCACATCAGAGCCACATGAATCTAATTTGGGATGTGTGAGTCCATCAGATGTTTCTGCCAGCAAACAAATATCCAAGAGTGAAGCTAATTGTCATTCGACTGAGAGTCCCATCTCTGAAAGGGATCCTCATATACATGATAATTTTGCTTTAGAACACTTAGTAGGGACTCATACGTCCATTGATTCTCCTATTATCAATGATACAGTGTCAGCGCCCATCAGTACTGATACAACATTTTCTGGCTCAAAATTACCAGATGAAAAGCCGGGAAGATCAATAACATCTTCAAATATGAAGACACACATAAAGAGTCTCTCAATGATGATTCAGTTAGGTTCTGGACTAATGGTGGATTATTAGGACTCGAGCCATCAAAACCTCCTGATTTTACCACGTCAAGTCCGTTAAATCAAGGTGCTTTAATTCACTCTGTCTTCAGTGGAGAGGGGATGTTACCATACCATCATGAACAGAAAGGAAGCCCGCTGGATTTTCATACTTCCAGGATCATGATAAACCTGCAAAGAAATTAAATGTATCAGTAAAATTGTTGTGTTACCACAGTGAAAATCATGAGTTAAAACAGACAATTTCAAAAGCTACAAACAGACAAAGATTATGCTGTTTTCAATCCCACAACTTCAGCCCTTGCTCCCATTGCAAAAAGTATCTCACTTTCTTTCCCAAAGAGGAACAGACCCAAAGTTCCCACAATTTCTCTAAGCTAAACCCTAATCTCACATCATATATATTGGTTACTATTCATTCAGCAAAAAAAGGAACCCTAACAGAAAAACAGCTGCTTCTCCCTCACAACTCACCTCCATCACAAAGAACTGAAAAAAAGAGGAGATTGAAGAAGGAGCTCACCTGTGTTCTGTATCAACAATCTGGTGGTATTGCTCCTACTCTGTAAGTATTCTGTTACTCTTCCTGTCTTCATAGTTTTGATCTGTATTGTTTGGATTGTCTTGTTTCTTGTCTTCATAGTCTTCATAATCTTGCCGGAAAATCCTCAAACACCATCAATGTTCTTCTTAACTCACCTCATCTTTAACCCTCAAACTTCATTAAAACCTGCTCCTTCTTCCTCTTCAAAAGAAAAGCAAACTGGAGCTAAACATATTCGTCACTCTCTCACAAATCCATAAACCGAACCAACATTATTCCGAAACTCACCTCTCTCACCTCTCTGAACATTGTTCTTTCAATACCTTCAACCCTAATCATTCTTCACCTTCAAACTTTGCAAACACCTTCAACTAATAAAACAAAAATCCAATCAATACTCTAATCTTTCACCAATAACAACCCTTTCTTCGACACTACTTGAAAATCCCCTCAAGACCGATACCCGTATCTCAACCCCAAATCAATTTCACAACAACCTTCAAATCTTTCAACCCACATTCCAAACCGAAACCCATTCCCAATTTGATTTCAAAAACCGAAAACTGAGAGGGATGAAGGTGAGTCAGAATGGAAAGAAGATTTGATAACGGAACCATAAAGAGGGAGGATAAAATAAGAACATGGTGAACTTGCATCGTGATGAAATCTGAATCAAACGAGGTTCGAAGTGAGAGGAGGTTGAGTTCCGAGTTGTTCTTGTTTCCTCCGTTTTTTTTAATTTAATTTGCTTTCGTTAAAAAGATAAAGAAGAAGAAACGAATCATGTGGATGGAGTGAGGGGCATGGGTCACCGCACGGAGTAGACTTTTCTCCGAAGGCCTATTTTGGTTACAAATCACATCCTTGGCTTTCTGATACACCCCTTTGATTATTCCAAGCAATGTTTTATGGGTGACGGGATAACAAGCCTAAATGATTTTTCTTTTTCCCATATTCATTACCCCTTCACGTTTTCAATACCCCCTGTTTATATTATTATTTTAAGTTTTTTTTATATATAGATTCTATTTTAGAGCTTTACATATATTATATTAAGTTTTATTTTAGAAGTTTTATAAAGTGTTAGAATATTTTATATTTTATATTAGAATTTACAACCTTTTCATTTCTGAAGTTGATTTCCATTTTTCATTTGTTATTGGGCACTTTGTCCCATTTTATGTTTTTTGGTCGATGACGAGACCTCCGTAATTCATTACCAGTCAAATTATTGATGAGTAATGTTGGATCTGAGACCACCTATTTTCTCTCTTCATTACTTGTCCCGACTCGATTCAAAAACATTGTCAAATCATCTTCAAAATCCGATTATCTTTGTATTGAATTAAAAAAGAGGGGATTAAGTGTAGACTTTCTTCCTCTCCGAGTGTTGGGATGCCCACTGTAGTGAGGGTGGTTCCGACACTCGTCTTTCAATACGAAGACGCTCCCCATCCATTTTCAAATCTCATCTCCTTAGAATCAATTCTTTGTATTGAATCAAAAAGAGAGGATTGGGTGTAGACCTCTTCTTCTTCGAGTGTTGGGATGCCCACTGTAGTGAGGGTGGTTTCGACACTCATCTTTCAATACGAAGACGCTTCTAAACTTTTCCTCCTAAAACCTCGGTCCCGTACCGAGCACAATTTTAATAATAAACTAATTTCTCTTTGTATTGAATTAAAAAGAGAGGATTAGGTGTAGACCTCTTCCTCCCCGAATGTTGGGATGCCCACTGTAGTGAGGGTGGTCTTGATATTCGTCTTTCAATACGAAGACGCGACTTTACCCACCATCTCGCTTTCATAACTTCATCCCGCAACCCTTGTCACCTAAAACCTCGGTCCTGTACCGAGTGCTTTTTCAAATCTTTTCATAACAAAAACTTGAATGGTCGTGGAGTGGTTAGGCGTAGGCCTTCTCCTATCCCGAGTGCTGACGTTTACCGTAGGGTTCTCTGTCGCAAAGCACTTACCATTCAAAACCAAAAACATCTTTGATAAGAGAATGAAGTTCTCTTTGTGTTGAACTAAAGAGAGAGGATTGAGTGTAGTCTTCTTCCTCTCCGAGCATCAGGATACTCACTATAGTGTGAGTGGTCTTGATACTCGTCTTTCAATACGAAGGCGCCTCGTTCGCCACACCTTTTTATAACAAAAACTTTGAGATAATGAATTGGGTACTACCCGTAGGGGTTACTATCTGAGGACCTGTCTTGCCCCTTTAAAAACAATCCAATCAATCAAACGTGACTTCTTGCCCCGCGTGGCGAAAACTAATCAATCTTTCAAAAGGATATGTTACGTCCGTTCTACCGCAAACAGGTAACGCTTAAGTCTCCAATGAGCGAGCAACAATGCACCTAACTGCTAGAATGCGCACGATAGCATCATCCATAAAAACATCAACACACCGTTAGCACGAACTACGTTGCTCTGATTTCTCTTGCATGTTGAGAATACGTAGGCATAGGATTGCAATATCCTAGCGAGCACCCTTTTTCTTTTTCACCCTTTCCCAGAAAGGCATGCTACGTCCGTTCTACCGCAAACAGGTAACGCCTAAGTCTCCAACGAGCGAGCAGCAATACACCTAACTGCTAGAATGCGCACGATAGCAGCGTCTACCAAGACTCCCCCGCACACCGTAGGCCGAACTACGGCTGCTCTGATTCTTTACTTTTTCAAGTAAAGATACGTAGGCACAAGGGCCACAATCCTTGCCGAGCATATTCCCCCCTATATCTGTAGTTCCCCGAACTACGTCGACTCTGACTTTCTCACATCCATTGAGAATACGTAGGCATAGAACTGCGAAGTCCTACCGAGTCTGTTCTTTCTCTTTTCTTCCCCGTTCTCTCTTTCCTCCTAACTTTCTTGTTTCTAACCCTTCTTTTACCCCGTGGAACACTTCTTATAGCATAATGTTTAAGCAAATAAATTCACACATCGACAAACAAAAGGTTCCCATCGGGTACGATGGATGCGAGGGGTGCTAATACCTTCCCCTCGCATAACCGGCTTCCGAACCCGTTCTTGGTCGCGAGACCATCTTATCCATTTCTTTCCTAAGGTTTTCTCGATATTTTCCTTTCCCCTCATGGGATAAATAAAGTTTGGTGGCGACTCTTCTGTCCTTTCTCTTTCGCCTCCCCGTCGTTGCGCGATCCATTTTTCGAGTAGCGACAGCTGGCGATTCTGCTGGGGACTGTCCTAGCAAGCCAAGCCTATTTTGTTTATCATGTTTGTGTCTTTACTTGTTTTATTTATTTATGCTTTATTTTCTAACTGTTGGGTTTATTTGATTTGGTTTGTGAGGATGAAGCTTTCGAGCACACACTAAGTTAGGAGGTGGATTCTTTCTGATTTGCGAGACTTAGGACTCGTTGAGTTGGATTGAATCTCACCGCTCAGATGAGGCTCCGTTGGAATAATCATGTCTTACGTGTAGTCGTAATGGCGTTCTTATCTTCAACTTGAGAGTCCGCGATTCTGAGGACCTTTTGTAGAACCTGTATTCCGAAGGTCGCTGAAACATAACTCTGTGTTCATCCTTTTGAAAGGATTACCGTCTTACGAGTAGTCGTTATGATGGGAAACTTTTGAGGGTTAGTACATGGGACTTTGTTTGAAAGGCCTTTGGAATACCCTTTTGTACACCAGTAGATTGCCCACTCGTGGGAGAAGATACCTTTTTTGCTGTTGTCTTGCAGGATTTGTGACTTTGGTCTCGATGTGTGAATATTATCATATGCATTTATAAAACATTGCATTGCATATCATTTTGCATACCAAGAGACTTAAGAAGCTATGATTATCTCAGGTATTGGTGAACTCAATGGCCGATCTAAGAAAGAGAAGCACAAATTCCATAAAGTTTAGGGAACCAAAGTTGGAATCAATTCAAGACCTTCTGATTGACGTGCCGAAAGTTATCAAGATCAACTTTCAAGGGAAACATGGGAAATTGCTTGATCTTCTCCACTCTAGAGTTGATACTTGGGCCTTGTATGCTATGGCTCAATTTTATGATGCGCCTCTCCGGTGCTTCACTTTTCAAGACTACCAGTTGGCTCCCACCTTGGAAGAATATTCTCACATTTTGAACATTAAGATTAAGGATCAACCTGTCTATACTGGTTTAGAAGAAGAACCAAAGCCTGCTGTCATTGCTCTTGCTCTTCATATGACCAAAGAAGAAGTCAAGAAGGGTCTAACCAGTAAAGGGGGTGTTCAGGGTTTTTCATTGAAGTTTCTGCTAGAAAAGGCCGTTCAATACAAGGTTGATGAAGATTGGGAAAAGTTCGGTATAAGTGTTGCTCTGATGATTTACGGGATTGTCCTCTTTCCAAATATGGACAATTTCATAGACATCACTGCCATCGTTCTCTTCATGCAGAAAAATCCCATCCCTACACTCCTTGCCGATGTTTATCACTCTATTCATTGGAGGAGTGAAAAGAAGGCGGGAACGATCCAATGCTGCTCTCACCTACTATACAAGTGGTATGCTTCTCATTTGCCCAAGAAAGGACCGTTCGTGGAAAACAAGAAGGAATTGAAATGGTCTCAACGCATCATGTCTCTGGAAGCTAGTGATATTGCTTGGTACTCTCATGAGTACTATGATGTGGAAATCATCTTTAGTTGTGGAGAATTCAGTAATGTACCTTTGATCGGTAGGGCCGGCTGTATTAACTATAACCCAGTCATAGCATTACGTCAGTTGGGCTATGCTATGGAGGGCGAGCCCGAAGCAGAGAAGGTTCAGAGTTTCTTTTTGCTAGCTACATCAGAAGACCCTGCGTTTGTCAGAAAGATTGCTAAGGCTTGGGGCAAGATTCATACAAAGGGGAGGAAGGAGTTAAAAGCGAAGAACTGTGTGGCAAAGGAGCCATACAACCGGTGGTTACTAGCTAGAGTAGCTGAAAGGTCGTTACCATTTCCCTTAGAGCCCTCTATGCGAGAAGCACCTCCTGCTCCCACTCATGTATCCATAGAAGAATATGAAAAACTGAAGCTAATAGTGGAGAGATTGACTAAGGAGAATCAGGACCTTCGGAATGAAGTCCACCAAGCAAATGTGGAGAGCGGTTAGTACAAAAGAAAGGTGGAGTTTGAACAGGATCAAGCGGCTGAGAATAGCAAGAAGCTAAAATTAGAAACGGATCTGAGAGTCAGGTACCAACAGGGTTACGAAGGGGCTGATGCATCATTAACAACTCTCCGACAACGCTTAAAGGACACCAAAGCTTCTTGTGATAGGGCATGGCACTTCTTTGAGATAGCCTCTGCCGAGAAGAAGGAAATACGAGAGAATCTTGAGGCTGATATTGGGGATCTTGAAGAATGACTGAGAAACGCCTTGACCCTAGTGGAAAATGAACGAAGACTCAAAGGGGAGGCATTGAAAGATTCATATGTCACATCTGACCTATGGAATAACAAATGTCAAGAATTGGAAACTGCCCAAGAAATAGCCCTTCTGTGGAGGAATCGTTTTGAGGCTTTGCAAAGAGATAGTGCGCAGTGGCTCGAGAAAGAGGATCAGCTCAATGAGTTGTTGGACACCCATGTGGATTTTATTTGTTATTACCAGTCGACTCTAGATACATGTCGTGCTAGGTACAATAATTTGGTGGAGCATTGCAACCTCATGATCCGTGATATCCCATGGAGGTTGGAAAGCGCCATTCAAGATTTGGAAGGAAATGATATCCCCCCTTCTGTTCACCACTTTATCCAGCTCTGCGACCAAATGGTTAGGAGGTTCATGTTCGAGACGAAGAAGCTTGAAGAGCGTCTCCAAAAGGAGAAATTCTAGTTTTTAGTACTCTTGATTTTCAGTCATTTAGTGTTTTCCTTGTAATGAGAATTGTTATTCGGCATAGTCGGCAAATGTTTGTATTGAATCTTCCCAAATTAATGAGAATTTGCTTTTGGTCTAATTGTGTTTTCTTTATTATTTGTTCATTCGCAATTCTATAATACCGGTTATAATCATAGGTTTCGAAAGTCTCTTGAGCATTCGCATGAACTTGCGCATCATTTTGCATTCCCTGAAACTCGACCTCACACCGCTTGCCATTTCAGAGAGAAAGAGAGAGAAAGAGAAAGAGCAAGCTGACTTCTCAACACTCCTACAACACACGGGAAAATCAGCAGAGAATTATGGATCAGGTTCAAGCCGAGCTTTTAGAGTTTCGTGAGAAGATGGCGCAATTCATGGAGATGATGCAGGGGGTGGCCAATGGACAGGACCAGTTAAGGACACTGGTTCAACCTTTAATAGCTCAAGTGGATGGAAGTGGCGTTTTGCACGGAGGGGCTGCTGCTATTCCCCCTCCCGTTAATGGTGGAACCTCGCAAGTCAACGATGGCCCAACTGTAGTCAACCTTCCGGGCGGAAGAGAACAAACTGGAATCCCCATCCCAGTTGTGGCAGGCGCCATACCTACTAGCGTGAATCCTCAATGGGACCAAGATGAACAGGATGACATCTTCTCCATGAGAGACCTTGGGGGAGGGTTACGATCCGACACTAATAGAAGGTTTGATGAAATAGAAGAAAAGATGAAGAGCATTCTGGAAAACCAGAACACTATGGGACTTGACATGTCCAATCTGGGACTGATTCCGGGACTTAGGATTCCTCCAAAGTTCAAAGTACCGGATTTCGATAAATACAAAGGAACGACATGTCCAAAGGTGCATATCCGCTCCTATTTTCGAAGGATGTCGGCATACTCTGATGACGAGAAGTTGCTTATGCACTTCTTCCAAGATAGTCTGTCAGGGCCTTCTCTAGAGTGGTACATGGGTTTGGAACCTGTCAATATTCGGAGCTGGAAGAATTTAGCAGAGGCCTTTGTCCAGCATTACCAGTACAATAGTGACTTGGCACCAAATCGAGTGCAGTTGCAGAATCTATCCCAAAGGAGCAATGAGTGTTTTAAAGAGTACGCCCAAAGGTGGCGAGAGCTTGCCGCTAGGGTTCAACCTCCCATGGTGGAAAGAGAAGTAATCGATTTATTCGTGGCCACATTGCCCGGAATCTACTACGAGAAGTTGGTGAGCAATATGTCAGGAAGCTTCTCAGATCTGATTATCACGGGCGAAAGAGTTGAAAACGGTATAAAAATGGGGAAAATTCAAGCAGCGGAAGGGACCTCATCTGGAGGTGGAAGAAAGTTTTTTGGTGCGAAGAAAAAGGATAATGAAACAAATGCAGTGTACGGCTTTAACAACCGAAAAAGATACCTGGATCAGCGTCAGCAGCGACCGTATTACCAGCAACCGTCACAAGTAGCAAGTATTGCCATCCCGGCGACACAGCCTCCGCAACAACAACCACGTCAACAACAGGAGCAACGACCTCAACAACAGAATTATGCACCGAGACAGTTCCAGGATAGGAGAATGGTGGCGGATAGACACTTTGACACACCGCCAATGCCATACGCTCAGTTGCTACAACACTTAATTCAACTGCAGTTGGTCCAGAAAAGGACAATGGCACCTCTAACTGGCCAACCACCTCCTGGATATGACGCCAACGCTAGGTGTGAATTCCACTCTGGCGCCCCCGACCACAGTATTGACAACTGTAAAGCCTTCAAACATAAGGTACAAGACCTTATTGATAGTAAAGCTATCAATTTCAATCAAGACGCGCCAAGCGTGGATCGAAATCCCATGCCTAACCATGGTAGGGGTGGTGGCGTGAATGCTATTGACAGTGAGGAAGGCCTGAACTTGGTTTCCAGAGTAGAGGATTTGAAGACGCTGTTAAGTTTCGTGAAGAGCAAGTTGTTAGAAGGAGGGGTATTCCCAGGCTGTGGAAAGGATTGCGAAGACTGTATGATTTGTCCAGAAGGATGTCGGAATTTGAGGAACCATATACAGCACATGATGGATGACGGTTCATTGCAATTCGATAGAATCTGTGAGAAGAATGCTGAAGAGGTAGTCATCAAAGATAAGGATGAGGTGGCCACCATATCCATCCCATACAAAACAATTACAATTTCTGCGCCTCCGGCGAGGCCCACTATTATATTCACAAAGGCAGGGCCCGTACCCTATGAAAGTTCTAAAGCAATTCCTTGGAACTATGGGGCCGAGGTCTACTGCAATGGTCAAAAGCAGGAACTGAGAGGTTCACCATTGGATTCTGTTGATAATTTGGTGGGAACTGGAGGAATGACTCGGAGCGGGAGAGTATTTGCACCTCCCGAAGTAAGTACAGAAAGGGCTGATAAAGGTAAGGGGAAGGTTATAGCGGAAGAGAATTCTCAGGCTAGAGAAAAGGAAACTTTGCTGAAGGATGCAGAGGAATTCATGCGCTTGATAAGAAGGAGTGACTACAAAATTATGGATCATTTACAACAAACTCCTTCAAAGATTTCTATCTTGTCATTGCTGTTATGTTCTGAGGCTCACAGGAATGCTTTGCTCAGAGTTTTGAATAATGCTTATGTACCTCAAGAGATATCCGTTAATCAGTTGGAAGGCGTGGTGGCCCATGTCAATGCAGGTAACGGGTTGGGGTTCACTGACCGCAATTTGACACCAAAAGGGAGGAACCACAACTTGGCTCTGCATATTTCACTTGAATGCCGAGGAACAATGATGTCACATGTATTTGTTGACACAGGGTCGTCTTTGAATGTGTTGCCAAAAAAGGCATTGATGAAGATCGATCATCAGGGTCTATATTGTACGCCCAGTGATTTGGTTGTGCGGGCTTTCGATGGAACCCGAAGATCTGTCTTTGGGGAGATAACTCTGCCTATCCAAGTAGGCCCAGAGGTGTTTGGAACAGTTTTCTACATCATGGATATCCAGCCTGCTTATAGCTGTCTTTTGGGTCGGCCTTGGATACACTTAGCAGGCGCTGTAACATCGACTTTGCACCAGAAATTGAAATATATGGTGGATGGGAATATTGTGACCGTTTGCGGGGAAGAAGACATCATGGTGAGCCATCTGTCTTCATTCAAATATGTGGAAGTCGACGGCGAAATTCAAGAAACGCTGTGCCAGGCTTTTGAGACTGTCCAAATCAAGGAGAAAGCGTCGGTCGAGGTCAAGGCTCCAGAAGTTGCCATGTCGTCATACAAGGAAGCACGGGCCGTGGTGGAATCCGAATCAACACAAGGATGGGGACAGGTGGTAAGCGTCCCAAACAAGCAAGATAAGTTCGGATTGGGATATAGCCCACATGGATCATCTTCACAAAGCACTCCACGTTACAAAGGTCCTGTCCAATTTACTAGCAGTGGAGTCATTTTCGATCAAATTAATGTCATATCAGATGAGGAAGGAGACAGCGACTGTGATATGGATGCGTGGATCCAGCCATGCATCCCCGGCCAGGGCTTGAAGAATTGGAGCATGGAGGAAGTTATCACAGTGACTTATGAAGAGTAATTGATTTGTCTTGATTAATGTATTTCCATATGCTCTGCCCAAGGCATAATGGACTTTGTTTGTAGGGCCCTATCTTTATGCATGTGAACAATCTTTTTATCATCAATTAAAAGGCGTCTTTTCATTCAGAATTTTGTGATCTTTGTTGTTCTTGTTTTTATCTTTAACAATAAAATGGTAATGTGGTTTGTGTTTTTTGTTTGCATATCATTTAAAAGCATAAAATCATCATCATCGCAGGTTACACATTTCAGATGCCACCGACTCAGACTCGTCTATGACTCAGTATGACTTTGACAATCCGATCTTTCAAGCCGAAGAAGAGATCGAAGAAGACGAAGACCTGCCTGAGGAGCTTTCCAGATTGTTAAGGCAAGAGGAGAAGGTCATCCTGCCTCATCAGGAGGAAGTTGAAGTTATCAACCTGGGAACAGAAGAAGATAAGAAGGAGGTCAGAATAGGGGCTACGCTGCAAAATAATGTCAAGCAACGATTGGTTGAGTTACTCCAAAAGTATAAGGATGTTTTTGCTTGGTCATATGAGGACATGCCAGGACTCGACACGGACATTGTGGTTCATCGTCTGCCTCTTCGTGAAGAGTGTCCTCCTGTCAAACAGAAATTGAGAAGAACAAGGCCAGACATGGCAGTGAAGATCAAGGAAGAAGTTCAGAAACAGTTAGACGCCGAATTTCTTGCTGTAGCCAACTACCCTCCTTGGGTCGCTAACATCGTACCCGTGCCTAAAAAGGACGGAAAAGTTAGGATGTGTGTTGATTATAGGGACTTGAATAGAGCAAGCCCAAAGGATGATTTCCCGCTTCCCCATATTGACGTGCTTGTTGATAACACCGCGCAATTCTCGGTATTTTCCTTCATGGACGGCTTTTCCGGATACAATCAAATTAAGATGGCGCCGGAGGATATGGAGAAAACGACTTTTATCACACCTTAGGGGACTTTTTGCTATAAAGTAATGCCTTTCGGGTTGAAGAACGTAGGGGCAACTTATCAACGAGCAATGGTCACACTCTTTCACGACATGATGCATCACGAAATCGAAGTTTATGTCGACGATATGATTGCAAAGTCCCAAACGGAGGAGGGGCACTTGGTAAATCTTCTAAAATTGTTTGAGAGGTTGAGGAAGTTCAAATTGAGGTTGAATCCAAGCAAATGTACTTTCGGCGTACGGTCAGGAAAGCTGTTGGGGTTCATCGTTAGTGAGAAAGGTATTGAGGTTGATCCCGCGAAGATCAGGGCAATTCAAGAAATGCCAGCACCAAAGACCGAGAAGTAGGTTCGTGGTTTCTTAGGAAGATTGAACTATATTGCAAGGTTCATATCTCACCTCACCGCCACTTGTGAGCCATTGTTTAAACTTCTGAAGAAGGATCAGGCGGTCGTTTGGAACGAGAATTGTCAGAAGGCGTTTGAGAAAATAAAGGAATACCTACAAGAACCCCCAATACTGATGCCCCCGGTGGCTGGGAGACCGTTGATAATGTACTTAACAGTTCTTGAAGATTCTATGGGTTGTGTTCTCGGTCAGCACGACGAGGCTGGAAGAAAGGAGCACGCAATTTACTACTTGAGTAAAAAGTTCACAGACTGTGAATCCAGATATTCAATGTTAGAAAAGACTTGTTGCGCACTTGCTTGGGCCGCCAAGCGCCTAAGGCAGTATATGCTAAACCACACAACCATGTTGATTTCAAAGATGGACCCAATTAAGTACGTGTTCGAAAAGCAGGCGCTATCAGGAAGGATCGCTAGATGGCAGATGATTCTGACAGAATATGATATTCAATATGTATCTCAAAAAGCTATTAAAGGCAGTGTTCTGTCAGAATACCTTGCAGAGCAGCTAGTCGATGATTATCAGCCAATGAAGTTTGACTTTCCTGACGAAGACATTATGTACTTGAAAATGAAAGATTGCGACGAGCCGTTGCCGGGCGAGGGACCGGAATTGGGTTCCCAGTGGAAGTTGATCTTTGACGGCGCTGTTAACTCATACGGTAGTGGGATTGGGGCAATCATTACAACTCCCCATGGGTCCCATATACCATTCACCGCAAGGTTAACATTCCCATGCACCAATAACGAGGCCGAGTATGAAGCATGTATCATGGGTATTGAAGAAGCAATCGACTTGAGAATCAAGAACCTTGATATCTATGGAGATTCAACCTTAGTGGTCAACCAAATCAAGGGGGAGTGGGAAACGCGCCAGCCAAATCTGATCCCATACATGAACTACGCAAGGAGGTTGCTACCTTTTTTCGATCGAGTAGAACTTCACCATGTGCCAAGAGCAGAGAATCAGATGGCCGATGCTTTGGCTACTCTATCCTCGATGTACAAAGTTAACTTCTGGAACGATGCTCCAATAATTGTCATTTCGCGGCTCGATAGACCAACATTTGTGTTCGCAATAGATGAAGCTCCTGATGGTAAACCATGGTTTTATGACATCCGGAACTTTCTTAAGAACCAAGAGTATCCGCCTGGGGCATCTACCCAAGATAAGAAGACTTTGAGAAGATTGTCCGGCAATTTCTATCTGAATCCGGACGGTGCGCTCTATCGGAGAAACCATGACTTAGTGCTACTAAGATGCGTGGACGAAAAAGAGGCAAATTTACTTATGGAAGAGGTCCACGAAGGTGCTTTCGGAACACATGCAGGCGGGCATGCCATGTCTCGGAAATTATTGAGGGCAGGATATTATTGGTTAACTATGGAGTCAGATTGCTTCAAGTACGCCAAGAAATGCCACAAATGTCAAATTTATGCTGACAAGATTCATGTACCGCCGTGTCCTTTGAATGTCATGTCGTCGCCGTGGCCTTTTTCCATGTGGGGCATTGATATGATTGGAAAAATCGAGCCGACCGCGTCCAATGGACACCGTTTTATCTTAGTGGCTATTGATTATTTCACCAAATGGGTCGAAGCGGCCTCTTATGCCAATGTCACAAAGCAGGTAGTGGCCCGATTCATCAAAAGAGATATCATCTGTCGATATGGGGTACCCGAGAGGATCATTACTGACAATGGTTCTAATTTGAATAATAAGATGATGAAGGAACTGTGCCAGAGTTTCAAAATCGAGCATCACAATTCTTCTCCCTATCGCCCGAAAATGAATGGCGTCGTGGAAGCGACCAACAAGAACATTAAGAAGATAGTACAAAAGATGGTGATAACTTATAAGGAATGGCACGAGATGTTGCCCTTTGCCTTACATGGATATCGCACTTCGATGCATACTTCAACTGGGGCAACTCCTTTCTCGTTGGTGTATGGCATGGAAGTTGTTCTGCCATTGGAGGTCGAGATCCCTTCTCTAAGAGTACTGGCAGATGTCAAACTAGATGAAGTAGAATGGGTAAAGAACAGGTTGAATCAACTCAGTTTGATGGATGAGAAAAGATTGGCGTCTCTCGCGTACGGTCGTTTGTATCAGAAGAGGATGAAGAGCGCCTATGATAAAAAGATACGTCCTCGGAGCTTTCGGGCAGGCGACTTGGTGTTAAAGCGAATTCTCCCACCGCAAAATGATCACAGAGGCAAATGGACTCCTAACTATGAGGGTCCTTATGTGGTACGAAAGGTTTTCTCAGGAGGAGCCTTGCTACTTTCAACTATGGATGGTGAAGATTTTACATCCCCGGTGAACGCAGACGCGGTCAAAAAATATTTTGCTTAAGAAAGCTCGCTGGAAAGAAAAGAGTATCCAGGCAAGAATGGGGCATCCCGGCGAACCATAAAAGGATGGGTTCGGGCAAAAATTAGGGATATAAGAAAAATGTGAACCCGCAAAGTTGAAAACCTGAAAGGGCAACTTTGGCAAAAATGGGTATCCTGGTGAATCGAAAACCCGCAAGGGAGATTCAGGCAAAAAATTAGGGATTTTAAAGCAAATGACTGCGGCCTGCGCATTGATTATCACAAGCATAGTAGATTCGAGGGAGAACGCGAAGATCGACCATTCAAATCAGTCTCTTCAGAAGTTAAAGTATCGGGAAGCGTCAAAGCCACGCGAGTCATGGATGAGTCGTCACATGGTGTTTGTCTGTACCACATTGCCGACATTTTTGTATATTTTCCTTGCGATTGTCTCTTTGCGCAGCTTTCTCTTTTCAGGAGTTGCATCCGATGTAAAATTGCCTATTTTCAGGCCTTTTATCAATAAAATATACTATTTAGAAAAAGCTTCGTTCTGGTTTTAACTTTTACCGTTTTGTTTGCAAGAAACGCCTGATATTTTTTGATGAAAAACCCTGCATACATAAACTTATGGGCTTTGCTAACTGTTAATCAGGACATTTGTTTTTTTTAATAAAGTCATAATTGATAAACTTGGTGCCAGCTGTACCACACTTGTCTAGTTGTTGTTACTTTCCCCAAGTATAGGTTGATGGTGATTCCTTCCTTATCTAATCCACAGCCAAGTTAGCAGAGTTAATTTTCTTCCCCACAGAATAGAACTGACTGAGGGATCGTTCATCTCCATCCCCAACAGAGAGAGTGTGGGATAATCCTCCCAGTAAATCTTATTCAACATCCCTAGCAGATAGTGGATTCAATCTCCGACAGAATGGAGCTATTCCTCAGCAATCTGCTGTGTTTCCCCAGCAGAGTTATTCTGGCTAATCATTCATAGTTGATTTCCCCGGTAGAGTGGAGTTGTCGCCTCCAGCCAAGTTGCTTGATCCCCAGAAGAGTTGTAGGCTGATAGGCCATCCGGGACGTTCTCCACAGCAGAGTTTGATTAGGATCCCCAGCGGAGTAGTTTTGATCTTAGCAAGAGCAGTTTTTACCCCGAAGTTTTTCTCGGAGGCCATCCAGGGCTTGTATTCCTCAGCACGAGTTTGTTTGCGCTAAGCGTATCTAGCTCTGACTCAACGGAGTTGGCTCTTTCTCTTTAGCATTTATTTTGCTAAATTGGTTCGTTGGCATCCACATACATGCATAACATCTACCCAAACGCGAAGCATCTCCATTTCGTATGGAGCATTTCGTCATATTCAAACATATGCATGTGAAACATAAGCCAGGTCGTTACCCCTTTTGTTTCAAGTGAATCTCGCAGACGATCAGCATCTTTACCCGTTGTGTTGTTTATACCCCAGCTCGTGCTGTCTCCCCAACGGTTTTCTTTTGTGGTTGCCACCAATGGATGGTCTTAAATTCATTTGAATCTTGTTGCTCATATATTCAGCAAGGCCTGACGGCGATGTCAGATGGCTTTGATTCTTCAACGGCGATGTTGAGAAGTTTGTTTTGACGGTGATGTCAAGTAATTTGATTCTTCAACGGCGATGTTAAGAGTTTGTTTCTGACGGCGATGTTAGATGATTTAGTTTTCTTTTCAGCGACGATGTTGAAAGTTTGTTTTGACGGCGATGTCAAAAGTGATTGTATCCTTCAATGGCGATGTTGAAAGTTTGTTTCTGACAGCGATGTCAGATGGCTTTGATTCTTCAACGGCGATGTTGAGAGTTTGTTTCTGACGGCGATGTTAGATGATTTAGTTTTCTTTTCAGCGGCGATGTTGAGAAGTTTGTTTTGACGGTGATGTCAAGTAATTTGATTCTTCAACGGCGATGTTGAGAGTTTGTTTCTGACGGCGATGTTAGATGATTTAGTTTTCTTTTCAGCGACGATATCGAAAATTCGTTTTGACGGCAATGTCAAGTGATTTAGTTCTTCAACGGCGATGTTGAACGTTTGTTTCTGACGGCGATGTCAGAGTGATTTGTTTGTTCAGCGGCGAGGTTGGATGTTTGTTTCTGGCGGCGATGTCAGGTAGTTTGGTTCTTCCAGCGGCGATGTTGGATTTTGTCTTGACGGCAATGTCGAAGGATCGTATCTTTAGATTCAATATCTGTTTGTATTTAACAGAGGACTGACGACGAGGATAGATCTTTTTACCGACTTAATGTCGAGGCCTGACCGTGAGGTCAGATGCTTTTACCGATTATTTTAAGAATTGACGGCGAAGTCAAAACTGTTGGAAATGACGGCGAAGTCAGAAAATTATTTTAAGAGATGACGGCGAAGTCAGGGGCTTTAC
This sequence comes from Lathyrus sativus, assembly GCA_963859935.3. Lineage (NCBI taxonomy): Eukaryota > Viridiplantae > Streptophyta > Magnoliopsida > Fabales > Fabaceae > Lathyrus > Lathyrus sativus. The sequence continues at coordinate 564,104,260 of OZ012739.1, read as the reverse complement.
CAAAGCCCTGTGAAAATTGACGGCGAATTCAGAAAATATTGAAGACCGACAATAAAGTCAGTTGATTTATAATTTTGACGCTGAGATCTGACAGCGAGGTTAGATGCTGTTAAAGGAGCTGACGGCGAGGTCAGACGTTCTACTTAATATGGGTGTCTGGCGGCGATGTCAGAAGTTCGTATCGCGATTGTCAAATTCCCGGGTCCTTGGGTATTCAACCGTCTTTTACCTTGATTGTATGAAAGTCGCTTACCTTTCATCCCTTCAGGCCCAAGCCGTTTGAATAGGGGCAGCTGTTGTACCCCAAAATTTGACCGACCTCTCTGGCTTATGTTTTATTTCATTGCATCAGCATATACATAAGCATTGCATTAGCATATCGCATTGCATAAGCATACCCTAAATTTGTCCTATCTGCTTCCACATTTCATTTTTGTACATCCATCCACCAATTGGTTTTCAGAAAATCAGAAAATATGTGGTTGCTGTTTGAATATCATAAGGTCAATTTGAATTGAGTCTGACAGACAAAGGTATGATGTCCTGTATGGGGTATTGGATTGAGTTTCAATGGTTATGAGTTAGTTTGTCAGTTAGACAAAGATTTGAGCAAACACAATGTTAGGGAGAGTATCGGTCCAATTGATGTGTGTTTGAGGATCAATTTAGAATATGCACTTCAAAGTGAATTTCTTGCTTCATTCATGGCTAAAGTAGGATTGGTGGGAACCATGCTGGCTATGGATTAGTGTCGATAAGCTCAAAGCGGTTCTAATATTATACATAGGTTCAAAGATTCTTTTAAGATGTGGTCCTTAATTCCAAGTCATGAGAATGTTGGTTCTTGCTTAGATGTATTTGATCTTGGGAAATTCATGACATGCATAATGACTGGACACGTGGCAAAGGCGATTCAAGTCTAAATTTGAATCTACCGTTTCTTCGCAGCACCTCACCATTTTTAATACATGTATAGAGAAAGAGAATCATTATTTTTTTGAATCCAATACCAATATCATGTTGTTGCAATTGAAGGCGCGTCACAAACAGACCATGATTCTGCTTCCAACGTAAAGGGGCGGTAAAAAGGGTAACCTGCGTACATAACAAGCAGCATGGGGTGTTGAAACAAAAACGCAATGCAAAACGAAATACATCTTGCCAAATTCATACAACATACATTACAATATGATTAATCCAGATTTACAGTGATTTGCATCAAATATTAAAAAAAAAAAAAGTCTATGTCTTGAGCTTGAACAAGGAGAAATAATTGAAACCACGTGATATGATACGCGAATGCTTCTTCACCGGGTTTTCATTCTGACCTCACGCGTTTGAGCACCCCAGTGGAAGAGCATACGAGCAGCTGCGTAAAATTTGTTGATAGTACCATTTTCCAATCTATTCAACATGTTCCCACTTGAAAAACCTGAGCATTTCACAGAGCTACCAAGAACACCTTCCCACTTTCTTCTTCTAACGCTACTGTTCAACAAAAATACGACATCGTTTCATCTCTATAATAATAATCACTTCCCAAATGACGTCTCCGTCGCTGTCAACCACTACGGCGACTACAACGACGTCGTTTCTATCACCGACACAAAGGTATGCTGCCGCCGCATTGTTCGGACTATCCCTTCACGAATCCCAAGTCAACCAGACTCGCATTCTACCCTTAGCAGCTTCGGATGACTCCATCTCCAACACCTATCGAATCAGTAGTAGTAGCTCTAGCAGTATTGATTCTGTGTCCGATGATCCTGATCTCTGGGTTCACCATCACTCCGGTTTACTCCAACCCGTTTTCAAGTTTCTAGATATTGATACATCTGCGTGGTATGGATTAGAAGAAACTGCTGGTTCTTCTTCTGCTACACATCATGTTGGACCATATATGAGACTGCTTTCACAAGAATTTGATGAGGGTTCTGCTGAATCTTCTCAAAGGCTAAACCAAGAACTTGCATTGTCAAAAGCTGTTGTTACATTATGCTGTATGTATGGAATTGTCAAGTTACAAGGACTTGTTCGTGGACAAAGAGTTAGACAGTCTGATGTTGGTTTTGAAATTCATGAAAAGTGCAATCTATTAAAGCTTCAGGATGACAAACCTGTCAAGCCAGTTCCTATATCTGATAAAGTTCTGAAGCTGTCAGCAAATAATTTCATCCGAAAGCTTATTGCTTCTTCTACTACAATAATGGCCCTGCGTTTGCAATATGTCCGCGGAGATCCAAATTCAGTCTTAAGTTGGTTGGAGCGCTGGTCAGCATCTCATTTTTGGAAGCCAATTCCTCAACCCAAGAAAATCCGGGATACTAAGTTTCCGAAAAAGCAGGGTAGTATTGCAACTGGAGATGCTCATACAAGCAAGTCAAAACGTACCCACAGGAAGCTTTCTACTGCAAATTTTGACCAAGCCCCAGCACAAGCAAATCCTGAATTTGAAAAAAAACCAAACGAAATGTAAGGAAATTTCCAAGACAGCCCTCTGATCCTGTGCTGGAAAATCCCCAAATTGAGCTTGAGAAGGTTAAGCGTAACTTGAGAAAGGTTCATAACCCAGTTGTTGAGACTGCAGTCCTGTCAGAAGTTGAATCTGAGACTCAGAAGCCACACCTGGAAAAAGAAACAGTTGCCTTAAGTGTTGGTGTTTCAGAACAAGCAGTCATAAGTTCTAATGAAAGAACCAAGAAGGAAGCAAAGATAATCATTTCTAGTGAGCCAGATATCGGAATTACTGCTGGAGATTTAGTTAGTAAGGAGGAGGTGTTTGACACTCCAAGCAGCTATCAGGTGAATGTGGAATCAAAGCCCTTGACAGATATTACAAGTAAAGATAAAAACATTTCTGATGATGAAATAAAAATTGAGTCCATAGATTTAGTAGAGACTAGCAAAGATGAAAATTCTCACTTAACCAATGGAAGTTTGAGTCACAAGGAAGATCAAACAGGCAGTGAAAATCAGAAACCAATCCGCCAGAAATTCCTCATCTCACATCAGAACCACATGCATCTGAGTTGGACCCTGTGAATCCATCAGATGATCCTTGCCGCAAGGAAACGTTCGGGAATTTTCCTGACACGCTACCAGATATTCCTCCTCTCACATCAGAGCCACATGAATCTAATTTGGGATGTGTGAGTCCATCAGATGTTTCTGCCAGCAAACAAATATCCAAGAGTGAAGCTAATTGTCATTCGACTGAGAGTCCCATCTCTGAAAGGGATCCTCATATACATGATAATTTTGCTTTAGAACACTTAGTAGGGACTCATATGTCCATTGATTCTCCTATTATCAATGATACAGTGTCAGCGCCCATCAGTACTGATACAACATTTTCTGGCTCAAAATTACCAGATGAAAAGCCGGGAAGATCAATAACATCTTCAAATATGAAGACACACATAAAGAGTCTCTCAATGATGATTCAGTTAGGTTCTGGACTAATGGTGGATTATTAGGACTCGAGCCATCAAAACCTCCTGATTTTACCACGTCAAGTCCGTTAAATCAAGGTGCTTTAATTCACTCTGTCTTCAGTGGAGAGGGGATGTTACCATACCATCATGAACAGAAAGGAAGCCCGCTGGATTTTCATACTTCCAGGATCATGATAAACCTGCAAAGAAATTAAATGTATCAGTAAAATTGTTGTGTTACCACAGTGAAAATCATGAGTTAAAACAGACAATTTCAAAAGCTACAAACAGACAAAGATTAAGTTGTTTTCAATCCCACAACTTCAGCCCTTGCTCCCATTGCAAAAAGTATCTCACTTTCTTTCCCAAAGAGGAACAGACCCAAAGTTCCCACAATTTCTCTAAGATAAACCCTAATCTCACATCATATATATTGGTTACTATTCATTCAGCAAAAAAAGGAACCCTAACAGAAAAACAGCTGCTTCTCCCTCACAACTCACCTCCATCACAAAGAACTGAAAAAGAGAGAGATTGAAGAAGGAGCTCACCTGTGTTCTGTATCAACAATCTGGTGTTATTGCTCCTACTCTGTAAGTATTCTGTTACTCTTCCTGTCTTCATAGTTTTGATCTGTATTGTTTGGATTGTCTTGTTTCCTGTCTTCATAGTCTTCATAATCTTTCCGGAAAATCCTCAAACACCATCAATGTTCTTCTTAACTCACCTCATCTTTAACCCGCAAACTTCATTAAAACCTGCTCCTTCTTCCTCTTCAAAAGAAAAGCAAACTGGAGCTAAACATATTCGTCACTCTCTCACAAATCCATAAACCGAACCAACATTATTCCGAAACTCACCTCTCTCACCTCTCTGAACATTGTCCTTTCAATACCTTCAACCCTAATCATTCTTCACCTTCAAACTTTGCAAACACCTTCAACTAATAAAACAAAAATCCAATCAATACTCTAATCTTTCACCAATAACAACCCTTTCTTCGACACTACTTGAAAATCCCCTCAAGACCGATACCCGTATCTCAACCCCAAATCAATTTCACAACAACCTTCAAATCTTTCAACCCACATTCCAAACCGAAACCCATTCCCAATTTGATTTCAAAAACCGAAAACTGAGAGGGATGAAGGTGAGTCAGAATGGAAAGAAGATTTGATAACGGAACCATAAAGAGGGAGGATAAAATAAGAACATGGTGAACTTGCATCGTGATGAAATCTGAATCAAACCAGGTTCGAAGTGAGAGGAGGTTGAGTTCCGAGTTGTTCTTGTTTCCTCCGTTTTTTTTAATTTAATTTGCTTTCGTTAAAAAGATAAAGAAGAAGAAACGAATCATGTGGATGGAGTGAGGGGCATGGGTCACCGCACGGAGTAGACTTTTCTCCGAAGGCCTATTTTGGTTACAAATCACATCCTTGGCTTTCTGATACACCCCTTTGATTATTCCAAGCAATGTTTTATGGGTGACGGGATAACAAGCCCAAATGATTTTTCTTTTTCCCATATTCATTACCCCTTCACGTTTTCAATACCCCCTGTTTATATTATTATTTTAAGTTTTTTTTATATATAGATTCTATTTTAGAGCTTTACATATATTATATTAAGTTTTATTTTAGAAGTTTTATAAAGTGTTAGAATATTTTATATTTTATATTAGAATTTACAACCTTTTCATTTCTGAAGTTGATTTCCATTTTTCATTTGTTATTGGGCACTTTGTCCCATTTTCTGTTTTTTGGTCGATGACGAGACCTCCGTAATTCATTACCAGTCAAATTATTGATGAGTAATGTTGGATCTGAGACCACCTCTTTTCTCTCTTCATTACTTGTCCCGACTCGATTCAAAAGCATTGTCAAATCATCTTCAAAATCCGATTATCTTTGTATTGAATTAAAAAAGAGGGGATTAAGTGTAGACTTTCTTCCTCTCCGAGTGTTGGGATGCCCACTGTAGTGAGGGTGGTTCCGACACTCGTCTTTCAATACGAAGACGCTCCCCATCCATTTTGAAATATCATCTCCTTAGAATCAATTCTTTGTATTGAATCAAAAAGAGAGGATTGGGTGTAGACCTCTTCTTCTTCGAGTGTTGGGATGCCCACTGTAGTGAGGGTGGTTTCGACACTCATCTTTCAATATGAAGACGCTTCTAAACTTTTCCTCCTAAAACCTCGGTCCCGTACCGAGCACACTTTCAATAATAAACTAATTTCTCTTTGTATTGAATTAAAAAGAGAGGATTAGGTGTAGACCTCTTCCTCCCCGAATGTTGGGATGCCCACTGTAGTGAGGGTGGTCTTGATATTCGTCTTTCAATACGAAGACGCGACTTTACCCACCATATCGCTTTCACAACTTCATCCCGCAACCCTTGTCACCTAAAACCTCGGTCCTGTACCGAGTGCTTTTTCAAATCTTTTCATAACAAAAACTTGAATGGTCGTGGAGTGGTTAGGCGTAGGCCTTCTCCTATCCCGAGTGCTGACGTTTACCGTAGGGTTCTCTGTCGCAAAGCACTTACCATTCAAAACTAAAAACATCTTTGATAAGAGAATGAAGTTCTCTTTGTGTTGAACTAAAGAGAGAGGATTGAGTGTAGTCTTCTTCCTCCCCGAGCATCAGGATACTCACTGTAGTGTGAGTGGTCTTGATACTCGTCTTTCAATACGAAGACGCCTCGTTCGCCACACCTTTTTATAACAAAAACTTTGAGATAATGAATTGGGTACTACCCGTAGGGGTTACTATCCGAGGACCTGTCTTGCCCCTTTAAAAACAATCCAATCAATCAAACGTTACTTCTTGCCCCGCGTGGCGAAAACTAATCAATCTTTCAAAAGGATATGTTACGTCCGTTCTACCGCAAACAGGTAACGCTTAAGTCTCCAACGAGCGAGCAGCAATGCACCTAACTGCTAGAATGCGCACGATAGCATCATCCATAAAAAACATCAACACACCGTTAGCACGAACTACGTTGCTCTGATTTCTCTTGCATGTTGAGAATACGTAGGCATAGGATTGCAATATCCTAACGAGCACCCTTTTTCTTTTTCACCCTTTCCCAGAAAGGCATGCTACGTCCGTTCTACCGCAAACAGGTAACGCCTAAGTCTCCAACGAGCGAGCAACAATACACCTAACTGCTAGAATGCGCACGATAGCAGCGTCTACCAAGACTCCCCGCACACCGTAGGCCGAACTACGGCTGCTCTGATTCTTTACTTTTTCAAGTAAAGATACGTAGGCACAAGGGCCACAATCCTTGCCGAGCATATTCCCCCCCATATCTGTAGTTCCCCGAACTACGTCGACTCTGACTTTCTCACATCCATTGAGAATACGTAGGCATAGGACTGCGAAGTCCTCCTGAGTCTGTTCTTTCTCTTTTCTTCCCCGTTCTCTCTTTCCTCCTAACTTTCTTGTTTCTAACCCTTCTTTTACCCCGCGGAACACTTCTTATAGCATAATGTTTAAGCAAATAAATTCACACATCGACAAACAAAAGGTTCTCATCGGGTACGATGGATGCGAGGGGTGTTAATACCTTCCCCTCGCATAACCGGCTTCCGAACCCGTTCTTGGTCGCGAGACCATCTTATCCATTTCTTTCCTAAGGTTTTCTCGATATTTTCCTTTCCCCTCATGGGATAAATAAAGTTCGGTGGCGACTCTTCTGTCCTTTCTCTTTCGCCTCCCCGTCGTTGCGCGATCCATTTTTCGAGTAGCGACAGCAGTAGCCTAGTTCCTCACAAGCAGTGTGAGGTGTGCAGCCACAACAATGTGAGTTGTGGTGAGTGAAGTGTGTTGTCATGTGTTTTAAGCAAGTTATAGCTGCATGACAACAGAAGGAGCTGTCAGTGTATATCTTTTGACAGAATTGGTTTGGATTGATGAGACCATGTTGAAAATACGTCATCAGTAAATATGTCAATGAGATGAATTAGGAACAAGAATAGATTGCATTGGTATTCATAAAAGGATCTTGGAGACCTTTTAGGAAACTTGAATATACTAGTTTCTAATATTATTCTGCAGAAGATTGGGAGAAACCATGACTTTCATGATGAAGATTCTGCAGAACTGTTCAGCAGGGCAAGCTGGTCAGCTAAGAGGAAGTGAAGCTGAATGTCATGACCAATGTTATGACATTGATCGTATGACATCAGACATGCTGAGTTTGTTTTTCTGTTATGATACCTGATATATCTCAGGCTAAATATCAGGAAACATGTTATGACTCCTGAGTTATATCAGGAGAGATTCAAGGCAATGCTGACCATACCATGACCTAATTGGACAACACCTTGAATTGTGGAAGTTAGTTTTATTTTGTTAAAACTAATATTTGTTACTTCTGCACAGTCCAAGCCCATTCCGCAGTGCTATAAAAGGAGGCGCAGAAGCAGAAGAAAAGGAAGCACTCGCATAAAGAAAAACCAGAGTGTAAAATAGAGGTCTAGGGTTGAGAGTCCCTTGTGTGTAAGTCACCCTTTGTATCTTTTGATACATTGAGGTAGACATATTTGTAAGTGAAGAAGGGTAGTCTTCACGTGTAAAGTCTGTTTAGGAATACTTGTAATCCAAGCAATTGTCTGGTGGATGATTGTTTTGTTTAGGTAGATTCTAGGATGTGTCTCACTCGAAGCTGTGAAGCTAGAGTGTTTGAGTTCCTTGATCAAAGCTGTGAAGCAAGATCAAGGTGTGTATGAAGTGTCTCTTTTTACTGTTTTTGTAATTGTTTGATATCGCTGTTGTGTGATTGAGGGGGAGTGAGTGGGTATACTTGTCGCTACTGCGAAAATCGGCACCGGCTATGACAGAAGAGTCGCCATCATTCGTTATTTATCCCAAAAGAGGGAAAGGAAACGCTCAGAGTAAACCTAACGCAAAGAGGGAAAGGAATGGTCATCGCAACCAAATCCTGGATTCGGGAGTCGGTTACGCAAGGGGAAGGTATTAGCACCCCTCATGTCCGTCGTACTCGACGGGATCCACGCTTGTTTTCTATCTAAGGGTGTGTTATTCTATCTACGCTAAAGGTCTGGGTTAAAAAAGAAAAGAAAATGACTCGGCAAAGTATCGCACTTTATGCCTACGTATTCCCGTCTGAAACGAGAAATTAGAGTCAACGTAGTTCGCCTGACTACGGGTTATGGGGGAAGGTTGCTCGCCGAGATATCACATCTCGTGCCTACGTACTTTCATATGGCATGAAAGATCAGAGAAAACATAGTTCGGGCTACGGAAGACACAAGTTTGTCTGGCAGTTTTTTATCTCCTTCTGAAAAGGGTTTTCCTGATTAAAGGTCCAAGAGGACAAAAACAGAGTTTGAATGTTTGTTTGAATCTTTTACGAAAGAACTGCTTTTTAGGATGTTTGCAATCTCAGTCGCACTAGAGACTATGACCCAGGAGTGAACGCTTCGTATGTCACCCAAAGGGTACCACACTAACATCCAGATTACTGGAGAGAGACCCTCCACCAACCTTTTCCTAGATAGCTTAAGGCTCGTAACGCACGACTTCAATTAACCTTATTACTGTGTTTTGAATTTGTTTGAGATGAGAAGAGAGACACCCTAAAACTATGGTTGAAAGGGGAATCTACCTACAGTTATCATGCATGGGTCAAAACCTAATGTCTATCATAATTCCCTCTTGCACAGAGGAAATCAGAGATCCTAGGGGAAACAGCAAAAGAAAGCAAACAGTAAACAGTAAACGGTAAACAGTAAACATGCATACTATGCAACAATATCAATGAAACAAGGGAGAAAACAATAGGCAAGAGGAGACCAGCTCCACCTCAAACCTAGAGGTAATCAACACAAGCAAAAGACAATACAGAGAAAAGACAAAATACAGAGGAGGCAACCCAAGCAGCAGCAACAAACTCCTACAGTAGACAACAACAACAAGCTCTGGACAGCACAGTTGAAATAACAACAAAGTTGACAGCAAGACTTCATCTTCAATCTAACTTCATCTTCAAGCTCTATCAAACTTCATCTTCAAGCTCTATCAAACTTCATCTTCAAGCTCTAGCAAGCACACTCCAAGCAGAGGAACAATCACCAAGATCAAGGTTGAAATGTTGAAAACTTAATGAAAACCAAAGGAAATCATCAAGTAACAACATTGAAATGGAAAGGTATCCTCAAAGTTCTACTCAACTATGGGCATACCACACATCCCTCCAAAGGAGAGATGGATTTTCCCTAGGAGGACTTTACATCATTGGATGGAATAGAAGCACACAATGCATTCTATGTTTGATGAAGAAACCAAAACTAGCTCTAATAGCCCTTCCTAAAACCCTAATTCCTAAGCTCCTAAAACAAATCCTAAAAGAAAAGGAAAATCCAACTCCAAACTCCAATCTTCAAGCCATAGCATCTACACCAAGTCCAGAAGACCTCCCAAAAAGTATTCCAAGCCAAGCAAGCTCCAAAGTCACCAAACAAGCCAAACAAGCAAAGGCACTCAAGAGAGAACAACACAAACACAAGCAACTTGCAAAATTCAACAAAAATGGCAAACAAAGTTATAAAATTCTAATTAAATTCCTAGGGTAAAATGAATGTTTGAACAAACTAATGTGAAAATATTGAATCCTAATTCAACTTCTAAGTTATCTAAACAATTCCTAAAGTGAAATAGGTCAAGGGGATCCACAAGTTTGGGAAGGTTCTAATCTCAACACCTAAAACAGAACTTAATGTTGTTCTAAAATTCCACCAAAAATTCTAAGGGAACATACATGTCTACCCTAACACATACTAAAAACTAAAAGCCAAATTCATCACCAATTGGAAGAACTAAATTCAACAAAACAGGTGGTCAAATATGCAAAATTAAAAGAATTAATAAAAATAAGAAAAATCAAATTAACTTGAAAAATACATGAAAATGCATTTTATTGATTTCAGAAAACCACAAATTCTCTCAAGATCATGGAGGTATTGTTAAAATAATTTTCTGTTCAAGAATGAAATTAATATGATTTTTGGAATCAATAAAGCATTTAAAATAAAACAAAAATGAATAAAAGAAATAAAATGCTGAAATAAAACATGAGCCAATGGATCTGGAGAGCAGTCAACTAATCCAAGCGCTGAGGGCATGCCACCTCAATTAATGAAACGGCTGTGTTTTGATTCTCAGAAGTCAACAAAAACTATAAGTCGTGGCCATTGGATCTGTGGTCTAGTCAAGGTCAAAGACAAGATCTGATGGCTCAAACCTCATCTTCCTCATTTCTCAGGCTGACCAGGTGGAGATTCAGGGCGGTGGCCGGAGAAGACTCTGGTCGTCTTCTCCGGTGAGCAGGTGTTCACAAATTGCCAAAACTCCACAAAATTATCATCATCTCACTCAGAATTCCACGAGGATCTCAAATCTTCTATTCATACACTCTAATTCTCCATGGATTTTAAAACACGAATCAAAGTGCAGAAAACACATCCAATCTGATCAGCACAATTTGCAAAACTAAAAGTATAGAAATCATCCTCATGCTTCCTAGTTCATCCTGATCTATCCAAATCATGTTATATCCTTAAGATCAGGCCAACTCGTGTCCAAACAGAAATGGTACCTCATGATCAAACATCACTAATTGATTCCAAATCAAGCCTAAAACGATCTACATCTTGTCTAGATCCTAACCACAAGTTCAATTCTAATCATATCATGCTAAATCATATGGAAATTTGAAGTTTACTAACCTGATGTAGATCCACCAACAAAGATGCTTAGAGCTTGATTCAACCTCCAAAACTCTCCAGAATCTTTCAAGGATGCAAGAGAATGATGTTTCAACCTTCAATTTGGCTTGAATTGGTCTGAATCTCAAAACACGATTTGAAGTTGCAACTCTGAAAAATTTGATTGCTATTTCTGGTTTCAACACGAAATGAAGCTCAACCTTGCTCTGAATTCACTCTAAACAATATATAGAAGCTTTCCATGGGCTTTTGCAATCCATTTGAGGCCCAAATCCGTGGTTCACATTTTCTGATTTTTTGCATTCAAAATTCATACCAGTCGTGCAATGAAAGCTTGTCACTTGTTCCAGAAAGTTCTAACACCTTGCACATGGCATTTGGAGTGAAATTGGATGGAAAGAGTAGCCTGAATTGTATTGTGTAGTGTTTTGGCAATGTAACTTACAAGTGAAGTAACAACATGGCAACTCCCAAAACTTGGCCTGGCCTCAAAATTATGTTAAAACCAAAGTGTTTAAAATATGATTTCCAATCAGAAAATGTACTCATTTGCTTGGTTTTGGTCATCTAACACAAAATTGCATTTTTCCCTCCTTTACACATTTGAATTTTCCCCTTTTTGAAACCAATTCAAACCAACTCTTGCTATGAGCTCAATAAATCCCTCATGACCTCTTGACTAGCCTAAAAACCCCATTTTGAACAACTTTCATGTTGAAAAAAATTGCATTTGACAAGTGCAAGTTGGAGATTTTGGCCTATGATTGAAAATGACCTATAATCTCACTTTCCCAAAATACCCCTGACTTGTAAACCTCATAACTTGAGATCTACAAATCATATGGAAGACTTCTAATACATTTTAGAAATCTAAGATCATGAGGAACATCTTTCATGTTAGCCAAAAGTTTAGGTGAAACGTTCTTCTAGGTCAAAAATAGCTTTGAAGTCATATGATTTTCATAGACAAATTTCAGTGGCATCTGAGGACTTGTAAAGTGTCTGGACCATAACTTGAGTTCTATAAATCCAATGGAAGACTTCTAGTACTCAAATTAAATGTATTGAGATTCTATACAAGTTTCATGTTGGCCAAAAATCCATTTGAAACTTTTATCTTGACTTATGTGGTCTTGAAGTTAGGCATTAAACAAGGAATTTTACACTAAAACCCTAATTTAGCAACTTCCCATACTCTTGAATCTTCTTGATTTGATCTTGGCACAACACCACAAATGTCTTGTCATATCATTCCATGAACTCCATGACCTAAAAGTAGGCCTTTGATACCCTTCAATTGCCCAGTTGACCTAAAATTGATCCAGATGAAACCCTAATTGCTTGCACCTCAACTGTGGCTCTTGTATTTGACCCAATGACTTGATTAATCTCTCCCATGGCCCTCTAGGCATTCTATGAGCTCCATACACATCCTCTTCTCACATTAAACACTTCACAACCCTCTGATGGTCTTCAGTTGATCCTCAAGTTGGGAGAAGATTCACACTCAAGCATCTAAACCCTTAGGCACTCAAACCACCTTCTAATGACTTTGACAAATTCTCAATCTTGAATGAGACCTCTTGCTAGGCTTCTCTTGAGAAGAATCAACTTGATCCCCTGCTATATGAATGATAACATAATATGCAAATGATATAACTATGCAAATGATATAACTATGCAAATGATAATGCAATGAAACATAAACTAGGTAAGAAAAGGTTGAGCAAATTTTGGGGTGCAACAATACTCAGGTACTAGAGTGTCTCTAGGCTGAAGTGTCATTGGGTAGAGATTAAGTGAGAAGTACAAACTGGAGGTTTGACTTTGAATTGATTCTACTAATAGTGAATTTCCTCCCTGGCTTGGTAGCCCCCAGATGTAGGTGTTGTTGATACCGAACTGGGTAAACAATTACTGTGTTATTTATCTTTCTGCATTTACAATTATGTACTTTAAATGGTTAGATAAATAGTATGATAGACTGCAGATGTCACAACAGAAGTTGTGACATTGGTAATGACATTGGGGCAATTTAAAGAAATTTAAATTGGCCATGGTATGTCCTCATCCTTGTTGAGCAGAGATCAATGTTCTTGGAACACATGTGATATGCATACCAGAATTTCAATTGGTATCAGAGCAGGCATCCTGTCTAGTCTGGATGAGATCTTGGGAGATACTTTCTGGTGTTTTGAACAAGGAGAAGCTGCAGCTGAGTTGCTGAACTTACCAAATGTCCGAGCTGCTGCTTATGGAGTGTTGAAGGAGGCTGTAAAGGAGTTTGTATACATGTTGTTTCTATGAACTGTTATATGTTATGCCAAAGGAAGAGTGGCTACTTCTATCCTATAGCCTGCTGGATGATCAGACATCTTGTGTAGGGCATGTTCTTTTGGTGGTTCCGCTGCATATTTCTCTGATAAAAGAACTCTGATGCCCCCAGAAGAAGATTGGCATATATTCAGTTTGATGCATGACTGTGGCAGTTGTGTAGATGATTGGAAGATGGTGCTTGCAGCTGTGTTTGGTTGTGTGCCTGGACTGTTTTGTTGTGTTCTACAGTTTGATGGAAGCTATGTAGAGAAGAGAGTGGGAGGTGATTTATTTTCACCACTTAAAACTTGCAAGGATTCTATCAGTAGAAGAAGACATAGGAAGGTTAAGTCAAGGGTGCCTCAGCCCTGGTATTCCTGAAATTGTGTGGATTTAAGACCAATTTCTATTTATGGACTACACACGTATTTAATTGGTTATCCATGAAGTTCATAGAAGGATTCAACATAAGGATTCTTTGCTATTTGAGATATTCTCAAATATTTAATGAATTATCCTTAGTTGATGATCAAGTTGTCTCCCCAGTTGTTGCACAAGCATCAGGCCCTGGTATGCTTGGTTTATTCAAGGATCTGATGTTCAACCAGATGTTGAGACATCCCATCAGCAGAGATTGTGTAGAATCCTGGTGATTAAAGGAGTGAATCAATAAAAATAAAGTTGGATCTGTCTTTATTCTAGTAAGGTTCTTGGCAATAATCTGAGGCTAGAATGAAGTGCTGATGGAAGTGGAAATGAAGACAGTCTCTTGAATTTGCTCTATAAGAGTATTGGAGTGCAACAGTTGTGTTCTAGTTTCTACTAGAAGCACCTGATCTATTAGCTAGAAAGTTTCCTGGCAAGAAACTTGTCTAGAAGATGGTGTTGGTGATAGCACTGCTTAGGTCAGTTTATTTCTGATCTAAGTGCATAGGAGCATATGACCTTGCTCAACTTGGAGGTCAAGGATAAGTGGTAGTTATTTTTGATTTTCTGAAGAAGTCTATACTTAAGGAAATCCGGAATCCTGTTGTAAAGACTTGTGTGATCTTTCCTCCCTAAAAGAGTCAAGCTTTGGCATGTTTGGTTTCTCTAAAGAGAAGTGTCATGAAGCAAATGCACCTCAAGGTAATTGTTGTGGTACAATAAAGCAGGATTGAGGTTGTCTACTCAAACTCAAGTCTTTGTGCTCCTTCTGATTGAGTGATGAGGATATTCTAAGTGGCAGAATGAAAGCCTGAACTCTCCAGCTGAATGTCTTAACCAAAGTTGTGACATCAAGCAGAAACTTCAAGGCCTCAAGTGATGTTGTGGCACATCATTTGAAGATAAGTTGATCTTCTCAGGTATGATTGGCATTAATGCTTCATATCATGCAGTTTGCGGGAGCTGTGTGAAGGACTAGATGCCTTGCTTCGAAGCAAGAAGAATTGGAAACTTGAAGATCAAAGTGGCCTGGTGGATTAGCAGATTCTCTAGAGCTCTGAAAGATGCTGAATAACCAAACAATGGAATTTGGCTATTTAAGCAGTGTGCCTTTAAAAAACTATTCTTGGGCAGAAGGGTAGTTATTTGAAGACCACAGAAGGGTCTGGGAATGTTCATGCTTGGAACAAATTACTCTTATATAGAGGGGTAATTGGTTGAAGACCAAAGGAGGATCTGGTTTTGTTCACATGTTGGAGCTTGTGGTAGAAGCCATAAGATGTGTATAGAAGATTACCTTCTTGTGGAGATGTATTTGATCAAGATGGTGGAGCTGTGAAGATCTTCAATTGGACTAATAGACAACAGTAAGTTCAGTATGGGCACATAAAGAACCATGGGATGGTGTGTCTGTGATATGAACCATCTGATATGTGAAGATCTCTTGTGGAACTTGTGATTCACTTCTTGGCTAAGAAGTAATCTATCTTGTCATACGGGAGAATGATGAGATAAAAGGACTGTCTTGGAGTATGATGTGAAGGTAATGAGTGCATTCTGATGTGATAAAGTCCCTATGCAGTTTCTATCTTGTACTCAGCCTAAGGCCAGAATACTTGTGGATAAGTGGTCTCTTCTGCTACAGGTAACTCTAGGAAGAGGTGAATCAGTTTGGTGCCTTCTCTCTGTATGAGCATAGAGTTGGTCATGAGAGGTAATGTGGTGATCTTGGAGCATCTGTTATCAAAGATATGGGAGAGCTTATATTTGATGGGTGTAGTACTTGCTTGTGGTTCAAGCAGTAAGTGAATGCGTTTAACATGTGTGTTGAACAGAGAATGATTTCTTGAAGACATGAAGATGCGTCTTGTGTTTTCCATTCATGTGCATTGGTTACCATTGATATGGGAGAGTTATACTTCTATCCAGGATCTGTTGCTGCAAGAGTGCAGTTATGTGTCAAGATTGTTTGTGGTTTCAAACAAATTTGGATCTTGATGAAGGCAGAATGTCAGACAAGATGTTGTGACATTGGGTTACTGCTCCACACTCATGATGACAGTGTATTCCTGTTGGGTCTGTCATTAGGTGCCAAGGGATCAAATCAGACTTGCACAAGCATTGTTGGGAGTAATGTTTATGCATGACAGGAGAAGATGTGTACCTGTCTATTGTGTAGCTGCTGACATGGAGCCCTGTACATAGGCAAGCTTGTTTTCTTGGGGCCACTGATGTTGGTTTGAACTAGGACTGTGATGACTGACCTAGGAAACAACATTGGTTTTGTCTGGGAGAATTTATTTTTCTCCACAGAATATTTGTGTCTCAAATTGGGGATTGAAGATCAATTGTTACTTGTGGCAAGTATTTAATTGATTATCCTTTAATTAGGGATGTCAAAAGTGTCTTTCCTGAAGGTGCAGCTTCAGACAAGGCAAGAGCTCAAGATCCAAGACTGTTCAGGGGGTACTCTCAAGGAGCTATGATTCAGGACTGGTGTTACACTACTAAGTGAGCTCAGATAGGGGGAATTAAGGCTCTGTCCATGGATTCATGCAGAAGAGGTGCAACCTTGAGTAGAGGTCAAGCAGCTTGTGCATTTCTTGGGAGATGGTGAGATGACTGTATGTACAGTTTGTGTTGAGCATATGTATGTACAAGTACTCCAGTTGGTGTCAAAGTTTTGACTAAACCAAAGGGGAGAAAAGAAAAACTGCTGCTGCTGATGAGGAAAGGAAAAACATTGTTGCTGCCATGCTGGATGCAACTATCAATGGGGAGCATGATAGTTTGTGTAAACTACTGCTGAATGTCCTGATAAGTTGTTTTAGCCAAAATTTGCCAAAGGGGGAGTTTGTTAGTTCCATGGTTCTATGATATAGAATTGTCTATGGTTCTATGATTGGCTAAATTATGGTAAAACATGACTCTGCACTAATGTTAAGCAGGATGTCATTACCATAGTTATGACATCGCTAAAGGAGCAAGCAGGAGCTGGTGAAAGAACTGTTGTGGAGTGGTTTAATGTAAATGTCATGCTGAATGTCGAGACATCCATCACGACATCCATTTGCTGTAATGATAGAACTACTGTCATGGGTGGCCACAACAGGAGTAGTGGTGCAGCAGGAGCTGCTGAGGACAGAACTTCTGTCATGTCATTACATCTGGTGCAGTAGGAGCTATGTGCAACAGGAGCTAGAAGAGGCAGACATCAAGGTCGAGTGCAGCAAGAGCAAGCAGGAGCCAGCAGAGGCTGAAAAAAGGACTGTTGTCATGGATGTCATTACCAAAGTAATGACATAGCTGTCTGGCACAACAGGCACTGCTATGGGTTAGCAGTAGCCTAGTTCCTCACAAGCAGTGTGAGGTGTGCAGGCACAACAATGTGAGTTGTGGGGAGTGAAGTGTGTTGTCATGTGTTTTAAGCAAGTCATAGTTGCATGACAACAGAAGGAGCTGCCAGTGTATATCTCTTGACAGAATTGGTTTGAATTGATGAGACCATGTTGAAAATACCTCATCAGTAAATATGTCAAGGAGATGAATTAGGAACAAGAATAGATTTTATTGGTATTCATAAAAGGATCTTGGAGACCTTTTAGGAAACTTGAATATACTAGTTTCTAATGTTATTCTGCAGAAGAATTGGGAGAAACCATGACTGTAATTATGAAGATTCTGCAGAAGTGTTCAGCAGGGCAAGTTGGTCAGCTAATAGGAAGTGAAGCTGAATGTCATGACCAATGTTATGACATTGATCGTATGACATCAGACAGGCTGAGTTTGTTTTTCAGTTATGATACTTGATATATCTCAGGCTAAATATTAGGAAACATGTTATGACTCCTGAGTTATATCAGGAGAGATTCAAGGCAATGCTGACCATACCATGACCTAATTGGACAACACCTTGAATTGTGGAAATTAGTTTTATTTTGTTAAAACTAATATTTGTTACTTCTGCACAGCCGAAGCCTAGTCTGCAGTGCTATAAAAGGAGGCGTAGAAGCAGAAGAAAAGGAAGCACTCACATAAAGAAAAACCAGAGTGTAAAATAGAGGTCTAGGGTTGAGAGTCCCTTGTGTGTAAGTCACCCTTTGTATCTTTTGATACATTGAGGTAGACATATTTGTAAGTGAAGAAGGGTAGTCTTCACGTGTAAAGTCTGTTTAGGAATACTTGTAATCCAAGCAACTTTCTGGTGGATGATTGTTTTGGTTAGGTAGATTCTAGGATGTGTCTCACTCGAAGTTGTGAAGCAAGAGTGTGTGAGTTCCTTGATCAAAGCTGTGAAGCAAGATCAAGGTGTGTATGAAGTGTCTCTTCATACTGTTTTTATAATTGTTTGATATCACTGTTGTGTGATTGAGGGGGAGTGAGTGGGTATACTCAGGTACTAGAGTGTCTCTAGGCTGAAGTGTCATTGGGTAGAGATTAAGTGAGAAGTGAAAACTAGAGGTTTGACTTTGAATTGATTATACTAATAGTGAATTTTCTCCCTAGCTTGGTAGCCCCCAGATGTAGGTGTTGTTGATACCGAACTGGGTGAACAATTACTGTGTTATTTATTTTTCTGCATTTACAACTGTGTACTTTAAATGGTTAGATAAATAGTATGACAGACTGCAGATGTCACAGCAGAAGTCGTGACATTGGTCATGAAATTGGGGCAATTTAAAGAAATTTAAATTGGCAATGGTCTTCCCTCATCCTTGTTGAGCAGAGATCAATGTTCTTGGAACACATGTGATCTGCATACCAGAATTTCAAATATATTAACTTTGTTGGTTAATCATACAAGAATTTAGAAATTATGGGTGAAAGTGTAATACCTGGAATTGATATGTTCATATCTCTCTCCTATTGTTATTTTCAATATATTCATCGGTGCAATGTTCTTACGTAGTTCAAGTATGTTTACTTTATCAGATGAGATAAAGTAATAGTTTGCTTTTAATATTAATGAAACTTGATATCAAGTGTTGAATAATTTATAAATTAAAATAGCGGAGTTTTCATGAAGTAGGGTGTCCCAATTTTTTGGTTTTGTGCAGTGTTAGTCGGTTGTCGCCGGAATGTGTCAGTCTGAGATGTGTTTTCAGAGCTATCTGCATATCGTCTATTTTGTGTTGCAATTGTTCTAATAAACCTTTTTATCTCACATTTGATGTAGGATAACAGTGTACCCCGACCTCACTTTTGTTTTTTTTCCACTAATCTAGGGAGGTATTTAGCTTTTGTCTCTGTCTCATTAGTAGAGAATCTCTACTATTTCTAAAGTAACACAAATTTGGTACTTTCTACTTTACATGTATTGCTTCCTTTTTCATGAAAATTCTATCAACATTTTTGCAAGTTTCATGTGAAAGTCAGTGTTTCACTTACAACTTGATCTTAGGATGATAAGCGTGATCTTGAAAAGCTTATAATAGAGGTGGAAGAACTTAAGAGAAGACAAAAGGAAGGTTTGTTATTTCTTTTTTACCTTGTAATATTTCTTCTTTCTAAATTTTAAATGTTGACCTTTTATAGAATGCTGCTTCTGTTTTTCATGACTTTTCTGATTGACAAGTTTATTTGTGTGCATCAAAGAAAGCTCGATTGCAAGCAGAGGCAAAGACTGCAGAAGTGGCTCGGAGGAAAGCTAAAGCTGGATCCAAAAGGAAGAGGGAGATGGAGGGAAAAGCAGCCTGTATTTATCGTTTTTGTGAACATCAGTCAGTTGCAAAACCTCTGTATTTGATTATGTTTCTCTTGCTGATATTATCGGTAGCTTCGAGGATATCACATTTGTCTTGCTGAAATTATCGGTAGCTTTGAGGATATAATGTTTTTATTACTACATTGATACTCAAAGGTTCCTTTAATTTGCTACTTCTCAAGAAGTAAAGATTATTATCCAAATAACTATTCAGTTTATGATTGTCGTGTTCCTCAGGATCATTTTGCTTCCTGCTAATCCATTTATGCAGAACAACTTCATGCATTAAACAATGCTTTATCTACATGAATCACTATTAATATAATCCATTTAATTGAATGTTTATGTCAATTCAAATTCTCATGAATCACTATTAATATAATATTTATTTTATTTAATCAACAATTATTTTTATTTAAAAGGATAAAATCTCTTATTTTTAAATGTTATAATTTTCCTTTTTTTCCTTTCACCTTAATTAGTAAAATTAAGTTTATATGATTTATATTTAGATCATCTATTAATGTATTTATTTTAAATTTACATATCATTAAATATATTATATACAATATCAAATAATTTTACCCGTGCGTACGCACGGGTATCTTACTAGTTAATGTCTTTAAAAGAAAAATGAAAAGTCTAGGTGGACAGAGAAAAAAGAAGCATAAACATAAACAATATGAAATGCAAATGATGAAATAAAAGCATAATATAAAGAGCAGGAAGTTAAGGGGATAAAAGTAAAGGTGCAAGAAAATAAATGGCCTAAACTAAAAGTTAGCACAATAATATTGTTTGTATTGATGTTAGAGTTAATAATCCGATTTGGGACAAATTTAGCGTTATTTTAAGCAATGGTAGCACAATCTATTTGGAAGATCATACTATGGGAGGCCGGTCAATAATAATTTATGTACCATACATGTTAGATACATGATAGATATCATACTCCTAAAATATGTAGCACAAGTAAAAATCAAGGAGGGATCAAACACATAGGCAAGGAGATTGGTCCATTACATTAATGAATTCTTTATGACAACTTAGGAAAAACTATGCATCAATCCAAAATACCTCAAATGATCATTGATCAATTGAATGGTAGATTTGAAATGATGAAAGTTCATCAAGCATTAATCCAAACATCATGGACAAAATGGAAAATAAATCATCCAATTGATCAAGAGAAAAGAAAAAGAAAAACGAATGAGAAGGAAAGATGAAGAGAAGAACCAAATTGAATCAAGACTTAAGATACATTCATCATCAATTTCAATCACCTTTCTTGGTGGATTAAGGAATTAAACCTATCATCAACTTAAAGCATAAAAAATAATCAAATGATTCATTTAATGATAGATTTGAATTGATGAAGAATCATCCAACCTCATCAACACCCAAAGTCCATTGAAAATGAGGAAAACTTTGATCAAGAAGTTATGTGATCAAATAATGTTAAATAAAGTGCCTTAAATAAATTATGTAATCAAATAATGTTAAAAGGCTATTTAGATTTTATTTAAGAATTATTTAATTAATTAATTGATTACATAATTGGGTATGGACTCAAATATGAGTGGATATCAGGATGACCCATTTGGGAATAATGGGAACCGTAATTAGTCATCACACTATATATAGGCTATGATCCCCAATATACCGTACATAAGCAAATTATCTCTTCTCCTCATCTGCACGCATTTTGATTCTTAGCCTTATATCAGATATAATGGTTGTGGTTTTTTCAGCATTTTCATTTCACTTTAATTGTTTTATTTTCTCATTTTATTTTGAAATAAAAAATATTTGAAGTTAGCATAAACTAGAAAAGTGGAAATTCCTGAAAGCCTTTTAGAAAATCAGGGATTAAAAAATCGAAGACATTATATTGGAGTCGCGGGACGGTGGGCGAAAAGGGGGGGGGGGGGGGAACTGGACTGCATAGTAGTACAATATTAGCATAAAGTTGGCTAGCAGCGGCGGTGGTCGGATTGTAGCGATTGACAACATAGGATGGTCGCAAGTCGGCGAAAAAAATTTGTACGACGGTGGAAATCCGCGATGGGGTGGTGTCCAGAGTTCAGCAACGTCACTCGATTGACGGCATTTGTAAGGCAATGTTGCATGTCCAACGACGAGTGTCAAAATCAGTTCATACAACGCGCATAATTTTCAATCATTCTGGTAATTTTCTCAGTTCATGTGTTTTGAGATTTTTTGGATTGGTTCATGGAATCATTTACTAATGAGTTATGTTTTTTATGCTTTGTTGTAGATCTGTCAGGTTTTGGCAATTATAAATATGTATTTATTCTATTATTGTAAGAGTGGCAATCTTGAGAGTTTTAGTGAAAAGGGAGAAGTAAGGATTTTATGGCAAAGGGAAACCTTTTGGAGTTATCTAGAAGAATAAGACAATACTTCTTACCACATAGGGTTTGTGTGGTTACTATATTGATAGTCGGAGAGGTGGGGAAACACTTGGGTAGAAAATAGGATTTGTTCTAGAGAACTTAAAGGTTATTTTATTATAATCATTTAAAATCTCTTGTAACAACTTTTGGAGTATAATGAATTGGATACCTAATCTCTCTCCCTGACATAGATATTTTGATCGAACTAGGTAAAGAAACCATTTAGTGTTTCTCGCCTTATTATATCTTGTTCTACCAAATTAATTCACATTCTTATTGTGTTAAAGATTATTATTGCTAAAGACCATTGATTTTGGTTGCTATTACATTTTTAAATAAATTTGAAATACTATATGGTATAGTTATAAACAAGTCCATGCATGTGACTATTCTAGCATGTAATACTATAATTTCTTTTTTATTATCAATATCTTATATATAAAGAGATACAAAAGTAACATAAATTAAACATTTTCTTTTAATCTTATCCTTATAAACATTTTCAAATAAAAAATGAAAACAAAATTAAAATATGGAAATTTCATTTCAAATAAAGATAATAGTATTTACAAATAAACAATTTATTTTTTTATATGAAAATTAAAATAAATATCATACAATAGTACTTGTTGATTTCTCTAAAGAATTGAAAAAATATATAAGGGTCAGTAAGATTTTGTAACATAATGTGGTTTAGTTTGATTTGTTTCGGTTTGCAAAATACTAACTGCAAACCAAACCAAATAGCGCGGTTTTGTTAGAAAATTATTCAAACATATCCGAACCAAATATAATTTTTTACAATTATCGGTTTGGTTTGATTTCTATAGCAGTTTTTTATTGGACCAGTTTGGTTTTAAACACTCTTACAACATGGAATAAAACACCAAAGGAAAATCACCCCAAAAAAATATCAACTAACAATAGCAACAAAACGCCAAAATTCCACCACCCAATCCTAGACAAAAGGAACAAGATAAAGGAAATTTTATCACAGTCACCACCACCTAAATAAAGGAAAATCACCCCAAACAAATATCAACTAACAATAGCAACAAAACCCCAAAACTCCACCACCCAATCCTAGACAAAAGGAACAGGATAAAGGAAATTTTATCACAATCACCACCACCTAAACAAAGCAAGAGACAGCCGCATCAGTCCACACCAAGGGACCAAAGAACAAAAGAGCAAGAGACTCACTAAAAATATCAAGTCGATGGGAGGCTAGAAATACATCCAACGGTATTAGAGAAGTTAGTTGACTATCTAGAAACACCTATATGCCTAATTACAAGAGAGGTCTTTTTTTAAGTCCAAGAGAGAGTGAGTGAGTGAGTGAGAGAGAGAGAGAGAGAGAGAGAGAGAGAGAGAGAGAGTATACCTTTGTAAAAATTTGAACAATAGTTGAATTTTTCTTACAGAATACAAAATTATTATAAAATTCAAAAATGTCCAAATCATTGCATGTCTGGTTGTAAGAAGACCTAAAAACTCATCCTTATCCATAATGAGACCATTAATACCTTTGAACATACCAACAAATGAATGATAAATTGACACGTCTCTGCCAACCTGCCTAAAGAATGTATACCAAATAGAAATCACAAATCACATGTAACAAACAAATGACCTATCGAATCTACTTAAGCTAAGCATAAGGCACACCTCACTCTAGTTGAATTGGTTAAAATCCTACGCCTAAAGTATTCTCTCTGAATGAATTTTGTCCTGCAACACCTTCAAGGAGAAAGCTACCACTTTCAAGGGATACCAACTCAGCCAACCCTTAGCAAGAGTATGTATCATCCAAGCAGATATACACTCCACTTTAGTCGAGGAAATAGAGAGATTCATATAGGAAGAACTCACTGAAAATCCTCCCTCTTTATCATCCTTCCAAATCCAAGCATCCTCTTAATCTTATTTAGCCAAACACACCATAGAAAACACTAATATACCAAGTAACTCTTGAGCAAAGAAGCATAATTAAAATGAAAAACAACCTAAAGTGTGTCTTGTTCATGATTATCACACACTTAGTACAATCTTAGATTATTTATTTATAAAGGTGGAGGGTGTAAACACTTTATTATATTTCTATTTGAAGAACTTGGCTTTTAACTTTATTTTGTAGATGATGTTCCTTTAGTTCTGGAATTAGTTACAAGTAATTTATTAGAACTCACAAAACACCCAAAATATAGGCATCTTTTCTACACCATCTACATATGCTCCATGAATACAAAAATTAATTAGATGTATTAGGATTGCAAAGAAAACTAATCTAGGGCAGTTAAAGGTCCAATACGACATAGAACAAACTATTGCCTATTACATATATATATCACAATGTGAATAACAAAAAGGTATGATGTTGGAAAAAATTTGGTTAATAACATATCCCTTGGGTTTTGATGATAACAAAGTATTTAAAGAAAATAGGGTATTCTAACATTTGTTCGAGTTTGTAAGAATATAATCATTAAGAACATATGAAGAGATGCTTGTGGAATATGCATCTAAAGATCAAACTCTAGCTCTGAAGACTACTTTTGATGACTCTAGATCTGGTGGTGATCCAGACTCTAAAGAAGTGAACTCTGAAGAAAGTCAGCCTCTGGTGATCCAGACTCAGAAGCCTCAGAAGCCAAGAAGTAGACTCTGAAATGGTCAGCCTGTGAAGAGTGGAGTCTGAAGAATGTCAATCTCCGAAGCAGAAGCTCTTCATTCAAGGCAACTCTGATAGAATCATTGGCTTTTTAATCATGTGAAGACTTAAAGGAAAAATCTCTCTCTTGGTTGTCTGAGCTTCAACGAATAATTCCTCTTGCAAAAAGGTGTTCGCTTGATGTGTCTAATCAGGTACAATTGTAGCCCAACCTATTTTGGATGTTTATAATGTCTAATGTATATTTAGTATGGATTCCTTCTCCATCCAATGCTTTTTTGGATGTTTCTGATGTATTTCCATAGTACTACATTCATTGCTTTTCTGAATGACTCTGATGTTCCTTCAGTTTGGTTTCGTCTTCCATAGTACGTCCAATGTTTTTTTTGGATGTTTCTGATGTAATTTCTATATTTCTATATTCATTGCTATTCTGAACGACTCTGAGGTATCTTCAAGTTGTTTCCTTTTCCCCAGTGTCATTCAATGCTTTTCTGGATGTCTTCGATGTGTTTCCCATAGTTCATTCACTACTTTTCTGAACAACTTTGATGTATCATCATGTGGT
This sequence comes from Lathyrus sativus, assembly GCA_963859935.3. Lineage (NCBI taxonomy): Eukaryota > Viridiplantae > Streptophyta > Magnoliopsida > Fabales > Fabaceae > Lathyrus > Lathyrus sativus. Next base: position 564,078,968 of record OZ012739.1, on the reverse strand, counting down.
ACTCTTTTGCATCCAATTCTTTTCTAGATGTCCATATTATCTTTCATGGGTTTCTCCCTTCTATTCCAAGTGTTATTGTATACTCCTTGATTATTCTTACTGATATCTGTTAGAACAAGATTTGTTCATGACAAGTATTTCTTAAGATTTTGATGATAACAAAAGTATTGAAAGAATAATAGTATTATCTAATGTGTGTTCTAAGTAAGAAGGTTCCTAAACTTAAGAAGAATCTATTCAGAATCTAATGAAAGGACGTCTTTGAGAGAAGCTGAGTTATTGGCTTCTGACGGTTCTAAATTGATGCTCATTACTAAGTGAAGTGTAATGATATTGGTTTCCATAGACTCTGAAGTTGAGTATATAAGAATCAGAAGAGCAATATATTATCTCTACACTTAGTAAATGTATCAGCTTCTGGTGATCATTCAGAACCAATGACAAAGATAAGTTATCCATACTGCAGAAAGTAAGCTACAATGTCAAATCAATTTGTCAGCTAGAGTTTGTGTTCATATGGCTCAAGAAGATTTGACATGCTTTACAGATATCTACTCTTAACGAACCTATAGTACAAGATCACAAGGAAGACGATGTGGTTTAAAAAGTTACACAATGGATAAATATCTTTTGGCGTATCTATCTTCAACGTCTCTTGTACTATGGAGTAACAAAGACACTTGTACAAGTTGTCTCTTCCAACGAATATCATTATGCAACTGCTATATTAGTAGCTGAAGATTCAATTTTGGTTTTCAACGAGGAACAAGAAAAATAAAGAAAGAGAGCCAAGAAGAAAAGAAGTATTCCTCGCTTTTATCAGAATGGAAGAATAACAAGATAAACAATGGCAACACAATCGAGTATGAAAAATTTCTGTTATATATTGTAAATTATATAAAGCCTTAAGATTTCTTAAATATTAAATATCTTAGAAATCTTAAGTGTTGTGATCTTTGTTATGGTTATTTCTCTGTACCTCTGATTGTATATCAAGTATACCTTATTCTTTATTCTGCTAAATAAGTTGTTTATTAGTTTATTTTTATTATTTATTTGCAACTCTGATATATAAACAGTAGATTCTCCTTTTGTGCTTATGGTTGAGTTCAAACACAAAACTCTTATTAAATTAAAAGAAGTTCTTTATTATCTCATCCAAATAATCTTGAGTCTAAATTTATATAAATTGATGAAGCATTTTTTTAAATCTTTAAACAAAAGCTATAAAATAAGATGAAAAATAATTTTCTTATTTATCAATAAGTGATATTAAAGTAGAGATTCTTAAAAATCTTCCATTAGTATAATTGAAAATTATATCCTATAAATTATTGTCGTGCACAATTACAGAAGTGAAAATTTTGAGGGTGTAATTTTGATTAACAATTGAAAATATTTTTCAATGCAAACAATATTAAATATAGCTAAATGTATAATAAAAAAAGTAAAATCTGACCGTTTCTCAACTTCTTAATTGAAATACATTGCACAACAAAGAGATTAAAAATTGCTTGCTAATTGATAATTGCTTGCTAATTATCTCAAATCCAAATAAAAACTGAAAACATATGAGATTAGCTCAAATAAAACAAGAAACACAAGTGCCTATAATTAAAGGGTATAGTATACTAAAAATAAGGATCACAGAGAGATATTTTTTAGAAGTTTGTGAGCAACTAAAAATATTGAATTATCCTTTAATACCCATTATGCAGCGGCATTGTTTAGTCCATCGTGAACATCTACCATTTAAAAAACCTGTATCTAGACAACTCTGTTTGCATTCATTATCAATGCATGCACTTCCTTCTGTTTCTTTCACCATCTCTGCATTCATCCATAAATTACACACATTATGATTAACACAAAAAAAAAATACATTTAAAAGCTTTTTGTTTATTTTGAAAAAAGCTATATATTTTAAGATGAATTTATTGTTTAATTTTTTTTTAATATTGGTAAGAATGATGAATAATTAGTTGAAAATATTAATTTTAAAATATAATTGCATTGAACATATTAAATTAAATTAAAAAGAAGGAATAAGACTTACGAGAAGAAAGGAGAATAAGCAAAATGAAAAATAACTTAAAATGTGTCATGTTTAAGATTACGGGATATTTAGTACGATCTTAAAGTATATCTATTTATAAAGGTGAAGGGTGTAAACACTTATTATTATTTTTATTTGAAAAACATGACTTTTAACTTCATTTTATTGTTTGTGTTCCTTGGATTATAAAATTAGTTATATCTAATTTACTAAAACTCTTTGAACACTCAAAATATATGTGTCTCTTCTACACTAGCTTACATGTGCTCCATGAATATAAGAATTAATAAGATGTATACATGTTTGTAAAAAATTATTTAAGAATATAAAGTTTTAGGATAATTAAATAAATTTAATTTTTATAACAAATTAAACTTTTTTTTAATGATCTACAAATAGAGAAGAAAGAGTTATGAGGAGTACCAACCGTCCACACAAAAAACAAAAAAATGAAAGAAAAACAACTGCAAAAATAACATGGAAATGGTGTTCACTATACGGTTTTGACGATAAAAGTTATTTGAAAAGCAAGAGAACAAACATATGGTTCAGTTTGTTTGTAGAAATAAAATTAAACTAAACTAAACCAAATCAAAACAAATCAATATCGTTTGGGTAGGTTCGATTTTTTGTAAGACTTTTATTAAGTCATACAAATACATAAAACTTGCTTGTATTGGCTTTTTTAAATAAATTTTTTTTTTCATAGTGTAACATAATTTTGTGTAAAAAATATTTACAAAAAATTTCAAATAAAATTTTTCTTTGAATAGTTATTTTAAAAATATTATTTTAGATATTTCATCATTTTATTGAAACTTTTTTTAGATATTAAAATTTTAAATAATCACTTAATTTTGAAGTTATTTCAAATAGCTTTTTATAAAAATCATTTTTAAAATACAACTATTAAAAAATTGTGATTTCAACTATGTTTTGATCTTTCAATAATGTATGTTTATATTATAGAATGTTAAAATTAGTCTGTCAATTTAGAAAAAAAATATTAAAAAAAAATTAATATTTTAGAAATGGTTTTATAAAATCAATTTTTAAAAATACAAAGAAAAAAATCCATTTTTTTAAAGCTGAAACAAATAGATCCATAAATAAAGGATGTCATAGTTTTGTGTTTAATAATTCATATATTACTATAAAATAAGTTTATAATTTGATGCATAAATATGAATTGCATCTTACCATTTTATTATTGTCTAAAGGATAATACACATGAAATTACATTTTTAAATAAATTTAAAATAGTATCTTGTATAGTTATAAACAAGTGCATGCACTATTCTAGCATGTAACACTATAATTTCTTTTTTATTATCAATCTTTTATACATAGAGAGTAATGTAAATTAAACTTTTTCTTTTAATCTTATCCTTATAAACGTCAACAAATAAAAAATGAAAACAAAAATAAAACATAGCAATTTCATTTCAAATAAAAATAATAGTATTTATAAATAAATAATTTTTTTATATGAAAATTAAAATAAATATCATACAATAGTACTTGTTGATTTCTCTAAAGAATTGAAAAAATCACCCAAACAATTCGATTTTAAACACTCTTACAACATGGAACAAAACACCTAAGAAAAATCACCCCAAACAAACATCATCTAACAGTAGCAACAAAATGCCAAAACAGCACCACCCAATCCTAGACAAATGGACCAGGAGAGAGGAAAGTTCATCACAATAAACACCACCTAAACAAAGCAAGAGACAACTGCATCAGTCCACGCCAAGGGACCCAAGAACCAAAGAGCAAGAGACTCACTAAAAATATAAAGCTGATGGGAAGCTAGAAAGACATCCAAAGGCCCTAGAGAGGTTAGTTGACTACCTAAAAACATATATATGCCTAATTATAAGAGAGTGTCTTGCTTCAAGTTAGAGAGAGAGAGAGAGAGAGAGAGAGAGAGAGAGAGAGAGAGAGAGAGAGAGAGAGAGAGAGAGAGAGAGAGAGAGAGAGAGAGAGAGAGAATTTTTGAATATAAGATTGTATCCATTTTTAAGAAAGATACATAATCTTACTAACTCCGTGATCAATAGTTGAATTTTTGTTACAAATGACAAAATTATTACAAAATTCTAAGTTGTCCAAATCACTATATGTCAGATTGCGGGAAGACCTAAAAACTCGTCCTTACCCCTAATGAAACCATTACTACATTTGAACATACCAACAAGTGAATAATGAATTGACACCTCTCTGCCAACCTTCTTAAAGACTATATACTAAATAGCAAACACAAACCACACGTAACAAACAAATGACCTATCACTACAAGAAAATGTTCATTTTCCCTAGTGATTTAGTGACGTGGTAATCACGCAGGAAAAAAAATGTGTTGCCAAGTGATTACCACGTCACAAACATATTTAATTAATAAATTGGATAGTTCAAAAATCTGGAACGAAACTTTGGAATTTTAAGAGGGAGGGAAGTTTGAATTTTTTTAGAAATTCATTTGTGATGTGCCTTTCACTTCGCAACAGACTTACATCATTTATTTCTGACCGTTGTCTTGGCATTTAGTGGACCAACAGTAATAATATAATATAGGGGGAATGTTTCGACTTTAATTCCACGTCGGTAATTACCGAAGAGCAACTCACGTCGCAACTGTAAAAAGTAAATTGGCATTGAACAGAGCAACGTTATAGTGGAATATTCCCACATTATTTCCACGTCGGTAATTTCCGAAGAGTAATTCACGTCGCAAACTTCTATTTCTGTTGCCACGTCACAAAGTTCCGTTAGGAGTTCCACGTCGCAACCTCCCTTATAAATAAAAATCCCAGATTTCTCTTGGCACAATTCGTAAGACTCATATTCAAGCTTGTTTGTTCTTTCTTTTACCCCTTCGCTCTCCCTTGCTGCCTCTCTCCCTCAGCTCCATTTTTGCTCCATAAGAGCAAAATTTAAGGTGAAGTATTTGTTGGTTTTGTGACTGTTTTATGTTAGCTTTTATTTTATATTTTTGTTATTATTAACTGTTATTTTTTTTTTACATATCTAACATTGATTTATAAGAAGTTCCATTGGAAGTTTTAAGAGTTAACTCAAAGGTATTTCAGCAATTCAATTTGTTTATATTTATTGTGTATTGAGTTGTAGTGGTTGAAAACTTTGAGAGTTAGGTTAGAAAATTTTAGATTTTAGAAGCTTTAAGGTATTTGGAAGTTTTGAGAATTTTAGATTTTAGAAAATTTTAGATTTTGGTGATATATGTATTGTGTTGGTTGTTGTTGAAAGCAAAAATAAAAATAATATGTTATGTGTCTTTTAATTAAAAAAACAGAATATTTTTTTATAAGGAATTAAAAAAATAGAATATTTATTAGAAAAAAAAATAATATATTAGAATTCTTAGTAACGTGTTATGTGAGCTACACAATTTATAATGTATGAATAATATATTATTCAGTGGTTGAATAAAAATACATATATCTACCAGTAATGTGTTATTTTAGTTTTAGTAAATCAATTAATATAATAATTCTAATAGAATATATTATTTTAATAAAAATAATAAAATATTAATGAATACGTGTTATGTGAATATAATAGAATATATGTAACGTGTTATGTGAATATATTAGAATTAATAAAAATAATAAAAATAATATGTTATGTGATATTAGTGATCAAGATTTTTAAAACATAATATTTTAAAAATAATATGTTATGTGATATTAGTGAATATATTAGAATTAATAAAAATAATAAAAATAATATGTTAACGTGTTATTTTAGTGATCCAGATTTTTAAAACATAACATTTTAGTATTTTAATGATTATATATTATTTTACTGAATATATATTATATTTTAAAAATATATAGTGAATATATATTATACTTGAATGAATATATTATACTTTAAAAATAATAAATATATATTATACTTTAAAAATAATGAATTTATATTATTTTAGTGAACATATTTTATTAGGTTGGTGTCGAAATAGAAAAAATAGATTTAAATTACATATTTTATTAAAATGATATATAATGATAGTACAAATAAATGTGCAGTATGGAGTATTTTCGTTACTATCGTAGTTGGATGTACGATAGAACGTTACCAGACAAACGTGGAGTTACACCAAATTTTGAGGAAGGAGTTAAGGGGTTTATCACGTGGGCATTTGCACAAGAATGTTGTCGACGTGAAGGAGGAGTGAGATGTCCTTGTCTTAAATGTGAATGTAGATCTATAATTAGTGACCCAGAGGAAGTAGAACGTCATTTGAAGAGGAAGGGTTTCATTAATAATTATTGGGTTTGGACATATAATGGAGAACAACTGCCGAGTAACGTATATTCAGAGACAACTAATACACACGCATCAAGCAGTCGATCACATATGGAATCTGATGAACAATTTAATCTGATCAATGAAATGGTTGGAAATGCATTTGGAGTAAATGTGACATATGATGAACCTCAGGATTTTGATGGGGAAGAGTTGCCGAATGAGGAAGCACAAAGATTTTATCAATTGTTGAAAGAAATGAATACACCGTTGTTTGAGGGGTCAGCAGATTCAAAATTATCAATGTGTGTGAGATTATTGGCCGCAAAGTCAAATTGGAATGTTCCTGATCAGTGTTTGGAATACTTTGCAAAAATGATGTTGGATGCGACTCCTACAAAAGACAACTTGCCTACAAGCTATTATGATGCAAAGAGGTTGGTGTCAAAGTTGGGTGTAGAAGTACGAAAGATTGATTGTTGCATAAATGGATGTATGTTGTTTTATGACAATGAGTTTGGTATTAATGATAAGGCGCTGGAGGAATGTAAGTTCTATAAGAGTCCGAGATATCAAGTTCGTAGTAAAGCCATTAACCGTAAACAAAAACGTGTAGCAGTGAAGTCCATGTTTTATTTGCCGATAATACCAAGGTTAAAAAGATTGTTTGCTTCAATGCATACTGCAAGTCAAATGACATGGCATCATACAAACAAAACATGTTCAGGAATTATGCGACATCCATCTGACAGTGAGGCATGGAAACATTTTGATAGGGTACATTCTGATTTTGCTGCAGAACCTAGAAATGTCAGGCTCGGACTGTGCTCTGATGGTTTTACTCCATACGTCCAAGCATCTGCAATTGCATATTCCTGTTGGCCAGTTATCGTAACCCCTTACAACCTCCCTCCTGAGATGTGCATGACAAAACCATACATTTTTTTGACTTGCCTCATTCCAGGGCCATCAAGTCCTAAATCCGGAATCGACGTTTATTTGCAACCTTTAATAGATGATTTGAAGAGGTTGTGGATTGGAGAATGGACCTATGATATATCTCGCAAACAAAACTTTACTTTGCGAGCTGCCTTGTTGTGGACTATTAATGACTTTCCCGCTTATGGAATGTTATCTGGTTGGGGCACGCATGAAAAAATGGGATGTCCACATTGCATGGAATTTACAAAGGCTTTTACTTTGGAATTTGGAGGGAAAAGTTCGTGGTTTGACTCTCACCGCAGATTCCTACCACGAGACCATGTATTTAGAAGAAATAAGACTGATTTCAAAAAAGATGTACGAGTAAAAGATTTGCCTCCTCCGCGATTTTCACCAGAGGAAATATGGAATCGATTTTCTGAACTGCCAAAATTTACAGATTACGGTGAAGCATGCAAAATTGAAGGATATGGGGTCAAACACAATTGGACAAAAAGAAGTATATTTTGGGACCTCCCATATTGGAAATATAATTTATTGCAACATAATCTTGATGTTATGCATATTGAAAAGAATTTCTTTGATAATATATTTAACACAGTGATGGATGTTCAAGGCAAAACAAAGGATAATGAGAAGGCTAGAAGGGACATGGAAATTTTGTGTGATAGAAAAGAGTTGGAGTTGAAGCCTCGGCCTAATGGAAAATTATTAAAACCTAAGGCATGTTACAGTCTAACTTCCCAAGATGCTAAAGCGGTTTGTCGATGGTTAAATGAATTGAGAATGCCAGATGGTTATGCTTCAAATTTAGCAAGGTCTGCTGACACCAAAACTGGGAAGTTGCATGGAATGAAAAGTCATGATTGTCATGTTTTCATGGAACGATTGCTTCCAATTGCGTTCAGTTCACTACCCAACCATGTGCTATTTCCGCTAACTAAAATAAGTCAATTTTTCAGAGATATTTGTGCGTCAACTTTAAGAGTCGAGAGCATCATTAAGTTGGACCAAAATATTCCAGTTATTCTATGCAAGTTGGAACACGTTTTTCTACCTGGTTTTTTCGATTCTATGGAGCATCTACCTGTGCATCTTGCATATGAAGCCTATCTTGGTGGCCCCGTTCAATACAGGTGGATGTATCCCTTTGAAAGATTCATGGGTGATTCAAAGCGATCAGTGAAAAATAAAGCTAAAGTTGAATGATCAATATGTGCACATTATTTGCATCGGGAAACATCACATTTTTGCAGTCATTATTTCAATCATTTGATGTTAACTCCAAGAATCATAAGGAATGAATTTGATGTTAACAAAAGAAGTCAGTTTACCTTGTCAATCTTCGGTCTTCCCGGTCGCCCCTCTGGAAAGGAGAATGTGCATTGGTTGACCCAAAAAGAATTGCAATCTGCACACGTTCATGTTCTTATTAACTGTATTGAAGTTAGGCCATATCTTGAGTAAGTATACCCCTAACGTAACTACTTATCTGGATTTACAAATTGAATTATTACATTCTAACTAAAAATGTGTTTCTTTATAGGGCATTTAACGCCTCCTATTTTCAAAGCACCGGTGAACAACCAACTACCGGTCAAATACATGCATCTTTTCCAGCATGGTTCAAGGATCAATTGTCATGCATTGTTGCACTGACTCAAGAAATACTTCATTTGCGTAACTTATCTAGAGGGTCTGTTCAAAGAGCAATTGAATGGCACACATACTTTGTGAATGGCTATAAATTTCAAACCCAGGCATGGACAGAAGGGAAAAAAACCATAAATAGTGGTGTATTTGTTAAAGGAGTTATAGATGGTGGTGAAGATGACTTCTATGGCGTTGTTACGCATATTTATGAGTTGGCATACAATTACTTAGACTCGGAAAATAGAGTTGTCTTGTTTTATTTTGATTGGTATGATCCATCTACCAGGGGCACAAAAATAGATAAGAAATATAACACTGTTGATATTCGAATGGACAGAAGGTACAAAGAGTATGACCCTTTCATAATGTCACATATCGTTAAACAAGTTTATTATGTTTTGTACCCTTCAATTCATTCACGTAAATGTGGATGGTGTGTTGTAATCAAAACAAAACCATTGGGTCATATTGAAACTGAGGATCTAGTGGAAGATGTTGCTTACCAAGACCATGAAATTTCTCAAATTAATGATGTGGTTGAAGTTGAAGAAATTACAAATTTGTGTGATACATTGGCTGAGGGTCATCAAATTGATGCATCTGTTTTGTTGGTAGATAATAATGTGGACGAAGAACATGAAGATATTGGATCTGAGGACATTATTGGATCAGACGATGAAAATAATATGGCCGAAGAGCATGAAGAGTTTGAATAGATAGTTTTATATGTGTTATGACAATTTTTATTAATGTATTATTTGTTTTATATGAATGCAAATGATTTTTACGTATGTATATTGATTTATTTACGTATTATTTATTTACGAAGAGCATGAAGAGTCTTGATTTATTTACGTATTATTTATTTATTGATAACTATTTCAAAATAGATACAATGCCACCCCGAACTAACAAGGGTAAGGCTAAGGAGACCCAACCCCGTTCGAGAGCCAGAGTATGTGAGGTACTGCCCTCGCCTATGTATGCTTCTCACCCACAGTCTCAAGCAGATCTAATGTCCGCAGACACTTCACAACCATTTACGACATTACTCTCCTCCTCCCAAACGGTTCCATCTGGGAATCCATCGTTTATTAGTCCGTTTGGGGGATCTTTCATGCATCCGCTTGGGGGATCTAATTTTCCCCATGTACCATCTACGTTTACGCAGCAGTCTGGGGGATCTAGTTTTCCTGGGGGAGCTAGTTTTCTTCCTCAGCAATATTCCTACACGCCGCAGCCTGGGGGATCTAGTTTTCCTCAGCAGACTCACTTCACACAGTGATGACGAGAAAACGCATCGATTATATCGCTAGATTTCATTGACGTTTTATCGCGCATTCACCATTTTGACGCTCGATTTCTCGAGTTTTTCTTACTATTTTGCAGGTACATCGTTATGTGAGGCCGAATCATGAATTAAGAAGAAAGGAACGAAAGAAACCACAAGAAATGAAGCAAGACAGAAGCCTGCAAAAAGTCTGCATAATTTGTTACGGCCACGGTCGTTACAAGGGTGTCACGACCGTGACACCTTACTTTGGGCCATCACGACCGTGAGGAAGCAGTCACGACCGTGACACTTGAAATCATCAAATAACGAGCGTGAAGACCTTGTCACGCCCGTGACAAGGATAAAACTTGGTTTTGACTCAGACTACGTCAAGCCACCACTGAAGACCACTCCTCCTAGTAATTCTCCTCAAGGCAGCACGTGAGGACGACTTCTCCCATTTTTGCTGCCACTTTCCAACATTTTCTCAACCACTTCAGCAAAGCCCAAGAAGCAAAAGACCAAGGCACCAGGCCATTGGAAGCTCTATAAATAGTACCAGCTCAGGAGAACTCAAGGACAGACTTCATTATCCAAATTTCCTGCGGAAGCTCTGCCGAATTACCTTACCACCAGAATTATTATTCTAGCATTATTTTATTTCCTGTCTTGTTTTATTTGTATCCAAACCAACCGTGTAACAATTTCCAACATTAGGGAATTGTTATACTTTTATTTGTTTCCAGCCTTCAGCATTCGTTTTAATTTTTATTTCCGCCTACTCCAAGCCTTCCGGTCTGTGGAAGAAGGAGTCTACTCAGATATTTGTTAATCAGGTTTTTCAATTATTGCAATTTAATTTATTTATAATGTCTATTTATTTTTCTGCTGCCATTAGTAAGTTATTATTTAACTCTGTGTCTGATTCAACCTCGATGAGTAGCTAAATACCTTAGGGCGGTATGTAGTTATAACCAACCTAACCGGTAAAATATAACCATGGGCTAAAATAATTAATCACTTAACATTCTGGCTGATGCTTTTTAATTGAATTCGACCTTTTCGTTACGAGAGTAAGAAAAGGGTATTAGGTTGGGTCAAGACCACGAGAGTGTGAGATCTTAACCAGATAGCTAAAGTTAGGCATTTAAATTAAATACAACGAGAGCACTTTAAGATAAATTAGAATTATTTAGTTTCCAAAAATTACCTCTAAACACTTATGGGCTAGCGAGAGCAGGCATAGGGCTTTAGGGATAAGATCTGATTCAAGACCACGAGAGTGTGAGCTGAGGGTATTTAAACTAGTAATCTCTACCGAATAGGTTAAGTGAACATCTTTATAAGCCTAGGTTAGATTGACCCACCTAAGTTAGTATAATTACATACCGACCGTCTTAGTATTATTTTATTAAAAACTTAAATTTAATTCCGCCTTCAATAGTCTTAGAAAACCAACAACAATCGTGACAACTATTCGCCTTAGCTAAACTAGAAGTTCATCTAGCACTAAGTAACGATAGAATCCCTGTGGATCGATAATCTTAAATATTACTTCGATAGGCTGTGCACTTGCAGTAAGATACCGCTAGACGCATAAGTAGACACGTCTTTAGCCCATCAAGTTTTTGGCGCCGTTGCCGGGGATTCCTTAATTTAGTTACTAGTGCACTTAGGTAGCATTGTCTAGACTAAGGTATCAACTATTTAATTTAATCTAATCTCCGAGTGTATGCCAAGTACTCGCTCTAAAAGCGAAGACTTGCAACCTCTAATCCCTGAATCGGAACGCTTCTTACACGTAAGAAGACGTATACTCGATTTCAAAAATAATTCCAACATTCCAGATCTTCAATTAGATCCGCCTGAACCAGTCGTAAAATCAGAAAACGCAGGAATGGCTGAAGAACAAACTCATCCACTCAAGTATTACGCTAATCCTTCGCAAGGTGAACCGCATTCAAGCATTGCAGCACCGGCTATCAACCGAAATGATTTTGAACTAAAACCATCATTGATATCAGCCGTGCAACAAAATCAATTCGCCGGAAATCCTACCGAGGATCCGAATCTTCATCTTTCGATCTTTGTGCAATATGCAGATACCGTAAAAGCCAATGGAGTTACCCAAGAAGCTATTAGACTACGTTTATTTCCTTTTTCGCTTCGAGACAGAGCAAGAGCATGGCTTCAATCTCTGCCTTCGAACTCAGTAACTACGTGGGAACAACTTAAGAAAGTTTTCTTGAACAGGTATTTTCCACCTAGCAAGACAGCTATGCTGAGAGCTCAGATCAACGGATTTAAGCAAAGAGAAAGTGAATCATTATTCGAAGCTTGGGAACGCTATAAGGATCTACTTAGGCTTTGTCCACATCATGGATTAGTAGAATGGATGGTCATCCATACCTTCTATAATGGACTCTTGTACAATACAAGAATGACAATTGACGCTGCCGCGGGTGGTGCATTGATGGACAAAGAATATAATGATGCCTATGCACTTATCGAAAGTATGGCTCAGAATCATTTCCTTTGGGGAAGCGAGAGAGTCGCAACTGAGAAACCAACAAAGGGAGTTATGTACGAAGTAAGTAGTATGGACCAAGTCAATGCGAAGTTTGACCAATTAAGCCAAAAGATCGATAACTTGGCCATAACACCTGCAGCCACCGTGGCTGCAGTAACACCTAACTGTGAGTTATGTGGAGTCCCAGGACACGAAGTCTCTGATTGTCAACTATTGGCAGGAACTCCCACTGATCAAGTGAATTATGCTCAAGGAAACCCTTACTCAAACACATACAACCCAGGTTGGAAGAATCATCCGAATTTCTCCTATAAGAATAACAATGCTTATTACGCACCAGGTCAAGCACCAGCTACATCACCAGGATATCAAAAGACTGCTCCTAATATCCCTAGAAAATCGAACCTTGAATTGATGATGGAGAGCTTTATAGCTAGCCAATCTCAGACAAACAAGGACTTCTTAAACCAAAACATTCACACTAGTGAGCAGATTAAACAATTAGTGAGCAAAGTAGATGCATTAGCTACACATAACAAAATGCTTGAAACTCAGATTTCACAAGTAGCTCAACAACAAGCACCTACTGCTGCACCAGCTGGAGTATTCCCTGGACAACCTCAACCTAATCCGAAAGGACATGCCAACGCCGTAATATTAAGAAGTGGCAAGGAACTTGACGGACCTACCGATCCAAGACTTGACAATCCAGCCATGTACCAAAAATCGGATAAACCGACTGAAGTGGTGAATGATCCAGAAGAAAAGGAAGATGAAAGTCAAGAGGTAGTGGAGAAAGAACAACCTTATGTGCCTCCACCACCCTATAAACCACCAATTCCGTACCCTCAAAGATTAATAAGTTCCAAGACGACGGGTCAATTTAAGAAATTTGTCGAACTTCTGAAACAGTTGAATATTACTATTCCGTTTACAGAAGCAATTACCCAAATACCCTCGTACGCCAAGTTTTTAAAAGAAATCTTATCCAATAAGAAAAAGATAGAGGATAACGGAACAGTTACACTTACTGCCGAGTGTAGCGCCATAATTCAAAATAATATGCCTCCTAAGCTAAAAGATCCAGGAAGTTTCTCTATACCCTGTGTAATAGGAAAATTCGTCATTGACAAAGCTCTATGCGATTTAGGAGCCAGTATCAGTGTTATGCCCTTAACGATTTGCAAAAGGCTAGACATGGGAGACCTAAGACCAACTAAAATGTCTGTTCAACTAGCCGATCGCTCTGTTAAATATCCTGTAGGCATACTAGAAAACGTCCCAGTACGTATAGGACAATTCTACATTCCTACTGATTTTATAATCATGGACATCTCTGAAGACTCCACTACGCCTATCATACTAGGAAGACCATTCTTAGCTACCGCCGGAGCTATAATAGACATAAAAAGAGGAAAGCTAACCATTGAAGTAGGTGAAGAGAAAGTCGAATTTGTTTTAACGCAATTCTTACAATCACCAGCTATAGAGGATACATGCTATCTAATGGACGTAATTGACGAATGTGTAAGAGAAATGGAACTGGAGGAGACCACTTACTCTGAAATAATGAAAATTCAAATCCCTCCAATTCTCGAAGATGATAATTGGCAAAGGCCGTATCAGGATGATAGTCTAAGCGAAAGTTTAGCACTTACACCGGATCCCATGCCAAGTAAAGATAAACCTACATTAGGATTGAAAACCTTACCTAACAACCTAAGATACGAATTCTTAGACGTTGAATGTAAAAGACCAGTTATAGTAAATTCCAGTTTAGGAACCACAGAGACAAAGAAACTTTTAGATGTCTTGAAGAAATATCCAACTGCATTAGGATATAACATATCTGATCTCAAAGGAATATGTCCTTCAGTTTGCATGCATCGCATTCTGCTTGAAGAAGACTGCAGAACCTCCAGAGAATCTCAGAGAAGAATTAACCCAACCCTTAGCACTGTAGTAAAGGAAGAAGTCAAGAAACTATTAGATGCCGGGATAATATACCCAATCTCTGATAGTGAATGGGTTAGTCCAATACATGTAGTGCCAAAGAAAGGAGGTATCACTGTTGTGAAAAACACTCAAGGCGAATCGATATCGCAAAGAGTAGTGACGGGATATAGAGTGTGCATAGATTATCGTAAACTAAACAAAGCCACTCGAAAAGATCATTTCCCACTACCTTTCATAGATCAAATGTTAGAACGATTAGCCAAGCATTCTTACTTCTGTTATCTTGACGGTTACTCGGGATTTTTCCAAATCCCTATCCATCCTAATGATCAAGAGAAGACTACATTCACATGTCCTTATGGAACGTTCGCTTATAGGCGAATGCCTTTTGGATTGTGCAACGCTCCTGCAACCTTTCAAAGATGTATGATGTCAATCTTCGCAGATTTTATAGACAACATCATGGAAGTGTTCATGGACGACTTCTCTGTATGCGGGCAAAGTTTTGAAGGATGCTTATCGAACTTAGAAATGGTGTTAGAGAGATGTGTAAAAGTGAATCTCGTGCTTAACTGGGAGAAATGTCATTTTATGGTCAACGAAGGAATAGTATTAGGTCATGTAATATCAGACAAGGGAATTGAAGTTGATAAGGCTAAGATTGAAGTAATAAAGGACCTTCAACCCCCTAAAACCGTTCGAGAAATACGAAGCTTTTTAGGACACGCCGGTTTTTACCGACGATTCATCAAAGATTTCTCGAAAATTACTAAACCTCTTACTGGTTTATTAATGAAAGACGCTGAGTTCATATTCAATGAAGATTGTCTTAAAGCATTCGAAACTCTAAAAACAGCCCTCATCACCGCACCAATCATGCAACCCCCTGACTGGAGATTACCTTTTGAAATCATGTGCGATGCGAGTGACTATGCTGTGGGCGCAGTCCTGGGTCAGAGAAAAGAAAAGAAACTCCATGCGATTTACTATGCGAGTAGAACCTTGGATTCTGCCCAGATGAACTACGCCACTACAGAAAAAGAATTGCTAGCAGTTGTCTTTGCGCTTGACAAATTCCGCTCTTACCTAGTTGGAGCGAAAATAATCATTTACACAGACCACGCTGCTATCCGATATCTATTAACTAAGAAGGATGCTAAGCCAAGACTCTTAAGATGGATTTTACTCCTACAAGAGTTTGATCTAGAAATAAAAGACAAAAAAGGTACTGAAAACGTCGTAGCGAACCATTTATCTAGAATAGAAGGTATTAAACCCGAACAAGTGCCGATTAACGATGATTTTCCGTATGAACAGCTGATAGCACAAATAGGAAGCGACCTAGCGAAGTTAGATATAGATGAACCAGAACCCGTGGAAATAATACAGACAACTGTAGGACTGCCGTGGTACGCTGACATTGTCAACTACCTAGCCGCAGGAGCTCTTCCACCCGATCTAACCTATCAGCAGAAAAAGAAGTTCCTTCATAACCTGAAACAGTACTATTGGGATGAACCATTACTGTTCAAAAGAGGACCAGATGGAATCTTTCGCCGATGTATTCCCGAAGAAGAAATAGAAGATGTCATTGCCCAATGTCATTCATCTCCTTATGGTGGACATGCGAGCACTTCCAAGACTTGTGCAAAAATCTTGCAAGCCGGCTTATACTGGCCTAATCTATGGAAGGATGTCCACATCGCTGTTATAAGTTGCGATCGGTGTCAACGCACCGGCAATATTTCAAGAAGAGATGAAATGCCCCAAAAGGGAATTTTGGAAGTAGAAATCTTCGACGTCTGGGGAATAGATTTCATGGGACCATTCCCATCATCTTTCGGTAATAATTACATACTCGTAGCTGTTGATTATGTCTCGAAATGGATTGAAGCCATAGCTTCTCCTACAAACGATGCACGAGTAGTAATAAAGCTTTTCAAAAACATAATCTTTCCCAGATTTGGTGTACCTCGACTCGTCATAAGTGACGGTGGCTCACACTTCATTTCAAAAATCTTTGACAAATTACTATCTAAGTATGGAGTGAGACACCGTGTGGCTACACCATATCACCCACAAACAAGTGGACAGGTCGAAGTCTCAAACCGAGAGATTAAACAAATCTTAGAAAAGACTGTCGCCACATCTCGGAAAGATTGGTCATCTAAACTTAATGAAGCTCTATGGGCTTATAGGACCGCTTACAAGACTCCCATAGGTACTACACCTTTCAAACTCGTTTATGGAAAATCTTGTCACCTCCCAGTAGAACTAGAACACAAAGCTTATTGGGCGATCAAAACTCTCAATATGAACTATAGTGCTGCAGGAGAAAAGCGAATCCTAGACGTTAATGAATTAGAAGAATTAAGGTTAGATGCATATGAAAATGCTAAGCTATATAAGGAAAGAACCAAGCGATGGCATGATAAACGCCTATCTAAGAAAGAATTCAGTATGGGAGACGTTGTACTCCTCTTTAATTCAAGACTTAGGCTCTTTCCTGGAAAATTAAAGTCTAGATGGTCAGGACCCTTTGATATAACTAAAGTATTCCCAAGTGGAGCAATAGAAATCAAGGGTAGGAACAATGAACCATTCATAGTAAACGGACAGCGCCTAAAACATTATCATAAAGTCGAAAATAGAGACTATACGAATGATCTAAAACTTTTGAAATTGTTCGCTAATTCCCCTGATTAGTCTAAACCTCAGCGTTACGTCAGGCTTTTGACAATAAAAACAGCGCTTAGTGGGAGGCAACCCATTCACTTATTTACCTATTTTAAACTATTCTTTCCTTTTTGAGCATTTTTAATTATCGTTATTACTATTTGTTTAAATTGTTTTGTTAGTTTTATTCTACATTACTATTATCGCCATTACATTTTACCATTTCATTTTCTTATTTTTATCCTAAATCACTTTTTACAGATTTTCTAAAGTCTTTTCCACTGAATTGTTTCCACCGTATTTTCACTGACCATGGCTAACCAACCTATTAACTATATGGAAACCAAATTTAGAGGTAGGAACCAAAAAATAAAGTTCGAAGAGTTATCACAGAGGCAAATGGATTTGACCCTGTACCCAAATGAAAAGACTATGGAAACCTTAGGTATACATGATAGCGTGATATACCTGTTCAACCGACTCGGATGGGAGAATGCAATGATCCAACACAAGTTTGCGACTTACCGAGAGCTCACCCTTGAGTTCCTTAGTTCCCTACTTTACCTACCTGAGCGCGGTTTTGGGTCTAGGAAAGGATTCATTAGTTTCCGCCTATTTGGAATAGAATACGACTTTAACCATAAAGAACTAGCTGACCTGTTAGGATTCCCTAGTGGACCTTTTGCCTATACTACCACACAGGTAGAATTGATGGATGTGGAGCTAGATTTCTTTTGGGGAACTCTTACCGGAAACTACCACCCTGAACCAAATGACATGAACAATGATGAGATCCATAATCCTGCCCTCCGTTACTTCCACAAATTCCTCGCCCATACCTTCTTTGGAAAAGAAGAAAATATTACCGGAGTCTCTAAGGATGAATTATTTATTATGTCATGTTTCAATACTGGACAATGTGTTAATGGTGTACCTTTCATGATGCAAACCTTCACCCGCATCCAAGAAGAACCTGAATTACCTATAGTGGTAGGAGGTCTTGTAACCATGATTGCTGATGCCTTAGGACTTAGGTACCAACTGGACAGGTGCACCCGTCTGGGAACCATCCGCCTAATGAATCTTAAATTCTGCTTCAATAGACATATCATAAGGAATTTAGGACGCCCACCTTTTGAGTACCTGATCCGGAACGAAGTAGTCACCCTGTTCACATTGCCCAATCATGCTAAAGTAAGTGTTCATAATAAGGATAATTGGCTTTATGAGCTAAACCCACCTGATTATCCAGCCACTCCTGAAACACCTCAGTCTCACAGGATAACAGATGATATAATGACCGCTGTTGAAACTGACCCCGAGACACCTCCTGGATACCATGACACTGACCCGACTGACAAAGTTCATGAAACCCCTGGAGCGAATCACGGAGAGTACGCTAACAACTTACAAAACATCATGCACACTCTCAATGCCTATCAGACTGACATTAATCTATTCAGAGAAGACATTAAGAGTATGCGATTGGACATCGTGGGATTGACTGACATGGCCTGCGAACAATTCTATCATTTGGACTCCGCCATCGAAGACTTGAAGAAACGCCTTTGAACCGGCTATCAGTGATTTAGTTTATTAATTTTTTCTCATTATTTTTTCTCATTATTTTCATTTCCAGTTAAATTTATCTTTCGCAACGATTTCATAACATAATTTGAGTTTATGTAATTTCAAATTTTCCTTATGCCATGCACCTTTTATTTCAATTATTTCTTCATTTGTAGCAGCTTATATAATTCTTCTACTTTTTCTATACACTGTGTGACCATATACTGTATGACTACATTATTTTATCTTAGGTTCGTATACTACTGTGTTGCAAATGCTATATAATATGGTGTGTGTTAATATAAGTGCTACTAAATAAAATAAATTATTATTAATTTATAAATAACGTGAGACAATGTGCTTTTCTGGGAATTATTCAGCACAACACACCCTCACGGTCGTCACACCCCACTTACGATCGTGACGTGCTCATTTAGCGTGTCACGACCGTCACGCCTATGTCACGACCGTGACGACCTCTATTACAGAGATCGTGAGAAACAGAACTGTTTCTCATCGTGTCCACTCTTCTTCTCCATCCATAACCTACCCAAAATATTACCCACTCATTCCAAAACCGCCATAACCCCTCCACTACCCCATTAATCCACCATTACCATCAACCATTTCATTTCAACTGTCCCGTATTTAACCCGAACATCAATCTCCCTCATTCTACCACTCTCCTCCCAAAACCTCACAAAATCCTTCCACCCTCACTCTTCACTCTTGCATGTTATGGATTCCATCATTTTCAGAGAAGGAGACGCCGGCATCACACAGAGAGACCGTTTCGTCCGCTTCCAGAACCGCGGTCTGCAACCCACCCGGTACATTTCCACTGACTGTCTGCAAGAACTCGGTATGCTGACCAGCGTTCAAAGCCTACTGCAGAAGGTCGGCCTGTGGGACCTCTATCGTCAGCCACAACCTACTTTCGAACTTCTGACGCTGGAGTTCCTCAGCTCTTACAGCTACATCACCTCTCATGGTTCTCAGAGTCAGCTTACCGGCATCGTAACATTCAGACTGCTTGGCCGGGAGTTCAACCTCACACAAACCAGGATCGCCGAGCTGTTAGGTTTCGAGCACGGCACCGAAGCCCACCGTCGCGTGCCCGACAACTTCAGTGAACAAGCATTCACACTGTGGCACGACCTTACCAACACCCGTGCGACCACCTTCCAGAGCCTCAACGCCACACACATCCACAACCCGGCTATCCGCTACTTTCACCGGGTCATCTGCAACACAATCTTTGCTAGAGAGAGCAACCACAAGCTCAACTCAAAGGAGCTTCTGTTTTTATACTGTGCCCTTCATGACGAGCCAATCAACGCTGCCCCCTTTATGCTCTACCACATCCAGGCCATCGCGCACCGAGGCTCATCCCCGTTCTTCATTGGCGGCATTGTCACCACCCTCGCCATTCAGCTGGGGCTTGGTGACGCGCTCGCTGATCTGCCGCACCTCGCCGCCGATTTCCTGACCATGAGCTACTGCCGGTCCGCCCACCTGATCGCGCAGCGAGAGGATGGCAGGTACAGTCCTGTTGTCAATGGCACCGTTTTCCACCACATCACTCTGCCGTCCCGTACACGCATCGACCCAGCAAACCGAGCCAACTGGCTCTTTTCCTTACCAGCTGCTGCGGATCACGCCCCGGTACATGATGATCAGCCAGACGCCCCAGTGGACGAGATGCAGGACGCCATGGATGCAGCTGAGCATGTCCAGGACATCCCCGAGACTTCCACCCGACAGCAGGCGGCTCCCGCCGTCACACTTGAGGACGTCCTACTTGCGATTCATCAGCAGAACCTGATGAACGCAGCACTAGAGCGTCAGCAGAAGGCACAATATGACGCTTTACTCGGCACTATTGCTGCCAACCATGAGGCCACTAATGAGCGGTTTGGAGAACTTTTCGGAGAGCTTGAGGCGCTCCGCATCAGCATTACTGCTACCTCCGGCACCGGCTCTGATCCCGACGCGACTCCCTCCAGACGCCGCTCTCGCACCAGAGGCCGAGCCCGCGGTCCTCAGCAGCAGTAGTTTACTTTTATGTTGTGTTTTTCAGTTTTAGTCTTGTACTGTATTTGTACCGCATTTATATCACAACATTGAGGGCAATGTCTGATATAGTGTGGGAGAGGTACTTTTCATTTCAGTGTACTTTCAATTACGTTGTATTCCTTTTAGCAAATCAATGAAATGAGCAAATCTGTGCGTTATTTTCTTTAATATCGAGCTTTCCCCGATTATTAAGCCATACTAGAAAAATCTTTAATTACTCGCATTACCCGACTTACCACCGAATGGTTCGTAATTACGAAGCCAGGAACGATTAAACAAGACCAATACAATCTTGACATCTTCGACCCCCTGCTTAAGAAATTCCATCCCGATCACCATTGCGAGTGCACCTTTAGTTTCAGTTCAAAAGTAACCCCCAGTAGTTTATACTAGCAGTCAGCACCGTCTGAACACAAACCACGTGGGGAGCCGATGAATATAAGCGTTTGATGCCTAATCAATAATGATCCTTCGTATCTCAATGCAAAATGAAAAGAGATTGCACCAAAGTACACGGTCGCAGATAAGAAACGAGAAATATGAGAAGGACTCCGTTTCGGGTTGGTTCAGAGGTACTGGTTCTGAACTCGGTAGGGCGTGCTACGGCTCGATCCCCCACAACCTCCGCATCGGATAAAACATGAAGGGTTACCACACTCGTGTACCAGACCCCGTGCAAAAAAAGGATCAAAATCGCTAACCGGCTACTCCACTACGTGCGTGCGAAGGCAAAGGGCTTAATGTGACTGCGCTAGAACGAAACCGGGTGAAACAAGATCGAAAAACTCTAGGTGAAATCGTAATGTGACTGCCGATTGTTTCGCTTGACGGGAAGTCGACGACATAGCTTGTTGCTTGTGTCATTAGAGTATCGGTAGTGTTCTATCAAAGTACCGGACTATCCGACAAAACGATCCACCGGACGGTTTGTTATGAGTATGCGCGAATAAAATCTTGTCCGCCGATTTTCAACCGACTATTTGCTTGAGGACAAGCAAAGGTTTAAGTTTGGGGAAGTTTGATGACGAGAAAACGCATCGATTATATCGCTAGATTTCATTGACGTTTTATCGCGCATTCACCATTTTGACGCTCGATTTCTCGAGTTTTTCTTACTATTTTGCAGGTACATCGTTATGTGAGGCCGAATCATGAATTAAGAAGAAAGGAACGAAAGAAACCACGAGAAATGAAGCAAGACAGAAGCCTGCAAAAAGTCTGCATAATTTGTTACGGCCACGGTCGTTACAAGGGTGTCACGACCGTGACACCTTACTTTGGGCCATCACGACCGTGAGGAAGCAGTCACGACCGTGACACTTGAAATCATCAAATAACGAGCGTGAAGACCTTGTCACGCCCGTGACAAGGATAAAACTTGGTTTTGACTCAGACTACGTCAAGCCACCACTGAAGACCACTCCTCCTAGTAATTCTCCTCAAGGCAGCACGTGAGGACGACTTCTCCCATTTTTGCTGCCACTTTCCAACATTTTCTCAACCACTTCAGCAAAGCCCAAGAAGCAAAAGACCAAGGCACCAGGCCATTGGAAGCTCTATAAATAGTACCAGCTCAGGAGAACTCAAGGACAGACTTCATTATCCAAATTTCCTGCGGAAGCTCTGCCGAATTACCTTACCACCAGAATTATTATTCTAGCATTATTTTATTTCCTGTCTTGTTTTATTTGTATCCAAACCAACCGTGTAACAATTTCCAACATTAGGGAATTGTTATACTTTTATTTGTTTCCAGCCTTGAGCATTCGTTTTAATTTTTATTTCCGCCTACTCCAAGCCTTCCGGTCTGTGGAAGAAGGAGTCTACTCAGATATTTGTTAATCAGGTTTTTCAATTATTGCAATTTAATTTATTTATAATGTCTATTTATTTTTCTGCTGCCATTAGTAAGTTATTATTTAACTCTGTGTCTGATTCAACCTCGATGAGTAGCTAAATACCTTAGGGCGGTATGTAGTTATAACCAACCTAACCGGTAAAATATAACCATGGGCTAAGAAAAGGGTATTAGGTTGGGTCAAGACCACGAGAGTGTGAGATCTTAACCAGATAGCTAAAGTTAGGCATTTAAATTAAATACAGCGAGAGCGCTTTAAGATAAATTAGAATTATTTAGTTTCCAAAAATTACCTCTAAACACTTATGGGCTAGCGAGAGCAGGCATAGGGCTTTAGGGATAAGATCTGATTCAAGACCACGAGAGTGTGAGCTGAGGGTATTTAAACTAGTAATCTCTACCGAATAGGTTAAGTGAACATCTTTATAAGCCTAGGTTAGATTGACCCACCTAAGTTAGTATAATTACATACCGACTGTCTTAGTATTATTTTATTAAAAACTTAAATTTAATTCCGCCTTCAATAGTCTTAGAAAACCAACAACAATCGTGACAACTATTCGCCTTAGCTAAACTAGAAGTTCATCTAGCACTAAGTAACGATAGAATCCCTGTGGATCGATAATCTTAAATATTACTTCGATAGGCTGTGCACTTGCAGTAAGATACCGCTAGACGCATAAGTAGACACGTCTTTAGCCCATCACACAGCCTGGGGGATCTGTTTTTCCTCAGCAGTATTCCTTCATGCCGCAGCCTTCAGGATCTAGTTTTCCTCAGCCGACACCCTCCACGCACCAGCCAGAGGGATCTGCCTCTCGCATTCCACACCCCGCACATATACCTGCGCGTCAGCAGCAGGATGACCACACTGTTCAGGGGGATGACGATGTTCATGAGGAGCGGATAAATCATGTTGCAGAGGAGCTTTTGGTGGTTGAAGGACGACATCTGATTAGGCCTGAGGGATCTGGGTATGTTTTTAATTTATAATATTTATTTAGCTATATATTGTCATTTTATGTTTAATACTCATTCAAATTATTGTTGTTTAGTTTTGATCTATGTAGTCCTGCTGCTAAAGCTGTAAACTAGGTCATTCAATTGATGTATACAAAACTCATTAAGTCTTTCAGAGAGCTCCCAGATACTGAGAAAGATATATGGTTTGATAAATTCAAGGTAAATTGTATTTTTATTATAGTTATGCTATTTTATAACGATTTTTTGTTATATATATCTAACATTTTATTTGACTGTCATATAACTTGCAGGAAAGGTGTATTTGGCAGAAATTTGACGAGTACAAAATTAATTTTTTTTCCAGAAGTAAGGTATCTAGCAGATTATCTGACATGCTCAGGAATGCTAGACAATGTTGGGAAAGAGATCAAACTCGTCCTAACTGGATAGGCGAGGAAATATTTGGGGAACTTATTCAGTGGTGGAAGACAGAAGATTTTCAGAGAAGATCTGAACATGCTAAAAAGATGAGGGCATCTGAAGCAGGTGGCTGTCTTAGTACAGTTGGAAGTATCAGTATCGGCGAACATCGTCGATGAATGGTAATTATAACTATTTTTTAAGTTTTATTTTGTATTATTATATATTTAATTAAGCTTCATTATTTTAATTAGAAAAAGGATTTGGGGAGGGAGCCACGAATTAATGAGCTGTTTGTGAAGACTCGAACCAAAAAATCGGGGGACTTTGTTGACGGTCGTTCCAAATCAACCTTGGTAACTTGTTTATTATAGTTGAATTATTTTAATTTCATAATTACTATATAATTAAATTGTTTAAATTATATTTAATTTAATTTTTTTAATGTGTGTGTAGGAGTTGTACTAGACCTTGCTTGCCCAATTTCTAACTGAAAATCCTCAATATATGCCGATTGGGGATGCACCGCTTGATCCACGCGTTGATCTTTATATTTGGAATTTAACAGTAGACGAGAAGGGAGTCAATGGAAGTTTTTTTGGTCTTGGGACTTTGGCTGGCGATTATAGAAAAGGGGATGGAACTTTATTTCAAAGACTCGATGATGGGGAAGGAGGATCGCGTCCGGCAGAATTGACACCAGAAATATTGGCAACAGTGAGACAGTTAGCTCTATTTGAGGCGAGACGAGAGGCGGCCCTAAAGGCCGAAATGGAGGATATGAGAAATAGACAAAATGTTGAAATAGAGGAAATGAGGAAGCGACAATCAGACATGGAGGCACAAATGCGAAATTTTTTTGCCTCAAAATCAAATTATTCTGCCGAAGATGATGAAGAAGACGAAGATTTATCATTTAGTGACGATGAATAATTTTTTTTATTTTTGTCTATATTTGTGACGTGAATATTACGTGACAACTTTTATTATTATTATTTGTATTTGTGACGTGAATTTCATGTGACTAATTATGTATATATTTTTAATGTATATTATTTTAATTAAAAATTATTTTAATTTTAAATTTAATATTTAATATTTATTTTAATTTTAAAGTTGTTTTCAGTTAATAATATTTATTTTTTATTATTATTAAATTTTATAGTGAAGTGCATCCCATGTCACTAATTAGTGACGTGGGAATCACATGGGAAAAATATTTACTCAGTGTGAGTTTCCACGTGAAAACCAAGTCACTAATTAGTAATGTGGGAGTCACATGGGAAAATAATTCAACTTGTGTCAGATTCACGTGCAGACCAAATTGGTAAAGGTACATTCCCACATGAATTTCACGTCACTAATTAGTGACTGTTTTTCACGTGGGAAAAAATTCCCACCATTGCATTTCCGGCGTGTTTCTCCTACGTCGCAAGTACTGGTTAGTGAAGTGATTTTTTGCTTAGTGACGTGGGAATCACTTGGGAAAATGCAATGTTTCTTGTAGTGTATCTGTTCATGCTAAAAAAACCAAAAAGGTTGACTTCTTCACTATTTATCCGAAGAAATCCTTAGATGAATGGTTTTAAGTGTTTGTCTTGAGTTTTTCATGCCCCCTATTTATAGGTCTCCTTTCTCTGATATCTCTTCTAAAACTTCTCTCGCTTCCATCATAATTGTCTTATAATATTTGTCTCTTCAATGATTGTAACTATGCACATCATAATTATTCTTTCGTAACCGTGATAAGTGCTAAATTGTATTGATTTTGAGTGTAAATAATTGGCACTTATTGGTTTAATTCAACCAATAAACCTCAATTTTTGTGCATATGTTGTATAGTTTACGTTATAATGTATATGTTGCATATCATGTAAATATCATTGAGTTTAATTGTTATTCTCTCATTTTTGTAGGTAGACAAGCAATTATATTTTGTCATTGTCTTATATAGCATTGAATAAGCTTTTCAACGCTTCCGACCGTGCGTAAAACGGACTTACGGTTCAAAAGTTATGGTCAAAACAAGTGTTGGTTTGCTGTCATGTTCGCTAGGCAAATAGAAAGTTCCAAAAAGCGTGAAAAACACTGTTTTGGCAGTAGCGAAATAGGCATAAGTTTATCGTGCAAACGAGACTTCTCTAGGCGAACACGGAAACTATTTTTGCCTACTTACGCCATTTTTCAGCATTTTTTAGGTTATTTTGTTGGGGAACTTTTTATCCCAACTTCATCAAACACATTCTTTACTAGATTTAGCTTAGAAACAACATTGGAGGGTGCATCTTAACGATCCGGATTCGAATCCACTTTAACCAGAGTTGACAGACCGTGAGATTTGTGTTCTTCTTCCATCCTCTCTATGTATTTTTCATTTGTTAGGGTTTTGTATGTAAGTTTATCTTGATTGTATGTATATTTATGAATCTTTGTATAAAATCTCTTTTACAACTCTCTATCGATGATTATCTTGATTTTTACTTAATGGGTTTGGATTGGTATAGACATATACAATTCGAACTCGATCTAAGATGAAAATCGGTTAGATTCTAAACTCTAGACATAGATTTAGGACTAATATTCACGCGGGTATCGATTCTTAATGCTCCGTGTTGTCGAGTTGCATGAGACATCACCGAAGAGACGATACGGTTGATCTCTCGACTTTGCGTTAGACATAACCTCTGTTTTGAGTGATACGTGATGATATTTAGAGCGATTTAGGTTGCGTGCATTTGATCCATATATGTTTTAGTACATGATGGGTGGAACAAAATACAACTCCTGACGAGTTTTCTCATTTCTTAAGAATGTATTTATTTTCTTGTTTTATGTTTTTCCTTTTGCATTTTTATCCCAAACCATTTAAACCCAAGCTTAGAGACGTGTAAATTTTCGAACGACATTCTTTTCCTCGCACTGATCCCTGTGGAGACGATAAAACTGGGTACTTAATATTTTTGCTTGCTGATTTATCGCTCCAACAAAATGGCGTCGTTGCTGGGGATTGGTTTTGATATTGAATCGCAGTGCGGTAATTGTTAGCTTTTTAAGCTTTGTGTATACATGTTTATAGTTGTTTACCATAAGTGTTTATATATATATATATATATATATATATATATATATATATATATATATATATATATATATATATATATATATATATATATATATATATATATATATATATATATATATATATATATATATATATATATATATATATGTGTGTGTGTGTGTGTGTGTGTGTGTGTGTGTGTGTGTGTGTGTTTTCTATCATGTTTATGTGTTTGTGCATATTTTTGTTTTTGGTTTACATTTGCTCAAGTGTTGTGTAGGTTTATTTGGTAGTAGCAGGTGAACCAAGCAACATAAAGGAGCATATGCATAAATAAAGACGTCAAGCTTACGACGTGAAACAAGCGCTTGCTGGGAGGAAACGCAACGATTTTTTAGTTTGTATAGTTTATATTTACTAGTATAGTTAATATAAAGTGAATATGGATGGATTGTGTGAGAAAAAGAATATGAAAATCAGAGTTTTCCTGCCCGCGCTTAGCACGCGCAGAGGGCACTTAGCACACCTTATTTTGAAAAGACAAATCTCTCATTTTCCATCCACTTTCAACAATTTTGGTCTTTTTGTTTAGTTAGTTTTAATTCAATTTTGTTAGGTTGTTAGAATAATGTTTGTGTTTTCTCTCAAGTTTGTTTTTGATTAGCTTGAGCATGCATTTTGTGATTTTCCAAGTTTGATCGTTTCAACTTGTGAATATATGGTTTTGATATTGTTTGAAGTTAGTACCTTGCAACGTACTCATTTATCTCTTTCTAGAACATAATATGATTAAGAGACTTTTCATTTGTACAATTTTCATGTCATTCATTGTTTTGCCATACTTGTTCATTTTTGAATCACTTTAGAACAAAACATTTTTGTGAGGAGCTTTCCATTGTTTACTATATGCAGGAGACCAACATTCTTGTTTAACTCGGTTTTATTATGTTTAATCTTGTATTTGTGTTGATTTGTATGATAGCACTAAAATGATCAATTCATTTTGTTCGATTTTGAGCATACCCACTTGACCAAATAGTCAATCTGCCTTGTGAGTGAGTAAAAATTTGCTTACCCCCTTTGAGCCTTTGTTAGAATCCATGTTGGTGTGATGTTTATTTTTGCATGGATTCTAATACTTTCTCTTGAACTATAACCATAACTTATTATTTGAGTTTTTTTACCCTTTCCTAATAAGTTTGGGAGCATTCATGTCACTATGTGTGGTTGTATACAAGCTGGGGAGAAGATGTTGGTTGCTAAGAGGTTGAGAAAAAGAAAATGTTCGAAAAAGAAAGAAAAGAAAAAAAAAAGAAAAAAAAAAGAAAAAAAAAGGAAAAGAATTGAAAAAAAGAAGAAAAAAAACATAGAATAAAGTTATGCTAATAATGTGTGGAATGGTGAAACAATTTTGAAAAGAGAAAAATGTGATTGGAATTTGTGAGTGTTTGAGATTGTGAGAAATGATAACTCTCATTTGATTAGGCAAGTTTTTGTTTCTTTTACCTTGAGAAAAACAATTGTTTGTTACCCAAGTCACATTACAACCCTTAAAGCCCTTGTAATTTTTTCTTTTATATTGTTCAATATGAGTTTTTTCTAGATGAATACATAATTTAACTTGTTGTTGGCTTGATTGTTGGGTGAGAGTTAAGCCCCCCATGTTTTTTTTATTTCATCTACCAATGAAGTGTGTGCTAGGTGTGATTCATTTTTGAACATTGTATTGTCTTAGAATTTTTGACATGCGTTTTTTATTTAGGAATTGTTTCGTTTTCATGTTATCTTTGTAGTTTAGTGGTATGTTATGCTTTGCATGTACGTTTTTGTGTTGAACCATGCATTTGTTTTTGTTTTTCAAAACTTGTTGAATCCTGATTGCTTGGTTATTACTTTTGTTTCCTTGATTTGATCGATTCTTGTTTGAGGACAAACATGTTTAAGTTGGGGAGAGTTGATAAGTGCTAAATTGTATTGATTTTGAGTATAAATAATTGGCACTTATTGGTTTAATTCAACCAATAAACCTCAACTTTTGTGCCTATGTTGTATAGTTTACGTTATAATGTATATATTATGTATCATGTAAATATCGTTGAGTTTAATTTTTATTCTCTCATTTTTATAGGTATACAAGCAATGATATTTTGTCATTGTCTTATAGAGTATTGAATAAGCTTTCTAACGCTTCCGACCGCGCGTAAAACAGAGTTACGGTTCAAAAGTTATGGTCAAAACAAGTGTTGGTTTGCTATCATGTTTGCTAGGCAAACAGAAAGTTCCAAAAAGCGTGAAAAACACTGTTTTGGCAGTAGCGAAAGAGGCATAAGTTCGCTGTGTAAACGGGACTTCGCTAGGCGAACATGGAAACCCATTTTTGCCTATTTAAGTCATTTTAAGCATTTTTAGGTTATGTTGTTGGGGAACTTTTTATCCCAACTTCACCAAACACATTATTTACTAGATTTAGCTTAGAAACAACATTGGAGGGTGCTCTTGACGATATGGAGTCGAATCCACTTCAATCGAAGTTGACAGACCGTGAGATTTGTGTTCTTCTTCCTTCCTCTCTATGTATTTTTCATTTGTTGGGGGGTTTTGTAGGTAAGTTTATCTTGATTGTATGTATATTTATGAATATTTGTATAAAATCTCTTTTACAGTTGTTTATCGATGATTATCTTGATTTTTTACTTAATGGGTTTGTATTGCTATAGACATATACGGTTCGAACTTGATCTAAGATGAACATCTGTTAGATTCTAAACTCTAGACATAGATTTAGGACTAATATTCACGTGGGTATTGAGTATTAATGCTCCGTGTTGTCGAGTTGCGTGAGACATCACCGATGAAACGATATGGTTGATCTCTCGACTTTGCGTTAGACATAACCTCTGTTGTGATTGATACAAGATGGTATTGACGAGTGATTTAGGTTACGTGCATTTGATCTATATTTTTTTAGTACATGATGGGTGGAACAAAATACAATTCCTGACGAGTTTTTTCATTTCTTAAGAATGTATTTATTTTCTTGTTTTATGTTTTTCCTTTTGCATTTTTATCCCAAACAATTTAAACTCAAGCTTAGAGATATGGAGATTGTCGAACGAAATTCTTTTCCTCGTTGTCAGGGATTGGTTTGCTGCTTTACCGCTCCAACAAAATGGCATCGTTGTCGGGGATTAGTTTTGATATTGAATCACATTGCAATAATTTCTATGTTTTTAACCTTTGTATATACATGTTTATAGTTGTTTTCCATAAGTAAATATATATATATATATATATATATATATATATATATATATATATATATATATATATATATATATATATATATATATATATATATATATGTGTGTGTGTGTGTGTGTGTGTGTGTGTGTGTGTGTGTGTGTGTGTGTGTGTGTGTGTGTGTGTGTGTGTGTGTGTGTGTGTGTGTGTGTGTGTGTGTGTGTGTGTGTGTGTGTGTGTGTGTGTGTGTGTGTGTGTGTGTGTGTGTGTGTGTGTGTGTGTGTGTGTGTGTGTGTGTGTGTGTGTGTGTGTGTGTGTGTGTGTGTGTGTGTGTGTGTGTGTGTGTGTGTGTGTGTGTGTGTGTGTGTGTGTGTGTGTGTGTGTGTGTTTGTTTTCTATCATGTTTATGTGTTTGTGATATTTTTATTTTTGGTTTATGTTTGCTCAAGTGTTGTGCAGGTTTATTTGGTAGTAACCGGTGAACCAAGCAACATAGAGAAACATATTCATAAATAAAGACATCAAGATTACGACGTGAAACAAACGCTTGTTGGGAGGTAACTCAACGACTTCTAAGTTTGTATAGTTTATATTTACTAGTTTAGTTAATATAAAGTGAAAATGGATGGATTGTGTGAGAAAAAGAATATGAAAATCGGAGTTTTCCTGCCCGCGCTTTGCGCGCCTTGTTTTACAAAGAAAAATCTCTCATTTTCCATCCACTTTCAACAATTTTGGTCTTTGTGTTATGTTAGTTTTAATTAAATTTTGTTAGTTGTTAGAATAATGTTTGTGTTTTCTCTCAAGTTTGTTTTTGATTAGCTTGAGGACGCATTTTGTGATTTTCCAAGTTTGATCGTTTCAAGTTGTGAATGTATGGTTTTGGTATTGTTTGAAGTTAGTACTTTGCAAGGTACTCATTTATCGTTTTCTAGAACATGGTATGATTAGGAGACTTTTCATTTGTACAATTTTCATATCATTCATTCTTTTTCCATACTTGTTTAATTTTGAATCACTTTAGAACAAAACCTTTTTGTGAGAAGCTTTCCATTGTTTACTATATGCAGGAGACCAACATTCTTGTTTAACTCGGTTTTATTATGTTTAATATTGTATTTGTGTTGATTTGTATGATAGTACTAAATTGATCAAGGTATTTTGTTCGATTTTGAGCATACCCACTTGACCAAATAGTCAACCTACCTTGTGAGTGAGTGAGAATTTGCTTACCCCTTTAAGCCTTTGTTAGAATTCATGTTGGTGTTAAGTTCATTTTTGTATGGATTCTAATTCTTTTTCTTGAACTATAACCATGACTTATTATTTGAGTTTTTTTTACCCTTGCCTAATAAGTTTGGGAGCATTCATATCACTATGTGTGGTTGTATTCAAGTTGGAGAGAAGAGGCCGGTTGCTAAGAGGTTGAGAAAAAGAAAAAGTTTGAAAAAGAAAGAACAGGCATAATGCTCGGACTAATAATCCCAAAAAATTTCCTCCCTTAACCTATGTTTGAGTCAACTTTTAATGATAACAAACTTTTTTTAGAACAAGATTTGGTTCAGCAAGATATCTCTAAGTTTTGATAATAACAAAGTAGTATTTGTGTGAGAACAATTTTGGTACTCTAAAGCTTTTTTTTTCTGAAGAATTAATAGACATGTTCTAACTCTGATAGAGAAAGCTCTGACTATGATAGAGACCATGTGCAACGTTACTCTGATCTGACCAAAGTCACTTTTGTGCCATAAAAGCAAGTATGCTTTTGATCTACTCACATTCAAAAAGATTCTAAGAAGACAATATGTTGCTGTTGCAATGCTATCTTCGATTCTGGTTCTGAGTGTGACTCTGATGTCTCACTTTTGAAGGTTGTCTAGCTTCTGAAGTCATTATCTTCTGAAGACTAAGTGCTAAAGACTCTGAAGACAAGACTCAGTTGAATAAAGTTTCGAAGACTCTAAAGACTTGAGTTTCTAAAGATTAAGTGCTGAAGACTCTGAAGACATAAGTTACTAAAGACCAAGGGTTCTAA
Source organism: Lathyrus sativus (assembly GCA_963859935.3). NCBI lineage: Eukaryota > Viridiplantae > Streptophyta > Magnoliopsida > Fabales > Fabaceae > Lathyrus > Lathyrus sativus. The sequence continues at coordinate 564,046,385 of OZ012739.1, read as the reverse complement.
AGACTGAGTGCTTAAACCTCTGAAAACAAGTTTCTAGTGAACAAGTTCTGAAGACTTTGAACACCCAGTAATCAACTCTTCTACTCATGTTTCAATCATCTCTATTCAGAAGCCTCTGATGTACAAAATATAAGATCAAAAATTTACGAGGGAAATAGTACATAGTACATATCAAACACATTCTATTCCACTACAAATCCACTACCCTGATTTGGTGATACAAAGGACAACTTTTGTGTACGATTTTCATCCCTGTGTAACGATATTATTTCAAGTCGCCAACTATCTAAAGGATATTCCTGATCTGCCCTTCAATAGATCTTTTTTTGGCTATATAAGGACTTGATTACATGAAGAAAAAAGAAGAAGAATGAATGACAAAAAGTAAACGAACTATGAATAACTGAAGCAATCGTGTTGAAGCACCACAATACAAAGAAAGAGCATTGTTCATACTGTATAATTTTCTTTAAGTCATTTGAGCTATTAATAGTGTTTATATCTGCTCGTGTAAAAGCAATTCATTGTAAAAAAAATTCAAACAGTTGTTTGTAATTCCTTAAGGGACCAGTTAGGTCAGAATCCTTAAGAAGAGATAGTTAGTCTTTTGGTTGTTAGTCACCAGCAGTTGTTAGTGCAGTGTAATCAATTGATTATAGTGGATTAAGTCCTTGTGTATAAGGAGAAATTACCTTAGTGGGTAGACTGGATTAACTTGATAGTTTTCAAGTGAATCAGGATATATCGTGTGTCTTTCTCTCTTGTTAGTATATTTGTGATCTTTGTTTGAGTTTCACAAAAAGCTTTTATTTTTGAAAACCCAATTCACCCCCCCTTTTTTTGTGTTTTCTCACACCTTCAATTGGCATTAGAGCTCCGGTTCTAATTGTGATAAAAGTTTTATCAACACTTCACTGTGTTCAGTACCGATCCAATATTTGTCTGAGATGTCATAGATGCTGCTAATGTTAATCCTATTCCAGATGAGAAAGACCATTACAGTGCCAAACCACCAGTCTTTGATGGTGAAAAGTTTGACTATTGGAAAGATAGAATTGGAAGTTTCTTTCTTGGTTACAACGTAGATCTTTGGGATCTTGTAGTTGATGGCTATACTCACCTAGTTGATGTTGAAGGAGTAAAAGCATTAAGAAGTGCAATGACAAATCAATAAAAGAAAGAATACAAGAATCATCACAAGGCAAGAAATATATTTTTGAATGCTATTTTTTGTACTGAGTATGAGAAAATAACAAATAGAGAAATTGCCAAGTCTATTTTTGATTCATTTCAAATGACTCATGAAGGAAACTCTCAAGAAAAGGAAACAAAGGCTCTTGCACTAATCCGGAAATATGAAGCATTTAAGATGGATGATGATGAATCTATGGAAACTATGTTTTCAAGATTTCATATGCTGGTAGCAGGACTCAGAGTGCTAAACAAAGGATATTCTTCAATTGATAATGTCAAGAAGATTATCAGAAGTCTTCCCAAGAAATGGAGACCTATGGTAACTACTCTAAAGCTATCCAAGGATCTGAACAGTATAAGTCTCGAAGAACTTATCAGTTCTTTAAGAAGTCACGAGATTGAGATGGAAGAAGATGAATCTCATAAGAAGAGTAAATCTATTGCTCTTAAATCTAAGTCTAAAAAGGAAAAGGCTTATCAAGCTAAGGAAGAATCAGAAGATTTTGATGAAGACTCAGTAGATGAGCTATCACTTATCTTTAGAAGAATCAACAAACTCTGGAAACATAGGCAAGGGAAGTTCAGAGGATCAAGAAGAAACAATGGTTGTTCTAACTCATCATCTGGAGAGAAGAAGCAGAGTTCTGGAAAAGAAGTAATCTTCTATGAGTGTAATGAGTCAGGTCATTACTAGAACGAGTGTCCAAAGCTTAAGAAAAACAAGAAGTCTAAGAAGAACTTCACCAAAGTCAAGAAGGGACTCATGGCAACTTGGGACGACTCTGATTCTGAAGAAGAAGAATCTGATGAAGAACAAGAAAATGTTGCAGTAGTGGAAACAACAATTAACGCTGAAGGCTCTGGAGAACCAGAAGACAAAATACTATCACAATCAAAATCAGACTCAGACTCAGACTCAGTGGCATTATCCAAACTCTCTCATTGTGAATTAGAGTCGTGTCTTTCAGAAATTCTAGAAAGATATCAAACTCTTCAAAGTAAATACAAGGATCTTAAAAAATACCATCTAATTACTTTTGAAGCCAGAGATAAGCTTGAACAGAATAATTCTTCTTTGAATGAAAATATTTTTTCTTTAAAAAATAGTAATTGTGCTTTGTAAAGAAAAAAATTCTAAATTAGAAGAAGAATTAGTATCTAACACCTCTGACACTAATTGGGTCAACAAGTATGATAGAACATTCTAGTACTTTTTGGCTAAAAGCATAGATAGAAGCAAGATAGCTTCCATGATCTATGGAGTTAGAAGAAATGGAAAGAAATGTTTGGGGGTGTTCAGAAACATTTGAAAATGACGAAAATCAACCTATAAAACCAAAACCTCTCTATTATCATTTTATGCCTTATGGTACTAAGTTTGATTATTACGAGCTTGTGAAAGCACCTTCACAGACACAAAAATTTAATCTTAAATCAAAGTATCATGCTCAAATTCAACTTGATTATCCTGTTGCACGGAAACCCAAAATTATGAAAAACTCTGGAAAAACTAACAAAAGAGGATCCATAAAGTGGGTACCTAAGGATAAGATAATCTATGTTGCAGATATCCTTAGCAATTCAGTTGAAACACCAATCATGGTACCTAGAAAATGGTTGCTCATGACACATGGCAGGAAGAAGGCATATGTTCCAAAGTCTGGAACTTAAGCCTAGAGGATTCGTTGGTTTCGGAGGAAACGAGAAGGGTAAGATCATTGGCTCTGGAACTGTTGGTAATGGTAAACTTCCTTTTATTACTAATGTTCTTCTGGTAGATGGTTTGATGCATAACTTATTGTAAATTAGCCAACTTAGTGACAATGGCTATGATATCATTTTTAATCAAAAGTTCTGTAAGGCTGTTAGTTAGAAGGATGGCTCAATCCTTTTAAATGGAAAGAGGAAAAACAACATTTACAAAATCAGACTTTCTGATCTTAAGGACCAGAACGTTAAATCTCTAATGTCTGTAAATAAAGAGAAATGGGTATATCATAGATGTTCAAGCCATGTTAGCATGATAATTATTTCTCAGCTAAATAAGCTTGAATTAGTCAGAGGCTTTCCAAATCTGAAGTTTTCTTCAGATGCTCTTTGTGAAGCATGTCATAAAGGCAAGTTTTCCAAAATCTCTTTTAGAGCGAAAAATATTGTTTCTACTTCTAGACCATTAGAACTTCTGCTAATTGATTTGTTTGGTCCAGTGAAAATTGCCTCAATCAATGGTAAGAAATATGGATTTGTCATCGTAGATGATTATAGTCGCTGGACATGGTAAAATTCCTGAAACACAAGGATGAGTCACATTCTGTGTTCTCTACCTTTTGCTAACAAGTGCAAATTGTTAGATGCCAAACTTTGCTTATTTGATCTATCAAATGTTGGCATCTTTCACTCTTTTTGTAGGTAAAAGTGATTAGAATCACTCTAGTTTTAGATGATTTACTTCATTGTTGATATATGCCTTGGTTGCTTTGATTAGTGTGTTATTGTGCAGAAATTAGGCACAAAATAAGTGAATAGTAAGACACAAGAAATTGGGCAAGGAAACCAAGACAACAGAAAAACATCATAAAACTCTCCGTGCAAAGCTCCTAGCGAAGCTTTCCAGAAATTTTCACAAAGCTCGCTAGGCGAAGGAGGCAGCGAAGAACTCGCTAGACGAAAAGGTAGCGAGTAGCCAGCGAACACTCCCAGACTTGAGACAGAGGCGAAAGGGCCATAAACTCGCTAGGCGAAGTTCGCAGCGAAGGCTTCGCTAGGCGAAGAACTTCTCGCCCAACGAATATTTGGAAATATCTCAGGGGCGGTTTAACTTTTCATAGGCACCTCAGGTGCCTAATTTGTTGTTCGCTAGGCGAAGGATCTGTTCGCTAGGCGAACATGACAGATCCTGAATGTACTATATAAGTATTTTTATTGCTTTTTAAGTAAAAAAACTGTAATATTTTCTACATCAGAACTTATCTCTCTTCATTTCAAGTTTATTTTAGAGAGAGAAACACAAAATCCTAAGAGGGAGGAGGTAAAATGTTTGATCTCTTGTTGGGATTTGGATGTAATCTTTTGATACCTTATGTCTTTCATCTAATTTATGTTTGTGAACTAGTTTGGATTCTTTATTGATTGATTATCTTTGATTGCTTATTTGTGGGTTTTGACAAAACCTTTTCACATCTTTGATCTCAAATTTTCTTCTATCAATGAACAAACTTTTGACATGGTTTTGTAAGTTGATATTCATTGTATCTTCTATGGTATTGTGTTAATTAAGTAGCATGGGTAGCATGAGTAGGATCAATATGATATTGTGCGGGTATGTGATAATAGTGATGAAGAACAATGTTCACAACCATTGTGCAGATTAGGTGAATACATGTAAAAAGGGTTAAGCGTGTGTACGTATTTTGATCATTGTGTTTTATATGAAACAATCGTTTATCCGATATGGGTGTCGTCTTTGTTTACCTGCTTATCTTTGATTTGAACCGTGATAGACATATACTCTTCAGATATGGATCTAGGATGATTACCTGTTAAGTTCTAAATGCTAGACATAGGTTTAGGCTTAGCATTTACGTGAGTATCAGCTCTTAATGCTCCGTGTTGTGTTTTTGTTGTGTGAGACATCACCAATGAGACAACACGGTTGTTCTCTCGATGTTGCGTTTGAGATGACCTCCGTCGTGGGTGATACGTGAGGATATTAGACGAATGATTGCGTTGTGTTTAACTTGATCAGAAGTATGTTTCGCCACCAGTATCCAATTTACTAGACCAACTAATCATGTTTGCATATTAGTTTTGACATCAAATGGTTCCAGCCCCCTCTCAATCATCGTTGCAGGGAATCAAACTACAATTCTCCCTACCAAGTTTCGTATCAATTACTACTGAACCAACTAATGTTAAATAAATTAAAAATATATTTAGTTGAAATAAAACAAAATACACAAGTCACTATAATCAAAGGTTATGTTCTTCTTAACATAATCAAAGAAACAACTACTGCAAAGACAATATAAATAGTACTTTTATTGATAAATAATCATATAAATAAAAGGATACTAAAATGCAATACGAAAATTAACTAATGAAGGGCACCTAATATCTACAAAAGTCATAAAAAAATAAAATTAAAGCGATGAAAAAATTAAGATAAAATAAAAAAGAGAAAAAGAACTTTTAAAAATCAAAACTACTAACAAAAGAACCATAAATAAGGTTATATGATCATTAATTATAGGATATTTAAAAGCACATGCAATTACAAGGAGCTGATATCCATCTATCAATAATAGATGCGGATCACTTCCTTATAATAATAGATGTGGATCATTTAATATGAACCAGTCCATTTTTATGGTTATGGTTTATAAGTCAGATCATTTTTATGATTATGGTATATAAGTCAATCCATTTTTATGGTTATGGTTTATAAACCAAACCACTTATTCTGAATCGGTTTAAAACCAGTTCAAAATGGATTTTGATTTTAATCCAAATTATTTAGTTAAATTTAAATTTTATTTCCTTTAAATTATATCAATATTTAAATTTAAATACTTAAACGAGTTTAATAAGATTTTAAAATATTTTTTCTTTGAAAAAAAAAACATTTTAAAAAACAATTGGTTTATATTATGTAAAAGTGAATGGATATTATAGTTATAATGATTCTCTTGATTACTGTTATGCAATTGTTTTAATAGAATTAATTCAATCATCATAATATTTTTGTGGTTATGCGTGAATTCTCACCAATTTTAATAATCGTTATGTAGAATAAGCTAAAAATAAATTGTAGTAATAGAATTAACTTTTTTTCATTTTGAAAAACAAAATTCTAAATTTTTTGTAAAATAAGTTTTTATATGAAATAAAAAAAATTAACTATAAAATAGTTCAAAATATAAAATTAGTTTATAACGTGTATATGATGAAACGTGAAAAGAGACAAACATATCAATTTAACAAATAATGAAAGTTGGATACCCAATAACTAAACCACATTACTATTATTATAAAAATCGATTTATGTTTTGATAACAAAATGTATAACAACATTTATATTTTAGCATTTGATTTCAATTTTTAAAAACGGAACAATTTAATTACTAATTTAGTTAACAATAACCAATTTTTTTTCGCACCTCTACTTATACCATAAAAAAACTTTGAGCAATACAAATCATTTTGCAATTACCATCATTCTATTCACTTTCTTTTCTTTCTATCACCATCTATGCAGTCATCCATCAATTAGACACCATAGTTAACAGAAAATATTATATGTTTAATAAAAAGTCACATTTTAAAGATAAATTTACTGTTTTATAAAACACTTATGTCTTATTCCTTTAAAAATTTTGTCTTGTACTATTGGTTAGAAAAATGAATAATTAATTAAAAATATTAATTTAAAAGTATAATTAAAAATTAAAATTACATTGAATCACTAAAAGTGTGTTTGAATGAGATAATTGAGAACTTTTAAGGAATTAAAAATTTTAAGTAATTTAAATAATTTAATTGAAATCCATTCATTTTTAAATTATTTTGTTTAGATGGAATATTAAAATGATTCATTGTTAAATTTTTAAGGTCATTTTCATAAATTTTACAACTTTTGAACTATATTTAAAATATGAAAAATAAGGACCTATTTGTAATTTTTGAAAATTTGAAGGGACTAATTTGTAAAATTTGAAAAAATTTAGGAGCTTATTTGCAATTTTTAGAAAATGTTAGGGGTAAATTTAATTTTTTATAAAATATGAGAACCATCTTGCAAAATTTAAAAAATTAATAATAAACAATTTAACAATTGTATAATATAGAGGGAAGGAGTAACTTAAACTTAATAAAATATTTCATAAATTTACATTATTTTAACAATTCTTCATATTTTTTATCCAAATAATAAATTTTGGTCAAATCATTTAAATTTTCTCAAAAAGTTACATTTTTTTATTATAATGCTTCATCCAAACTCTAAGATAAAACTTATTTAAAAAAGTATTAGTAAGATTTACAAGAAAATAGGAGAATAGGAAAAATGAACAACAACTTAAAGTGTCTCATGTTCATGATTACTAGTACTCACTTAATATAATATTTGGTTTTCTATTTATAAAGGTGAAGGGTGTAAACACTTATTACTATTTTTATTTTAAAAATTTGACTTTTAACTTCATTTTGTAGTTATAAGTGTTCCATTAGTTATAAAATTAGTTACAACTAGTTTATTAGAACTCTCACAAACACCCAAAATTTATGAAATTAGTTACAAGTAATTTATTAGAACTCTTACAAACAACCAAAATTTATGCACCTCTTCTTCACCATCTTACATATATTCCATGAATACAAGAATTAATTAGAGGTACACATACTTTTAAAAAAATAAAAATCATAAAAGTTCTATGATAATTAAATAAAATTGATTTTTGAAATAATTTTAGATTTTTTTTTATTGCATGCACAAAATTTTTGTGGTAAGAATAAAATGTTGCTTTATTATAAGAAGGTAAAACTATTTTTTTTTTGGTAATTAAGTACTAAAAAACACATAAATAATCCAAATTCTTTTATTAAAAATACTCTTGAAATTTTATTTTAAAATATTGCTGGGCATGTTCAAATGCCATTGTTCCGTTTTTAAAATAGAATTGAAGCGAGGATCGAAAATTATGGTGGATCTGAGCTTCTGACGTAATAGAGAAGATGATGACCTGCAAGATTACCACTCCAACACTCAAGTCAGTATGCGAGGAAGAAGAGTGAATGCAAATTGTATTTGAAACTTATTATTGTGTGTGTGTGTGTGTGTGTGAGAGAGAGAGAGAGAGAGAGAGAGAGAGAGAGAGAGAGCTTTTATGCTTCTTTTGAAATATAAACTAACTAGCATGACATTAATAACATGTTAACATAAAAAAAAAAAACCTAAGCAATGTGTAGTACACTAATGCCTCTATTGAATAAATATATTAATATTTTTAAGAATACCTAATGTCATATATGGAAAAGATATGGTAACTAAGATCAATTTCAATAACAAAGATTCAAGTGGAGATAACAAAAACACATTAAAATCATGCCAAATAATAAATTCTAAACCCTAAATCCTAAACTTTCTGCCAAATAAAAACATGAAAGTCGTGCCAAATGAAAGTGTATGAAAAAAAAATAAAAATGGAAGAACCTATACTCAGAATAATGGAAGAAAACGTATAAATAACATGGAAGAAATCATATGAAGAATAAAAAGAATGATAAAGCGTATGAACTTGAGTTCCTTTTAGTATGAAAAAACTTATGAGGATGAGTTCACTGCGTGTGGAAGAGAGAGATGTTAGTGTTTTCTTTTGAAAGTGACATTTATTCTGTGTGAAAGCTAGATAACTTCGCTTACATGTATGTGTAAAAATTATAACCACGATTGTTAACCAAACCCGTTATAAAATGTGAGTACTATTCACAATGGTTTCTTGTAATATAAATATATTTCAATACAATATAAAAAATAAAATGTGTTTCACAACCGTTGTTATAATGAATCATGATGAAATATCTTTCAATAAAAAAATTATGTGGTTGTTATAAAGCCCTTAGCACATACACAGATAAAACATGAGAAGAACAACTAACATTAAAAACTGAAATAAAATATGCCTTGATACAATAGTTATCAAACTGAAAGAAAAATTTCAGTCTTTAGGATCAAAAACTCCTTTTATCAATAAAGCCTTCAAAAATCATGCCCAATTGAATTTAAGAAGTTTTCTCAGTCTTCATTTGACTCGGAGTCACTTGATTCTATTAGTTCTTCGACAACAACTTCTATCTTTCTTATCTGATTAGGATTCAAATTGGTGATCATTATCTTCTTAGTTCTAGGTGCCTCATTAGAAAGTTCAACTTGGTGATGTTATTTCTAACATCTCTTTCTTCCTTTTCCTTATTTAACCAAGACTCAATCATATCACTAACATTTTTAGGAACCTCTATTTCATTGATAGTTACGCTGCCACAAGAATAGTTAGATAAATTTTCATAATTTTGATTATTGTTAAGAGGAAGAAGTTTATGAGGATGAGTTTGTTGTATATGAAAGAGAGAAATGTTAGGTTTTTTTAGAGCAACGAATATTCTGTGTGAAAGCTTGATAACTTCGCTTACTTATATGTGTAAAACTTATCACCTCGGTTGTTAACAAAATCTTTAATAAAATATAAGTACTATTTTAATATATTTGTTATACTATAAGGACAAACTCTTTTTGCAACAAAAAATATAAAAAAATGTTGGTGTTGAGAATCGAAGCAAGTAACATTTCATTTATCACAACGATTGTTATTAAGGACCGTGATGAAATGTATTTTAATAAAATAATAAAAAATTCAAGCGATGAGGTATTACTCTATTTTTTTAGGGTCTGTTTGGATTGATGAAAAGGGATGGAATGAAATGGAGTGGAGTTATGTTCCATTGTTTGGATTTATAAAAATTGAATGGAATAAAATGGAGTATGATGGAACACATTCCATCCAATACCACTATTTTGGCTCATTTTTCGTTCTCCCCAAATTGAGGTGTATCCAATGGAATGAAATCAATTAATAAAACAATTACAATTTTATCCTCCAAATTTTCACTTTTATTATTAACCGTTCATATTCCTTATTTCAATCAACGTGATATTTTTCTATTCATTCACTGCAACTTTTCTCCTTCACAGACTTTCTTCTTTCTTGCAAAGAGTATATCTTTCTTCTACCCTAACAAGGTACATCATATTTCTTCTTATTTTTTTATCTGTATTTATATGTGTGCTCTATTAAATTAAATATCTTGATTTATCTTCACGTTCATGTCTTTTTCATTTTTCAGAAATTAGGTATAGTTACTAAAAACAAAACCTAAAATTATGATTTATGTTGCTTTATAGTGTTTTAGCAAAACTTGATTTTGTTTATGAATTACTATGAATACCCAATATGGTGTTGATCAAAACTTGTGCACTTGGTCTTTGCGATTTCAAGTTATAATAACCATGTTTCATTTATGAACATTTTAATTTATTACTATATGTTTTAATTTCTTTCAAGTGTTAAGTTGATATTTTTCTATGATTACTTATATATTATTTTAGTGTGAGAATGTTGGATCTATCAATATTGTAGCAAAGGGTAAAAATGAAATAAAAAAGTTATGATGTTTTCCGCTCCGTCCAATTTCAAACAGTGGAATGAGATATTAGTTCCGCTTCGTTGTAAAATATACAAACAATGGAATGAAGTTTATATTTTGTTCCATTCTATTCTACTCCATCCTATTTCGTTTCGTTCCGCTCCGCTCCGTTATTTTTAAATTATCCAAACATAGCCTAAGGAACTAATAGAAAATTGAAAACATATTTTTTTTTGTTTTTACCACTAGTACCCAAACCACTTGATAGATTAATTTAGTTTGGAGGTTAGTTCTGATATCAAGTGGTTACAACCCCCTCTCAATTGTTGGAAATTCACCTCACACCCTATGAAGAATTTCCTTCTATCTTGATCTCAAGATTGATGAACAAACCCATAATATGATAGTAATGGTAATAACAAGTAATTATCAAAAACAACAAAAGAGAAGAACAATAACAAACAAGAAAGAGAAGAAATATTTGGAGAAAATTGTTACCCATAAACTGTGGGATTTCTGATTGCTTATAGAACTTTCACTTGCTAAAACTACAACTGTGAAATCTGTTCAATGTGTGTTTTGAATACAAAGCAAGACACCCTATTTATAATTTTAGGTTTACAAAAGCCCAAGACATAAAAGACCCAAAATATTCAAAATTAAATCTAATCATATCAAATCAAATTTGTTTACACTATGAATTATATTTAACACACCATCTAATTCACTGTGTCTAAACTATCTACATTTATCATGACTCTTAGTCTTCTGAAGGCTTTAACCTGCATTCTCTTCGTCATGATATCTGCAATCTGATTCTCAGTTCTGCAGTGTTCCAACTTCATCTTCCCTTCTGCTACCTGCTCTCGAAGATAATGGAACCTCATTTCGATGTGTTTGCTTCGACCATGAGCTAATGGATTCTTCGCCAAGTTGATAGCTGACATGCTGTCTATCTTCATGGTAATTACTCCATGATTCTTCCCTGTGATTTCTTTGACCAAATTCACCATCCAAGTTGCTTGACATGCACAAAGAGAAACAACTATATATTCTGCTTCGCATGATGATAATGCCACTACTGGTTCCTTTCTCGAATTCCAAACAACTGGTGCACCACCTAACATAAACACATACCCAGCTGTGGATTTTTTATCCTTAGCATCACTACACCAACTAGAGTCTGTGTATCCCACTAAATTGCATTCTTTTCCTTCATCAACTGCTGGAAATAAAATGCCAGAGTCGATAGTTCCTTTCAGATACCTCAGTATCCTTTTCGCCGCTGCTAGGTGTGATACCTTTGGCTTCTGCATGAATCTACTTATCATACCAAAATTGTATGCCAAGTCAGGCCTTGTGTGACAAAGGTATCTAAGTGACCCAATAAGTCTTCTGTATTGGGTTGGGTCGACATCATCTTCATCTGAATCCTTCGACAGTTGCAATATGGGCTCAGCTGGAGTCGAAGTTTGGTTGCAATCTTGCATCTCAAATCTCTTGAGTATTTCGCCTGCATATCTTCTTTGATTCATCATCAAACCTCTACTTGTCCTGTAGAATTCGATGCCAAGGAAATATGCAAGATTTCCCAAGTCTGACATTTCAAACTCCTTACTCAAGTCATGTTTGAAATCTTCGATCTCCTTCTTGCAACTCCCTGTTATCAACAAATCATCAACATAGAGACATAGTATAAGAAATTCGCCACTACTTCTTCTTACATATACTCCATGTTCAGTTGTACACTTCACAAATTCCTTCTCCCTTAAGAAGCTGTCGATTTTCTTATTCCAAGCTCTTGGAGCTTGCTTAAGTCCATACAGGGCTTTATGAAGCCTGTACACCTGTCTTTCTTCGCCTTGTTTCACAAACCCAATTGGTTGTGCAACATAAACTTCTTCGTCTAAGGGGCCATTAAGGAATGCACACTTCACGTCCATCTGACATGTGTGCCAGTTATTCATATTTGCTAGACCAACAACCAACCTGATTGGTTCGATTCTAGTAACAGGTGAGAATACTTCATCGAAGTCAATTCCTTCCTTATGAAGAAATCCTTTCGCCACAATTCTCACCTTGTGTCGAGTTACTTCTCCTTTAGGATTTACCTTCACCTTGTATACCCACTTCACATCAATTGCCTTCTTGCCTTGAGGCAATTTGACAAGTGACCAAGTATCATTGACTTCGATAGACTCCAACTCTTCAGTCATTGCTTTCACCCACTTCGAATCTTTCAATGCCTCAGCTGCATTGACTGGTTCGACATCTGCGTAGAAAACATAATGTACCAGCTCACCCTCTTCATCGACTACATCATCTGATGTAATTAAACATTCTTGCAACCTTGCAGGCATGTGTCTTGTTCGTCGAGGTCTGCTTGAACCTGCTTCATCTGCAACTGGTTCCTGTCGAACTTCTATTTCGACTTCAGTGGCTGGTTCTTCACAAGAGATTCTCACTGAATCCTTCTTGGAATTCTCAGTCCAATCCCATTCTTTAAGCTCATCTATGATCACGTCCCTGCTGATCACTACCTGCTTATTCACTAGGTCGAACAGCTTGTAACCTCCAGTCGAATGATATCCTATCAAGATCATCTGATTCGACTTATCATCAAGCTTCCTTCTCAACTGATCTGGCACATGTCTATGTGTTATAGATCCAAACACCTTTAAGTGACTGAGACTAGGCTTGACACCAAACCAACATTCTTCTGGTGTGATTCCTTCAAGCTTCTTCGTCGGACATCTATTCAGTATATATGTTGTTGTCGAAACTGCTTCTCCCCATAATTCTTTGGGTAGATGCTTTCCATTCAACATACTTCTCACCATATTCATGATGGTTCTGTTCTTGCATTATGCAATCCCATTTTTCTGTGGAGTGTAAGGTGGCACCACCTCATGCACAATCCCTTCTTTTACACATAGTGTATCGAACTCTTTTGATACATACTCTCCACCACCATCAGTCCTTAGAATTTTCAGCTTTCGTCCACTCTGTCTTTCGACCATGAACTTGAATCTAGAAAATACCTCAATCACATCACTTTTCTTCTTGATGAGGTAAGTCCACAGCTTTCGACTGTAATCATCTATAAACGTGACAAAGAATCTACTGCCACCAATCGAATCCACCTGGATTGGACCACATACATCGGAGTATATGACTTCAAGTATTGCCTTCGACTTCCTTCCTGCATCCTTGCTGAAGCTATTCTTGTGTTGTTTCAATTGAACACACTCCTCACAGACTTCACTTGGAATGTCGATTTCTGGTAATCCTGAAACCATATTTCTTCTCTTCAGTTCTCTGATGTCATTAAAATTGAGATGACCTAGTCGAAAATGCCATAACCACTCATCTCTGCTGGCTGCAGTTGCTAGACACTTGTGCTCCATCACATTGAGTCCAATCTTGAAGGTCCTATTCTGAGACATTGGAGCCTTCAAGATTAATCTACCACCTGCGTCGAGAACTCTCATCATCTTGTCTTTGACAACTACCTTGTAGTTCTTTTCGACAAGTTGCCCTATACTGAGCAAATTACTCTTCATGCCTGGTATGTACAACACATTGGAAATTATTGACCTTTTGCCATCTTTCCTCATAATCAGAACATCACCAACACCTTCAACTGCTAGAGTGTTGTCATTTGCAAACTTCACTGTGTTCTTCGACGAGGGCTTCATGTTGACAAACCAATCTTTCCTTCCAGTCATGTGTGATGAGCATCCTGAGTCCAAGTACCACTGATCTTGGAATCTTTCTTCATCTTTTGCTGTGACCATTAGCAACGTTTCTTCTTCTTCATGTTTCGCCAGCTTTGCAATCAGTCTCTTGATTTCTCTTCCTTTCTGGACAATCACTAACATAATGACCATACTTCTGGAAATTGAAACATTGAATGTGGCTTTTGTCTGTCTTTCGACCACCACCTCTTCCTTTACCTGCAACACCACCTCTTTGGTTGCCTTGGTTCCAAGGTTTCTTCTTATTCGACTGGTTTCCTCCTTTGTTGCCATTCTAGCTACCTTTGCCTTTTCTTTCCTTTTCTGACTGCGCCTGCAAAGCCATATCTTTCGACTTTCCTGCAGCTCTCTCAGCCATCCTCTGTTCATGAGACTCAAGAGTCCCTTGAAGCTCTTCCTTCGTCAACACTGACAAATCTTTCGACTCTTCTATAGAAACTACCACGTGATCGAATTTTGGAGCCAACGATCTCAAAATCTTTGAGACAACTGCTTTCGTCGTTATCGCTTCTCCATATACTTTGATTTGATTCACCAACTTTGCAACTCTAGTGAAGAAATCTGTAATGCTTTCGTTGTCTTCCATCTGAAGCAACTCATAGGTTCACTTGTGAGTTTATAACCTCACCTCTTTCACCTTCTTTGCGCCTCCAAACGAATTTTCAAGAATCTCCCATGCTTCTTTTGCCGAATCAACATCACTAACCTTTTCAAAGTTATCAGGATCAACACACTGATGAATTATAAAGAGTGCTTTATAATCCTTCTTCTTCAATTCTTTGTGCGCAGCTTTTTCCGCCTCCATTGCGTTCTCCCCAAGCGATGTTACTTCGTCCTTCACAAGATCCCAAAGATCTTGATAACAGAAAATCACCTTAATCTGTTTGCACTAATTCTCATAATTGTCTTTCTTGAGAATTGGCAGGGTCGCCGGAAAGTTACTGTTCGAATAGTTCATCGCCATCACTATCTTCCTTCCTTGAATCTCTCAACCGGAGCTCTAGATACCAGATGTTGGAAATTCACCTCACACCCTATGAAGAATTTCCTTCTATCTTGATCTCAAGATTGATGAACAAACCCACAATATGATAGTAATGGTAATAACAAGTAATTATTAAGAACAACAAAAGAGAAGAAGAATAACAAACAAGAAAGAGAAGAATGAGAGAAGAAATATTTGGAGATAATTGTTACCCACATATTGTGGGATTTCTGATTGCTTATAGAACTTTCACTTGCTAAAACTACAACTGTGAAATTTGTTCAATGTGTGTTTTGAATACAAAGCAAGACACCCAATTTATAATTTTAGGTTTACAAAAGCCCAAGACATAAAAGGCCTAAAATATTCAAAATCAAATCTAATCATATCAAATCAAATCTGTTTACACTATAAATAATATTTAACATCAATCGCCATTACAAGGGATCGAATTGCAATTCTCCCTACCAAGATTCGCGTCAATTAATATTAGACCAACTAATGTTTAATAAATTAAAAAGTCATTTAGTTGAAATAAAACAAGATACACAAGTCACTCTAATCAAAGGTTATGTTCTCTTTAGATAATTAAAAAAAAACAAAAACTACAAAGACAATATAAATAATAGATTTTAATGATAAATAATTATGTGAATAAAAAATACTATAATATAATACAAAATATAGTCAATGAACGTCACCTAATAGCTACAAAAGGCAAAGGCATAAAAGAGAACAACAAAGTGATGGAAAAAACAAAACAAAAAAACAAAAGAAAAAGAACTCCTAAAAATCAGAATTACTAACAAAAGAACCATAAATTAGGTTATATGATCATCTAATTATAGGATGCTCAAAAGCATGTGCAATCACAAGGAGTTGATATGCATCTACCAATTATATATCCGGATCAACTCCTTGTACCATCTAAAAAGTATAGAACAATACAAGTCATTTTGCAATTATCATCATTTCATTCACTTCCTTCTGTTTCTATCACCATTTATGCATTCGTCCATCAATTAGACATCATGATTAACACAAAAAGTTTATATATTAAAGAAATCATGTTTTAAAGATAAATTTATTGTTTCATAAAACACTTGTGTCTCATTCTTTCAAAATATTTGTATTGTACTATCGGTTAGAATAATGAATAATTAATTATAAATATTAACTTCAAAGTATAATTACAAAATTAAAATTAAAATTACATTTAATTACTAAGATAAAACTTATTTAAAAAAGGATAAGTAAGACTTACGAGAAAAAAAGAAGAATAAGAAAAATGAAAAACAACCTAAAGTGTGCAATGTGTATGATTTATAGTACTCACCTAATACAATCTTTGAGTATCTTGAGCAAACACAAGAAATTCTATTAGGGTTTACAAAAGAGAGAGAAGAAGAAAGAAGAAGAATAGAGAATTGGTTAAATCTATTTTTCTATTCACTTTCTCAATAGGGTTAAAAGATTACAAGTGAATATCAACAATTAACCTCTCTCAACAACCTGATAGAACTATTCTATTTATAGACTTATAAACTACTATTCTTGACTTTCTCTTTGAGACAAGATTACAAGTGTTACAGAATAGCAAATAACCTCTCCCGCCCTAATTAGAATTTACACAACACTCCAAAGATGAGAGACTAATATGCTATTTATAAGAAAACTAACATACTAACCTAATAAGCTTTTACATACAGGGTCACTACACAAGCTAACTTAAGGAACAAGCTATCTTAAACAATTGAACTTACACCAAGGCCTAATTCGACTACAACATATGAACAGACTTCGATGACATGCTAAGATTCTTTCGAATTGTCGAACCAAGAAGCTACCCTTTGATTATACTAGAGTTCGATCTAATATCTCACAAATCTCCACCTTGAAACAAACTATAGAACATCAAGGAAACAAACTAACTTTCTTCATGCAACTTTATCAACTACGTACAGTGGAAGAACTTGTTACTCGACAATGTATTCTCCTTCTTCGATAGGGCAACATCCATCTTCTCCGATCCTTTCAACGATTCTAGCAAACTCTGTTGAACAAGAAGGACTTCCATCTTCAAGAGAGACAAACCTAAATCATTCACACCAGTGAATTTCTCAATCTCATACTTTGTTGACGACATCTTCTCCTCCACGCTCACAACACCAGTTTGCTGTGAATTGATGTCGTCAAAAAAAAATTAAAATATGAGAAAAAGATTTGAGTATCTTGAACAAATAGAAAAAAACCTATTAGGTTTTACAAAAGAGAGAAGAAGTAAGAAGAATAGAGAATTGATTAAATTTGTTTTCCTGTTCACTTTCTCAATAAGGGTTCAAAGATTACAAGTGAATACCAACAATTAACCTCTCTCAACAACCTGAGAAAGTTAGTCTATTTATAGACTTATAAATTACTATTCTTTACTTTATCTTTGAGACAAGATTGCAAGTGTTGCAGAATAGCAAATAACATCTCTCATCCTAATTAGGATTTACACCGCACACAAAAGATGAGAGACTAGCAAGTTATTTATATGAAAACTAACATACTAACCTAATGAACTTTTGCACACATACCATTACACAAACGAACTTAGAGAACAAACTAACTTAAACAATTCGGCTTACAACCAATGCTCAATATTTTATGTCAACACTTCTAGCATACTTCGACTACAGCATGTGAACAGACTTTGATGACATACTAATATTTTTTCGAATTGTGAAAACAAGAAGTTACTCTTCAATCATACTAAAATTGATAAACATAATTTTTTATATAATAATATAAGTTAAAACATATAAATATATTGTGTGAGACGAGATAAATATTAAGATATCTATAATCATATTCATACCAATTTATTTTAGTGATTAATTACAGAAACTCATGCACATACTCATTTGACATGTTTTTATGTTATGCGTCAAAAGTATTTTGTGCAGTTAGCCACTAGGGGTTCATCAATGTCTTTAACCCACACTGGCATATGTCAAGAAGATTTAAGCAGTTGCCATATCCATAACCTTGTTTAATACAAAAGGCATAACATTCATCTTTAATGCATTTACTTCCTTGTGTTCCTACCACCATTTCTACATTTATCATTTAGATCAATCAACATTATGATTAACACAAATATTTAGATTTTTTTTTGTTTTTATTTACTTTTTTTTATTATAAATCATTTTGGAAAAATAATTTTTGTTAAAGTACAAGTGGCTTTGCAATTTTAATGAATTAAATTTTCTTTCCATTCTTTAAATTTGTGTTTCTCATATAATTAATGTAAAAAAAATTATAAAATCTTTCATAGTTTTCTTTTACATAAAATAATGATTACTTTACATAATACATGTTAAAATATCAAAACGATAAAAAAAACGAAGCTAATATAAAAAGTCATATTATTTAAGATGAATTTATTGTTTCAAAAAACATTTTTGTCCTCTTTTAAAATGTTTGTCTTTTAATATTAATATAAGTATAGTTATGGTAAAATAATAATATATAAAAGATGTTAATTATAAAACATAATTAATAATTAAAATTGTATTCTAAACTATAGATGACAATAATTAAAATTGTATTTTAAAAATTGGAGTGAGACTTACGGAACGGAAGAAAAATAAGCAAAATGAACAACAACCCAAACCCAAAGTGTGTTTTGTTCATGATTATCAACACACTTACCAAAATTTTCAGATATCTATCTATTTATTAATAAAAAAGTGTGAGGTAAACTCAATTAAATTTTTATTTGAAAATCTTGTCTTTTAACCTCATTTTGTAGCTGGTGTTTCTTCGGTTAAGATAATAGTTATAAGTAATATTTTAAAATTTGGACTTCTAGTTTAACATTTAGAAAATATTCTTTAGGAACAACAAACCTTTCATTAAAGATTACTTGATTCTTAAACCACCATAAATTACAACAAGTGGACAACCAAACTAGAAGTGCAGAGACTGTTTAGAAAGATAGTCCTTAAATAATTTCAACAAATGATCCACACAACCTAACCAGTTCTCCATTTCTTGTCACACTAATTTTGATTTTGAACAAGAAATGAACAAATGATCTAGTGTTTCAACATTATTAAAATAGAAAACGCAAACCTTGTCATAATCTTTAGTAATAATACCTCTTGCCTCCAACTTTGACCACTTCTTGCCACATTTAATTTCAAGCTTAATTCAAGAGCAATTTAAACAAACAAAAGAATTATAATAAAATAAAATAAAATAATTCAAACCCAATTTAAACATATATCTAAATATTTAAAACAAACAAAAATAAAATTCAAACAATTTAGAATATCTAAATTAAATAAAATAGAATAAAAAAATAAATAGAAAATTATACTTAATTTTAAAAAAATTAAATTAAAATTTAACGTGAAAAAAAAATATTTAAAATAAAATTTTAACTGGAACTTTGGTTTTTTTTTTATACTTTTAAATTTTGATCATTCCATTTTTATTTTATTTTTATGAATTTTAGTCCCATATTATTTGAGTATATTTTTTAGATGTGACAAGTGAATTGATTATATAATAGAAGTCAGTTGACGTAATTTAAACTCCACATAATTTATAATATTTTAATAATAAGATAAATTATTATATTTAAAAATAAAATAAAAACATTATTTGAATTACTTTAAAAAATTTAAATTAATTTTTGTAGTAGATTAATTTTTTAATTTTAAACATATAAGTAATTTTAAAAAGTTTTTAATATTTATTATTTTTAAATTAAAAATATGTATTTGAATTAATTCGGTTTTGAAGGATTAATTAGTTAATATTTATTTACGAAATAGATTTTGATGTTTCGGGGGGTTGAAACTTTATTTAAAAAAAAACAAATATAATATATACACTAAATACCAATAGTACAAATGAGGAGAGATATAAGAAGTACTATAACACCCCCAAAAATATAGAAAATAGGACACACAAAAAACAACTATACAACATAAACACCAATACAAGAGCACTAGAAAGAAGAAACACAAGTTAGAGCTTACAAGCCAAGAACCAGCAAAAACAACAACCAATCTAAAATAATACTTGTGTCTTCCCGTTCCTTCACAGTTATCATACTTCAATTTTTTCCTACCATCTACTTATCCCTATTAACCTATTGCATTGCATAATTCTAATTTTTTCATCTGCATCAACATATCATGACTATTGTATTTGGTCATGCATTTCATCAGTCAAGATCCTTCCTCTGCAAGTAATTAAACAAAGTCAAAAAAAAAGTCAAGAATTTGATTTTTTTTGACCTTGATTGATTTGACATTTCCAGTGTCTTGTTAATCTTTATTTTTTTTTATCACACATTTAAAGATAAGATAAAGTAAAGAAGTTGACCTTTGACTTGAACTTTTGACAATAGATTACCGAACATCCATTCTTTATTCATACTAATTGAGTAATCTACACTAAACTATGAAAGTTAAACAAAACAGAGAATACCTGTAAACAAATCACTAACTTCTAAGAATGCTACGCAATAGGATGCTTGGAAACGATCACAACTTTGCTCTTCACAGATAACCCCTATAGCAGACAAAATATAAATTTTATTAAAATCATATTAATAATTAACCAAAACAAAAATACTAGATAATCCACCAAAACAAATCATATTAAAAATACTAGATAATCCTTAAACCAAAATGACACCCTTACTAAACATTGAGAAATCCTAACTAAACATATAAAACCATAATAACATATAAAACCATATCATATAAAACCATATTCATGTTGGCTACTCTCTTAAAAAATAGGAATTTCCAAACTACATTGAACATGCAAAATATAAACTCTTGTTTGTCAATCTAAAACATACAAAATATAAACTCTCTTAAAAAATATAAACTCTCTTAAAAACATATTCAACAGAGAGACTTAACATATAAACTCTCTGTTAAGACATACAAACTCTCTTAAAAAACTCTCTTATAAACTCTTCTAAAAAACTCTCTGTTTATAAAAACTCTCTTATAAACTCTTCTAAAAAACTCTCTGTTTATAAAAACTCTCTTATAAACTCTCTTAAAACATAAAAAATATAAACTCTCTTAAAAAATATAAACTCTTGTTTGTCAATCTAAAACATACAAAATATCCGTAACAATGACAGAGAGACTTAACATGTAGATTAAAATACAAAATATATAACATGCAACAGAGAGACTTAACATGTAGATATTCATACAAATAATAAAAACATATTCAGTTTGTCTTAAAGATTACAGGAAATGACTTAACTTGATTGCATTCAAATAATAAAAACATATTCAGTTCTACTTAAAGATTACAACAACAATGGTGAAAATATAAGTAAAAAAGAAAACCAGAGTAAAACTTCAAATACCGTAACAATGGCGGAAATGCAATGCAGGCGAGCAGATGATATCGAAAACGGATGGTGAACGGCGGCGAAATGCAACAGAGGAGGGCGACGGTTGGACGGCGACGGTGGGTTTATAGGGCAACGTTCTTTGTTCGCCAGAGAAAAAGAAAGAAAGAAATACGATATGACTGTTCTGTTTCTTATAAAAATTATGGTGGGAATTTTAAATTAATTCTAACTAAACCTATAGCAGCGCTTTTTAATGGTTTTAGCAGCGCTTTAAAAAGCGCTCTCAAACATCTTCTTATGTACCACATATAGCAGCGCTTTATGGAAAAAGCGCTCTCGTAGACTAGACCTACAGCAGCGCTTTAGGAAAGCGCTTTCATAGGGCTGTCTGAGACCCCCCCCCCCTTTAGCAGCGCTTTTTAGAAGCGCTGTCTTAGGTCCCCCCTTTAGCAGCGCTTTTTAAAAAGCGTTATCTTTGGGCTCCCCTTTAGCAGCGCTTTTCAAAAGCGTTGTCTTTGGTAGACAATTTTTTTCTTTTTTTTTAATGCCTCTTTAGCAGCGCTTTTTCTAAAAGCGTTGTCTTTGTATGCGCTGCTAAAAGTCAATTCTGGCGTAGTGGTTAATTGCATTTCTCATGTTCTTTTAAAAAAAAATTAATTTAATTTTTATTTTGGTTCATTATTAGTCAAATATTACATTTTTTTTTACATATATTGGATGAAGATCAAATTTCAAGATAAAATTTTAAAAAAAAAGCACTTCATCTGATAAATAATTTGTCGCAAAATTAGAAAATATACGAAAAAACTAAAACTGCATTACATTCTTTTTTTTTTCTAATCAAAATATAAAAAAAAGTTTACATTTTCAACCAAAGTACAAAATAGAAAGAAACAACTCCAAATTGATGGGAGGCCCACACACCTCCTATTCACCATCATCATCCTGATTCTTTAGCATGTGCTCCATCCTTGTTTAGCATCCAATCCATACTATCCCATAGCATACACCCTGCAAAATCAAACAAATTGAATTAAGCATAACACATGTGAAGATTTCATCATACACATCATCATCAACATTCCAACATACGTATCTAAGTTGTAAAAACACGTGAGTCTTATAGCACCAAGCATCATCACAAACATTGCCATACAAGTATCCATACATACATCACTTCAAATCAACAAAAATCAAACAAACACTATGTAAAGCAAATACGCATGAACACGTTCATGGCCATATCCATACATCAACTAATAGAATTTTATCAACAAACACAAAATACATCCAAGTAATCCAAATTCTAACTAACAAATTTAATTTAATCAATCCTAACCTCTCATCAATTGATTCACACGGATTGAGATTTTTGTCCCTCCAATTATTCCCACTCATCATCCCATTTCCCTCCTAAATATCATCACTCTCACACTATATAACCCCTCAAGCTCGCTTAATATCATCAACATTCAGAGCATCGTTACCTTGCAAAAATCCACCGTCTACACTAAAATTTTAAAAAACCTAAGCAATTCAAGACTTCATAAATACACAGTTTAGCTGCGGAAATAATTCCGCTGCAATTTCATCTGCGCGTTTATATTGTGAAACACTAGTTCCTGAAAAAAATACGGCAGCAGAAAATTTAGATATTGCTGTGAGAGTTGCTGCGGAATTTGCTGTAATTCGTTCTGCGACTTTTGCTGCGAATTGTTTAGTTTATTTTTAATTTTTATTATATTTTTACGAGTAATAAATAAAATCATAAAACACATATTGATTCTAAGAATATGTTGTTGTGACATTTTTTAATTTTATATTAAATCTTTATTTTTCTTAAGAAAGTTTTATAGTATTAATTGAGTTTTTTTTTATTTATTTCTTAAAGAAGGTTTATTTATTTAATATTTTTTTATTGTTGTAAAAATTAGAAAAATTAAAAATATAAGTTTATGATACAATTGATGTGTAATCCTTCAACTTATAATTTTTTTTTTTTTAAAAATTTAAAATTTTAAAAGACAATAAAATAATCCTTTTATTCAATTGATAACATATATTTTTATATTATTTTGTATTATATATAATCCTTTTATTCATTTTGTGTATTAAAATATTTTGGTGAAATAACTAAATTATTATGCTAGAGATCAATTTATTAATTTGCAATTCAATTTTATAATTTAAAAGATGATAAAATAAAATAAAAATACTGATTTACCATCCTAAAATTTTGGAGTAATTTCTATCATAAATACTTAGATTATGACACTTAAATTACGACGGTTGGATTCCAATTGTCCGAATGTGTGTTTTGAGGCTGTTCATGTCACATTTTCTAGTAATCGTCGCAAATTTTTATTTGAAAACCACATGTGTCAAATGAAATTTTAGAAATTATTATAAATACTGATTTAAAAATGTTGATTAAAAAAATATCTTATTAAAAAAACAATACCACTTTATATTATCACAAAACTAAAAACAAATGTAATAAAAAAACTCAACCTCTCACTGATTCATTCTTCCCCAAACTTCCAAAAAAATCCAATCGTTCCAAAAAATCATACAAATCAACTTGTTCCAAACATCCAATCCCTAATCCTCTGTCTCAATTTCAAAAGCTGAAGCTCTTTTTGAATCATCAACCACAAATTTGTAAGCCCTAAACTAAAACCAAAGCAAGACGCCAGTTTATCATGTAAAAGGAAAAACGATTAATCTCATATGAAATGAATATGATATTCACCACTTCTCAACTTTCTGTCAAATAAAAATTCACGTTTACAACGACAATGGTTGTCCTCTCATTCTTAATTCCGTATGTTTATCTTGTCCACACTTCACAGATTCTTCTTTTTTGTTGTATTTGTTACTAATAAAATTGAAGCCTTTTACTTTGGTGCTCTCTAAATGTTTGAAGAAATGTCTCATAGTATTTTTAATATGTTTTCTAAAATTCCTTTATCACACTCTAAATGTTTGATGAAATGTCTCATAGTGTTTTACTTTGAAGCACTCTACATGTTTGATGGAAACTCCTTAGCCCAGCAATACCTGAAATTGTGGTCTATTGGTGCTCCTGCAGCTCTTTCATTAGCCATGCAGAGAGTTTTTCAAAGATTTAAAGACACGAAACATGGATGGGTTTCACTAAGAGAGCATTCGTTAGAATCCGGCCTTACTTCAAGCTAACAGTTGCTTCTACTGTCATGTTATGGTATGACTATATCCTTAGTTTCACTCGTCGTAGCTCTGAGCATATGTTTAAGATGTGTGGTCGAACACGATCCTATCGAGTTTATATATTTTAAAAATATGAAATGTATGTTTTTATAGTTTGGAGATATGGTACAATCAAGGACTAGTACTCATATCAGGGTTGCTTTCTAATCCAACAGTTGCATTGGATTCTATTTCCATTTGGTATGTTAACAATTTCTTAAGTTTTCTTGTGGTTAGAAACTTGGCTTTTTGTCACTTTCTTAAGTTTTCGTTTCGTGTGGTTAGAAACTTAGGATTTTGTTTTGGTGGTCTGAACTTTTTTCATGTGTCATGCTCGATGATAACTCTATTATCACATGTCATTGTGTAATTCATTTCGTTATTTATGCCAACTGAGAAGATATAGTTAAATAGTATAGATATAGTACATATATATGATATAATTAATGAGAAGATTCTTGCCTGGATGGAAAGGAACAAAGTAAGGAAGAAGCCATATTTCTGAAGGAATTGGTTTCACTCCACTTCATTCATATACTCCAAGTATCTATATATATATATATATATATATATATATATATATATATATATATATATATATATATATATATATATATATATATATATTAATAATGAATTATTATTTTGATTCATTATAATTTATAAGTTGGGTGGTAGCATTTGATTAAACTACTATTAGTACTATACTTACTGGGTATTCGGGATTTGGTGAATTGGGTTTTGCGCGGAAGGTGTTTGATGAAATGTCTGAACGGGATTTGGTTTCTTAGAATTCTTTGATTTGTGGGTATGGTCGGCGTAAGAGGTGTAGAGAGGTCTTGGATGCTTTTGAAGCAATGAGGATGGATAATGTGAAGGGTAATGTTGTGACAATGGTGAAAGTTGTTTTGGCTTGTTCTGTTTTGGGTGAGTGGAATGCTGCTATCTGGTTGCTCAATCTCTTTTTTTTTTTTTTTTGAAGTAACTTATAGATTGTGTTGTCTTGATAATGTTATTAATATTTGGCCTAGGTCCATGCTGCTTTAAGGAAATGGGTTCACGACAACGTGGGTGCTGAAGTTGCCGCCTCTCTAAGAATCATCTATGGAGGTACTTCCGTTTATATATGTGGTTATTTTGATGTCATCAAAGAATATTAACAGTCTTGGTGTGAGTTTGGAGGCATTGTAGCAATTGTTATTTAATTAACTCCATCTAAAACTACAAGCTCTGTAAATGGAGGAAACAACAAAGAATTGGCATCACAACCTGACATTGATGGATTTTTGGTTGGTTGTGCTTCCTTGAAGTCGGAGTTTGTTGACATCATCAACTCCGCCACTGTGAAGAAGAATTGAAATTCGTAAGTAGGAATTGATATGCTGCTTTGGAAGCAGCTTTAGAAATTTATGTTTTGAGTTATGATTCTGTATTTTGTAACCTCCGAAAAGCCATTTCCGGCACAGATCGAGACGCCTCTTCTTCGACGGACGTTCGTCGGAAGTGGAGCTAAATTAGGCGTGAGAGTCGCCGGAGCGGTTCTGTTCGGGTTAAGCTTGGCAATCAGGTATTTCTTGATGTTGTCTGTTATGTCGTATAACGGTGGCGTGTTTATAGCTATTGTGGTTGGTCTTGCGGTTGGTTATTTATTGTTCAGGAGCGACGACGAAGATTCCATCGTCGTTGGTAGTTCTTGTGCATGTGCTTGATTTCAGTTTCTTGTTATGATTATTGCTAATCGGTTAGATTTTACTGTTATCACTATTTTTCTACTGTCATTTTGTCCATACTAGCGCACTTGTCGCAGCATTAAGCAATATGAGGTGGAATTGCTAATTGGTTGAATCTCTGCCACCAGGTATATGGTTTCTATTACTTCCCTTCTCTCTTTTCTAGTATGCATGGTTCTCATTTTAAGCTGTGAAAATGTATTTATCAAATTTAAGTTGTGGTACACTTATAGTCTTTCAAATATGGTTGTATTGTATGTGGATTCCCGCTGTCGGTATCTTTTGACTTTAATTTACATGCATCTTTTTGCATAGCTCTCTGTAGCTTGAATGTAGAGAACTACTGTATCACATCCAGAACCATTCAAAAAATTTCTGATGCATTGGACTCTAGCTCTGTACTTTCACACCTTTGTATAAGTATGATAAATCTACAGCTCTCTTTAATTCCTTGATACAAGTGATCTTTCTTGCATAATGGGTATTTTACCATTGACAGGACACAACAGCCATGTATATGGGAATGCTTTAGTTAATCTTCTATCCAAGCTTTCTACTTTAAAAAGGTAGAATCAATATGCCGGTGCCACCATCCATCTCTTACATAGCATCTTTAAAAAGGTAGAACCAGCTTAGAAGACTGTTCCAGTTCTAGCTGTGGTTTTACTTTTCCTGATAAGGACAACTTAATTACATATGACGGACCTTTCTCGACACTTGAAGTGACAATTCCGCCTAGAGTTGATAGTTTTGTGCCTAGGACAACTTAGAAGATGATGTTGATGAATCAGATGAAGACATTATTGAACACATTAGCTGTGAATTTTGCTTGTTAGCTAGTTTGAAATTTGCATTGTTTTTTCTAATTAATTTGGTTGGACAAGTGATTATTAGTAACTTGATTGTGGCATTTTTAATAATATAACTCTAGAAGTATTGTTATTGACTTTATAGTTATGTTTGGTTGCTTTAAAATTTGAATGTGATTAGTGTTATTGTCTTATTCAAATTAGATATTTGTTTTTATATTATTATATTTAACAATAATTATAATATTTTAAATATAAAGTAAACAAAATTAACAACAAAAATTAAAAACACGAGAGAGAAATTACTTGTGAGTTTACCTGCGGATTTTTAGTTTGCTGCAACATTTCCTGTGAAAACTTCATTTACCTGTGTCGTTATCTGCGAGTTTATCTGTTTTACCTGCGATTTTTTCCTACGACATTTTCCTGTGACATTTTCCTGCGACTTCACCTGCTATATTAATTACCCACGAAGGTTTTAGCTGGGAACAAAAAATAGCAGGAAGAATCGTAGGTAATATGTTTCCTGCGGAAATTTTGTCAAAATCCGCAGGAAAATAGAGTATTTCTAGTAGTGTCACATTTTAGCATTGAAACAGTGAGCTTAGCCACATCATTTACCTAAACCTCACTGAACTGACACTCGGACCAAAGGATAGGAACAAAAGAAGTAGAAGGAGAACAAGCATCAAACAAAAACATAGAAGTAAACAGGGAAGACATATCAGACTGACTTGAGGTAACTTGGTCGTCGGACTCTCACCAGAGTTGTGAATCTCCGAAAAGACCTCTTCTCCCTTATTTTAAGTCGTTTTGAGATAAAATTTGAAGGTGAGAAAAATGAACAAGAAGGGGGGTTGAGTTGTGTATTATAATTCCTTTTCACTTCTATAAAGTAACTTTAGAATCTGAGCAAGTTCCGAGTCTAATCACAGAGTTAATAGCAACAGAATAAAATAAAGTCCAGAAGTAATAAACAAACCAACACACAAAGTTTATCTTAGTTCCTCTCCTAAACTGAGAGTAGTCCATACCCCTTATCCAACAATATATTTTCAATATAATCAATCCGATTACACTTTCTTCAAGCAAAATAGAAAGAGACTTCAACCTGCTCAATCAAACCAGAAAGAGACTTTCGTTCAAGCAATTCAACAAGACTCTTTTGCTCAATCATAGAGGTAAGAGACTTTCACTGCTCAAACAAACCAGTAAGAGACTTCCACTTCGCAAGCTAACTAACAAGAGACTTCCTCTACTTTAGACAAATAGTTTAGTAGAAAAGATGACAACTATACTTGATGTTCAATAATATGTACATAAGTTGTACAACAACCACAAAGGTTTTTAACACTTAATATTTCTAAGATATACAAAGATAAGAAATCTTAAGAGCTTATGCAATAACACTTATATAAAACTTTAGCTCAATGTTGTTCTGTTATAGTGTCGTAACCTTCTTTCAAATCTTCTACTCCCTTCTTTCACTTCTGACTCTTTAGTCTTACAATGATGAAGGAAATCGATTAAATCCTCCTCAATTTTGTCTGATTCTCACTGCATTCGATAGCCTCATCTTCAACCTCCATCTTAAAATCTTCAGTAATTTCAGCCATGTTAATCTATATTGGTTCAACATACCAGGTTTCTTCTACCTGTAGTGGATCAGAATCAATCTTCACGGGTGTCTTACCCTTGGAAAACTTCATTCTTCCATTGTTTAAAGTACTTTGAATAAGATACCTGGAAATAAAATATTGTGAAGTTTAATGCCCCAAAAAATTATGATATTTTCAAAAATCTCTTTTCTTTCTTTGTTCTAGTGGTGACACTTTTGCACCTTGTGGCACTAAGATTGGGCCATCTTCAAAGCAACAGATTGAATATCTCATGACATTTGGTCACATTGAAAGTATAGGTTTTCATGGAAAATTTATCATTATTTTCAGGCTCAACAAGTTTCTTCCCATTTGTTGGTGTAAGAAGTTTACACACATATGGGGTCCTGACTTTAACTTGGGCAAATCAACCTCATTCTCTTCGACATGGTTATATATGACATCTGATTCCAGGTCATTGTCATCCATGTCGATGTAAGCCACCTGTTCCTTCATATTTTTGTTCACTTTGGCTTTCTCAGCCTTCAACCATTTGACTTGCCAAACTCTATATGCCAGTTGAGCCATATCCCTTAGATATTATGTATCCAACTTCTTTATAATAGAATAATCTAAGCCCTTTGTGGTCATTTTGACTAGTTCATGCTCTGACACCTAGGTAAAAACACATTGTTTTTAAAAGTCGGAACCTATTTAGGTAATCATCCATCATTTCAGCGAACTTTTGCTTCATGCTCGACAATTCTTTCAGGTTAATTTTAGATTTCCCCATATTGAATTGCTCATGGAACGATCTTCCTAAATGATTCCAATCATTTATGGAATGTACAGGGAGCATTGTAAACCACGTAAAAGTGTTCTTTTGTAAGAGAACACTACAACAAATTACGTTATTCATGACGAAGCTTTCACCTCGAACAATATAAAATTGAGGTATAAAGACAAGGTGCGCTATTTTTTGTTATTTAAGAAAATATAAATTCCCTCGGTTTTAGAAACCGAGGTGAATAAACAAATCAGTACATGCTTCGATTCTCAACTATCACAATTTATAATTCTATTTGTTTATAAGTGTAAACAAAATGTTCTAACCCTTCAGTTTTCTATTTAACCACGACATAAAATAATAAGATTTTACTATAAAAGCACTCGCTAAACATATTTTACCCTGATCCTTACTAATATGTAGCCGCCCCAAGCACCATTCTTTGGGATGGATTGCAAGACATAAAAGATCTTCAATGTTCTTCTATCTTGAACAAAACATTTTTCTTCCCTTGCAATCTATCTCACATAATGGTGTTGATGTTGTCGTTGTTGTATTTTTTGGAATAATCCTTAATTAAAGAAGGGTACTCAGTTGATAGATTGTAAGTGCAAAAAATTATTCTTGCTTCAAGTTAATCAAAGAATGGAGCTTAACCAATAATGAAGGGAGCTCCACCTTTGAAAAGTGCCAAATTGATAGATTGCAAGTGCAAAAAGTCATTCTTGCTTCAAGTTAAACAATGAATGAAGCTTAACCAACAAAGAAGGGAGCTAGCTCAACCTTTAAAAGAGTACTCAGTTGATAGATTGCAAATGCAGAAAATCATTCTTGTTTAAAAAAAAATTATTTTAATGGGTATGCAACAAAATATTGATATCACCGAAAATTTTTTGTAAACAATGTTTTTTTAATATTTTGTGTAAACAATGTATTTTCAAAAAAAATTGTCACCTAGGTTTTCTTTAAAACTGAGGTGATAGTTAATATAAAATCTCGGTTTTAATGTAAAATCGAGGTGGTTAGTAAACATATTTTACTATTAAAAAACTCGTTAAACAAATTTTATCAAAATACTAAACTATATGTAGCCGCCCCAAAGAGAGGAAATATTCACCACCATCAATTTCTATCATGAGTTGCTACCACATGTCTCTGGGATGGATTGCAAGTGTAGAAAATAAAAATTCTCATTGGAAAACAGATCTCTAGTATCTTGCATGGGACCTGGACATGTACAATGAAATTTCTCATTAGTAAACAGATTTTACAATGTATTTTTAATATTCTGCGTAAACAATGCATTTTAAAAAAATAGCTTATTCACCTCAGTTTTCTTCTTACCCGAGGGAATAGTTAAGCATTTTTTTACTATATTCAACGCTCTTAAACAAATCTTTGTCATCTATTTAATGTTTATCAATGCTCATGTATATTCAATTAGTGATCCGTATGAAACCTAAGGGACGTTCGTTATAAAAGCATGTTGGATATTGAATCTAACCTAAATGAAACATAAAGACATTTAGAAATGTTCTCTAAGATGAATTGCATAAGTAGAAAATTACTTGGGTTTAAAGTTTATTTTCTAAAATATTTATTTAAGCGCAAAATCATATATTTGAATATTCATTTTATTTATCTAACTCTTATTTTGTTTTGCTTCAGAATCAAATGTATGCAAGATCTGTAGAGAATAATCTTACACCCAACATTTGATCTTCTTCAAGATTCAATAATTCGAAGATCTAAAATCTAGATCTTCAGAAAATTTATTTTTTATCTAGATCTCTAGGGAATTTTATTTTTATTTTAATATTCTATGTAAAAAATTTAATATTCTAGGAAAATAATGTAATATTTTTTTTTAAAAAACAAATAATTTTACCCCTCGGTTTTCAAGATAAAACAAGATGAAAGATAAGCTAGTTTTGAAAATAATAAAAGTGTTGTTGATGGGATTTAAACCTATGTGAATTTAACTTTACTTCTCAATTTTAATACCGCTGAGGTGATAAGTGGCGAGTTTTTATATCGCCCTTCATTACCTCGCTTCTATAGCTGAGGTATTATGCATTTTACGTCTGAGGTAAAAATCACTTTTTGTAGTAGTGGAACTAGCAAAATATCTCATCCTCAAATTCTCATTATTTGATATGTCCCCTACTTCAGTCAAATATCGAGCAATATGGTTAACTGTGGACTCATTAGTATCACCCGTAAATTTTATGATTTTAAGGACTTTCCATCCCCTCATGAGTTCCATATGTAAAACGTACTCTGACAATGGAGACGTATAATTTTTCCTTTGCAGACCCATGTTCACACTATTCTACGCCATTATTGTTTTGACTATGACTACAAGATTATTCTCTCCCACAAGGTTTTCCTGTAGGACTTGATGGACCACTTAGTCAACGTTCTGATTTCGATTAACCACTAAAAATTGTGTGCGATCGACTTCTCTATGTCTCTCTTGTTCGAGTCCATGGGGCACAAATTGTTGTCCCTGATTGACTATATTTTCTTCAATGGTTATTCTCTCATTTTAAATCGGCCTAGCCAATTAGGGTTGTATAATTGGTCGAACTTGTGCTTGAGGAGCGCCAAAGAAGTCTGCGATTTGATTCATTTGAGTTGTCAATTGTTGGTAACTTTGATTCGTGTTTTGAATCAAAGGGTTAAATATAGTATCCATATGTCGGGTAAGCATGTTAACCATATCATGATTAATTTCTTCCATTTGTTGTGTCATCACCATCACATAATTTATGGTGAATGTCGATCTTGCTTGGGAATCGAATCCCATCCCTAATTAGGGTTACAAGGTTCGACCAGGATTACCTATAACCGATCATGATGCCAAGAATGCAAATATGTAATCATTGCATTGTCAGCAAATGTCAAAGCATTTGTATGCCGATTTTCCATCATCGATGTTTGCATACCATAAGGTTGCTCGTGACTAGGCATAGGCATTTTGAAACTTGTGGTAAAAGGCATGAAGTCACTTTCCATAGTCGGTTTAAGAGACACTAGGTGACTTTGTGTCACTGAGGGGGGAAAATACTCATTCCTGTGCAATCGACGATACGACTGTCATTGACGGTATGGCCATTGTGTTGGCTATGTAGGCGATAGGTTCAATCAAACTTACAACAACTGTGTCTTCCCCCATGTTGTTGGACGGTTGTTCTCCATTATTGTTGGTTATGGGATTAACCATTCTCCTAACGCATCTCCTTATTGGTTTCCTAACGTCTTTTTTAGTTATATTACCACTCCTCAATCTCATGCACATTCACAATTTTGAGAATTTTCATAAATGAAGAACTTATGCAAATTTTAAAAGAAAATGTAAATTTTCACACAAAAGGTCTCACCAAGTGTGACAATTTGTTTATTGAGAAATTTAGTAAACAAAAAACAAGTTTGATTTCACTTAAGGTATTAAACTCGAAAAGATCCTAAGAGATATTGTATGAAAATTATAAGTTTGAAAGGAATTGGATATCAAAGTCGAAATTTAAAGAAAACGTAAAAATAACTTGGAAAGTAATAAATGACTTGAAAATAAATACTTCAATTCATAAAATGGAACGCATATACATACATTCTCACAACTCTTCTCTCCCCAAATACTAATACTTTTAGTTTACATAATTTGTGTATAATTATTGACCCCTATAAGTGATCACTACTTATATAATAGTCACATTATAACCGTCTACGACGGTCGACTAAGCTAATTATGCCATATTTTCGTCTCTATGCAGACATCATTCTCGACAGGCCATCATTAAAAAATTAAAATTGAAAATTTAAATAATATTAAAATAATGTTTATTTTGAAAAGGATGGGAAAGACTTGGAAGGAAAGATAATAAGAAAAATGAACAACAATCCAAAGTCTGTTTTGTTCATGATTACCACATACAGTTACTAAACTATCATCTATTTAAAGTGAAGGGTGTAAACACGTAATTTATTTTTTTCTTTAATTTGAGAAACTTGACTTTTAACTTCATTTTATGGTTGGTGTTTCTTCGTTTATGAAATTAGTTACAACAAATATTTTAAAAATTAAATTAGAGGTCAAATGGATTATTTATTAATAAACAAGTATGTAAAAATAATGGTACACAAAGTAATATAATTTTGTACGTTTAATTTTAATCTTAATTAAAGAACAATTTGAACAATTTAAAGAATTCAAACCAAAATCAAATATAATAGAGCGTATTATCTAAAATAAACAAAATAAAATGCCAAAAAAAAAAAAAATTAAACTAAGCAAAATACCTAAGTTAAATAAAGTGGAGTGTAAAAAATAAACAGAATATTATACATAATTCGAATAAATCAAATCAAAATTAAAAAAAAAATACTTCAAATAAAATAAGAATACAAACTTGAAGAACGTAAAACTACATCGAGCAAACGTGAGTTGAGCGATGACAAATATATCTTAGTTGAATAAATATACCAAAAATAGAGTTGAATAACAAAAAGCGAGTCACACATGAACGATGGTCTGTATAAACGACAACAACCTATATTGTGTTTAGGTGAGAAGTTCGAAAAATGGGCGAAGTGAGTATATTTGAAAGGCACGGTGTGAGAATGATGATGGAGGTGGTTTAAAGAAAAAAACAATGATATAGCGATAAAACTTAAAAGTTTGTGTAATTGTATAAGAATTCTTGTTTTAATTATTGAACAACCAAAATAATTAATAAAAGGTATAGATGCAAAAATATTATCTAGAAGTGTAAAAGTTTTAGGATAATCAAACAAATTTTGTACCACCCTAAATACGATATTATATAGAATTATCATATTCAAAATATTAGACGTACATAATGATACATACAGCAATGTTTATGTGAATTCATGCTTCTCTAATATTGTATTTTGATGAAAAAAAAATTTTCTCAAGTTCATTTACATTATCAAAGGATGAGAAAAACACACCATTATTCAAGCTATGATTTTAAAACATGTATCTCAAGCAATATTGTCAAGACATTTTTAGAACTTAAAAGAATGTCATTTCATTAAAGGTACAAGTTACAATTTTATCATAGTGCTCAGAAATTTCATATTTAATTCATCTTGCATAACATGATTTTTTACATTAAATGATTTAGCATTTAAGCAATCCTAAAGTATTTTTCAAAGTTTTTTCAAGTGTAACTGGTTGTTACACATTTCTGTTAACTAGTTACTATAATGATTTCTTGACTTTTTTTTTATAAAAATGCATAAGGTGTAACGGGTTAACCAGTTTCTATTAATCGATTACATGTTAATCGGTTAACTAAAACCTGTAACCGGTTACACCTTTGAAAAAACTCAATTTTCATAAAACACTTCAGTTGTAACCGGATGCCATTATGTGTTAACCGGCTACTACTAAAGCAGTGGCGTTTTTTAGTTGAAAATCGGACTCTAACAGATTTTAAATTCAATCTATCAATCAAGACAATGATTTATGGTATTATACTCAATCCAACAGGTATTATTCATGTATAAATACCTAAGATTTCAAATTTAAAGAAAAAATATCTCTTTCATTACAACTCAAACTCAATATTTCATCTTTCAAAAATAAGTGTCTTGTGTCTTAAGCTTTTGAGTGACTTTTTGCGTTCATTTTCATCACATCAATCAAAAAGTTTCATTTCTGTTATGAGCACCTGTATAATATACTTGTGAATTGTATATTTTAAAGGGAAGATCAATTCAAGAGATTGATATACATTATTGATAATTTCTCGGCAAGTGTACTGATAATGTTGCAGTAATAAAAAGATATCAATTCCGCAGGGACTGTTATTTAACAAAACAATAATTGTGCAAGTATAAAAAATAACAATTAGGGGGTTTTTTGAGTTTGAATGCGAAAAATAAAATTTTTTCGGTAATAATATGAAAGCAGTCAGGTTTTGAATATAATCTCTTATTTCTCGCCTATTGATGTATAATGCATTACATGAATGAGAAAGTCATTATATTTTCATGGAAAATTAACAAACACTATACCCAATCCCTTGGTTACAACTCACTAATTACCACTAGGAGTCTCATATCCTTATTCAACCAGCGTAACTTAAGTTAGACGATGCAATAAAACGTTAATTCAAATGCCACTACTCGGGGTCTCCTATCCTTAATCAATTAGCGTAAGTATAACAATTTTCCTAGTTCAAACACATAGACTAATGGTTAGTATTCCCTATGTGCCCAAGATCAAATTAAAAGAGCATCTCACATAAAAAACATTAAGCAAAAGAAGCAATTGAGTAGAAATATAACTCTAATTACTCATGCAATGACAAACTAAACATATGTCACAACAGTCTCAAAGTAAGTTCATCAAACAAAACCTAACTTAGAGGTGTTTACCTACTCATAATAATACAATTATATACCAAGTGATTAGATGAAGATTTCATATGAAAATCCTTAAAGAACTAGCCTCCAATGCTTTCAAAATCGCCCTTTTGGTACTCTTTATCGTCACTTTCAGTCTAAATTCACATAACCCTTGAAAAGATGCCAAAAACTCCCTTTTATATCAATCAAATCAATCCAGAACTCGTTAGAATAGGCCCAGAAAAGGACCCAACTCACGCGTGATAGCTTTTATCACGCACGCAATGCTGACTATACTTTTATATCACACACACGATGTTGCATGATGTTGCGCGTGATTATTCCTCTAGATACATGCTTTTTGCTTCTTTTTCAATATGATTTTCACTAAATCCTTATTTCTTCATACTTGGTCATTTTTGCATCTTTCTTTGGTGTTTATTCTTCATTTTTTTTATCATCTTTAACTTGTTTTGATCTGTTTCTTCGACCGGAAACATGCAATAAAAGAGTTTCATTATAACCCCAAACTTGAATCGTTGCTTGTTCTCAAGTAACTTGCATGCAACTAAAAGTTTCAACAGAAAACGAAATGATTACCCTTACTAATGAACATATCCTTTATTTCTTTATTTTATTTCACCTGTTCATCACTTTCGCTCCCCACTTCAATCAAGATAAATTGAAAAAGTTCTTCCAACACAACAAGTACTCAACCTGTCTCTCATCTCAATATTATTTCACTCGGTTGACAAGGTAATTACACAACAAACATACAAAAATCAGTTTACCCTAAGCTTGCAAAATTTCTAACAAAATCAATCTAAGTCATCTAAACACACACTTTTGAAGGGCTTTTACGGTTGTAATGGGGCTTATGTCAAGGTGGGATAAATTGAGAGAGTAGGCTTAAACCTTTGGAGTTAAGTACCTAGTTTTCCTTAAGTTATCATATTACTTTTCATATCCACTCTTACTTAATTAATCGGTACTAGAGATTAACATTTTATGGTCCTTATTATTCTTTTTCTCTTTTTTTTGAAGAAGTTATTTTAAACTTCTTATTTTGTCAAATTTTTTGAATTTTTAACAGTTTTTTCTCTAGTACCCCAATCCCAAACTTAAACTTTAGTCACTTGCAAGAGTAATCCTAAACTTATTCTTCTTAATATAACAAAAGATCTAAAGTTTCTACCTAACTCCAAAGAGAGGGTAGAAAGATTTAATTTTTCAACTCAATTGGCTAATAGATGTGGCTATGTCACCGAAAGAAAGGGCTTAGGCTCAAAGTGGCTAGTAAAAGATATAAACATAATATGATAGTTAGTTTAAAAAGGCTCAGAGTTTACCAAAAACAAGTGCCTCAGTGTGTATTCATCAACCCAATAGATTAAATGAGAAATAATGCAAATTTTAGAAAATACCAATTGTACAGATACTCTCATATGAAGGAAAAGTAAATAATGGAATTTTTCGCTCAAACCTTACTAGCTGAGGCATCTGGAAATTGAGTACAAGTTAGTTAAATGTTCCTTTCTTCATCAACTCTCAATCTGCAAAGGGAACTTCTATGATGATCAATATTTTCTTGTGATTTTCTTTTTGTATGTCTAGTCACTGGTAACGTAGCAAATCATTAACTGTAAGAAACAACAGTCACAAACTCATTTTTTAAGTAAATCATTAGAGAAATGGTAAAAAAGAGAACCAAGTATTGTAGCTACTACGCTAGATTGACTTTTAGGAGGTACAAGGAATTTGCAGAAAATAATACAAATTATGAAAACTCCACATTTACATGTCAATGGAGCATAATAAGTCTTACACGTCTTGCATGGTGTTGTTGAAGTCTTTGTTATGTTTGGTCCATTATGCCCTCGTCTAATTGATGTTGATGCTCGAGAGGAGCAGGTTCTCTTTGTACTCATTCTCTAAAACAACAACAACAACAACAACAACACTAGAAAGTGCAAAGAGATTAGAAAAAAAATATGATTAGAGAGAATTTGTATTCTTTTTGTCTTCTTTAAATCGCTCTTTCATGTCTTTGTCATATTGCTCCTTAATATGACATGCTACAAAATAAAAATCATTAATTGAAATAACATGAAATCTAAAATTGAAAATGAAATAAAACTTATCTGATGGGTTGCCTCCCATTAAGCGCTTCTTTAAGGACCTAAGCTTGACCTTTAAATTTTTGTGTTAGGGAAGGATATATGAAAAGAAAAACACGTCATCATTCTTCTTCCTTTTGTTTGATAGGAATTCCATTACTTTCATGAATTAAAGTTTTTTCTTCCATGTTCTCTTTAGCTTGATAATATTTAACAATGCATAAATCTCATCTAATACTTCATTTATTTCCCCTCTATTATCATCCTTGTTGATAGGTGTAGGACTATTCTTTTGTTAAAGATCTTGTAGGTTGGTATCTAAGTCCGAACGAGTTACTGAAATAAAAGCTTCCTCCGAGACAATACAATCTTCTAATGGTGAGAAAAATACACAAGAAGGGGGACTTGAATTGTGTTCTTTGAGATCGATGCTTCCGAACAGAGTTCTTTTAATCCTTTTGAGCCTAAGACCTTTCTTTCGATGACATAACCCTATAGCCATTGACTTGAAAGATAAATTATTTCTACCATCTTTGGAGTTAGATAGAAATAACTGGGGTTTCTATTGGAAGTTAGCAACGAATAAGTGTGGGGTTGGGGTACTATAGAAGTTGGTCAAAATTAAAGAAAAAGAAATAAAAATAAGAAGTTAAAATAGCTTCTTCCAAGAAATTGTGAAAAATAGCACCAACAATATGTAATTCTCTAATACCAAGTGCATAAAAGAGTGATATGGAAGGAAGTTGATAACATAAAGATAACTAGGTACCTTACTCCAAAGGTTTAAGCCTACTATCCTAAACTATTCTACCTTGACATAAGCAATGTTACAATCGAAAAAAGATCTCAGAAGTGTGTGTTTAAATATGACTTTGATTGATTTAATTAGAAAGTTTTCAAATTTATGGTTAAATGCTTTTGTTTGTTGATTGAGTGATTGCCCTGTAAATTTGAGTGCATCATGGTGTGATGAGAGAGAGGTTGAGTATTTGTATGCTGGAAGAAAATTTATGAGTTGATTGGATTGAAGCATAAAACTTAAGTGTTAATCAGAAAAAAATATTGGTCACGAGAATTAGTAAGGGTAAGCATTTTGATTCTAATGAAATGATCAGTGTCCAAACAAATTACTTGAGGACGAGCAACAATTCAAGTTTAGAGTTGTGATGATAGTCGTTATTACTAGATTTTTAGGAAGAAATTTTGGTAAATTGAAAAGAAGAGTGATAAAAAAAACCATGTTAAAGTGTGAATAATTGAGCAAAAATCCAATACAAGGAGTATACTAAGACTTAGTGAAAATTGCGAAGAAAAAGGAGATAAAATGATAAGTGGTTTTTGCATCCCTTTTATTGGTCATTTTACTTAATTATTTTCCCGTTTTCGCTCTATTAACTTTTCTTTATCGCATTTTATGCTTTGGTATCATGTTTTTTTTGTAACTTTAGGCTTTAAGAAATATCTCGGACAAAAGAGGAACCAAAATGATACAAAGCGAGGAAAATGGTGAATGATCAAGAATTCTCCATATATTTGCTAGAGGGATGCTACGGGTAGCCATAGCACTTGATACAGATCATAGTAGCTAGACCTAGGTTCCTCTCTTTAGAGACACCCATACATTACCCATGGCCTGCTACGAGCACCCTTAGCATCTTCTACGGGTCGTAACAGACAGGCGAGAAGTTCCCTGATTTGTTTCCTTTTTCGCTTTTCCTAGGTTGTTTTGGGGTCTTTGCAACTTATGATATTATCCAATTTTTTATTGTAATGAGCATTGAACCATTGTATTTATTCTACCTTTAGAATTTCCCATAAAACTCATAGGTAGTTTTGAGTTTAGAGAATCCATCTATTTATTCTTGTTTTACGTATTTTATTTATCTGTATTTCTCTGTACTCAAGGTTCCATTGGACAACTAGATATATCTCATTTCAAGTGAATTTCTTGTCAGTAAAGTTATTTTTATTCTTATTTGCAATTTTCAATTTATGATATTACCGTAAATCATGTTTTCGATTGTGAGAATTGCTCTGATTGTATTGTTCTTCACCATGAGTGATTAGTCTTCTAGGGACTAAGGGTCATGAGACCTAACTCATGACTTTTCGTATGATCCATCACTAGTAAATTACGAGAATTTTATTTACGAGTTATTTTAAAACATGGGTTTTTTTCATTCCAACACTTGTACAAAAGTAAAGAGTTTTCATGTACCGATCATAATCTGAAATGTTATGCCTCGTTACCTGAGAGCGAGTTTTTAAACAGTTAGGCTTATGCATCGAAAGAGCTTATACGTGATTGAGAAAGGTTACATCTTTAATAGTTTCACAAAGAAAAAAGCCTTTAATGAATAATTCGACTGTGCGAAAGTAGACGAATTATTCACCTCATACAAGACAACGCACTAACAAAAGTAGGCATTATCCATACTTATCTATTTTATATAACCATGTCAGAATTCTCATAATAAAAGTGAAAGGATCATATGAATGCATTAGAGTGGGGACCATGAACCCTAAGTCTTGTTTCTCTCAAAATATTTTAAGTGGTTTTTATTTAAACTAATTTTCCAAAACTACGTTTTAATTTAAGCCATTTCACAAAACACATATTTTTTGTCATACTAGATATACACCGATAGAATGGAATTCGGTAATCAACCTTTGGTATTTGTGGTTCAATAACTCTTTTTACTACTTCACACAGCAGTACACTTATGGCGTGTCAAGTTTTTGGCATCATTGTCGGGGAACAACTGTGTGTGATATTGCATTTAAGTTTAGTCACCGTATAGACTAGAGTTTTATTTTTCTTTTCTTTTTCAGTAGTTCTCTCGCTGCCCTTGTACACAAACAACTCGCTCTAGTGATAATGTAGTCGCACTTGTGATTGAAATCGAGCATTTCTTATGGGAGAGAGAGACGCCAAAGTCTAAGGTTGCAAGAGATTGTTGATCTAGTAGTTGACACTAAGCCTCTTTAAAATTATGCGATTCCTACTGGAGAGGAATTGAAATGTAGTATTGTGCACCCACCGATTAAAGAAAATATTTTTTAACACAAACCATCTTTGATAGATATGGCCCAACAAAACCAAATTTCTAGGTTTCTCTCTGAGAACCCGTACCTTCACTTATTTATCTTTGTTAATAATTGCGGTGCTGTAGAGGTTAATGGCATTGACCAAAATTTCATCCGCATCCGGTTGTTCCCTTTCTCTTTGAGAGATCGTGTGTGGACTTGACTTAAATCCTTGCTCTCCAATTCGATAACTTCCTGGACTCAATTGGAAGCGGCCTTCCTTGCACGGTATGTTTCGCCAAGAAAAACGACCCAAGTAAGAATGAGATTAATAAATCTAGGCAGGAAGAGGGGGAATCTTTGTTTAACGCGTGAGAGCATTATAAGGACTTATTAAAATTGTGCCTATTTTACGGCCTCGAAAAATGGATGATGATTCATACTTTTTTTTAATGATCTCATTTATCCCACAAGGATGACCTTAGATGCGGCTTCTGGTGGAGTCTTCATGAATATCCCCCAAGTTGTGGCATATAATTTAATAGAAGAGATGGTCAAAAATCACCACTCATGGGGAAGATATGACCAAAATGTGGTTTGCTTTCGGAAATCTTGTGCGTGCGATACATCCCATCGCGACCTGATGAGGCTTGCGTCGTGGCATAATGCTAAGTTTCGCGGAAGTGATGCAACTTTTTTAGCTGACACACTTTTTTCTATTAAAAGAAATTTTTTGCCACCTTTGAGGGGTTCCAAATTCCTAGGCTAAGAGTGACGACAAAGGAAAATTTTTGGTTCTTTTGGAGGCCATTGGAGCAACTAGAGAGCATTTTCTCCAATGATTTTTCATGTACTCAGAATTTAAACTCATAGTATATTTATTTTATACTATGAGTAGCTAGATTTTCCATAGGTTAGGTATTTTTTGTATGATGAACATACTTTTATTCTATTGGGACATATTAATGGATGATGTTAATTTTATTGTATTGACGTAT
Organism: Lathyrus sativus; assembly: GCA_963859935.3. NCBI lineage: Eukaryota > Viridiplantae > Streptophyta > Magnoliopsida > Fabales > Fabaceae > Lathyrus > Lathyrus sativus. The sequence continues at coordinate 564,004,196 of OZ012739.1, read as the reverse complement.
TGTTATTATTCAATTATTGCTTGTGTTCATTTCCAATTGTCTGTTAAGATACACAATTTGATATAAGTAGTGACACATTGATCGTAGGGCTGCTTATTAAAATTAAGATGATTTTCCAGTTCTTTAATTAACTAGGCATAGTATAATTTGGAATGGTGACTTATGGATTAATGCAGTCTAGTTCCTATTCTGATGTCCGAATTGGTTGAGGGATCAGAGAATTAACGCTTAGACTAGTGAGTTGCACACTGTTAGATGTCAAATTTCACTTATTTGATCTATCAAATGTTGGCATTTTCCACTCATTTTCGTCAATTAAGTGTTGAAAACCACTCTTGTTTTGGTTGGTTTGCAACATTATGAGAAAATCTCTTGGTACCTTTGATTTGTGTGTTGTTGTGCAGGAATTAGGCACAAAACAAGTGAAAAGTGTTGCACCCTGAAATTTGACCAACTTGTTTTATCTGATTTGTGTTTTCATAGCTTTATCATTTGCATAGTAGATCATATACATAGTTCATTCATTTGCATAACATAGCATGGGCAAGCCATCCAACAAGGGATCAAGTGCTATTTTCATCTCAAGAAGCATATCCAAAAGGTTTTTATCAAGATTCAAGCCTATTCAAGTCACCAAGAAAGGAGGTAAAGCTTTGAGAAGTTAATAGATCAAGCAATAGATCTATATCTTATCTGGGGAGTATTTGAAGATCATCAAAGGAGGTGGTGAGCTATGGACTGAGGCATGGAATGTGTGTAGACATCATGGAAGACCTAGAGGGTCATTTTGAAAGTAAGACAAGTTATTGGTGTGGTTACAAGAACTACAGTTGAAGACAGTCAACTAGGGTTTCACCTGGGTCAACCCTAGGTCTAATGCTTGATTGAAGGGCATCAAGGCCTACTTAAAGGATGTGGGATTCATCATTTGATATGTGGATATGGATATGGTGTTGTTCCAAGGAGAAATCAAGAGAAATCAAGAAGAAGAGAAGTTTCTAAATTAGGGTTTCTGAGTAAAATCCCCTGGTTTAGGTCAAACTTCCAAGCAAAATAATTCAAAATGCAAGTCTCAAATGGATCCTTGACCAACATGAAACTTGTAGAGAATCTCAAGACCTTTAATTTTAGTGGTGGAAGGCATCAAGGAGGTTTGTAGAACTCAAGTTATGGTTCTTGCAAGTTACAGGTCATTTGAGGACACTGAAATTTATCTATGAAAGTTACTTGAATTCCAAGTAACTTTTTCCCCACAAGGATTTGTCAAATGGATTATTGGTAAACATGAAGTTTGTTCCTCATAATCGTAGCTTTCTAGGAAGGTATGGTATGCCTCATTCTGATTTGTGGAACTCTACTTATGATCTTGACAAGCCAGAGGTATTTTGGGAAAGTAAGATTATAGGTCATTTCAAGCATATGCCTAAAACTCCTACTTGCAAGCTTCAAATGGAAAAATGTTCAACATAAAACTTTCTCAAAATGATGTTTTGAGTCTAGGAAAGAGGTCATGATGGTTTGGAAATGCATGGAACTCAAAATGATAAAATTGACCAAATATGGAAGGTAAAAGTCCATTTTCAAGTGATCAAATTTGGGATTTTTTGATCCAAAGCCAAAATACACCATGTGATATACCAAATTGAAGGGAAAACATGTTTTGAGATCATTGACACCATTGGATTTTGAATTTGAGGTCAAGAACTTGGACTTATCATTGGTTACTTATATAAGAAGCTACACTTGCCAAACCAAGCTAGGAGTGAATTACAATGCAAGGAACCATCCAAGCACATTCTAATTCTCATTTGGAGAGAAATTCAAGCCTTGTTCATGTGCTGTAATAGGCCAAGCTCCAACTGGTTTTTTGAAACTCATTAAAGGATTTACCATGACATGAGATTATCATTTTCTCATAGGATCATTCCAGCACTCTCTAGAAGTTTCTAACATCACCTATATAACCATTAGAGTTGATCAAGATCAAGGTTGGGATTCATTTGGTGCCAAAACTCAGAAATTGAAATTCATCTTCTTCCATTGCAAGTCAATTTCGTTTTCTCAAAATTCTTCACCATTCTTTCAAATTTTTGATTCAATTCAATTCAATAATCATCACTGAGTGTATTGCAATCAAAATTAGAGTGAATCATTGGCTGGATCGTGTTCTTGAAGTTTCATTTCTTCATCTGCAACTGAAATTCTGTTTCATTGATGCAAGCTGTTTGAGCAAGAATTAGTGCATACAGAAGCAAGATATCAAGGCATTGAGTGATTCTGGAGCTTTGCAAGCAGTGGATCGAAGCATTTCATCATCTGTTTTCATCAATTTCACAGGTTAGTAACTTTCTCACCATGGCTTGAATTAGATAGAATCAGCATGAATCTTTAGGGTAGAAGCATAGTATGTGGCTAGGTGATGCTTTCTGGAAGGTTTGGCTCGATTTAGTGACAATTTTTAGGTTAATAAGAATTCTGTTTGGACCTAGAACTCGATGGATATGGAGTTATAGCCTTAGGTTTATAGTTAGAATTGATCAGTATGGAACAAGGGAGAGATTGAGACACTTAATTTGATGATTGGTGATGATTGATTTTCTGATTAATTTTGGAGATGGAATCGTGTTTGCTGTTAGAGATGATATCAATTGAATTCAAGGCCATAGATGGAATCAGGGTGAAGAATAGAGCATGTTAGGGTTTTATTTTATGATTTTTGATCAAGAATTGGTGATGTTCGATTGGCTGCATTCTGAGTATTCTTGGAGGTCCATCAATGGAGTTTTGGCTCCAATTTGATTCAAATGGGGAAGATAACAGCTCAGCCATTAGATGTGCGCTGACTTTTGACCAAAGCATGGATCGTGTGGATGAGATTTATTCTCGGTTTGTGAAGGAATTAAGCTGAGCATGAAACTCAGTCATTTCATTTAGTTGATGCTGGTGGGCTTAAGTGGATTTTGCTATGCACACCCCTATCTGAGAGGCCCACTAGGAATGAACGCGTTTTGCCTGCTATTTGCACCGTTTTATTTTCTTTTTTTTCTTTGATTTTCATTTTATTTTTCTGACATATTTGGGCCCAAGGCGCTTTGATACGCGCACCCCCCAGTTGGGCCCAGCTAGTTCACATGTTTTAATTTCTTGCTATCTGCACTAGCATTTTCTCTTTTTAAATTCATTTAATTCATTTTTCTTTATAACTTTAAAAAATCATATAAAATTGAAAAAGAAATATTTTGACCTGAGAATTTTTGCAACATGTTGATAATGGTTTCAAGAAAATTGTGAATAAATAAAAATATTAGTTTAGGTATTTTTTATATTTTTGTGAATATTTTACATTTAGCTGTTTTTTTATTGAATATAGTTGGTACATAATTTTGTAGATTTTTGTTTAGCTAGCTCTCTTTACATTTTAGTGCTGTTCTTTTTAGAGTAATTAGATATAAACTTGAGCTCCCCCTGGATTTATTCCATGATTTTATAATTGGGTTTTGATTAGTTTTGATTAGATGACTTTAGGATAGTATAATTAGGGTTTAAACATAACATAGGTGCACTTGAACATTTGCTTTTGGGTTTTTTAGATTGAATTAGAGTATGGGACCTATGGGGTATATAGGGTAGATATAGCACTTCCCTTAGAATTAATATTAGGCTTGTAAATATTATATTAATATTTTTAGTATATTTTCCAATTGTGTGCTTGTTTGGTTTGCCCATTTTTGGGGTTCATTTTGTTGTATGGGCTTTTTGGGCATTTGCTTGGGGTGTGGGCTTGGTTTGAAGAGCATGATGGTGGAGCCTAATGAAGACAAAGTTGAAGATCAGAATCAAAGCTTGATGAAGTTTGCTTGGCTTGCTTGGGGTTGTTTGAAGACCATAGGCCATAGGGTATAGGTAGAGCCTTAGAATAGAAGTTTTCTTCATAAACATGGATGGTTTCTTTTGCCTCCATTCTTCTCTGTGATTAAAAGTCTCTCCTTAATACTCACATCCCTCCTTTGGAAGGATTAGTGACTGTATCTAGGAGATAGAACTTTGAGAGAAATAGTCCGTATTATGTTAACTTTCTGTAGGCCACCTTTGGTGCTCAGCAGACTGCTTAACATCCCAAATCCTCTTGTCATCATTTCTCTGCTGGAGAGTTTGCTATGAAGAAGCCCTTGAAGATTGAGGATAAAGTTGATTGCCTTGAAGACTGTTAGAAGAAGGAGCTGGTGCTGTCAGAGCTGTGCAACTGTTTGAAGTAGGACTTACTGCTGCTTAGCTGTTTGATGCTTTCTACTGTCTAGAGTTTCTGCTTGTTGTAGCTTGCTGTCTTCCTTGAAGATTGGAGGCTTACTTGAAGCTTGTAGAGGGATAAAGACCTTTCTTGAAGATGTTGATGGAGTTTGCTGTTTAGAGCTGTTGGCGCTGTTTAGAGCTGTTGATGTATTGTTTGAGTTTCTTTGCTGTATTGTTTGTTTTTTTCCCATAGGGTTGAAGTGAAGTTGTTTCACTTTGCTCATTGTTTTTAGGTTCGAGGTTGAGTGGGACTCCCTTGCCTCGCTTGTACTGCTGCATTCATGCATTTTACTGCTTTACTGTATATATGTTGTTTCTTTTCCGTTTATTCCCTTAGGATCTCTGTTTCTCTCTGCGCAAGAGAGAAATATGACAGACATTAGGTGCTAACCCATGCATGATAACATTAAGGTAGATTTTGATTCCCTTTTAACCATAGGTTTTAGAGTTGTTGTCTCTCTTCTTTCCCAAAACAATCAAAAAACACAATAAACATTTCAAACACAATAAAAGACAGTTCTTGCGTAAAAGACTGTAAACCAATCAAAAGAGTCATTTTTGTCCGCTTGGACCCATAATCAGGAGAAAACCTTTTCAGAAGGATAAAAACAATCAAGACAGACTTGTGTCGTACGTGGCCCGAACTACGTTTGCTCTGATCTTTCATGTTGTATGAAAGTACGTAGGCATAGGATGCGATATCCTAGCGAGCAACCTTCCCCTTCTTTCCGGTAGGTAGGCGAACTACGTTGACTCTGATTTCTCGTTCCAGACGGGAATACGTAGGCATAAAGTGCGATACTTTGTCGAGTCATTTTATTTTCTTTTAACCCCAGACCTGTAGAATAGATAGAATAACAGTCCGGACTAGAAAACAAGCGTGGATCCCGTCGAGTACGACGGACGTGAGGGGTGCTAATACCTTCCCCTTGCGTAACCGACTCCCGAATCCAGGATTTGGTTGTGATGACCATTCCTTTCCCGTCTTTGCGGTAGGTTTACTTCGAGCGTTTCCTTTCCCTCGGTTGGGATAAATAACGCACGGTGGCGACTCTTCTGTTCAGCCGGCGCCGATTTTCGCAGTAGCGACAGTTGGCGACTCTGCTGGGGACTCCAACGGTTCCCTACGCGAGTCAATCCTAGCGCTTGTTTTCCCGTCGTGGATTTTGTATGGATTTACGTTTTCTGTATTTTACTTTCAGCATTATATTATTGTTATTATTGCTGTGGGTATGAGGGGGTTCTATGATTGAGAGATAAGTCGGACCTGGGCTTGAGTGCACCTAGAATTAGAGTGGAAATTAGTGGGTGCGTGCATGCTTTGCATGTACTAGTGTCTCATGAAATCCACGCTCGGACGAGGTTCTTCTGGTTGACTTCTTTTTCAACCCTTTGGGTTGAGGGGGTTGTTGGTTAGTTGGATTGTCGACTCCGGGGACCGATCATTTGGAAGTTGGCTAAGTGAGGCCTCTTCAGGACATGATGATGCCACACCTTCTGGGTATCGTATCATCAGTCTTGAAAGTCTGTGACGCCGACGACTGCATAGGATGCCATACCTTGTGTCAGTTATTAGGACACCTACCTGTGAGAGGGGTTGGGACATGCAGGTAACTTGACCTCCAGATTACCGGTTTTCTTGATTGAGATTCAGTGGTATTTGAGGACAATGTTATTAGGTCTGTCAGAGACCAGGTTGGAGCATTGTGGATGGTCTTGAGCAGTTTGTGGGTCTATTTGAGGCCAGTGTTGTGGATTGAATTTCTCAGCCAGGGGCACGTGACCCCTTGTTGCATTGCTTGCATATTGCATTGTTTGCATCATCATGTGCATATCATTAACGTGTGTCTGTGCTGCAGGTGCATTTTCATACTTCCCGATTCTAGTGCTCCAGACTTCCATCTGTTATTATGAGTATTTTGAGGAAGACTGTTGTGTACAAGTTGCCTACCCCCGATTTTTCTTCGCTACTTGGTTTGATATCTCTAGTTGATGATGAGGTGAAGAGAAGCTTCAGGAAGAGTTATGGGAAACTGCTCAGGTTGGTTTGCAAACCATCCACGTATGAGCTGAACGGATTGTACGCGTTGATGCAGTTCTATGATCCCCCGCTGAGGTGTTTTACTTTCCCTGACTTAATTCTGGCTCCAACCATGGAGGAATATGCTGAGATCTTGGAGTTGACTATTCAGAACAAGGTGCCCTTCATTCATATGGGTGCTGAGCCCAAGCTGGAGGATTTGGCTTTTGTTTGCACTTAGACCCCTCAGAACTGCTGTTAACCTCGTGGAATGGAGTTTCTGGTTTTTCTCTCAAGTTCTTAGTTGGGAAAGCACAAGAGTACGCCAAGAGTGGTTGTTGGATTGTGTTTAATGCCATCCTTGCTTTGTGTATCTATGGCATTGTACTGTTCCCTAATATGCCTGACTTCGTTGATTTGGATGCATTCTATATCTTTGCTTCAAGCAATCCTGTGCCCACCCTGATTGGAGATTTCTATCACTCACTGCATTATAAGAATGAGAATAGGAGGGTCAAGAACGTCTCTTGTTGTGTACCTTTGCTGTATATGTGGTTTGAGAGTCATCTTCCCAAGAAGGGTATCTTTGCTGAGTCTGCAGATACGGTGGATTGGTCTGAGCATCTGATGGGATTTTCTTCAGAAGACGTTGTCTGGTTTAACAGAGCTTTATTGGGATCTGAGATTATCTACAGCTATGCCGGATATCCTAATGTTCCTCTGATTGGGAGGAAAGGGTGCATTAACTACAATCCATCATTATTGATCAGGCAATTCGGTTATGCCCTGAAAAGCCCGCCAAAGGAGGAAGAAATACAGGAATCTCTGTATTTCACTGGTGAACTGAGTGGGGAATTATTGGCCAAGCTTCAACATGCTTGGAAGCATATCTGTAGAAGAGGGAAACCATTGCTAGGCAAAAATGATTGTCAAGCCTATATGCCATACAAGGTGTGGATTCAGGAGAGGGTAAGACAGGTACAAATGCCTTTTCCAGCAGTATCACGTCCTGTTCCCATTCCAGTGGAGGAACCAACTACTGTAGCTGTTGAGGTCTATGAGCGGGTTGTGAAAGAAAAAGAGGACTTGATAAAGATAAATGAAGAGTTAGAGAAGGAACTGGCTCAGATGCGGAGTGAGAAGAATAAAGTTGTATATTCTTTCCAACAGCAGACTGAGTTAGTAAACAGGCTAGGTGCTGAACTGACAGAAGAGAAAAAGAAGCGTGAACGCCTGCGAAAAGAATTCAGAAGCTCTCATGATATGTTAGAGTCCAAGAAGAAGTCACTCGATGCCGCCTACCGGGAAATCTCTTCTTGCAACAAAACGTGGAATGCTACGCTAACCAACAACAAAAAGAGGGAAGACAAATTGAAGCAGCAAATTTCTGAACTCGAAGATCAGTTGAAGGCTAGCAAGAAAAAGTATGAAGAGGAGGTGATGGCAAGATATAGTCTTCAGAACTCATTGAACAAAGCTATCGAGTGCAAGAAGGAGGCTGTGTCTCAGAAACGGAAGTTAGAAGGTCGCTTCGGAGAAGGGGCACGGGAGGAGTCTGCTGGTGATTTACGACGTGTTCTCAAGCGAAGAGATCTACTTGTTGAGGGTTTGCTTACCCAACCAAATCATCCCGAGACTAAAAGGTTATTAGAGGAGTACTAGGCGTATGGTTGCACTTGACTATTTCATGTATTGATGTGTATGCTTTATTTGCATTGTGCTGGCCATCACCAGAATAGTTGGTTAAGGTCATGCCTTCTTATTATACGCTCATTGATATTGTATTCCTGACTTGATGGGTTTCTCTGCAATGTATGAGGTGTTTTCTATGATTGGGCTCCGAACTTCGTATTGCTGTCACTGTCACCACACTGACACATTAGCACTAGAATTGGGGAGTGATATTCCCTAAGGCACAGACACATGTCGCATTTGCATACACATTCATATTGCATTACAGGTGATTATTGAACTGTATCTCATTTCCTGCATCGTACAGGTCTTTTCAGGATTAAAAGTCAACGCCCGCACCGATACTCTACTCGTACCAACTGCAAAAGAGTTATGGACCAGATGCAGAGCGAAATGCAGGACATGCGTGAGAAGCTGGCGCTATTCATGCAGACGATGGAGAAAATTGTGAAGGGACAGGAAAACTTGCAAGCTCTGGTGCAACCATTGCTAGCGAGAAATGTCGGGAATGGACACGAAGACCACAATTTTGTACGTGTTGACACCATTCACGGGGATGGTACTCCTACACCGGTAGCTCCACCTGTGACGAATATACCTGCTGTGAATGTGAACAACGGCGCTGGCGCCGGGAACGGTAATACAGGGATCAGTAATGAGACTGTCATTAACAACATGAGGTTCGGAGATGCCAATCTGGGCGGTGATAATATTGGAGGTAATGGCTTCGGTAACAATGGATTTGGCTATAACGACCAGGGGTTTGATTACGCTAACCAGGATGGGAAGTTTGGCTTCAATGCTCAGGGCTTCGGACAGGATGGATTTGGTAATGCCAATCAGGGTTATGGTGGATTCGGTAACGGAAATGGCGCTGGAGTGATGTCTTTTGGACCTGCCGGGGTCGCTCAAGGGTATGGTAACAGGGGGCGGGGCCCTGTGATGAATCAGACTAGGTTTGGTCGTAACAATGGGTATGATGGATACGGAAGTGGGAACGGTAATTGGATGGAAGACCAACAAGAAGATGCTTTCTCTGGTGGGGGTTTTGAAGGTCCTGTAGATAACGCTCAGCGAATCAAGATGCTCGAGGAGCAGATGAAAGGTGTTGTGAATCAAAGTGTTGTTGGTTTAGATATGACCACAATGGGTCTGGTGCCTGGCCTGAGGGTACCGCTAAAGTTTAAAGCTCCCACATTTGACAAATATAAGGGAGATACCTGTCCAAAGGTGCATGTGCGGTCATACTATAGAAGGATGTCGGCTTATTCGAACAATGAAAGGATGCTGATGCATTTCTTTCAAGACAGCTTGTCTGGTCCTTCCCTTGAATGGTACATGGGATTGGAGCCTACTCAGGTAAATACTTGGAAGCAGCTGGCTGAAGCGTTTGTGGCTCATTATAAGTACAATAGTGACCTGGCACCAAACAGGGTCCAGTTACAAGGGTTGTCGCAGAAGAAAGATGAGAGCTTTAAAGAATATGCACAAAGGTGGCGCGACATGGCTGCAAGGGTCCATCATCCGTTGGTTGAGAAGGAGATGAATGATATGTTCATAGGAACCTTCACCGGTATGTTTTATGATAAGCTGTTTCCCGCTTCCTTGGGCAGTTTCTCGGATCTAATCTTGATGGGAGAGAAGGTTGAGAGTAATATCAAAATAGGGAGATTCCAAGCCGAGGAATCTACTCCAGCTGGCAGTAACAGAAGAGCTTTCGGTGGTCGCCGTCAAGGTGACACAAGTGCAGTATTCGGGGGGCCGAGGCCGGGGCAGAGGGCGGAATTAGTACAATCATCCGCAACAGGTGGCAAGCGTCACAATTCCATTTCATCAACAACCAATACCACTACAGCAAATACCACCACAGCAGCAGCAACAACAACAACAACAACAGCAGCAGAAGCCAAATCAGGGACAGAGGAGATTCCCTAACGCGAGGCCGAAAAGAGTTTTTGATGTACCTCCTTATACGTATTCAGAGTTACTCCAAACATTATTGGGTTTGAATTTGGTGGAAAAGAGGACTATGGCGCCAATGACGGGCACTCCTCCGTTTGGTTTTGATACGAACAAGCACTGCGAGTTCCACTCCGGGGCTCCTGGCCATGACATAGAGACTTGCCACGCGTTCAAGCATGTGGTGCAAGATCTGTTGGATAGCAAGGCCATAAATTTTGGACAAGCAGGTCCGAACATAGTACAACAGCCCATGCCCAACCATGGGGCAAATGCTATTTTGACTGAGGAGGGTTTGAACTTGATCATGAATGTTGATGAACTAAAAATGCCGTTGTGTGAGATAAAGAGCAGGTTATTGAAAGGAGGTGTGTATCCTGGCTGCAATGAGTTTTGTCTAGAGTGTTGGACCCAAGCTAGGGGTTGTGCTGAATTGAAGAAGGGTATTCAGACCTTGATAGATGAAGGCACGTTGCAATTCGACAGAACGGCAGTTGAGAAACCTGCAGAAATATTAGATGATGAGATAAGTGATGTAGCTACGGTGACAATCCCCCGAAAAACGATAACTATAACGGCGCCAGCCAGGCGACCGCCGATCACTATCACCAAGGCAGGGCCAACACCTTATGAGAGCACTAAGGCGGTACCTTGGACTTATGGGTTGGAAGCATATTGTGATGGGGTGAAAATCGATATCAGTAAACAGCCAGCTGAGGTCATAGACAATGTCGTCAAAACCGGAGGGATGACAAGAAGTGGGAGAATTTTTATATCGCCTGAGGTAGAGGTTGAACGATTGGCAAAAGGTAAAGGAAAAATGAATGAGGATGTCCCTGTGCAGAGGAATGAAAAAGAAACGTCACTGAAAGATGTAGAAGAGTTTATGCGCCTTATCCGTAAGAGTGACTATAAGATTGTTGAGCACCTTCAACAAACGCCGTCAAAGATATCCATACTGTCACTGTTATTGTGTTCCGAAACCCATAGGAATGCGTTATTGAAAATTCTGGACACGTCGTTTGTACCCCAAGATGTTTCTGTGAATCAGTTGGAGGGGGTGATGGCGCACGTGAACGCATGCCATAGCTTGGGATTTACGGATTTCGATTTGACCCCGAGGGGAAGAGAGCATAATATGGCGTTGCACGTCTCAGTTGAATGCAGGGGCGCAGTCATGACACACGTGCTGATAGATACCGGGTCCTCCTTGAACGTGCTGCCAAAGAAAGCAATGATGAAATTAGACATCAGGGGTATCATTTGTACGCCTAGTGACTTGGTGGTCAGGGCATTTGATGGTACACGAAGGTCAGTCTTTGGATCTATAACGTTACCCCTGCAGGTGGGGCCGGAGATTTTCGAAACGGAATTTTACATTATGGACATCCAGCCAGCATACAATTGTCTTCTCGGACGACCATGGATCCATGGTGCTGGGGCAGTCACATCTACCTTGCACCAAAAGCTGAAATACATGGTAGGGGACAGTGTGGTCACAGTTTGTGGAGAGGAGGACATATTGGTCAGCCATCTGTCGTCATTCAAGTACGTAGAAGTCGACGACGAGATTCATGAAACACCTTGTCAAGCCTTTGAAGGGTTGCGCATCAAAGACAAAGTCCCAGGGCCGAGTAAAGCATCAGAGGTGGCAGTATCATCATACAAGGAGGCTCAGGCTCTAGTAAAGACTGGTGAGACCAAGGGCTGGGGCAAGGTTCTGGATATTCCCGTGAAAATGGACAGATTTGGGCTGGGATATCAACCGTCATCATCAACGCCTGCTGCAGGGGCACCCCGTTTCAAAGGACCAATAACAATCACGGCTAGTGGAGTGTATCACGAGGCCATCAATGCTATTTCAGACTCCGAAGAAGGAGACAGCGACTGCGACATGGACGCCTGGATTCAGCCGAGCGTGCCTGGACAAGGATTATGCAATTGGTCCATTCAGGAATTTGTTCCCGTGACTACAAAACAGTAATATTTTGTTTTACTAATTGTTGAACAATCCGGTGTCCTACCCGAGGCATCGTGATTTTGCTTAGGGTCGTTCTGTTATGTACATTGCACTGTTTAACCGTTAAATAAAAAGGCGTTTTTCATGTACAAATATTGTGATCTCTGTTTTTCATGTTTTTATTTTTTTACAATAAAATGGCAACGTGGTTATTCGCTTTATACACATTTTGAAGCGTTTAACCATTCCTTTTGCAGGATAACATTTTCAGGTGACATCATTGAACCGCCTATGACTCACTTCGACTTTGAGCACCCGGTATTCCAAGCCGAAGAAGAGATTGTTGAAGATGGCGAGGTCCTAGAAGAATTAACTTGGTTGGTAAAGCAAGAAGAACGAATCATTCTGCCTCATGAGGAGGCCATTGAAATCGTCAATTTGGGGTCGAAAGGGGTTGAAAGGAACATCCGTATAGGAGCCGCGCTGCAGAGCAACGTCAAGCGAAGACTGGTTGAAATGCTCAGAGAGTATAGTGATGTATTCGCTTGGTCGTACGAGGACATTCCTGGGCTGGATACGAATATGGTGGTGCACCGTCTGCCGCTAAAAGAAGAATGCCCGCCGGTTAAGCAGAAGCTTCGCAGAACTCGACCTGATATGGCAGTGAAAATTAAGGAGGAAGTTCAAAAGCATTGGGATGCTGGTTTCCTAGCTGTTACGAAATATCCCTCATGGGTCGCTAATATTGTGCCAGTGCTAAAAAAGGACGGTAAAGTGAGAATGTGCGTAGATTACCGTGATTTAAACAAGGCGAGCCCGAAAGATGACTTTCCACTTCCTCACATCGATGTGCTGGTTGACAATACCGCTCAATTCTCCGTATTCTCCTTCATGGATGGCTTCTCGGGCTACAATCAGATTAAAATGGCGCCAGAAGACATGCAGAAGACTACCTTCATTACGCCTTGGGGAACATTTTGCTATAAAGTGATGCCCTTCGGATTAAAGAATGCTGGGGCAACGTATCAGCATGCAATGACGACTCTCTTTCATGACATGATGCATAAAGAGATCGAGGTTTATGTCGATGATATGATTGCCAAATCCCAGACGGAGGAAGATCATTTGGTTAATCTGCTGAAGTTATTCAAAAGGCTTAGGAAGTTCAGGCTGAGACTGAACCCTAACAAATGCACCTTCGGGGTGAGATCGGGTAAACTGCTGGGGTTTATCGTGAGTGAGAAAGGAATAGAGGTTGACCCTGCCAAAATAAAAGCCATACAAGAGATGCCGACGCCTAAAACAGAAAAAGAGGTGCGCGGGTTTTTAGGGAGGTTGAACTACATCGCTCGGTTCATATCTCACCTAACAGCTACGTGTGAGCCATTATTCAAGTTGTTGAAAAAAGACCAGGCTGTAACATGGAATGAAAATTGTCAAAAGGCGTTTGATAGAATAAAACAGTATTTGCAGGAGCCTCCTATTTTGATACCTCCAGTGGCAGGGAGACCCTTGATTATGTATTTGACAGTTCTTGAGGGAAGTATGGGTTGTGTTCTCGGTCAACATGACGAGACAGGGCGAAAAGAGCATGCGATATACTACTTGAGTAAGAAATTTACCGAATGTGAATCTCGATACTCAATGCTCGAAAAAACTTGTTGTGCGCTAGCCTGGGCCGCCAAGCGTTTGAGGCAGTACATGCTGAATCATACAACCATGCTCATCTCGAAGATGGATCCTATCAAATACGTATTTGAAAAGCAGGCACTATCGGGGAGAATTGCCCGTTGGCAGATGGTTTTGCCCGAATACGACATCCAGTATGTCTCACAAAAGGCTATAAAGGGGAGCGTGTTATCAGAGTATCTTGCTGAGCAGCCTATTGAGGACTACCAATCGATGAGGTTTGATTTTCCTGACGAGGATATCATGTACCTGAAGATGAAGGATTGGGAAGAATCGTTGCCGGATGAAGGGCCAAAGAAGGATTCCAAATGGCAGTTGATATTTGACGGAGCTGTGAACTCCTATGGTAGCGGAATAGGGGCAATCATCACTACTCCACATGGGTCGCACATCCCATTTACTGCTCGATTGACCTTTCCGGTTACCAATAATGAAGCCGAATACGAAGCTTGCATCATGGGGCTAGAAGAAGCCATTGATTTGCGAATCAAAAATCTGGATGTATACGGAGACTCTGCTCTGGTGGTGAATCAAATAAAAGGAGAATGGGAGACACGTCAGCCCAATTTGATACCGTACATGAATTACGCGAGGAGGTTGTTACCTTTCTTTGACAAGGTTGAATTGCATCATGTACCGCGAGCAGAAAATCATATGGCTGACGCCCTGGCCACATTGTCTTCCATGTATAAAGTCAACTTCTGGAATGAGGCTCCCAGAATTGTTATTTCTCGGCTTGATAGACCCGCCTTCGTATTTGCCATTGACGAAGCATCTGATGATAAACCCTGGTATTTTGACATCCAGAATTTCCTGAAGAACAAGGAGTATCCGACTGGGGCATCCAGTCATGATCAGAAGACTCTCAGGAGATTAGCTGGTAATTTCTATCTGAATCCGGACGGTGTCCTATACAAAAGGAATCACGACCTGGTGTTGCTACGCTGTGTAGACGAGAAAGAGGCGAAGTTGCTCATGAAGGAAATACATGAGGGTACATTCGGTACACATGCTGGTGGGCATGCTATGACGAGGAAGCTGCTGCGGGCCGGTTATTACTGGTTAACTATGGAAATTGACTGTTTCAAGTTTGCGAAGAGGTGTCATAAGTGTCAGATCTATGCGGATAAGATCCATGTGCCTCCGAGTCCTCTGAACGTGATGTCGTCACCGTGGCCATTCTCGATGTGGGGAATCGATATGATTGGAAAGATTGAGCCGACGACATCTAACGGACACCGTTTCATTTTGGTAGTAATTGATTATTTTACCAAATGGGTGGAAGTGGCATCCTATGCTAATGTGACCAAGCAGGTGGTGGCCAGGTTTATCAAACGAGATATCATTTGCAGATATGGAATCCCCGAGCGGATTATTACCGACAACGGTTCGAACTTAAATAACAAGATGATGAAGGAGCTGTGTCAGAATTTTAAGATTGAACATCACAACTCTTCTCCTTACCGATCCAAGATGAATGGCGCTGTTGAAGCGGCCAATAAGAACATAAAGAAGATTGTTCGGAAGATGGTGGTGACCTATAAGGACTGGCATGAGATGCTACCTTTTGCTTTGCACGGTTATCGTACGACGGTACGCACATCAACCGGGGCAACCCCGTTCTCGTTGGTATATGGAATGGAAGCAGTGTTACCACTGGAAGTTGAGATTCCTTCCCTGAGGGTATTACAAGATGTCCAACTTGACGAGGCAGAATTGGTGAAAGACAGGTTGAACCAGCTGAGTTTAATGGATGAGAAGAGGTTAGCTTCTCTAGCATATGGTCGGTTGTACCAAAGCCGAATGAAGAAAGCGTATGATAAGAAGATACATCCTCGGAGCTTTTAGACGGGCGACCTTGTGTTGAAAAGGATTCTCCCGCCACAGGCAGATCACAGGGGCAAGTGGACCCCCAACTATGAAGGGCCATATGTTGTCAGAAAAGTCTTTTCAGGAGGAGCTTTATTTGTGTGTTGTTGAGCAGGAATTAGGCACAAAACAAGTGAAAAGAAAGACACAAGAAATGGGCAAGGAAACCAAGACAACATGCAAAAACCACCAAAATGCTGTCCTATTCGCTACCTGTTCGCTAGGCGAACGTGACAGATCTTGTTCGCTAGCTGTTCGCTAGGCGAACGTGACAGATCTTATTCGCTAGCTATTCGCTACCTGTTCGCTAGGCGAACGTGACAGATCTTGAATGTGTATTTAAGTGATTTTCTTGCTTTTTTAGGTCATAACTTGTATTTTTTCCATTCTAGACATCAGAACTTATTTTTCTTCATTTCTTCTAGAGAAAGAAACTCAAAACCCTAAGAGGGAGGAGGTAAGATCTTCGATCTCTTGTTGGGTTTTGGATTGTAATCTCTTGATACCTTATGTATTTCATCTAATTTATGTTCGTGAACTTATTTTGGATTCTCTATTGATTGAATATCTTTGATTATGTATTTGTGGGTCTTGACAAAACCTTTTCACATCTTTGATCTCAGATCTTCTTCTATCAATGAACAAACTTTTGACATGGTTTTGAAGTTGATATTCATTTTATCTTCTACGATGTTATGTTGATTAAGTAGCATGGGTAGCATGGATAGGATCATTATGATATTGTGTGGGTATGTGATAATAGTGATGAAGAATGATGTTCACCGAAATTTGGCGGATTAGATGAATACATGTAAAAAGGGTTAAGTGTGTGTACAAATTCTGATCATTGTATTTTATACAAAACAATTGTTTATCTGATATGGGTTTCATTCTTGTTTACCTGTTAATCTTTGATTTGAATCGTGATAGAGATATACTTTTCGGATCTGGATCTAGGATGATTGCCAGTTAGGTCCTAAACGCTAGAGATAGATTTAGGCTTAGCATTTGCGTGAGTATCAGATCTTAATGCTCTGTGTTGTGTTTTTGTTGGGTGAGAGATCACCAATGAGACAACACGGTTGTTCTCTCGATGCCGCGTTATAGATAAGTTTTGTCGTGAGTGATACGTGAGGATATTAGACGAATGATTGCGTTGTGTTTAATTTTATCAGAAGAATGCATATGTTATCATTTGATGAAATCCAATCCCAACAAGGCTTCATTTATATTTCAGTCTTTACTTTATATTTCTTATTTTTATTTATGGTTCCTTGAACCTTTTAAACCAAACCTTTTGAACAATAAGCTTAGAAATATGGAAATCATTGAACGGCGTTCAAATCGCACTGATCCCTGTGGAGATGACAAAACTGGGTACTTAATATTTTTTGCTTGCTGCTTTACCGCATCAACACACACCAACGGATTTGATGTAGTAGCATGGTTAATATGTCGTGTAACTCTTATGTGTCTGCATATTTGTTAATGAACATTTCATCAATAGAATAGAAGTAGGAGATTCTAACGAAAAGACCTAATCGCCTTTGTTAATGCACATTTCATCAATTTATTGTGATAATATCTACAATTCGGGCTACTGATAATCGTTGATGCTTACTCGAGTGCATAAGTATGGTGCTCCACTTCCTCTACATGACTATAATACTATATTTCTTATTTGATGGTGTGAGAGTTCCAAGCTTGGATTACAACATTTTATACATTATCATCAAGCATAGTTGGTCTACTTGTAAGGTTCTCTCCGAGTGTTCCACATCCATATTACATAAGTGAGTGCCATCATGATTCTTCATGGTAGTCTCATTGTGATCATCTCGTTGGCATCACACGCTAATCCACTAACAATATACTTATCTCATTATGGATCACCGACCAAAGAAATCAGGGTAATGTACATCGAAATAGAAAATATGTAGCTTTTATCTAAAATCTCCAACACTAGCATTTATGTAACGGGAACCACATAATACTCTATCGAAACAATATTCTCCTTAGTTGAACCCTCACATAAGAGTTTGATCCCTCAGACCCCTCACATAAGAGCTTAGCCTTAGACGAGCTAGATGAATCCTTCACAATTTCATATGAGGGATCCTAGCCCACCTATTAGGATAGTCTTGGTCGGATTAACTTGACCTTGCTACAACTAAGATGTGAGGTCCTAGAATCTCCTATACGGTCATACATTACGGTCACGAATATCGAGACGACATCACCCTTTCTCTTAGTGTTTAGCTAGCACAACCGTCCATTTACAATTGGGACCAGAATACTCATATAGACAATATATGACTTAGAAACACAATAGGCTAACGACCTCACCTGACATCTAAGTCTAAGATACTTGTAGGCATTCTTTTTTAGAGGCATG
This sequence comes from Lathyrus sativus, assembly GCA_963859935.3. Lineage (NCBI taxonomy): Eukaryota > Viridiplantae > Streptophyta > Magnoliopsida > Fabales > Fabaceae > Lathyrus > Lathyrus sativus. The sequence goes on along the minus strand of OZ012739.1, from coordinate 563,986,322 downwards.
CAACATAATCCCTTTTGCAATAAACACTTAGTTTTCATACCTAAGCTTGGCTTGAATTTTTTATTACTTGATGCTTAAATGAATTCCTCGTAATATTAGACTTACAAAAACCATAGAAGTTCTAGCTTCATCTCACATACTTACCCACTTGATTAAGATAAAAATGGATGAGAGATTTCAAAGCCAAAAGAATAGTTTGAGATTGACCAGAGATTGACCAGGTATATAATATGCATTGGTTATCATATTAGTGCTACTATTGGCTTCTTATGGCCTCCAATGCGTAAACCCTTTCAACTTCACTTGATCATTTTGATGCGCTTCGCTTAGGACACCTCCTTATTATATGCCCTGTTCTTTACTAGGGTAGTATTTCATCGATCCATCCTAATATTCTCTGAACTGATGTCTCCTATGAGACTGGCACATTAGTGGTTGCACTGGCCTAACACGCTAAATTTACTTCCCCTTTTTAAGGAGATTCTTTTTTATTTCAGCTATTGGTTAACTGTACCATAATCTTGTTGACCTAATTTGATTAATTTTTCTAGCTCAATCTTCTTCAGATTATTTTCATCAATATGGAACTAATGGAGCGAATTTGCATTGATATCGAATCTCCGATGGGCTACACGTTGCTTAATCTCTCCTCTTGTCCAAAACATGAATTGGTTGATTTTCTACTTATCATATAAGCTAAAATTTATGAAGAATGTGTGCAAACAAAGCAACATAAAGAATATGTCTCAAATGTCTTTGGGAGGCTTTGTGATCAATAGGGAATAGTACATGAAGTAGTACCGCCCTATACACTACAACAAAATGGTATTACCGAAAGGAAAAGTCGATCAATCATAAACATGGTGAGAAGTATGTAGAAAGGGAAGAACTTACTGAAATAATTATGGGAATAAAGGGTGTATGCAACTACATATTTGTTGAATAGGTTTCCAACAAAGAATCTTGAGAACATAACACCAGAGGAAGCATGGTCTAGATTTAAACCGAATATAAGTCACTTGAGAGTTTTCGGTTCGGTATCATATTGACATGTGTTGAAACATCTTAGAAAGAAGCTGGATGATAAGGGAAAATTGATCATTCTACCGGTGGTTACAAACTATTTGATGCAGCAAACAAAGGATCGTGATCAATAGGGTCGTCATTTTTGACAAAGTTAAGGAAGTTCTACATAATGTAACCAGTTGCACTAATTTGTCAATCAGTTACACTAGTGAAAAATATGTTCCTGCAGTTGAGCAAGGTGCAGAACAAGCCCTTGTTGAAGCCCAAATGGAAGAAAATGTTAGAAGATCACCAAGGAAAAGAATTTCACCTGCTAGACTCAAAGAATGTGACTTGTTGCAGGATAACAAAATCAATGACGATGGTGATTTCATCCATTTTGTACTTATGTATGAATCTGAACCGGTTAAAATGGAGGAGGCCTTGAGTGATCCAAAATGGATTTGTGTTATTAAGGAAGAGGTGGAATCGATTGAGAAGAACAAGTCTTGGGAGTTAATTGATCTACCTGAAGAAAAGAATCTATTTGGTGTAAGATGGGTGTACAAAGTAAATGCAAACTCCAAGGGAAAAATAATCAAGTATAAGGCTTGATTAGTTGCCAAGTGATTTTTGCAAAGAGAAGACATAGACTTTGAAGATGTATTTAAACCAGTGGATAGAATTGAAACCATCATATTTGTTGTTGGGGTTGCTAACAACAACAATTGGTCTATTTGTCAAATGGATATCAAATATGCATTTTTGAACAGACTTCTTAAGGAAGCGGTTTATATAAAACAACCCCTTAGTTTTGTTGTGAAAACCCAAGAGTCAAAGTTCTACAAATTTAAGAAGTGTTGTACGGTTTGAAACAAGCTCCAAGAGTTTGGGACAAGAGGATAAATGGTTTCTTAAAAGAGATTGACTTTAAAAAGTGTGTATTCAAAGATGGTGTGTATGTAAAGAAGGATACAAATGAAGAAGTGATAATTCTTTGTGTTTACATAGACGAGTTGTTGATTACGAGCAATGATGAAGGTTGAATTTCTAAGTTGAAGGGTGAGCTTATGAAGAAGCTTGAGATGATCAAACTAGGCCTCATGACATACTTCCTTAGTATTGAGTTTTATAAGTCCAATAAGGGATAGCTCAAGCACTAAAGAAGGTATGCGCTTGAGATTTTAAATAAATTTGAAATATATCATTGCAATGCTACTATTACTCCGATTGAACCGAGGTTGCTATTGTCAAAGAATCAGGATGAACAAGATGTTAAACTAACTCAGTATATGAGGCTGACTGGAACATTGTGTTACTTGTGCAATACATGGTCATATTTTTTGTTTAAAGTCTGTATTATGAGTAGATTCATGGAGAGACCAAAGGTGTCTCACATGAAAGCAGTCAAAAGGATTCTAAGATACGTCAAAGGATCTATTGTCTGTGGAATTCTCTTTCCCGTAATGGATAAGAACATAAAATCCAATTTACTCGAATTTACTGATTCTAATTGGTGCAAAGATAAGGATGCTAAACATTCTACAGCTGGATATATCTTTATGTTCGGTGAAACATGAATCTCATGGTGTTCAAAGAAGTAACCAGTAATGAAACTCTCTTCTTATGAGGCCGAGCACAATGCAGCTTCATTGTGTGTGACATGACACATGGCTGGTGAATTTATTAAAGGAGCTAAAAAATCAAGAGGGTAACGTTACAACGCTCATGGATGATAACGTTTCCGCTATTTGTACATGAGAGAAGTTAGCATATTGAGATGAGGTTTCACTACTTGAGAGAACTTGTTAGTGAAGGAAGGTTGAGATTGAAGTATTATAAAAGTGAAGATTAAGTGGCCGATTTGATTACCAAAGGATTCAGAATTAAAGTGTTCAAGAGATTGAAGAAGAGCATTGGCATGGAAGATTTGGAGGACTTGAATTAAGATGGTGTGTTGAGAAAATATATAATTCAAGTAAGTGCAACAGGTTGACATATTATGTCAATAGATTACACTCTGAAAGTTTTAATTAAAAACTGAGTGAGTAGCAAAGTGGAACAAATTGACATATTATGTCAACAGATTATGCTCTGGAAGTTTTGGTTAAAAACTGAGTCAGTATCGAAATGAAACCGGTTGACATATTATGTCAACATGTTACACTCTAGTAATTTTAGTTTCTTTGTTAATTGTGCGCCATCTTACATTATTGTATATATACCCTTTAAGTATCTTTTGAATGAAATGTAATGAATATATTTTCATCCTCAATTATCATACTGTCCCATTCTCTCACCCCCTCTCTCTCAACACTCAATTATTCACTATTTGTTTTTCAATCCTATGATTCTCAAGTTTCTACCATACTTGAGATCTTCTCGATAGTTAATTTCTTAAATACTACCAAAATAATTATGTAAGTTTATTAAGAAAAATTGTTTTTGACTAAAATATAATGAAAATAAAAAATATATTTCATTGAAATTTTAATATCTATAAAAAAAACTAATTAATTTTATTCTAATTTTTTCTTAGTTGTCCTTCAAAAAAAGGTAAAAAATAAAATAAATAATCAAGATTTTGCTCTTTAAAAATTCAACTATTCTATATTTTTTTCAACCGAGATCATGAAAGTCTAATTATAATTACATATATCTTTAATTTATATTTAATATAATAGTATTTTCAAACTTGATTGTTGCTTAAATAATTTTATCAACACACTTCTACACTAAGTTAAATTAGTAGCTAAATCAAACCGAATTATTTCAAAGAAAAATTAATAGAAAAAATATTTTAATCCTATACTTTGGAAAAAAAAAGAATATAAGATTGAGTAGTAAATTGAAATTAATAAATAAAATTAAAAAAATAATTAACAATCAGTCAATAAGAATATAAATTAAAAAATAGAAAGAAAAAAAAAGTTAATCATTGACAAATAAAAATAAAAACAGTAAATCTACTGTCAGATACATCTTTACATAATTAAATAACATTTATTATTTTAAAGTTGCTTAACTCTTACTATCTACACATTTTATTTTTATTCCATTTTATTTAAATAATAACAGAAATTAAAAATTACATAACATGAAGGTCAATCCCACTACAGTTAACTTGTATTATCCACCAAATAAAAAATCAACTCCCACTAAAGCACTGTGCTCATTCAAAAATGACATAATGCGAGGAGCAGCAGCATACGTGTACTAAGCATCTACCTTCTTGAAAACCTTCTTCTTTACAAAAAGATATGCATTCTTCTTCAATGCATTGACTTCCTTCTATTTCTACTACCATCTCTACATTCATCATTCATCGAGCAATCAGACACTATTATTATTAACGAAAAAATATTTAAAGAATTTTTTTAATATATATATATATATATATATATATATATATATATATATATATATATATATATATATATATATATATATATATATATATATATATATATATATATATATATATATATTTCTGCGGATTTACCTGCAAAATTTGACAAAATTTTCGCTTCTTTATGCTCTTTTCTATTCCCAACTAAAACTTAGTGGGTAACTAATTTAGTAGTTAAAATCGCAGGAAAAATTCGTAAAAAATATCACAGGATATATTATTATAAATCTAAAATCATAGGTAAAGTCTCAGAAATTTCTACGAACTTTGCTGCTACCTCAATTTTTGCAGGAAATAATACTTCACAATATAAATTCGTTGATAAAATCGTAGGTATATCTGCGAATAAATTTTCGCAGAAAAATCTGTAGGTAGTTCTAATATTTCCAATAATATATATAATAATAATAATAAAAATAATAACAAAAAAATATTTATATATATATATATATATATATATATATATATATATATATATATATATATATATATATATATATATATATATATATATATATATATATATATATATATATATATATATATATAATCAAAAAGTATAATGTTTGAAATTTACTATTTAAAAATGAGAAAGAGGAATGTTTCATATTGCATTCTCATATTTGATGGCTGCTCAACTATCAATAAGTTGATTTAATTGAACAAATTTTACATTTTTTAGATGAATTAATTGTTTCAAAAAAACATTTTGTTTTCTTTTAAAATATTTATCTTTAACATTGATGAGTATAGTTATGGTAAAATAATAATAAAATAAAAGTGTTAATTAGAAAGTATAATTTATTAAAATTAAATTAAATTTGCATTGGAAATAATAAATAACATTAAAATAATGTTTATTTTAAAAAGGATGAGGAAGACTTACGGGAAGGAAGGATTATAAGAAAAATAAACAAGAATCCAAAGTGTGTTTTGTTCATAATTATCACACACTTAGTACAATATATTTTATCTATCTATTTATAAAGGTGGAGAGTGTAAATACTTAATTCAGTTTTTATTTTAAAAACTTGGCTTTTAATTCAGTTTTTATTTTAAAAACTTGGCTTTTGACTTCATTTCATAGTTGGTGTTCGTTGGGTATTATGAAATTAGTTACAAGTAATATTTTAAAAATAATTGGAGGTCAAACTTTTATTAAATAATCAAGTATATAAAATTAATGGTACATAAAATAATACAATTTTGTACGTTTAATTTTCATTCTTAAATCAAGAACAATTAAAAAAAAATTACAATAACTATCCACCACCCTTCATTTAGAAATCGCTACCTTTTAAGATAACTACCCAACTACTTTTCAAAGTTCAAGTGGATATCTTATTACACCATCCTTCAAATATTCTTTCATCCGACAATTAAAGTTTATAAACTATTCGACCCTGTCAAGGAGAAACCTATTATACATCCATATTTGATGTGGAGTAATTTTCATTTTCAACGTAGCTTCAAGGATTTTTTTATATTTTAGTAATAAAAATTTGAAGGCATTATGATCAATGGGATTATGTGATTATGTGTTATATATGTTTACTTTGTTCTATAATATATTTTTTAAGTTTAAATTCTAATACTTGCTAATCTAACTAGGACTTGTTATTGTCAATCAAAAACAAATATGAATAAAAAATTATTATATTATTTATATTTGTTTCAGTAAGTTTTCTATTTTAATAATTAAGCAATACGAACATATTTAAGTCATAAAGTAGTACATACCTTAAAATTTTAAAATCAATAGCTTTGCTCGGTATCGAAAATGAGTTCAAATTTGTACTTCAACCCGCAAGAATAACAATTGATTGTATTAACACCTAAATATATTACAAAGTATAATAAAATCTATCATTTACATCATACTCAAAACACCAAGGATATCATAAAGTTAAAGCTATCTATAACATAACACTTCAAATTTTTCCAAACTTCAAGTCTCTATTTGTGTTACGATATTTTGCTAGATTGAAATAAATTTCAAATTAACAAAGTAAAAAACTAAGAAATATGTTTGCCTGTAGGAAAGATTTTACAGCATATGCCGATGTATGCTTCAGAGAATTTGGTGATAGAGTCAAGTATTGGACCACAGTGAATAAGGTTAATGTGTTTGCAATGTTTGGCTATGGTGTTGGAACAGTGCCACCTCAAAGGTGTTCTCCTTTCTCTATAGCAAACTGCTCAAGAGGAAATTCTTCAAATGAGCCATATTTGGCAGCACATCATATGTTGTTAGCACATGCTTCGGTTGCAAGATTGAATGACAAGTAACACTGTACATTCACTCCTCTACTATCACAATAATAGACAGTTGCAAAGTAAATGTTACAACTGAGATAAACAATTACAATTGCAAAGAAAATATTACAATCTGTGCATTCTCCCTTATCCTGCCTCTGTTACCTCCATCTCCTATCCTATCCCAGCCTTATTTGGAGATTCCATTTCTTTTTTATAGAATTTCCTACTACAATACACAGCTCTAATCAAAATCCCAATGCAAGTCCTAATTTATGAACTCTAAAACCTTTGTGAACAAGTGGATATACAATGTTCGATTCCGAATAATCTATTGACCGAAACTTACTTTTGAAATGTGAACAAGTGGATATACAATGTTCGATTCCGAATATCTGTCTTTTTGATGTTTTTGAACTTTTAATTTCCTTATTTCAAAACTTAATTTTTTAAGTCCTTAACAGAAATTTTCCAACCCACAGGAGGACATTGATTTGTTTATGTATGATCTTTATGAAGACTAATGTTATTTATGAAGAAATCACGTGGGACTTCAACCTTAAATGAACATAAAATCGGGTGAATACTTCAAACACTAATGCATTTGTGAGATGTTGGATCGAACTCTAGTATGATTGAAGTCTGTTCGCGAGTAATGCGTGTTGTAGTCGAAGGTTGTTCTAACATGCATTAGTCAATATTGCTAGGGTTGTTAGCATGTTGAATTGGGCCTTGCTTGTAAGACCAATTGTTTAAGTTAGCTTGTACCCTAAGTTGGCTTGTAATGGGTAATTGTTAAAAAGCTCATTAGGTTAGTGTGTTATTTCTCTTATAAATAGGATACTAGTTTCTCAATCTTGATATAAGGAAAAATAGGAAGATAAAATCCTAATTTCAAGAGAGAGAAGTTATTTTGTTATTCTTGTATACTTGTAATCTTGTTTTAAGAGAAAGGAAATAATAGCTGTTTAATAACCAATCCTTGTTGTTCCTTATTGTTTTACCTTGTCTTCTTTATTAACCCTAACCCTTGTGTGTTTCTTGATTATTAAGAAACCGTTTATACTTTGTTTAAAGGTATCTGATTCACAACAAATTGTTGCGGTGAGCATGGAGAAGATGCCTTCAACAAAGTATGAGATTGAAAAGTTCACCGGAGTGAACGACTTCGGTCTGTGGCGCTTGAAGATGAAAGCCATGTTGGTTTAGCAGGGTTGTCTGGAAGCGTTGAAGGGTGAGGCAGCCATGGACGCTACGTTAACGGCAAAAGAAAAGACGAGCATGATCGAGAAAGCCCACAGCGCAATATTATTGAGCCTTGGTGATAAGGTTCTTCGACAGGTATCAAAGGAGACTACAACATCAAGATTATGGGTGAAACTTGAAAGTTTGTACATGACCAAATCTCTGGTGAATCGACTCTACCTGAAGCAAGCTTTATATTCATTCAAGATGAGTGAAGACAAAGTGTTGGCTGAACAGTTGGATATGTTCAACAAGTTGATTCTTGATCTTGAAAATATTGATGTGAAGATCGACGATGAAGATCAAGCACTGTTGTTGTTGTGTGCTTTGTCCAGAACACATGCTCACTTCAAAGAAACTCTCTTGTATGGAAGGGAGTCCCTGACCTTTGAAGAAGTTCAATCAGCCCTGTATTCTAAGAACTTGAATGAACAAAAGGAGCATAAACCTTCGACGGTGGGCGAAGGTTTGGTCGTTAAGGGAAAATTCTTGCGAAAGGATGGTAAGTTCGACAAGAAGAAAGGTAAAAGTCAACAGAAGTCTTATAGTGGCGAAACATCTAGTATTTGATGTTATCATTGTAAGAAGGAAGGTCACATAAGAAAGGTGTGCCCTGAACGCCAGAAAGATCATGGAGGTAATGGCAATGCAGCCATTGTTCAAGATGACTTCGACTCATCTAATGTTCTTGTGGTTTCAAGTGGCGACTCGAGGAAAGAGTGGATTATGGATTCAGGTTGCACTTGGCACATGACTCCAAACAGAGAATTGTTCGAGGAGCTATGTGACCAAGATAATGGATCTATGCTGCTGGGAAACAACAAATCTTGTAAAATTGCAGGTATTGGATCTGTGAGATTCAAGCTCCATGATGAGTCAATAAGGTTATTGACTGAAGTCAGGTACGTACCTGACTTGAAGAGAAATTTGATTTCTCTTGGTGAATTCGACAGAAAAGGATATGTTTTTCAAGGAGAGAAAAGTATCATAAGAGTCATGAAGGGGTCGAAGGAAGTCTTGAGAGGCGTGAAGAAACAAGGCTTGTATACCCTTGAGGCTGAGGTTGTAAGTGGTTCGACAAATGTTTCATCCATGAAACTTATATCGAAGACAGAATTATGGCATATGAGATTGGGCCATGTCAGCGAAAGAGGCCTGGTCGAATTGGGGAAGCAGAACCTGCTAGGAGGTGACAAAGTCGAAAAGTTGGAATTCTGTGAATCTTGTGTATTTGGTAAATCATGTAGGGCAGAGTTTAACAAAGGCAAGCAAAGAACACATGGATCCCTGGATTACATTCATGCTGATTTTTGGGGGCCTGCAAGGAATCCTTCACACTCAGGTGCAAGGTATTTTCTATCCATCGTTGATGACTATTCCAGAAAGCTATGGGTATTTATTCAGAAGACGAAGGATGAAACTTTTGAGAATTTCAAAAGTTGGAAGATTCTGGTCGAAACTCAAACTGACAGAAAGGTTAAGAGGTTGAGAATCGACAATGGCCTTGAATTCTGCAACGAAGCGTTCAATAGTTATTGTGTTGAGTCTGGGATTGCAAGGCATAAGACTGTAGCAGGCACTCCTCAACAAAATGGATTAGATGAGAGATTCAATCGAACAATCCTTGAAAGAGTTAGATGCATGTTGGTTAGTGCTAGATTGAAGAAGGTATTTTGGGAGGAAGTTGTTTCGACAGCAGCTTACCCAATAAATAGATGTCCCTCGACTGTCTTGGGAATGAAGACACCTGAAGAAGTTTGGTCGGGACGACCACCTAGTCTCGTCAGGCTGAGAGTATTTGGTTGTGTGGCCTATGCTCATATTAGGCAAGACAAGGTCGAACCTAGAGCTCTGAAATGCATGTTCATGGGATACCCTGAAGGAGTCAAAGCTTATAGGATATGGTTCCTAGAGCCAGGTCACAGGAGGTGTATCACCGGTCGAGATGTAGTTTTCAATGAAGCAGAGATGGCTTTCAAGAAAACCAATGATGTTGACGAAGAGCTGGAACAGGGAGAGATTCCTGTTGAGGTGGAGCATGTTGATGCTGAATTGCTTACCCCAGATGAAGTCGAAGACGATGCTGAAGATGTTGTCGAAGATGAGGAGGCTGATAATGACTACCTGCTAGCAAGAGACAGGTCGAGGAGAGTCATCAAGCCACCTCAAAGACTTGGGTATGCAGATCTGATAATGAGGGTAAAGGCTGAACTCAATAAAGAGTTCGACATGAAGGATCTGGGAGCTATGTCCAGGATTCTTGGGATTGACATCCGGAGAGATAGAAAGCAGTCGAAATTATGCTTATCTCAAGAGGCATACCTACAGAAGGTTCTCGTAAAGTTTGGTATGTCGAATTCAAAGTCTGTTGTGACTCCGACAAACCCTTAATTCAAGCTGAGTAATCAGTGTTCCATCACTGATGTTGAAAGAACTTATATGAATAGCATTCCATATCCTAACATAGTAGGTTCTTTGATGTATGCTATGGTTTGTACAAGACCCGACATAGCATATGCAGTAAGTCTTGTAAGCAGGTACATGGCGAATCCTGGAAATACTCACTGGCAAGCATTAAAGTGGATTTTAAGGTCCATAAATGGGTCTCTGAATAGAGTCCTAATTTACGGTGGAGCCTTGGGTGAAGATAGTAAAGCAGCAATTGAAGGATATGTCAACTCTGATTATGCATGTTGTATGGATTCTAGAAAATTATCTATCTCTGGATATGTGTTCACTATGTTTGGGACAACAATCAGCTGGAAAGCAATACTTCAGAAGGTTGTTGCCTTATCAACCACTGAAGTGGAGTATATTGCCCTAACTGAAGATGTGAAAGAAGCATTGTGGCTTGAAGGTTTTGCAAAGGAGTTAAAATTTCAAGGTCGAGTTATCACTGTTAAATGTGATAGTCAAAGTGCAATACACCTGTCGAAGAATTCAGCCTATCATGAGCAAACCAAACACATTGATGTGAGGCTGCATTTCATCAGAGGGGTAATCGAGCGTGGAGAAGTCCAAGTGCTAAAGGTTTCGACAAATCATAATGCTGCTGATATGATCACCAAGACGTTACCTAGTTGCAAGTTTTTCCACTGTATGCAGTTAATAAAGCTGCATGAAGAAAGCTAGTTTCTTGATGTTATAGAGTTAGATCCAAGGTGGAGATTTGTGAGATGTTGGATCGAACTCTAGTATGATCGAAGTCTGTTCACAAGTAATGCGTGTTGTAGTTGAAGGTTGTTCTAACATGCATTAGTCAATATTGCTTGGGTTGTTAGCATGTTGAATTGGGCCTTGCTTGTAAGCCCAATTGTTTAAGTTAGCTTGTATCCTAAGTTGGCTTGTAATGGGTAATTGTTAAAAAGCCCATTAGGTTAGTGTGCTATTTCTCTTATAAATAGGATACTAGTTTCTCAATCTTGATATAAGGAAAAATAGGAAGATAAAATCCTAATTTCAAGAGAGAGAGGTTATTTTGTTATTCTTGTATACTTATAATCTTGTTCTAAGAGAAAGGAAAGAATAGCAGTTTAATAACCAATCCTTGTTGTTCCTTGTTGTTTTATCTTGTCTTCTTTATTAACCCTAACCCTTGTGTGTTTCTTGATTATTAAGAAACCGTTTATACTTTGTTTAAAGGTATCCGATTCACAACAACATCATATTCCTTAAAATCGAAACTTAAATCCTTCAGCGTATAGTACCCTTCGCTTCTCATTACATCACTGCCCGTTATTTAAACAAGAACAAGTTCAAACCAAAAGCGATTGTTGTTTGCGTTTTTCCATCGAAAGAAAAGGAAAAGTTGTGCCCATTATTTTTACACAACTAACTTCATAACAGTCCCTAATACATCTTACACAACTAACTTCCATATTCAAACAACTATTCCAACAATCAAATTAGTCTTAAACTAACTACATCTAACTACCTCTAACAGAACACTAACTCTGTTAACTTCACAACTAATCGCCTCATGAACATCACTTCAATCTTCATCAACCTGATTCATTTTTCCTTCACACTCAGAATTTCTATTATCTCTCAATTCATCTCTCAATTCATCTCTCTCTTTCATCCCACAACAAGATCTAAATCTACACTCTATTACTACTCTATACATCACATAATCAACAACAACAACAAAAATAGTTCAATTTATCTGATTAATGTGATTTTTAAGAAAGAGAGATGGTTACGATTATGCGGTGGCGTTCTACTCTGCAGATAGATTTTGAAGTTCGAAGGACTGAGAGTTGACCGTCAGAGACACCGTGCGAAGATGAAGCAGAAATGGAAGAATTCAAAACCCTAACACGTGAGTCTCTAGCTTGCTTCAAATAAAACCCGACCCGTTAAGACTTCTTAACGTACGTGTTAAAGAAAAGAACATTAGAATTTTTCATTTTCTTCTTTATTTATGTAAAGTGCCGGTTCTTATGATTATTAGAGAAACAAATGGTACTAAATTATTTCGTATTTATGAGTTTTTATAAATTGATTTAAAAATATAATTTATTTTAAAATAAATTAATATAATAATTAACAATATTATTTGATTGAGCCAAATTCATCAATATATATTTTAAATAATTCATCCAAGAAACAAAACTTCTTCTACTCCAATATTTTCCACGTCTCTATATTAGAGATTTTACTATTATTGTTCAACAAAATATTAATAATTTATAAAATTAATAATATTAAAATTTAAACGTGATTTAGCAATATATTATATTTTTCTTTGACTTTTATAAAAACTGCTTTTAAATTGTCTAATAAAAATTAATATTTTATTTTATTATTCAAATAATACTAAAATTTAAACCTGATTTAAAAAAATATAGTATTTTTCTTCGACTTTTATTAAAACTACTTCAGAAATCACCAAATTATTATAATTTTTAATACTATAAATTGTTTTACATCAAATATATCAAAATTTAGTTAGTATTTATGAGTCTTTATAAATTGATTTAAAATTATAATTTATTTTAAAATAAAGTAAAATAATAATTAATAATATTAGTTGATTGAACCAAATTCATCGAGATATATTTTAAATAATTTATTCAAGATACAAAACTTATTATGATAAATAAAAAGTCATCACCCGACATAATATAGAATAGTTGTTACATGTACTATTAGAAAAACTCTGTTTTTATGTGGATTTACCTGCGGATTTTCACAAAATTTCCGCAGGAAACGTGTTACCTGTGATTCTTTCTGCTATTTTCTGTTCTCAGTTAAAACCTCTGTGGGTAACTAATATAGTAGGTAAAGTCGCAGGAAAATGTCACAGGAAATATCGCAGAAAAGTGTTGCAGGATATTGTATTATAAATCCAAAATCGCAGGTAAAGTCTTAAGAATTTCTGTGAACTTTGCTACTAATTCAGTTTTCGTAGGAAATAATGCTTTACGATATAAATTCGCTGGTAAAACCGCAGGTGAATCTGCGAATCAATTTCTACAGAAAAATCCGCAGGTAATTTCTGTATTTGACATATAATTTAATATAGTAAATATTGTATATCTTAGGTATTTAAGTAGCTAATCATACACCACCATTTAAAAAAAGTTTAGTTTTTTTTTAATTTTCACAAAAAAAAAATTAAATAGATACAATTTCTTTAAAAAAAAACCAACTAATATAGTAATTTTTTTTAAAATATAAGATTTAATATAAAATTAGAAAATGTCTCAAAAACATGTCTTTCGAATTAATATGTCAATTATATTTTATAATTTTATTTATTAAGAGTTAAAATATGACTAATTTAAAAAATATATAAAAAATAAAAAACTAGTAACAAAATCCGCATCAAACTTCACAGTAAAATGTCGCTAAAATCCGCAGCAGACTTCACAACATTTCCTGCGATATTTCCATAGAATTTTGAGGTTTAAATGGATAATCAGTTCTAGTGAAACAAATCGCAGTAATATCCGCATGAAAATTGATAAATTATTTTAAAAGCATAAATTGCAGGTAAGGTCTTAGGAATTTCTGCAAAATTTGCTGCAATTGAATTTTTTGCAGAAGAACATGTTTCACAATTTAAATTTGTAGGTAAAATTGCAGGTGTGCCTGCCGATAGCTTTTCGCAGTAAAATCCGCAGGTAATTCGTGTATTTCTGGTAGTGTCCAATTACTTTTCAAAGCCCAAATGGTCTTCTGCCTTCAAGACTACATGACCACCATATTCATCTTCTGTCAAACACGTCTCCTATCAATGTGAAACCTTATCACCATCCTCACTTTCAAAAAGAGTTTATGATCTCCATCATACATGACATGTTAAGTGAATGAACCATATAACCTACTAATTATCCATTTTCCTCCCTAATTTTACTAGTTAAAAAAAGATAGGACATGATGAGTATGTGTTGACTACAGAGCATTCAATGTTGTTACAATCAAAAATATATTCCACACTTACAATTGACGAATTATTAAATGAATTTAGAGTTATATCATTTTTTACTAAGATAGATTTACGCTTAAACTATCATCAAATTTGCATTACATTGGAACACATAGATTGTTTTTCATACTTTTGATAATTATTATGAATTTATCGTGATGCCATTAGGCCTCACTAATGCCCCTATACTTTTGAATAAGCAATGAGTAACTTATTACTGTTGGTGCACAAGGTTAAAAGAGATAAATAGAATGAGATAATATATTTATATTCTGCAAATGACAGCTACAAAGTTGTAGGAAAGAATTACATTAAAATGACATCTACCACTAATCTATTTATGCACACAAAAAACTAGAGTCACATAGGCAACATACTAAAGTACTAAATTACCCTATAACAAAGCTTAGTCACTAATTTTTGTAAAATATAAATTATTTCTAACACCATCCCTTAATTTATATTTACTCAAAACTAACAACACCAATTTCATCCATTAAGCGAAAAAATTGATCGATCTTGATAGCCTTTGTCAGAACATCTTCTAACTGTTTCTGGGTGCTATAGTGCACAACTTCTAGCACTCCATTCTGAACCTGGTTTCTCATAAAGTGATACTTAGTCTCTATATGCTTGCTTCTCCCATGCAGCACTGAGTTTCTGGCAATATTGATTGCAAACTTGTTATCAATCATCAGCTTCAGAGGCTTGTTAACTTTCATCTTTAGATCCTGCAATAAGTTTATAATCCACACAGCTTGACATGCAGTCACATTGCCTGCGATATATTCAGCTTCACAAGTTGACAGTGCAACAACATGTTTTTTCTTGGAACACCAAGAAATAAGACCTCACAGAAACTTAAACAAATACCAAGAAGTACTTTTTCTGTCAACTCTGTCTCCATACCAATCAGAACCTGAATAACTTAGAAGTTCTGATTCAATATTTCTTGCAGAAGGGAATAACACTCCATACTTCAGAGTTCCCTTGATATATCTCATAATTCTGACAGCAGCTTGGTAATGGGACCACTTAGGTTTACTCATGAACCTACTAACCATTCCAACTGCATAGCAGATATCAGGTCTGGTATTACACAAATACCTCGGAGAACCAACCAACTGTTAGAAGGTTGTAGCATCTATATCCTCACCATCAAAATCAGAATCGAATTTCTGATTTGTATCTGCAGGTGTGATAGCAGCCTTACAGTTCTGCAGCTTAAATCTCTTCAAAACCTCAAGTTCATACTTCAGCTGATGAAAAATGATACCCTTCTCAAAGTATATAAACCTCATCCCTAGAAAATATGTCATTTTCCCGAGATCGGTCATTTCAAACTCATTCATCAGCACCTTCTTGAAATTAGCTATCTCTTGTTCAGAACTCCCTATTATCAGTATGTCATCAACATACAAACACATCAGAATCATATTGCCTTCAGAAGTATGCTGAACATAAACATTGTACTTCATCTCATATTTCTAAAACTCCTGCTCCTTGAAAAATGAATCAGCCTTCATATTCCAGACTTTGGCCGCTTGCTTCAATCCATATAAAGCTTTATGTAATCTGTACATTGTCCTTTCTTGATTCTTTTTAACAAATCTAGGAGGTTGTGACACGTATACCTATTCTTGTAATTGACCATTCAGAAATGGAGATTTCACATCTAAATGCATCAGAGGCCAATTCATGTTAGCAGCTATTGCAATCACCAATTTGATTATTTTATGTCTCACTACAGGTGCAAACACTTCAGAATAATCCAACCCAGATTTCTGCAAAAACCCTCTTGCTATTAACCTTGCTTTGTGTTTTCCAATTGATCCATATGGCTTTAGCTTTTTCTTGAAAACCCATCAGAAGTTCTCACATCAGAATTCGATTGGGACTTGTTCCAATCCAAGTTTCTGATTCCTTTACAATGACGTCTCTGTTGAATTCAGCTGTATTAGTTTATGGACAATAGATCTTGTACACACATGTACTGTGGTATCCCACTAGTAACATTACTTTGCTTCTATCATCCAGCTTTTGTCTTCTGGCTTCTGGAACATGTCTGTTGCATACAGAACCAAATACCTTCAGATGGCTAACACTTTGCTTATCTCCAGTCTACTTCTTAATATGAATTATTTCCTTCAGCTTCTTCGTTGGACATCTGTTGAGCATATATGTTATGGTGGCAACAACTTCTCCCCATAAGGTATGAGGAAGCTTCTTATCCTTCGACATGTTTCTCGCCATATCAAGAAAAATACGATTTCTTCTCTCAGCAAGACCATTGTGTTTAAGAATATAAGGAGCAGTAACCTCATGCTCAATTCAATTCTCCTCACAGAACTTTTTGAATATAGTGGAGTTATACTCACCTCCACCATCGGTTATGAGAATCTTCAGAGTCTAACAACTTTGATTCTCAGCCTTCATTCTGAACTTCTTGAATTTAGCAAACACCTCATGTTTGAAATTTATAAAGGATACCCATGTCATTCTTATGAATTCATCAACAAATGACATGAAGTATTCATTCCATCCAATCGATGCTATTGGAAATGGACCACACGCATCAAAATGTACAACTCCCAGGACATACTTTGCTCTTGGAGCTACTTCTGACGCAAATGGCAATCTTGGTTGTTTTCCTTCCATGCACATGCAAACTTTGCATGACTCCTCAGGCTTCTTAATTGTAAGAACTCCATGTACCAGCTTCTTTGAATTCAGATGCCCTAAGCTTCTGAAATTCAGATGAGCAAATCTTGTATATCACATCTCACTTTCCTTCACAACACTTGTTGCACTAAGACATTCCGAGTCTGCAGTTTTTACATTCACCTTGAATGTTCTATTCCTTCCCTGTTCTGACTCCATAACCAGCTTTTGATTACACCCATACAACTTTAGGAGATTGTCCTTCATGGTAACTGAAAAACCTTTCTCAATTAGTTGCCCCATACTCATCAGATTGCTTTTCATGCCAGGTACATACCACACTTTTTGAATCAATGTTGTTTTCTCATTGTTTAAAACGACTTTGAAATTTCCCAAACCTTCAACATTGAGGTATTTATAATCATCACATCTGATCTTTTTCCTCTTACCAGAGTCAAAGTCAACTAGCCATTTCTTATTTCTAGTAAGATAATTTGAGTAGCCAGTGTCCATATACCACCAGTTTGTCAAATATGTATCATCATATTCATAAGCCATTAGTAGCACAGATTCATCATCATAACTTCTGGTTGTATTTACTTCTTCTGATTTCCTTCTTGTTTGACCAACAATCAGTAACAAAATGGTCAAACTTCTTACAACAGTAGCACTGGATCTTCTTCTTGTCATACCTCTCTTTTCCTTTCTGAGCATTTTTCTGCCTATCAGAAGTTGAGGTTTCTGACTTCTGAACACCATCAGATCTTCTCCTGACTTCTAACCAAGATTGTTTCTGATGCTTCTTACCATAAACTATTTTCAGAGTCTGCTGCTCTACTTCCCTTTCAGAAGTTCTCTTAGTCAGACGCAACTCTTATGCCTCTAGACTACTTTGCAACTCTTCAATTCTCGTGGTGCTCAGATCTTTAGAATGTCTTATCGCTACCACAATGTAATAAAACTGAGGGGTAAGGGATCTCAATACCTTCTCAATGATTACTTGTTTAGAAAGGTTTTCTCCACAAGCTGTCATCTCATTAGTGATCAGAGTCACCCTGAGGATATACTCAAATACCTTCACATTGTCCTTCATGTTGAGATTCTCATACTGCTTTCATGGGGACTGAAGCTTCACCTTATTCACATATGCCTCACCATCATAGCACCTGACCAGTGTATCTCACACAGCCTTCGTCGTCGTTGAATCAGCGATTTTTTCAAACACATTTGCATCCACACACTGTTGGATGTAATACAATGCTTTTTTTATCTTTCTTCCTCGTATCTTTCTGCGTGTTCTTTTGTTCCTCCATTGCATTTGCTGCTACTAGAACATAACCTTCAGGGACAAGAACAAGCACAACTTGAGCACTAAATAGTACACGCATTTGAATCACCCAATGAGTCCAGTTTTTTCCATCAAACACTAGAAGCTTATGTTTCATTTACATTTTAGCATCTTGCATTTGCATAGCATTTTTCTTACAGGGGATCAAGAGATTGTTTGTGTGCCATCCAAGAGGAGAGTCTTATTGGCTTCAAGTTCAAGCAAAGGCACTGGTACAAGCCATTAAGTGTATGGTATTATCATGAAGTTGTTAAAGCTCCTTAGGAGGAGAGGTGTGCTATAGTTCCTTGTCTGAGAACCACCAAAGGATTTTTCAAGAGTTCATAAGGTCCTTTTTATTGGTTTAAGCATGAGATAAAGATTTGTTGAGTATCTTAGAGGCTATTGGGAAGTTGGAGTAGCCATTCAATTCAGCTGCAAAGGGCCTAGACAAAAGACATGAAATTAGGGTTTCACATCTAATCAGTCTAGACTTATTTTTTGGAGAAAAACTTGTTTCCATGATCTTTCATAGGCCTCAAGGTGCTTAGAGGTAGAAGATTGATCATCAATTTCAACCAGAAGAGCTCCAATTGGTTAGTGAATTGCAAATCAGGAGATTTGAGGAAAAGTCAATTATGTAGAGGAAAAAGTCAACTCCTAACTTTTTAAGGTCAAAATCATGTTCCTCAAGTTCAATATGGCCAATGGGTGAAATTTGACCAAGAAATGTCAAAGGGATCATGAAAAATCAAGAAGTGTGAAACTTGCCATTTTTGGGAAATTAGGGTTTTAGAGACTTTCCATTTCTGGAAAGTTTCATGTGTAAACCAACCACTTTCCAAGTCATTTTTCTTCATTATCAAGGTTTCAAATGAATTTTTGTCCAACATCAAAATTGTTCCTCATACTCTGAGCTTTCTTTTGAGTACTAATTCATCATCATGTGATGCTTTAAACTCAAGTTATAATGTTTGAAAGTTAGGGTTTTCAAGGACCTCAAATTTAGCAAGTTTGGACAGATTTTTGGACCAAGTTTCCAAGACAATTTTCATTAAGTTTTTGTTACTGTTGTACCCCAAAACTTGACCAACCTCTTTTCTTAATCTTTGGTTTATGTTTCATTGCATTTTAGTATCTTGCATTTGCATAGCATAGTCCTTACAGGGGATTAACTGTATGTTTGTGTATCATCCAAGAGGAGAGTCTTTATTGGCTTCAAGCTCAAGCAAAGGCACTGGTACAAGCCATCAAATGGGTGTTATTATCATGAAGTTATCAATGCTCCTAGAGAGGAGAGGTGTGCCATGGCTCATTATCAAAGAACTATCAGAGGGTTTTCAGGGGGTCCATGAGGTTTCATCATTGGTGGAGGCATGATGTAGAAGCTTGTTGAGTTCCTCAGAGGTCATTATGAAGTGGGAATGGTCACTCAGTTCATCTGCACAATTCCTTAACAAAAAGGATGAAATTAGGGTTTCATTTTTAATCAGGATAAAACTTGTTTCTTGAAGCAAACTTGTTTCCATGGCCTTCCATATGTCCTAAGGTGTTTAGGGATGTGATATTGATCATCAATTTTAATCAGAAGAGCATCAATTGATCAATCACTTGAAAATCAAGAGATTTAGGGAAAAAGTCAACTTTGCACTGAAAAAGTCAACTCTTGGCTTTTTGAGGTCAAGATCATGTTTCCCAAGTTCAATATGACCCATGGATGGAATTTGATCAAGAAAAGTCAAGGGAATCATGAAAAATCAAGAATTGTTGGTAGTTGCCATTTTAGGGAATTAGGGTTTTAGAAACTTTCCATTTATGGAAAGTTTCATGGTTGAAGCAACCATCTTCAAGACCATTTTTCTGGATTTGGATCCTCTCCTTTTTTATACATCCTGCCATCTCTCATGTTTCTAATCTAACGGTTCAGAATTTATAATGAATAATTAAATGACTTTTTTACTTATCCATTTCTTTCTCCTATTAAATGACTTTTTTTATTTAATTATTCATTATAAATTCTGAACCGTTAGATTAGAAACATGAGAGATGGCATGATATATGAAAAATGAGAGGATCCAAATCCCATTTTTCTTCATGATCAAGGTTCCAAATGGTCTTGGGGCAAACATGAAAGTTGTTCCTTGTATTTCAAGCTTTCATTTGATTACCAATTCATCACCATATGATACTTGGAGCTCAACTTATGATCAATCAAAGTTGAGGATTTCAATGATTTCAACATTGTCAAGATTGGACAGATTTTTGCACCTCTTTTGCAGGTCAATTTCCAACAAGTTCTTGATGTCAAATGAAACTTTGTCCCAAATGAAAGTTATAGATCATGTTCCAAGCTTTCCAAAAAGTCCTAGAAATCCTCCATATGATTTGTGAAGCTCAAGTTATGGATGTGCAAAGTTGAGGAAAAATAAGCCAAAATTCATAACTTAGAATTTTTTCTGTTATTTGTGGAAAAGTTGCATGGCATGATTTTCAACATTATTTTTCATGGTCTTCCAATCCTCAAATCAAGATGAGTTTAACATGAAAATTGTTCCTTGTCATGCCCTCTTTACTAAGAGCTCAAGTTTTAGGAAAATTGATCTTTGTGCATCAAGTTATCATTGCTTAAAGTATGTGTTTTGAACATGTTTGCAAGGCATGTGTTACAAGACATTTTGGCATAACCTTGCATTTTCATCAACAAACCTGTTACACTCCTCAAATCATGCGCAGGGATTTACATTGGGAGCATACCAAACATTGCCAAAAATGAACCAACATCCAATGTACCTCTTTTGTTCATTTTTGAATTTCTTGCCAAAACAAGGAAAAGACAAGCAACTGCCCTTGTTCTGATTCTTGCACCCTCTCTAATTATTCTTCCCACTGAGATAAGACAGATATATTGTAAGCATGCTGTTGTGGTGAAATTTAGATGTCAAGCTATTAATTAACTTGAATCTTAATTCATTTACAACCGGTCTTCAATTTATTCGAAGGAAAGGTTAAAGGAAGGAAAAAACTATTTTGCATTGTAAACACGATGCGGGGAGAGATCTAAAGTTCGGGGGTTGGTTAAGTTTAGGGAAGGTATTAGCACCCTAAACTTCTGTAGTACTCTACAGGAACCTCTTGGTTTAAATGTGCTTACTACTATAGTTATCTGCTTAAGGGTAATGCTAAAGGTTAAAGGTGAAGAAAAGGATCTAAAGGGGTTAGTCCTAAGTTTACTCGCCAAGACTCGCATCTTGTGCCTACGTATCCTGGGTAGGGGATGGAATCAGAGTAATCGTAGTTTCCCTCACAGAGGGAGATGAGAAAATTCTTGACTGTGGTCAAGGTTCCTGGGGGAAAATAAACGTTCATAGGGAAGCGCTTATTTTGGAGTACGGGGACTCCTATTCTACATTATGAAGTTAAGTTGAAAGGGTGTGGGATAAGTATTCCATAGTGGGAAACTTACATGGAGTACGGCGACTCCCAATCCTAAGGCTAGGATAAAGGGCAAATGTCCACGGAGGGACGCCTAAAAGGTGAGTACGGGGACTCAAATCCTAAGGCTAGGGTGAGGGTAAAGGTATTGATACGACGGTCGAATTGGTGTAACTTTTCCTTCGGAGGGAATATAATGGTAAAGCAGAATTGATAAATGAGAATGTAAATTGACATGTAAGTGATGAGATATGGAAATGTAAGTAAGAACGTGATTGGTGGACGTAGTGAGATTGTTTTTTTAGTTAAGAAATTAAATTATTAAAGGAAATGAAATGTTTTTTGGTTGAGAAAATTAATTAATGGAAAATAGAAATGATTAGTTTAGTAAAAAATAATTTCTAATAGAATTCACTCTAAAAAAGAAATTAAAATATTCTAAGTTAAATTAAATTAAAATTAGTTTAAATTATTAAATTCTACAGAAAATTAATTAAGTTATTTTTTTAAAAGGATTTTTGTTGTTTATTTTGTCATATTTTTTGATTGATTTTTTTATTTATACTAAACTAAAATCTAAATTATTTAAAACTTAAATTCTAATTATTATTATTATTCTTTATTTATTTTATATTAAAATCTAAATCTAATATTAATAAAATGTATTTTTATTTATTATTAGAAAAATTTAAATAATAGTCTAAATTGATATTTTTATACAACTTTAGCAAAACTTGAATTAAAATTAACATTTTTATTTTATTTTTTCAATTACATTCGTTTTTTTAAAATTAAAATATATTTCCAGATTTTTTATTTTTATTTTTAATGATAGTTGTTAATAAGTTAGTGTTAGTAGTTAGTAATTTCTTATTAATTAGAAAACAATAAAAAAATAAAATGGGTGGGATGGAGCGATGAAATCACCAGACCCGGCCCAATTCAAATTGAAATGGAGAGGGGTAAGGGTTCGCTTGGAACCCTAACGACCCAAATCGCGGCGCAAATCCCCCTTCTTTCTTTTCCTCGTTCTCCTCTAAACTCCTCCATTTTCTCCGTTCTCGAGCTCTCCTTTCCGAACCTGTGAACAACAGAAACAACACCAGGAAACGAACGGATCAAACAACAAAAAGGATTACCCAAATACGAAAAAGAACGGCGGCTCAACGACGCAGTTGAGGTTTTGGAGCGGACAAGAGGATTGCGGCGGCTGTGGATTTGCGGTCGGCGTTTCGTTGGCTTCGCGGTGATAAATATTGCAAAGATAAGTTCTTCACTTCTTCTTTTCTTTTCGCGATTTAGGTTTTGAATTTTTTTGCAGAATTTGTAGTCTGTTGGGGTTTTTGAGATTCTGAACTTTGATATTTCTTATCTGTGAAATTCGCTCACGAATGTGTTGTGAATTCCCTCCCCTTTGTGGATTTTCTGTTCTGTTTATTTATAGGCCTCACATCGGAGCTTGTGATTTGAATTAAATGGACCTTAATGTTGTGTCAAGGATTGTTACGGAAAGGGACACAACTGATATTTGTTTGAATGCTGGTAATGATTTTGAGTCAAACCGGATCTTTTCCATTAAAGTGTATTTCTGCTTTTCAGCAAAGATGTAACTGTACTGAATATGTTTCCGTTTGTGAGTCGACATGTTTGATATGGTTTAGAAACTGTTGGATGCTGTGATGATTGAGTTTCCATTCTTACTCAACTTTGTCTGAACATGATTTTTGCGTTTTATGATTGGTGATCTGTCCTGATTCTTATCAGATTATCAGTAATAAAATTTTAATTCCCCTGTTTTTCTTTGCAGAACCGTAGCTAGAGATGCTGCCTTGTTGACTGTTGGGGATAAGCAGAAGATCCTGGTACCAGTTGAACTTGATATAGTCAAACCAAATCATTGCCGACACGTCTGCCACACCATTGTACCTAATGATTTATAGTTGAAAAACCAAACCCATGCTCTTATTTCTTTGGCTTGCCTATCAAGAAATGGAAACTGGTAATTATCCATGATATCCTTATTCTCGTTACATCTTAAGTTGCTGACCAAGTTCGATGAGTTTCAAGGTGGCTTGAATTTTATGCAGGACGAAAGGTATCGACAAAGATGGTTTCCAAGATAAAAGGTTGAAGATTGAAACTTGCCGATGCTCGGTTTCCTTCTTCATATGAGGCACGATGCTGTCTTGGAGAAACCTGTTCTATGATAACACGAAATCGTATATATATTTTGATGCATAATTCAACTAAAGTTTAACCGTTTTCGATCCGATTTCGGGTTATTTCCGTGTTATTTGTCTGATGTTTTACAGGTATTCAACGATCACGTCTAAACAAGGCAACATGAAGAAAAGAAGCAATCTCAGATGAAATATGGACGAAAAAAGAGTGAAAACATCATGAAAAGTGCAGAAGGTTGTTTTTGCTGATGTGACGACCGTCACAGCTCCATGACGAGCGTCACACGGGTGACGACCGTCACACCTTGTGACGACCGTCATGCAGGCAAAAATGCCCCACTTCAATTTCACGTAACAGAAGCAGTTCCAATTCCCACAGAGTGGACCACTACTCCCTAAATTATCTGCCTCAAAGTCCACCATCTTCAATGATAACCGTTAGAATTCCACTTCTATAAAAGGGGAAGAAGGGGACCTCAGAAGGGGAGCCGCATTCATACAACGAAGTGCTGCCAAATTTATTTCCAGAGCATATTTTCCTGTTTAATATTCTTATTTGTTTCTCTTTATTTTTCCTGCATTCCATTTCATTCTTTTGTAATTTCTACTTTCATTGTACGATGAAATTGGCATAGAGACCAGAATCCTGCCAACATCTGTGGAGGATCTGCCCAAAGGCCAATTGGAATATTTACAGGTTTCTCATTTCAATCGTATTTCCAGTTTTATTATAATGCAAATCATTATTTATTGTTTTTATTTATGTTTTATCTTTCCCAAATCCATGTCTAGCTAAATTTAAGTAGTCGATATGTGGTAATAATTCGAATGGGATTTGATAACAACTGGTTGAAAAACTTTCTTTTCAAAAGCAATTTATGGTCTGAGTGTTTAAAATCAATTTACTGAATAAACTTCGTCGCGAAAGCGAGAACTTATTTAAAAGTAGTTTTGCCACGAAAGTGGGAAATTAATTAAGATACGAACCAACAAGCGAAAGTTGCGGTAAGGTCAGATAGTAAACACTAGTCATTCATTTTAATAACAGCGAAAGCACTTTAAAATGAATTAGAACTTAGAGATTTCCAAAAAATAATTTTAACCCCGAATGGGATACGAAAGTGTACGTTTGGCCCTTGGAATTATGATTAGCGTCAATAACCATCGTGAGGCGAGAGTCTTCAAATCACCATTTTCTGCTTAAATAAACTTTGAAAATTATTTCATATACCGGTAACTTGTCAAATCCCTGAAGAACACAATTACTGCATATCGATTCAATCATTTATAATCTAAGTAGCATTCTTAGTTCCCTTTTAGTGACAATCTTATTCCCTTAAACATATTCTACCTAGCTAAACATAGTAACTCCCGAGAACACTAGTTTGATTACGAGTCCCTGTGGGATCGATATCTATTATTACTACGCGATAGACTGTGCACTTGCAGTTAGGTTGTATTAGACATAGAAAGTCGCGATCAAGTTTTTGGCGCCGTTGCCGGGGACCCGTTTAGTCAATAGTGTAACCTTCTGTTACGCTGTATAGACTAGGTTAATAATTTTCATTTTTCCTTTACTAGTTCTGCCGATTGTATGCCAAGTAATCGCCCGCAAGGCGATATCGTAAAACCTTCAGTCGCAGAACTAGAGCGCTTCTTACATTTAAGAAGTCGAATCATTGAGTACCGACTAAAATAACTCAAACATAACACTCCCGAACCTCTCACTCCCATTCCCAAATCAGAAGAAGAACCAACGATGGCTGAAGGACCTCCAAACAAACCGCTGAAGGCATACGCTACACCCTCTCAGATGGAGCCTAGAAGTAGCATTGCTGCCCCAGCTATTACCCGAAATGATTCCGAGCTGAAACCGTCATTGCTGTCGGCTGTACAACAAAACCAATTCTCAGGAAACGCAACTGAGGATCCGAACGAACATCTAACGAAGTTTGTACAATACGCAGACACAGTGAAAGCAAATGGAGTAACTCCAGACGCGATAAGACTTTGTCTTTTCCCATTTTCTCTTAGAGACAGAGCGTGGACATGGTTGCAATCGTTACCATCCAACTCCGTTACGACGTGGGAGCAATTGAAGAACGTCTTCTTTGCGAGATATTTTCCGCCAAGCAAAACTGCTATGCTTAGAGCTCAAATCAACGGATTTCGACAGAAAGATACTGAATCTCTTTACGAAGCATGGGAACGATTCAAAGATATGATGAGAACATGTCCTCACCACGGTCTAGAAGACTGGGTGACAATCCATACTTTCTATAATGGGCTTCTATACAATACTAGATTGACAATAGACGCTGCCGCGGGCGGTGCACTTATGGATAAGCCATACGATGAAGCCTATCAATTAATCGAAAACACGTCACAAAACCATTGCCAATGGGGAGGTGAATGCACTCCAATAGAGAAAACCACAGCGAAATGTGGGATGTACGAGATCAACAGCCTTGAAAAGTTCAATGCTAAAGTAGATGCTCTAGCACAGAAGATTGATAGTCTGACTGTTAACCCCACTGCAATTGTCGCTGCAGTAACTCCAAATTGCGAGTTATGCGGAAGCACCACTCATAATGCACCCGAATGCCCATTGCTAGCCGGAATCCCGCCAGACCAAGTAAATTATGCTCAAGGAAATCCCTACGCAAATACCTATAACCCAGGTTGGCGAAATCATCCAAACTTTTCTTACAAAAGCGAAAATGCATTGCAAATGCCTACTGCTCCACCAGGATATCAAAAACCAGCTGCTCAGAATGCACCTAGGAAATCAAACCTCGAGTTGATGATGGAAAAATTCATAGCTACTCAAGCTCAAACAAACAAAGAATTCCTGAATCAAAACATACACACTAGCGAGCAAATTAAACAGTTGACCGGAAAAGTAGACGCTTTAGCCACCCACAACAAAATGTTAGAAATACAGATATCACAAGTGGCTCAACAGCAAGCCTCTGCTGCAGCACCTGCTGGCACATTTCCTGGACAACCCGAACAGAATCCAAAAGGCCAAGCAAATGCTGTAATACTAATGAGTGGAAAAGAATTGGACGAACCGATCGATCCGAGGACCAAAAACTCAGCCATGCAACAAAAACCAACTGAACAAGCAGAAAAGGAATCCGAGTTAGAGAAGAAGGAAGACAACGAGAAGGAGGATACCGCAAGTGAAAAAACTCAAGCACCTCCAACGCCATATAAACCACCTATTCCTTACCCTCAAAGACTAATAAACTCCAAATCTTCAGGACAGTTTAAGAAATTCGTAGAGCTCCTTAAACAGCTGAATATTACTATTCCTTTTACAGAAGCGATAACTCAAATGTCGTCATACGCTAAATTTCTCAAAGAAATCCTGTCGAATAAGAGAAAGATCGAGGATAATGAAACAGTTACACTTAGTGCAGAGTGTAGCGCTATTATTCAAAACCGCATGCCTCCTAAATTAAAAGACCCAGGTAGTTTTTCCATACCCTGCGTCATAGGAAAGTTCGTAATAGACAAAGCTCTATGCGATTTAGGAGCCAGTATCAGTGTTATGCCTTTATCTATATGCAAA
Source organism: Lathyrus sativus (assembly GCA_963859935.3). Classification (NCBI taxonomy): domain Eukaryota; kingdom Viridiplantae; phylum Streptophyta; class Magnoliopsida; order Fabales; family Fabaceae; genus Lathyrus; species Lathyrus sativus. The sequence continues at coordinate 563,958,797 of OZ012739.1, read as the reverse complement.
AAGCTGAATATGGGAGACCTCAGATCAACCAAAATGTTCGTACAATTAGCTGACCGATCAGTAAAATACCCCGTCGGAATACTGGAAAACGTTCCAATACGCATAGGACAATTCTACATTCCAACCGACTTCATAATCATGGACATCAAGGAGGACACTGTTACTCCAATTATCCTAGGAAGACCATTCCTAGCTACAGCCGGAGCGATTATAGACGTGAAGAAAGGAAGGCTAACATTCAAAGTAGGAGAAGAAAAGATAGAGTTCATTCTCACCAAGTTCTTACAAGCACCAGCCATAGACGATACCTGCTATTTAGTAGACGAAATTGACGAATGCATAAGAGAACTTGAAAATGAAGAGACCACGTATTCAGAAATAATAAAGATTCAAATACCCGATATTTTTGAAGACGACGATTGGCGTAAACCGTATAAAGACAACAGTCTAAGCGAAAGCTTAGCACTGACCCCAAACCATATGCCAGGTCCGAAGAACCCATCTTTAGAACTTAAAACACTACCCAAAAACCTTAGATATGAATTTACAGATGATGAACTAAAAAGACCAGTGATAGTCAACGCCGACTTAGGACAACCAGAAACTGAAAAGCTATTCGAAGTCCTAAAGAAGTACCCCACCGCGTTAGGCTATAACATAAGCGATCTGAAAGGTATAAGCCCTTCAATCTGTATGCATCGAATTACAATAGAGGAAGACTCTAAAACCTCTAGAGAACATCAGAGAAGACTGAACCCCATCCTAAGCATTATAGTCAGAGATGAAGTAAAGAAATTGCTAGATGCAGGAATCATCTATCCGATCTCCGATAGTGAATGGGTCAGCCCAGTTCATGTCGTACCGAAGAAAGGAGGAGTCACAGTAGTTAAAAACGAAAAAGGCGAATCAATAACAAAAAGAGTCGTGACTGGAAGCAGAATGTGCATTGATTATAGAAAGCTTAACAAGGCTACACGCAAAGATCACTTCCCGTTACCCTTCATAGACCAAATGTTGGAAAGATTAGCCAAACATTCATACTTCTGCTATCTAGATGGTTACTCAGGATTTTTCCAAATTCCCATGCATCCTAATGACCAAGAAAAGACTACATTCACCTGTCCTTATGGTACTTTTGCTTACCGCCGAATGCCGTTCGGACTCTGTAATGCTCCAGCAACCTTCCAAAGATGCATGATGGCAATCTTTGGGGATTTCATAGACAACATCATGGAAATATTTATGGACGATTTCTCGGTATGTGGACAAAGTTTCGAAGGATGCCTACAAAACTTAGAAATGGTATTAGAACGTTGTGTAAAAGTAAACCTCGTCCTAAATTGGGAAAAATGCCATTTTATGGTCCGACAAGGAATAGTTCTAGGACATGTCATATCAGATAAAGGAATTGAGGTAGACAAAGATAAAATAGAGATTATAAAAGATCTCCAACCTCCAAAATCCGTACGAGAAATACGGAGTTTTCTAGGACATGCCGGTTTCTACAGAAGATTTATAAAAGATTTTTCGAAAATCACAAAACCTCTGACCGGCCTGTTGATGAAAGATGCTGAGTTCGTCTTTGACGATGACTGTCTAAAAGCATTCGAAACATTAAAATCAACCCTTATCACCGCACCAATCATGCAACCACCCGATTGGCGACTACCGTTCGAAATCATGTGCGATGCGAGTGATTATGCCGTAGGCGCAGTTCTAGGACAAAGGAAGGAAAAGAAACTCCATGCCATCTACTATGCAAGTAGAACCTTAGATCCTGCCCAAATGAACTACGCTACCACAAAAAAGGAACTTCTAGCAGTTATATTTGCGCTTGACAAATTCCGTTCTTACTTAGTAGGAGCAAAAGTTATCATATACACAGACCACACTGCCATAAGGTACCTAATAAGCAAAAAAGATGCCAAACCAAGACTATTGAGATGGATCCTGTTATTACAAGAGTTTGACTTAGAAATCAAAGATAAGAAAGGAACTGAGAATGTTGTTGTAGATCACTTATCCCGAATAGAAGGCATCAGACACGAACCAGTACCGATAAATGACGATTTCCCGTACGAACGTCTGATAGCCAAATTAGAAAGTGACACACCCAACTCAATCTCGGAAGATCCAGAATTCGAAAAAGCCGTAGAAGCCGTCTATGCCCAAGTCACATTACCTTGGTATGCTGACATCGTTAATTACCTCGCTGCGGGCGTGCTTCCACCGGATCTCACTTATCAGCAAAAGAAGAAATTCTTCCACGATCTGAAACACTATTATTGGGACGAACCTCTACTCTTTAAGAGAGGGGCCGACAACATATACCGTCGCTGTGTCCCAGAGGAAGAAATAGAAAATATCATTTCCCAATGCCATTCAGCACCATATGGTGGTCATGCCAGTACATCCAAGACGTGCGCTAAGATTCTTCAAGCCGGCTTATTCTGGCCTAACCTCTGGAAAGACGTTCACATCGCTGTGCAAAAGTGTGATCGATGCCAACGAACCGGCAACATCTCACGACGCGATGAAATGCCTCAGAAAGGAATCTTAGAGGTAGAAATCTTCGACGTCTGGGGAATAGATTTCATGGGACCATTCCCATCTTCTTTTGGTAATAACTACATACTCGTCACTGTAGACTACGTGTCTAAATGGATAGAAGCCATAGTTGCTCCAACAAACGACGCACGAGTAGTAATCAAACTCTTCAAAAACACAATCTTTCCTAGATTCGGTGTACCAAGACTCGTCATTAGTGACGGCGGATCTCACTTCATATCGCGAATATTCGATAAACTTCTCTCTAAATATGGAGTCCGACACCAAGTAGCTACACCTTATCATCCGCAAACTAGCAGACAAGTAGAGGTCTCAAACAGAGAAATAAAACAGATATTGGAAAAGACTGTCGCTACCTCAAGGAAAGATTGGTCGTGAAAGCTACAAGAAGCTTTATGGGCTTATAGGACCGCTTTTAAGACGCCAATAGGTACTACACCCTACAAATTAGTTTACGGTAAATCCTGCCATCTCCCTGTAGAATTAGAGCATAAGGCCTTCTGGGCCATTAAGACACTCAATTTCAACTACACCGAGGCAGGAGAAAAGCGAATCTTGAACTTACACGAGTTGGAAGAACTTCGATTAGACGCTTACGAAAATGCCCGTATCTACAAAGAACGAACTAAAAAGTGGCATGATAAACGTTCAGTCAGGAAACAATTCAGTGTGGGAGACATCGTATTGCTATTTAATTCAAGATTAAAACTCTTCCCAGGTAAACTAAAATCTAGGTGGTCTGGACCTTATGAAGTGACTAAAGTACTTCAGAGTGGAGCTGTCGAAATTACCAATAAGATGAATGCACCGTTTATCGTAAACGGGCAACGTCTAAAACATTATAATAAGAACGACAACAGTCCTCAAGTCAGCAGTATAGCATTGCTTGAGCTTCCAGCTCAAACACCCGAATAGCTTCTCACCAAGCTATCGTCAGGCTTTAGACGTTAAAAACAACGCTTACTGGGAGGCAACCCAATTTCCCTCGTTATTGTATTTCATTTTTCTTTAAAATTTTACTTTGAAAATCAAACAAAAATTCTAAACTTATAATTACTACCACTTTCTACTTTCGTTTGTTTTCATATTTTTATTTTATTTTTCTTTTTTGTCTTTTGTTTCTACCGCTTTTCGTTTTTAAAAATCCTGACTTCAATCTCCTGTTTTAAACTTTTCAGGATTTTTAAAGTCTTCAAAACATTCCTTCTGTTTTCTCCGAATTACCTGCGAGTATGGCCGAGTACGACTTCACAAAGGTTCACTTTCGAGGACTAGCTCAAAACGCAAGATTTGCAGCACTAACCGAAAGAGAATTCGCCTTAATGATGTATTATGATAAGGCTACCATGGATAAACTAGGAATCACAGATAGCATTCAATACCTGTTCAATCAACTGGGTTGGGAGAACACTGCTCTGAAAACACGTTTTGCTACCTATAAGGATCTGACCTATGAATTCCTTAGTTCTTTCAGATACATACCCAGCTATGGTTTTGGATCCAACACAGAGCTGATTACCTTCCGAATGTTTGGAATGGACCAAACCCATAGCCGGATGTCACTAGCTAACCTCCTAGGATTTCCTAGCGGACCGCATGTGTTCATCAGTGCAGAAGATGACGATATTGATTTTCAACTCGATCAATTCTGGGTAGAATCACAGGTGACTATCACCCTGAACCAGACAGAATGTACAATGATGATATTCATAACCCAGCCTTCAGATACTTCCATAAGATACTAGCTCACACCTTGTTTGGGAAAGAAGAAAATATTACTACAATATCTAAAGAGGAGTTATTCATCATGTTCTGTGCTTCTCAGGGACGTACAATAAATGCAGTGCCTTTCATGATGAGATCTTTCAAATGCCTCACGCAGGAACCACAGACACCTATTCTTATAGGAGGCCTCGTGACAATGATTGCCCACGAGCTTGGCCTTAGATTCCACTTAAATTCCAGCACTCATTTTGGCACCATCCGACCCATGAATATACAATTCTGCTTTAACAGGCGCATTTTAGGAACTATGGGACCTGGACCATATGAGTACCTCATTAACGAAAAACCAGTACAGCTATTCACACTGCCTGATCATCTGATGACAAGTATCCACAACAAGGACAACTGGCTATATGAATTGGATGAGCCTATGGGACCTCCTTCACCTCAGTCAACACCACAGAACTATATGTATGACAGTGACCACATCTCTGAGGCACACGACTATATGTACTATGAGGATGTTGTATCCGAAGCTGAAGTAGACCCTATGACTCCTCCGCACTACAACACCTATCCTGAGCCTATCCTTGAGGAGACCACCGACAAAATGGATACCGTTTTACTCCAATTGGACGACGTTGATGCAGCTCTGAATAATGTAAAAGCTGACATCGCAGGCATGCACAGCGAACTGGTAGGCTTCATGGATTTAGTCTGCGACCAACTCGACTACTACGCACGGAAATTCGATGAGTTGAAGACACGAAAAGACTAGATACTAGTTTTAGCAGTAGATTCAGTTTAGTTTAGTTTAGTTTAGTTTAGTTTAACCATTTGGAATTTTTCGCATTGTTAGTTTTCTTTATGTACTACATACAATCATTTCAATTTTATGTTATTTCAATTCTAGTTTTTATTCAATTATTCTGTTTTTGCATTATTCATTGTTTGTTGGCTGCTATATTACATTGCCGTATCAATACTAAGCCTTAAAGTCACTGCAAGAACGCCCTCAGAGCAAAATTCTGCGTTCTGCAGATTTTGCTGCTGTGACGACCGTCACAGGACCCTGACGAGCGTCACGCGGGTGACGACCGTCACGAATTCAAAAACTGCTATCTGATATAACAGGGTGCGTGTTCTCTCCCACTACCCCCATTACCACTTCCAATCATCAGAACTCCTACCCCACTATAAATTTTCGTTCTCCCCACATTGCACCATATATTTCAACTCCAATCTTAACTTCCAACCACACTTCTATTAGTTCTTCCCACTCTGCAGAAAAACCCCAATCTTCAGAACCCTCTCAATCTTCCAACAATGGCAAGAAATGCAGAAACCCCAGATATCAACAACATTATCTTCAGCGAAGGTGACTTGGGCGAGAGACAGCGAGCAAACTACATCGCATTCCATCAGAGGTCGCTCCAGCCGACTCATTATCCACACATTCCATCGCTTACGGAGCTCGGACTCCTTGATGGCGTAACCTGGATGCTTCAAAGAGCAGGCATCTGGAACCTCTGCACCAACCCACTGCCAACATACGAACAAATCACTCTCAAGTTCTTGAGTTCGTTTACCTACGTCACATCCAGCGGCGACCTAAACCAACATTCCGGTGCCGCATGCTTCCGGATGTTCGGCACCAACTATCAAGTGAACCAAAATCGGATTGCCGGCATCCTACAGCTACCTCGAGGCGACAATGCCCACCGCCGCATCACCGATCAGTTCCAGCACGAAGCTTTCGCGCTGTGGTATCAGTTGACCGGCATCAACGCCGATGGTTGGGACTCTCTACACGCCACACATATCCATAACCCCACCATCCGGTACTTTCACAGAGCCTTGAGCAACACAATCTTCGCCAGGGACAGCAACCACAAGGTGAACTCGAAAGAGCTCTTCTTCCTCCATTGCGTCTTCAACAACGAGCCTGTCAACGCCGCTCCATTCCTGCTGGCTCACATTCAGGCCAACTACAACCGTGGCTCCAAGCCATTCTACTTTGGCGGGATTGTCACTGCCATTGCACTTGGGCTCAACTTAGGTGACCGCCTCCAGCATCTCCATTCCATCCCCTCGGTGTTCCTTGACACCGACCACTGCAGAGCCTCCCACCTTATCCGCTCCAGAGCTGACGGCAAGTACCATCCGGTAGTGCGTGTCAAGACCGTCCGAAGCATCATCCTTCCGTCCCGCACCCGGACACACCCAGAGGATCGTACCAACTGGTTATTTGACCTCACTGCCCCTCCTGCTGCCATTGTTCCTACTTAGGACCGCACCCAAGGTTCTGACGATGAAATCCAAGCTGAGTTGGACAGGTCCGAGCAGCCAGAGGCATCGCAGCCTCCTCCTTACGAAGGTACATCCTCTCGCCGCCGCCGCCATCATCCAGTGCCCGACTACACAGAAGAGGATCTCCGCCGCTCTCTCGACCAGCAGGCCCAGATACTCGCTATGCTGCAGCAGCAGAATCAGCGAGCAGACCAGTTCGAAGCTTGGCACCGGACTCAAATGCAACAACTTCAAACTGGCCAAGCTACCATCACTGAGAACCTGGCGAATCTGACTTTGCAGGTCGAAGGACTCCGGGACACCGTCTACCACACAGGAGCCATGAGCTATGAGGACCGAGTAGCCCTTGCCAGAGCCAGAGGATGCCAGCGTGGACGTGACCGAGGCAGCGGACGTGATTAGTCATCCATCTTTCCTTATTTGTTTACTATATTTCCAGTTTATTTGTACTTTCATTTCAGTTGTATCTCCCTCTCGCATGCTTCAAAATCAGTGGGGACACTGATTGAGATAGTGTGGAAGCGGAGCCTTTATTTCCATTCCACTGTACTTTGAATTTCGTAATTTCTATTTAAACATTTTTCTATTTTCAGCAAATAAAGCTCGTTTATTATATATCCGTTTCCCGTTACGCAAACATCCCCACATTATTCAACGTAAACAAAAATTTTCGTTTCGTTCCTCAAAAGCAAAAGCACCACGAGAATGCACCCGAGTTCAAAACAAGTTTTGAAACTCCGAGGAAACGACAGTTCTAACAAAACCAGTACCGTCCTGACACCTTAGATCTTCGGTTTATGCGAGTCGGTTTCACCACCTACGCGTACCAAAGTCTCAAGTGTCTACGCAAACTCAGCCCCAAGTAGTTTATACTAGCAGTCAGCACCATCCTAAAACACTTCTAAGCAAGCGACCGATGCAGATAAGTGTATGATCTCCAAAAAGATGAAAAATCATGAAAAGAGAGCTAAATAGCCCAAAAATATAAGACACGTTTCCTTCTAAGTTAGGTGCTCCTCACCCGAGCATTTAGCCCAACGGCACGAAAACTCATTGAAAAATCAATGACATAAGCTTATGATCAATGAAAAAGATCAAAAACAGAAATGAGATCATATTCACTAACAGGTCGACTTGCCATGAAAGTGTACGGACAACGGGCTTAATGTGATTGCGCTAGAACAAACAGGGTGAACTTGCCGCGAGAACCTTGACACCAAGCTACAGTAGCATGACTGGGACCGATTTGCATAAAAAGGAGACCTCCGAAGACTTGTAGTCTAGTGTCGTCATGATACTCGTCTTGTTCCTACCAAGAATCCCGGTTTTTCCCAACTCTGTGAACGAAGAAGCTGCCTCGTGCTTGTCGACCTTTTCATGTTTTACTTGAGGACAAGCAAAGATTCAAGCTTAGGGGAGTTTGATAACACGAAATCGTATATATATTTTGATGCATAATTCAACTAAAGTTTAACCGTTTTCGATCCGATTTCGGGTTATTTCTGTGTTATTTGTCTGATGTTTTGCAGGTATTCAACGATCACGTCTAAACAAGGCAACATGAAGAAAAGAAGCAATCTCAGATGAAATATGGACGAAAAAAGAGTGAAAACATCATGAAAAACGCAGAAGGCTGTTTTTGCTGATGTGACGACCGTCACAGCTCCATGACGAGCGTCACACGGGTGACGACCGTCATGCAGGCAAAAACGCCCCACTTCAATTTCACGTAACAGAAGCAGTTCCAATTCCCACAGAGTGGACCACTACTCCCTAAATTATCTGCCTCAAAGTCCACCATCTTCAATGATAACCGTTAGAATTCCACTTCTATAAAAGGGGAAGAAGGGGACCTCAGAAGGGGAGCCGCATTCATACAACGAAGTGCTGCCAAATTTATTTCCAAAGCATATTTTCCAGTTTAATATTCTTATTTGTTTCTCTTTATTTTTCCTGCATTCCATTTCATTCTTCTGTAATTTCTACTTTCATTGTACGATCAAATTGGCATAGAGACCAGAATCCTGCCAACATCTGTGGAGGATCTGCCCAAAGGCCAATTGGAATATTTACAGGTTTCTCATTTCAATCGTATTTCCAGTTTTATTATAATGCAAATCATTATTTATTGTTTTTATTTATATTTTATCTTTCCCAAATCCATGTCTAGCTAAATTTAAGTAATCGATATGTGGTAATAATTCGAATGGGATTTGATAACAACTGGTTGAAAAACTTTCTTTTCAAAAGCAATTTATGGTCTGAGTGTTTAAAATCAATTTACTGAATAAAATTCGTCGCGAAAGCGAGAACTTATTTAAAAGTAGTTTTGCCACGAAAGTGGGAAATTAATTAAGATACGAACCAACAAGCAAAAGCTGCGGTAAGGTCAGATAGTAAACACTAGTCATTCATTTTAATAACAGCGAAAGCACTTTAAAATGAATTAGAACTTAGAGATTTCAAAAAAATAATTTAAACCCCGAATGGGATACGAAAGTGTACGTTTGGCCCTTGGAATTATGATTAGCGTCAATAACCATCGTGAGGCGAGAGTCTTCAAATCACCATTTTCTGCTTAAATAAACTTTGAAAATTATTTCATATACCGGTAACTTGTCAAATCCCTGAAGAACACAATTACTGCATATCGATTCAATCATTTATAATCTAAGTAGCATTCTTAGTTCCCTTTTAGTGACAATCTTATTCCCTTAAACATATTCTACCTAGCTAAACATAGTAACTCCCGAGAACACTAGTTTGATTACGAGTCCCTGTGGGATCGATATCTATTATTACAACGCGATAGACTGTGCACTTGCAGTTAGGTTGTATTAGACATATAAAGTCGCAATCATTCTATTAGTTTTTTTTAACTTAAAGACGCAATACTGTCATGGCTTCGCCTGTACACTGCCGATACTAATGTTTTTATTGTCTCGATGCTTTTTCCTCTTGGATTTGCAGGTTTGACAGCTCTGGGAGGCAGACGGGATGTTGTTGATGGGCGATGGAGTATGATGTCATTTGGTAAAGGTCCTGTTGAAATGTCCTGGCCATGTTCTCCTTGTGTTTGCTGCTGCTGCTTCTGCATATTATGGTTGCTGGCAACTTGCCCAATTATTCTCGATTTATTCGTGATATGTGACATTACCATGCTGTTGTACAGGTTGAGGTTGAGCAGAAGCGGGATGACGTCTACGAAGTGATCCCGGAGGTCGATAATGGGTAAACTGGTTACAACACCCTTTGCTTGTCGAATTACTGCATACTTGGATTCCTTTAGCAGCAAAAGTACTGAGCTTGTACTGAATGAACGATGCTGCGGTTTTGTTTTACTTTTGCAGGTGTGTCATTGCAGTGGAGACGATTGGTAACTTCTGTAGATATGCATTTTCGAAATTCTTTAAAAGAGTTATTAATCTGAATCCTCCTTTATGCATTTAGTGTGAAGTTCCAGTTCTTGGCTGCCTGTACTCAGCACTGGATATGATGATGTTAACTTTGTGCAGATCCTCAGTGGAAACAGCACGTGAGTGGTAAAGATAATGTGAAGCCTATCATTAAATTCCATCTCCAATCATGTTTAAACTTTGCTTCACAGACTGAAACCAACGACAGTTTCCTCGGGAGAGCAACTCGGTCCACTGCCCTTCACTGAGTGAGCACCATCGTAGTGGAAGATCCTATGCTTACGGCGAGCTTATTTCAAGCTTTTGCAAAGGAAGTTTCTCAATTGCAGTAATGAACAACATCTCTTTAAAGAACACTTTGAAACTCTAGGCACATTGTAATGTTTCCATCAACAATGACCTTTTATTTGTTATGAACCCAAATTGTAAATTTCTAATATTGAAACATGAAAGGTGTATTAGAACTTTGTACTTGGTCTTGTAATCACATGATAAACCTTGATGCACTTTTTTTTAATTGAATTCTGAACTTTCTTGATGACTCAAACTTGAAATTGGAATATGAGAAAAATGTTTGTAATTTGAATCATTGGTTTGCAAACGTGCTTAACACTTCTAACTTTGGAATCCATTTTGATATTGAGTAAAGGAGGTGACTTTGAGCTTTGAACTTCCAACTTGCAAATCTTATAAGAATTTTGAGTTGCAAGGCTTGAATGTAATGAGCTTGAATTTTCTTTTTCAATTACTTTGCAACTTTGAATGAATTGGTCATGTAGATCCTCGAATAGCAATGAATTTGGACAATCTTGAATTTAGTTCTAGCTTGTAATTTCACGGTTGTATTTCCACTTGAGCAAAACAAATCCTCTTGAAAGGTCTCCTTGAATTTGACATATTTTGAATTAAGAACCTTGGATTACGTTTCATAATTCTTCAATCTTAAGCCTTTATGGTGAACTTGAATCTTATCCATACCAAAATTTTACAAGTCTTGAATTTGAACCTTTGTAATTTCTAACCATAAAAACCGTAATTTGAGTTTGATTGGAGCCATAAGAATGAGAGTATACTCCTTAAAGGATGGGACAAACGATGAGTGTACACATAGGATTTTTGTGGCATGTGTCTCCTACGGCAGTCCTGTTCTTACAAATGAAACAGCCAATAGAGTTAGTGAAAAAAAATAGCTAAACATGCATGATTGACCTAGATGATATGCATAAGATCAAAGAATCTAAGGGAAAAATTGGGGGATGACAGTTGCCCCTATTTAAATGACTTCACCGGATGATTTGATCGACGAAGGCTCGAGTAATTATGGTGAAGGATATTTAAATATAGATAACCGAAAATTTTGCCCTTAGATGCAGTGATATGCAATGCTATGGACGACGCGACAATGCTGACGATGCCAAGAATCTAAAATGATGCATATGATGAAAATGATAAATGCAAAGATGCAGACATCGCGACGACACAGGGGAAGACGACGCACTGGGGAAACAACACTGAACCGAGGAAATTTAAAGTGATAGACCAACAAATTCAAGCATGACCAGTTGTTCACTTTAGGAAGAAAGCGTGAAGGGATCCTCAATGGAGATGGCACTGGCGAGACGGCCTCCACTGGGGAAAATATCCGAGAGTAGCTGCTCAACAGGTTTAGGCTTGACCGGTTGACACTCTAGGATGAAAATGTAACATGGGATCCACACGGCGGTAGGATCAAGTAAATGACAAGTGCTGGAATTTCCATGACATTCCTTTAAACGAAGAGATCGAGCGGGATCTTCAGGAATCGTCGAAAAATGTACAAGGAGAAGCAAACATCAGAAACATCCGGAAGAACATCGAATGAACTCTGAAATGCACCAGAGATATTTGGAAAACCATCGAATAAGTCTGGGCTACAATCAGAAACAAAAGGACAACACCCATAGGAGCATGAGATGAAGACAAGTCTCTGAAGGTAAATCTGAAACATTTAGGAAAGCAAAAAATGTAACGGGACGAGTTTGAAGACATATCTGGAAGACATCAGATAAGCAACAAAGGGGTTCTAGAAGAACATCAGAATAAACTCAATTTGGAAAAACCCATCAGAAAGAGTAACGTATCCGGGAAACCATCAGATAGATTCTGGAAATCCATCAGAATCAAAGGCGATATCTAGAGAACCATAAGATAAAAGACTCGATCTGGAAAACCGTTAGAAAGAGAAACAAATCCGGAAAACCATCGGATAGATTCTGGAAAACCATCAGAATCAAAGAAAATATCTGGAAAACCATCAGATAAAAGACTCGATCTGGAAAACCGTCAAAAAGAGAAGATAAAAATAAAGGTACCAGACATCCAATAATGGCTTTGAATGAAAGGTAAAACACAATATATGAGAAGAGTGTTGGGCGTAAAAGGGACAGGCATATCCGGAAAACCATCGGATAAGAAAACGTCATATCTGGAAGAACATCAGATGGACACGACACAAAATTGTTTGGTAGGTGCCAAGTAAGTTGGACTTTGACCATAAGGTAAGACGTGGATAACACACGACCTCGGGAGAAATGCAAATGAGGATGAAACACTCATGCTATGCATAGGTATGATATGTATATGTATGTGAATTATGCTATGATATATGATCAAATGCAGATGCAAATGCCGACGACAAGGATCGACTCTTGTAGGAGATGACAAGATTGGAAAACTGATTCCTCAACACGGAGATCAAGGTTATTCTGCTCGGGGACTAAAGATGCCACTGCTGGGCACATCTTCGCCACATTTCTAAATTATATCAAGTTGATGATCCCTGTCGGAAGGAAGGGTAGCTGTCTGGGAATTCTTCAAATAAACTGCCCCAGATTAAACGTCTGTTATAGATGAACTGATAATTGCTTCAGCTTGTCTGATTCGTGAAAATGATTGTTTTACTGTACCCTCGGAAGGCTTGCCCTATTATGAGTCTTGAAAAAACTTATGGATAAACCAAATCGGAGAAGACCTTGCCTTGAACAAATCTTGGACTGATTCTTAGACAGGATGTAAAAAGAACTTGCCCCTGATAAGATCACTCGACTAAGTTTCTCGATGTTTGAAAGTTCCTTAGAGGAAAGCCAGTTTGCAAACAAAAGTATTCATACAAACATGGTAATGCAAAGTTCATGCAACTTTTGAAATCAAGATTATTTTTGAAATATGAAGAATAAGTGAGTCGTTGATCAGAACACAGTGGTTCAAAACGCTCAAATTTTGAAATAAAAGTGTATTACCAAAATAAATTATTCGCAAAGATCTTCAGGAGTCAGGTTACGCAACCTTGCTGTAGTATGCTTTCAAAAATAACCTTGTTTCAATTAGGTCTTTTGAGGGTTGTAATGTGGCCTGGTTCATGGTTTATGAAACAAAAGATAAAGGCTTAAAATTTATTTGTACCCACCCCATCTATGTGATGAACTTCAGTCCTACGCTCAGTTAACTCATACTATGCATTCAGGTTCCTATAGGTTAGGAATTACACTGATGGTAGCAATGATGATTCAGGAGTCAAAGGACCAATGAAAAGGCAGCCACTGTTTCTTTACAACATATGGTTATTTTGACATTGAGTATTTTCAATGTGAGGATTTAAAGGTTTCCTCTTTTTATTATCCCTAACCTTTGCCTGAACTGTTTCTTTTAAAGCACACAGTCAGCGGGATGCCCCACTTTTGCCTAAGTCTCCTTCATAGGTTTTGACTTATCAGGCTTTTTCTTTTGAAATTTTTTTTTAGAAAGTGACTGCCTAGCTTTAATGATTACGGTGAATCGTCATTGGCGTTTTGGCTTGGAAAACATCTCCGACACTTGCTTGCTGTGTGCGAAGGAAAATTGTGAGTGCAACCTTTATATGAAAATGGGTATTGCAGGAACACACAACCAAGTTAACTGAGAACTGCCCATGCCCCAGGTTAAGATTACGGTTTTTTGTAAAGAAAGAAACTCCAACTTCTAGGCTCGAAGGAGGTGACAAGGGGATAGCTTCCTTATTTCTCTAGTGTTTGGGAGTTGAAACAATGCCTTACATCGTCAACAAAGTTTGTTTGAAAGCAATACTGACAGCAATTATGGGTATAACGTTTTCATCATCCTCCCTCCAATCTTTGCATATCAAAAATTTGGACAAGAAGTAGATATTTGAAAGATAAAGCATAAAGATGCAAATAAATTGACAAAATGAATTGAAATCGAAAGTTGCAATGCTCAGTTCAATAATGTAAACATACAAACATAATTCGGAAGCAAACAACTAATAAAATAAGGAGAGTACAAACAATGAGAAACAAAAGCCTAGTGACTGAATCAGTACTGTCTGAATCTTCACTTCTGATGCACTGGCAAAGGATTTTTCTGGACATTTGGAGGATTATCTGCAAAATCTAGTGTTCCATCTCTAATAAGCTCACGCACTCTAGCTTTCAGTGCAAAACAATGCTCCAAGTCATGGCCTAAGTCACCCTCATGAAAAGCACACTGGAAGTCAGCCCTGAATCCCGCTGGAGGAGGATTAGGAGGAGGTGGTAGAGCCCTTGTAGTGATCAATCCTCGTTGAACCAGGTAAGGATAAAGTTCTGTGTAAGTCATGGGAATAGGATCAAATTGATTCCAGTTTCGACTCTGGTCTTGTCTAATGACTGGACGTTGAGGAATCTGAGCTGGCTGTGGAGCAACAACAGGTTGAGATCCATGGCGAGGCCTTCTTGATTCAGTCATGACAACATTGGTCTGTTCCTCCTTCTTCTTTTGGAAATTCCCATAGGATTTCTTTGCCCCATTAGAAGATTCGGCAACTTTGGATACCTTACCATTTTTCAAACCCTCTTCTATCCTTTGGCCAATATTCACCAGATCTGTAAAGCTTGAAGAGACACTTCCAATCATCTTTTCCCAATAGAAAGGAGACAAAGTATCCATGAACATTCCTGTCAATTCCTTCTCTGCTATAAGGGGTTCAACTTGGGAAGCTAACTCTCTCCAGCGTTGAGCATATTCTTTGAATGATTCTTTTTCTTTCTGAGACATACTTTGGAGCTGACGGCGATCGGTAGCCATGTCTAAATTGTATTTGTATTTCCTCATAAAAGCATTGGCGAGATCCTGGAAGCAGTGGACGCTATTATGCTCTAAGGTCATATACCATTTGAGAGAAGCACCACTCAGACTATCCTGAAAGCAATGGATAAACAGCTTCTGATTATTGGTGTAAGCCGCCATCTTTCAGAAATACATGACTAGATGGGCTCTTGGACATGAGGGACCTTGATACTTCACAAACTCAGGAGTCTTGAAATTGGAAGGCAAAACAAGACCAGAAACTAGGCACATATTATCGGCATCAAAGTTGAAGAAATCAGTACCTTTAACGGCTTGGAGTCTCTTGTTTATGATTTGAAATTTTTCACGGCTAATCTCAGGCTTAGCAAAGTCTTCTTGGTTGTCCTCTTGAGCACGGGCAGCATTGTACTCATAGGGAGAATTCTCAAAGGGAGCTTGGACAGTTTGATTAACAGTGTGGACCACAGGTCTGGCCTCGGTAAAGATAGGAGCTTGAAAAACCGGTCTGACAGTCTGACCAATTGTAGCAGCAGATGCGATAGGTGGAGAGTAGTTAGGAGGTAAATCAAACTCCGACCAAGTAGAGGGCGGCAGTGAAACAGGAGATGGATCGGCACTTGAAACTTCCTGAATGACGGTCCTTTGAGGTGGCTCTCCTCTAGCAATCAGTACTTGAAGCATCTCGGTAAGCCTAGCCACGCCTGCTTTCAATTCATCGATCTCCATTCGTACTTCCGCATTATGTTCCTCTTGTTCTGACATCTTGCGTCTAAAGTTAGCTCTTGTCTGATATCTGTGTCGAGGAATCAGCTTGACAACCCAACGGAACACTGGAAGATAAAGACAACTGGGAATGAGAAACCGGGGGAAAAATGCAATGCAAAAATGTGATTCTAATGCCATGCAATGGTTTCAAGAACCTCAACAGTCGATTGCAAACATTTTTAGGAAAGTTTGGAAAGGGTTTTCAACTTTAAAAAAGTAGGACTTTTGAATTTGCAAAGGACTGTTGAATTTATTGAAACTAGGAATGATATGATGTTGGATGCAACACAAACCAAAAAAAATGTCCTAGGTTAGGGAAACATGAGTGGATTTAAGGTCTACCCATCCCAAAAGGTAAGTGTTATAGGCTAATTGTACCTGCAGAATAAGGGTTCTAAAAAAGGTGCCCAAAGTCATCAGTTCATCTTTCGGATATTATCAATTTCCCGACTAACTCGGTGGTTAATAATATCCTCAAGAGAACCTATTTTGAGTGTAGTATCGCGTAGCAACTATTTTGGGAATACTCCCTCATAGTCCTCGCACTACGTCCTAGATAAGGCCAAAGTTGTATTTAGGTAACTACGGTCCTCAGTATCACCGACTCCAATCGAAAATAGTAAAAGTTTTCACGACTATACTCGTTCAACCGAACCATTTTCGAAAGGGTCTCAATTGAGCGGTGATTCTCAAGTCAACTTGTTCGGGACTCACTCCCTATAAGCCTCGTCGAATATATCACCTTCCTATAATAATTGCGCTCAAGTCCGGGTGTAGGACTTATCTCACAAAAATGTATAACCTCAAGAAAGGTACAACAATTATATGTAAGCAGATAATAAGCAAAAGCAAGCATAAAAGACAAGTTAGGGATAACCCTCAAAAGATGAAGTTAGATCCCTAGTGAAGTCGCCATTCACTGTTGCGGTGAAATTTGGATGTCAAGCTATTAATTAACTTGAATCTTAATTCATTTACAACCGGTCTTCAATTTATCCGAAGGAAAGGTTAAAGGAAGGAAAAACCTATTTTGCATCGTAAACACGATGCAGGGAGAGATCTAAAGTTCGGGGGTTGGTTAAGTTTAGGGAAGGTATTAGCACCTTAAACTTCTGTAGTACTCTACAGGAACCTCTTGTTTTAAATGTGCTTACTGCTATAGTTATCTGCTTAAGGGTAATGCTAAAGGTTAAAGGTGAAGAAAAGGATCTAAAGGGGTTAGTCCTAAGTTTACTCGCCAAGACTCGCATCTTGTGCCTACGTATCCTGGGTAGGGAATGGAATCAGAGTAATCGTAGTTTCCCTCACAGAGGGAGATGAGTAAATTCTTGACTGTGGTCAAGGTTCCTAGGGGAAAATAAACGTTCATAGGGAAGCGCTTATTTTGGAGTACAGGGACTCCTATTCTAAATTATAAAGTGAAGTTGAAAGGGTGTGGGATAAGTATTCTATAGTGGGAAACTTACATGGAGTACGGCGACTCCCAATCCTAAGGCTAGGATAAAGGGAAAATGTCCACGGAGGGACGCCTAAAAAGTGAGTACGGAGACTCAAATCCTAAGGCTAGGGTGAGGGTAAAGGTATTGATACGACGGTCGAATTGGTGTAACTTTTCCTTCGGAGGGAATATAATGGTAAAGCGGAATTGATAAATGAGAATGTAAATTGACATGTAAGTGATGAGATATGGAAATGTAAGTAAGAACATGATTGGTGGACGTAGTGAGATTGTTTTTTTAGTTAAGAAATTAAATTATTAAAGGAAATGAAATGTTTTTGTGGTCGAGAAAATTAATTAATGGAAAATAGAAAAGATTAGCTTAGTAAAAAATAGTTTCTAATAGAATTCACTCTAAAAAAGAAATTAAAATATTCTAAGTTAAATTAAATTAAAATTAGTTTAAATTATTAAATTCTACAGAAAATTAATTAATTTATTTTTTTAAAAGGATTTTTGTTGTTTATTTTGTCATATTTTTTGATTGATTTTTTTATTTATACTAAACTAAAATCTAAATTATTTAAAACTTAAATTCTAATTATTATTATTTTTTATTTATTTTATATTAAAATCTAAATCTAATATTAATAAAATGTATTTTTATTTATTATTAGAAAAATTTAAATAATAGTCTAAATTGATATTTTTATATAACTTTAGCAAAACTTGAATTAAAATTAACATTTTTATTTTATTTTTTCAATTACATTTGTTTTTTTAACTAAAATATATTTCCAGATTTTTTATTTTTGTTTTTAATGTTAGTTGTTAATAAGTTAGTGTTAGTAGTTAGTAATTCTTATTAATAATTATTACAAATTACAAATAAATAACACAATTAAAATTAGAAAACAATAAAAAATAAAATGGGTGGGCTGGGGCGATGAAATCACCAGACCCGGCCCAATTCAAATTGAAATGGAGAGGGGTAAGGGTTCGCTTGGAACCCTAACGACCCAAGTTGCGGCGCAAATCCCCCTTCTTTCTTTTCCTCGTTCTCCTCTAAACTCCTCCATTTTCTCCGTTCTCGAGCTCTCCTTTCCGAACCTGTGAGCAACAGAAACAACACCAGGAAACGAACGGATCAAACAACAAAAAGGATTACCCAAATACGAAAAAGAACGGCGGCTCAACGACGCGGTTGAGGTTTTGGAGCGGACAAGAGGATTGCGGCGGCTGTGGATTTGCGGTCGGTGTTTCGTTGGCTTCGCGGTGATAAAGATCGCAAAGATAAGTTCTTCACTTCTTCTTTTCTTTTCACGATTTAGGTTTTGAATTTTTTTGCAGAATTTGTAGTCTGTTGGGGTTTTTGAGATTCTGAACTTTGATATTTCTTATCTGTGAAATTTGCTCACGAATGTGTTGTGAATTCCCTCCCCCTTTGTGGATTTTCTGTTCTGTTTATTTATAGGCCTCACATCTGAGCTTGTGAGTTGAATTAAATGGACCTTAATGTTGTGTCAAGGATTGTTACGAAAAGGGACACAACTGATATTTGTTTGAATGCTGGTAATGATTTTGAGTCAAACCGAATCTTTTCCATTAAAGGGTATTTCTGCTTTTCAGCAAAGATGTAACTGTACTGAATATGTTTTCTGTTTGTGAGTCAACATGTTTGATATGGTTTAGAAAATGTTGGATGTTGTGATGATTGAGTTTCCATTCTTACTCAACTTTGTCTGAACATGATTTTTGCGTTTTATGATTGGTGATCTGTCCTGATTCTTATCAGATTATCAGTAATAAAATTTTAATTCCCCTGTTTTTCTTTGCAGAACCGTAGCTAGAGATGCTGCCTTGTTGACTATTGGAGATAAGCAGAAGATCCTGGTACCAGTTAAACTTGATATAGCCGAACCAAATCATCGCCGACACGTCTGCTACACCATTGTACCTAATGATTTATAGTTGAAAAACCAAACCCATGCTCTTATTTCTTTGGCCTGCCTATCAAGAAATGGAAACTGGTAATTATCCATGATATCCTTATTCTCGTTACGTCTTAAGTTGCTGACCAAGTTTGACGAGTCTCACGGTGGCTTGAATTTTATGTAGGACGAAAGGTATCGACAAAGATGGTTTCCAAGATAAAAGGCCGAAGATTGAAACTTTGCAATGCTCGATTTTCTTCTTCATATGCGGCACGATGATGTCTTGGAGAAACCTGTTCTATTATTATTATTTTTTTTTTTAAGTTAAAGACGCAATACGGTCATGGCTTCGCCTGTACACTGCCTGTACTAATGTTGTTATTGTCTCGATGCTTCTTCCTCTTGGATTTGCAGGTTTGACAACTCTGGGAGGCAGACGGGATGCTGCTGATGGGCGATGGAGTATGATGTCATTTGGTAAAGGTCCTGTTGAAATGTCCTGACCATGTTCTCCTTGTGTTTGCTGTTGCTGCATATTATGGCTGCCGGCAACTTGCCCAATTGTTCTTGAGTTATTCATGATATGTGACATTACCATGCTGTTGTGCAGGTTGAGGTTGAGCAGAAGCGGGATGACGTCTGTGAAGTGGTCCCGAAGGTCGATAATGGGTAAACTGGATACAACACCCTTTGCTTGTCAAATTATTGCATACTTGGATTCCTTGAGCAGCAAAAGTACTGAGCTTGTACTGAATGACCGATGTTGCGGTTTTGTTTTACTTTTGCAGGTGTGTCATTGCAGTGGAGACGATTGGTAACTTCTGTGGATATGCATTTTCGAAATTCTTTAAAAGAGTTACTAATCTGAATCCTCCTTTATGCATTTAGTGTGAAGTTCCAGTTCTTGGTTGCCTGTACTCAGCACTGGATATGATGATGTTAACTTTGTGCAGATCCTTAGTGGAAACAACACGTGAGTGATAAAGATAATGTGAAGCCTATCATTGAATTCCATCTCCAATCATGTTTAAACTTTGCTTCACTGACTGAAACCAACGACAGTTTCCTCGGGAGAGCAACTCGGTCCACTGCCCTTCACTGAGTGAGCATCATCGTAGTGGAAGATCCTAAGCTTACGGCGAGCTTATTTCAAGCTTTTGCAAAGGAAGTTTCTCAATTACAGTAGTGAACAACATCTCCTCAAAGAACACTTTGAAAGTCTAGGCACATTGTAATGTTTCCATCAACAATGACCTTTTTTTTGTTATGAACCCAAATTGTAAATTTCTAATATTGAAACATGAAAGGTGTATTAGAACTTTGTACTTGGTCTTGTAATCACATGATAAACCTTGATGCACTTTTTTTTAATTGAATTCTGAACTTTCTTGATGACTCAAACTTGAAATTGGAATATGAGAGAAATGTTTGTAATTTGAATCATTGGTTTGCAAACGTGCTTAACACTTCTAACTTTGGAATCCATTTTGATATTGAGTAAAGGAGGTGACTTTGAACTTTGAACTTCCAACTTGCAAATCTTATAAGAATTTTGAGTTGCAAGGCTTGAATGTAATGAGCTTGAATTTTCTTTTTCAATTACTTTGCAACTTTGAATGAATTGGTCATGTAGATCCTCGAATAGCAATGAATTTGGACAATCTTGAATTTAGTTCTAGCTTGTAATTTCACGGTTGTATTTCCACTTGAGCAAAAAAAATCCTCTTGAAAGGTCTCCTTGAATTTGACATATTTTGAATTAAGAACCTTGGATTACATTTCATAATTCTTCAATCTTAAACCTTTATGGTGAACTTGAATCTTATCCATACCAAAATTTTACAAGTCTTGAATTTGAAACTTTGTAATTTCTAACCATAAAAACTGTAATTTGAGTTTGGTTGGGGCCATAAGAATGAGAGTATACTCCTTAAAGGATGGGACAAACGATGAGTGTACACATAGGATTTTTATGGCATGTGTCTCCTACGGCAGTCCTGTTCTTACAAATGAAACAGCCAATAGAGTTAGTGAAAAAAAAATTAGCTAAACATGCATGATTGACCTAGATGATATGCATAAGATCAAATAATCTAAGGAAAAAATTTGGGGTATGACACATGCTCATGTACCATCTCTCTAATCCACCATTGATTAAAAATTCATGAAAAATATGCAAATCTGCCCCTTCATTTTTCACCATGGTAAAAACTCTCCAAAACTTTTTCCATTTTATATTTAAGCTAAATAGAAGCTTTAGTAAACCCTATCCACCACTGTTGCAAGAAAATCAGAACTTGAGCTTTGAACTCCTCCAAAAAACCACAAAAACTGCATTGTGCAAATTTCATACCAGCACCTTCTCCAATCATCCAACCACCCTAAAAGTCATCCACACAATCTCAAAACCATTATTAGAAGGTGTTCCAACCATTAGTTTGGCCAAAAATACCATAACACCAAAAGTCAACTTCTCACACCATAAAGTTTGACTTTTCTGCATAAGATAATGAAACTCACTGCCTAGATCAGTTTGGACCTCTTTGACATCTTGAACACCATCCATTTATGTTGTACCAACTGTCCAAGTCCTTAAAGAACAGCTAGAACATCATTTGCTAGGACTGTCATCACTTGTCATTCATTACTTCAAGAGGAAGAAACTTCAAACTTGCATCAAAAGAGGGATATCTTGCTCACTCAAGGCTGCTAGCTTACTTTGGGAAGTCTACAAGAGGTAGGTGTCTTCAAATTCCCTCTTTTATATGAATGAGTTTAAATATCATTAGAGAATGTTGAACTACATTTTGTGCTTGGTTTGTTTATGCTTGTTATCATGAGGATGTAACATCATATGAAATATGTTTTGGTTGTTGTATAATTGACATTGTCATGTTGGTTTACTTTAACTGCTGCCAGAATTTGGTTCATTATGCTGAAGTTGGTTTATTGCTGTCATTAGGTTTAACTTAGACCATTTGAACCTTGCTATGTATGTCTGTTTGCTGCTATAACTAGTTTAGTAGCAGTTGTTATCATGTGTAACTGAAACAGTTTGTAAGTGCATAATGTGGCCAAGTCATAAGATCCTTCTTTGAATTTAAGTGTTGAGTACTGCTTTCATTGAAATTTACAGCTGTTAGGGATATTTTGAGCTTGAGTTTGTCAACTCATGATGACTTACATTGTATCATGGACTCTTTATCCAAATGTACATTTGATTGACTTGTCCTTGTAATGTGATGCTGCATTTGTTTTAATCCTAATTGGTACCTTACTTGATTGGTGAATTGCAATTTCATATGTGTGTGTGTGTGTGTGTATGTGTGTGTGTGTGTGTGTGTGTGTGTGTGTGTGTGTGTGTGTGTGTGTGAAGTTTGACTCTTGGCTGCTGTAATAGAGTTATGTGTGCATAGGATTGTTCCCAAAGTTTGATGAGGGTTGGATCTGTCAAGTCCTCTTGAATTTTCTTGGAGTTGGTTTTTTGTGTGTGTTCATGTTCTAACTAGGCTTGGCATTGTTATGTCCTAAAAACCTGCTGCTGCTTCTGTTTAAATATTATGTTGAAAGTTAGTTTTTGTTTGCTTGCTGAAATGAACCTTATTGGATGTTGGCATTGTGATGACCAAACTGTTGTTGTCTATATCAATTTGAGTCTTATGTGTATGTTTTGTCTTTGTAAATGCATTATTGCTGGAACTCATCATAAATGTTGTTAAAACATGATGCATTGATCTGCTGTCCAGTTTCTCTTTGGGGTTTGTCAACTCATTGATCCATCAATTTCAGCTTGAATCCTTTAAAAATCATTAACTGTCTGAATTTATACTATGCTGAAATGTAAGTTCATGACATTGGTGATGTTGGTGAGGGATATTGGACCCATCACAGCTGCTTGTTCATAAAGCACCATTTGCAAGTCATGAATCCTTGTTGTTATTCATGTATTATATGTTTATTTAATGTGAATTTGGATCTGCTTATTATCTGGAATCATTTAGCAACATATTTAGAACATGTGCACATCTTTCATTGTTCTTAATTGCATTTGTTTTGACCCTTGACTTCAAAAATGCATCTTTAAAACCCTCACTTGCACTTACGTTCATGTTTTAATTTGTGTGTGTTGTTTTGAAAAATGGATGTTACCATCGTGTTCCTTATTAAATTTCAAGTGGATTAGGGTCAAATTTTGTGAAAATTGATGATGTTTTCGTTAAGTTTGAGTTGAAACCGTTTGACACAACTTGCCTTGAGAAGTTATCCAGATGCGCCTTGTTTTGGTATATCATTTAATGGGGTGGTTTGATACAAAGAATGTATCGCCACCCCAGTGGTTGTCACCTTGCCCTTAAGAACTTTTCCATGCGTGAGATCCCCGGTTCGACCCTTAGCGAGGGCGCTTTTTTTGTTGTTGTGATTTTCACATTTTTAATATGTTTCCTTTCTTTTTCCATATTTGTTCACGCGTGTGGAGTGGTTGAGCAAGCTTGGTTTTATGTCCATGACCCCAAGGTCTTGGGTTCAAACCTTGGGTGAGACACTTCTAAATTTTTAGTGACTTATTTATTTTATTTTTCTATTTAAATTTTCAAATAAGCATAACTTTTTTATTTTTAATCTTTTTTAAGTGATTCTCTTTTTATGTGGTTACATATGGTATTTTCTACCTTACCCTTCATCCCAACTTTAGAAGCATCGTGTATGACAACTTTAGGGTCTAGTTTCCCCTTAGTCAGTGTCTTTCTTTTCTCATTTCCTAAACAATTCAAAACACTTAATAAAGAATAATTTGTGTCGTACGTTACGAGCCTTAAGTACTTGAGAAATGATGGTTGGAGGGCCTCCTCTCAACTGTCTAGAGTGTTTAGGGTATGCCCTTTGGGAGATATGCGATGCATTCGCTCTCGAGTCATAGTCTTTAGTGCGACATGAGTTTCAAACCATAACTCAATTCACTTATTGTCTTAAAAAACACAAAACAAAAAAATCAAACATTTTTATCCTTCGGGATTAATGGAAAATCGTTTTCATAAAGAGAGTGTTGTTAACTCTTGGTTCTACCGCAAACAGGTAACGCCTAAGTCTCCAATGGTCGAGAAGCATACACCTAACTGCTAGAACGAAGGTTTAACCCTACTCGGCTGAAAACACTTGAACCAATTGGTGGTCGTGTCAGACCGAACTACGTTTGCTCTGATTTCTCGTACCAGACAAGGATACGTAGGCACAAGACGACGATGTCTTGGCGAGCAACCTTCCCCACCTTCACCGTAGTTTTCCGAACTATGTTGATTCTGACTTTCCCATTGCACGAGGGAATACGTAGGCATAGAGCGGTGATGCTCTATCGAGTCTCTTTTCTTTTCTTTTGTCCCTATGGCCCAGCCTTTTAGTTTGAACACCCTTTTAGATAGACAACAAGCATGGATCCCATCGAGTACGACGGATGTGAGAGGTGTTAATACCTTCTCCTTGCGTAACTGACTCCCAAACCCAAGATTTGGTTGCGATGACCTGTCTTTTCCATTTTCGTTAGGTTTTCTATGATCGTTTCCTTTCCCTCTATTTGGGATAAATAACAAATGGTGGCGACTCTTCTGTCTTCCGCCGGCTCCCTTTTTTGCAGTAGCGACAGTTACCAAATGAAATTTTGTCCCACATGAGAGTTGTATGTTTTGTTCCAAGCTTTCCATCCATTACTAGAAGTTTCTCATGTGATGCTTGAAGCTCAAGTTATGAAGATTCAAAGATGAGGTTTCAATTGAATCAAAACTCATAACTTAGAATTTTTCTAAGTTATTTCAAGACAGATTTTATGTCATGGTTTTCAAGCAAAATTTTCATGATCTTCCAAGTTGCAAACCAAGATTTCTTCAACATCAAAGTTGTTCGTTTCCATGCAAGCTTTCATTTGGGCTCAAGTTTCAATCAAGAGGATCCAAATCAAGAGAGCTATAATGGTTCGAAGAAGGTGGTTTGGAAGACATTTCAAGGCATGGTTCATAGATTATTTTGGGGATGTTACTCAACCTAGTCTTGTTGCATTGCCCTTATTCCAAGTCATGCGCATAAAATGACAAGTTTTCCACTCCAAAACATTTTCGAAATGAGGCCAACAAGGCATGTACCATGGTGATATAATTTTGAAAATTCTTGCCCAAAGAAGGAAAATGACAAGCAGCCACAAGCTTGACCATTGCACACTTCCTATGATTTCTCCTTCCACTAAAGCAAACAGCCACAATGCAAGGCAGCTCGTGCATGGCTCATCCTCCACCATTGAATTCAAATTCTCCTTTGATTTGTAGCACCTGTACCATTGAGTTTTCACCACAGTAAAAGTCTATAATCTCATTTTAACTTCATATATAAGCCAAGAGAAAAAAACCCTAGCAGGAAGAGCCTCCATTTGAGTGAAAAATCTGACCTAGTTATTTTGGCTCTCTCTGAATTTTCCTTTGAAACACACACCTCATTGAGCCTTTCATCAAGATTTTTCTCACGACCTCTTCACCATAACCTTCTCTACCATCTGTTTGCAAGAAAAACCTTATGCAAACACTTTGCCTCACACCTGCTAAAACTGATTTGAAAGATTAAAGGAGATTCAAGGCCATTCATGCTTAGGTCAAGCTTCTACAAGTTTCAAGGAGGCATTCTGCATCTTTTGTAGGATTTTCAGCAAGCATTGAAGAAGCAGTGGACATACTCCACTAGGTAACTTCTTGCACTTTTTACTTCCATTCTAGGCACATATTAGGAGTATGTTATGTACATTTGAAGTCCTACTCAAGTAGGCAATGTTTGCATATCACTTTGGTGGTGTTTGGTTGAGTTTCAGTTTGTGGTGTCCAAACATCACGCTTTCGATTCACCATGTAAATGCGTTTGTTTTTGAGTTTTGAGTTCATATTTGGGATCCCCATGGAATTCTGAGTCGAGGGGTGTCTTGGTTTTCCATTTCTGGGAATTTTTAATCTTGCTCCGGTGCTGTGTCGTCGGAATAGACGACTGAAACTAAGGTTCCGCCGTCTGTAGGTAAGGGACAAGCTAAGGTGGCCTTTGGCACCCTCATTTCAATTCAAATGAAATGTGTTGTCTTGTTTCCATTCGCCTGTGTGTGTGAGTCACTGCCACATCATTTAATGAGAGCCAGCGTGTTTGGCTGAGTGTGTCTAGACCTAGATTGGGCCTTTCTTCAGTTGTTATTCGCACCTCACTTATTTGGCCCAAGCTCGTGTTTGAATTAAGCTCAGTTCATTCTCACTTTGCTGAATGCACCCCTTAGCTGTTTTATTTTTATTTTATTTTATTTCTAGTTTCATTTAATTACTTTAAAAATAGTTCTGATTATATGAAAATTCAACAAAAATATTTTCTTAACAGTTTGACATGTTATTTAATTTTCCAATATTTTTATTTTTCTTTTCCATTTGTTTTCTTATTTTATTTGGAATTTACAAATTGATGTTTATTTTTGGTTCATACCTTATTTGATCTTGGCCATTTGAACCCTATTTTAAATCCCCTATGACCATTGCTTCTCCCTCATTTAGGTGAGGGATTGAGGCACTTTTGAGGGTGAGTTTGAGTGGCTAATGATCAATTTTCATTTGGTTTTACTTTGCCTTTTGTTGACCCTCGATAAACCCTCGATAAGGTAGAACACCATGCTTTTGAATTTTATTTGGTGGTGCCTTGAGCAAGCTCTTCACTTGAGCTTTTGGTTTCTGTTTTCCCTTTGTTTCCTCTTGGTTTGAGATTTTATTTGAGATTTATTGAAGCTTCTTCCTATTTTTGGTGATTTTTGCAAGTTAAGCCCTTTTAGAGGTGTTTGTACATGCTAGTTTGACCTAATTCTTTGGGATATGATCTAAAGTGATCCTCTATGCATCTTTTGAGGTTTTTTGATTCATTTTAACATACTTGAGGTGCTGTTTTACTTTGGTTGGGCTATTTACATGTGTAACTTACATCACAGGAAACTTTGAATCATGCTTCTCCACTTGTCTCAAGTGCTGAGATTGTGTTAGGACTTTGGTTCCTTTACTTCACATGATCCTATTTGTGCCTTGTATCTTGTTTGGTTTTTGAATTTGGATCATTTACATTGTGTTTCACACCTGCCCTTTGAGGTTTGATCATCATTCAATGTGATTTGATATTCATATTCATACTTTGAGTTTGCCTTGAATGATGCATTTCGTCTTGCCTTGTTTTGCTCCTTTCTTTTACATGGTCAACTTGAGTAGTTTGGTTGAGATGTTTTGCATACTGCTTGCTGCCCAAGTCTATTTCTCCCATCTCCCTTTTGATCATGGCTTTTTTGTTTTACTTTGTGTTTGGCTTTGGTTATAGTGATTGATGTTTGAATGGTTGTAGGAGTTGCAACTTCTCCCATTTCATCTCACTCTTTTTGACTTGTTTAAGTCCTTTTGATTGAACCTTTTGCTTCATCTTTGTTGCATCTCTTCAGCCTTGCATTTCTCCTTTGCATATCACATCTCATGTTTGCATTGCCTTTGACTTGTTTAAGTCAACTTCTTTTCTTTTTTTTCATTTCATCTGTGATTGAGTTATCTGTTGTTTACGTAGACTTTTGCCATGATCCCCTTAGGATTCCTAGTCCCTCTGTTTATGATGGGAGCAGGAGAGACATTAGGTGTTCAATCCTTTGCATGATAACATTAGGACAGTTTCTTCCCCCTTTATCCCAACTTTAGGAGCATTGTGTATGATAACATTAGGGTCCAGTTTCCCCTTAGTCAATGTCTTTCTCTTCTCATCTTCTAAACATATCAAAATATCTAATGAAGAATAACATGTGTTGTATGCTAAGAGCCTTAAGTACTTGAGAAATGATGGTTGGGGGGCCTCCTCTCAACTGTCTAGAGTGTTTAGCGTATGCCCTTTGGGCAATATGCGACGCATTCGCTCTTAAGTCATAGTCTTTAGTGCAACATGAGTTACTAACTTAACTCAATTCACTTCTTCATAAAAAAAACACAAAAACAAAACATCAAACTTTTTTATCCTTCGGGATTAATTGAAAACCATTTTCATAAAGAGTGTGTTAACTCTTGGTTCTACCGCAAACAGGTAATGCCTGAGTCTCCAATGGTCGAGCAGCAATACACCTAACTGCTAGAACGAAGGTTTAACCCTATTCAGTTAAAACACTTGAACCAATCTGTGGTCGTGTTAGCCCGAACTACGTTTTCTCTGATTTCTCATACCAGATGAGGATACGTAGGCACAAGACCGCGATGTCTTGGTGAGCAAACTTCCCCCACCTTCACCCGTAGTTTTCTGAACTACGTTAACTCTGACTTTTCCATTGCACGAGGGAATATGTAGGCATAGAGCGACGGTGCTCTATCCAGTCTCTTTCCTTTTCTTTTGTCCCTGTGAGCCTGTAGCTTAGATAGTTTAACACCCTTTTAGATAGACAACAAGCGTGGATCTCGTTGAGTACAACAGATGTGAGGGGTGCTAATACCTTCCCCTTGCGTAACCGACTCCCGAACCCAAGATTTGGTTGCGATGACCTGTCTTTTCCCTTTTTCATAGGTTTTCTCTGATCATTTCCTTTCCCTCTCTTTAGGATAAATAAAAAACAGTGGCGACTCTTCTGTCTTCTGTCGGCCCCTTTTCGCAGTAGCGACAACTGTCGACTCTCCTGGGGAGGGCTATACCATCTATGTGAGTCAATCCTAGAGCTTGTGTGTTTTATCTTTGGGTGTGTATATATGTGTATACGTGTTGCATTTGTACTTTTATCGCATTTTGCATTTTACTTTCAGCATTTTTATATATCATATTGCTGTGTTGTGGGTGGGACTGTTCCTTTGAGAGATAAGTCAAAACCCAAGCTTGAGAATAACCATAGCATTAGAGCGGAAAGTAGTGATGGACCTGTATGTTTTAGCATGCATTAGTCCCCACGAAATTCGCGTTCAGACGAGGTTTTCTTTTGAAGACATCCTATTCTGTACATTAGTCGGGATGGGGTGTTGGATACAGAAACTGTCGACTCTGGAGACCGATCATTTGGGAGTCATCTAAGTGAGGACTCTTCGTTAGATTATGATGCCAAACTAGAAATGGTGAATGTATCATCGTGTCTCGAAAGTCTGTGACGCTGACGACCGTATAGGATGCCAGACCTTGTCAAAGATAGGTTCATGTTTCTGAGTGGGGAGGGTTATGCAGGAAACTTTAACCTTCAAACCTACCCGGTTTCTCGTTAGTATGAACTTTTACAGTGGGTCCTTACATCAGTGCTGTGTTATTTTCTCGCCGAAGCAAAGCGCTGGTTCATCTCAGTCAGAAGCACAATAATCTTGATCCATTATTGCATTTGCATTCTCATTTGCATTTTAACATTTGCATGTATCTGTGTTTCAGGTGTATACTTTCTTCTTGATTCTAGTCATCTAATCCACTGTCAGTACAGAGCCTGATTTGAAGAAAAGTGTGTTATACAAGTTCCCGGCTCCAGAGATAGGACCTCTGCTTAAGCTAATCTCCGTGGCTGATCGTAGTGTGATGGAAGATTTCAAAAAAGAATATGGGAGGATCCTGAGTTTTGTTTGTAAGGCTTCCAAGTTTGAGTTGGATGGAATTTATGCACTGCTACAATTTTGTGATCCTCTGTTACGTTGCTTTGTGTTCCCGGGTTTTGTTTTGCTGCCAACTTTGGAAGAGTTTGTTCAATTGATGGGGATTCCTATGTTGAAGGAAGTGCCTTTTGTACATTCTGATAAGGAGCCTGAGTTATCCAAGGTGGTTGGCGCTCTTTATCCTGGTTTCCTATTTCCATTTTTGGTGGGTAAAGCTCAGCATTTCACTAAAGAGGGATGTTGGATGGTCTTCAACACCATCCTGGATTTATGCATCTATGGGATAGTCTTGTTCCCTCACTTACCTGATTTTGTTGACTTGGATGCTTGCTATATCTCCGCCTCTAAAAATCTTGTGCTAACTCTTTTAGGCGATGTTTATCATTCGACTCACTATAAGAATGAAAACGAACGATGCAAGAATGTTTCCTGTTGTGCTTTGTTGCTGTACAGATGGTTCATTTCACATCTGCCGAAGTCTGGGCCTTTTGTTGACCTTGCAGACGCTGTTGATTGGCCAGAAAGGCTTATGGGGTTAAGGTCGGAGAATATTGTGTGGTTTGATAGAAACCTCTTGGGCATGGATGTTGTTCACAGCTGTGGAGATTTCCCCAATGTTCCGTTGATGGGGAGAAAGGGTGGTATCAATCATAACCCTATTCTCGTCGTCAAACAGTTTGGTTACGCTTTAAAAGAACCTCCAAGGGAAGACGAAATACAGGAATCTCTGTATTTCACCAGTTTAATTACCGATGAGACCTTAACCAGATTTGAAAAGGCTTGGGGTAAGATCCATCGCAGAGGAAAATCTTTGCTAGGCAAGAGCGATTGCAGAGCTTATGGACCTTACATGGAATGGATTCAAGAGAGAGTCGAGAGACTGTTGCTATCCTTTCTAGTAAGAGAACCTTTGTATCCTTCGGTAGTGGTAGAACCTACGACGGTTGATGTTCAAAACTATAATCAACTGTGGGCTGAAAAGGAAGAATTACGCAAGGTAAACAAAGAGTTAGAGAAGGAAATTGTTCATCTTATAAGTGAAAGGAATCAAGCTACCCATTCATCCAAGAAGAAAATAGAGTTAGTGAACAAGATAGGTAGAGAGTTGACAGAAGAGATTAGTACCCGAGAACGAGTGGGCCGAGATTTGAAGAGTATCAGTGATGTCCTCAAGGGTAAGAAGAAGGAGCTAGAGAAACCACATTTAGAGATATCAAAGTTCAACGTCCAATGGAACACTATCCTAACTAACAACAAAGAGAGAGAAGATAGAATTTATCAGCAGATCGACAGTTTTGAAAGCTCAGCTTCGAGTCAGAATTGAGAAAACTCTAGGTGAATCCTTGCACCAATATGAAAGCGACCATAAACTCCACGAAGCTCTTGCAACGTTGGAAGAATACAAGTTGAGAGTAGACTTGAAGAAACCTAGACTTGAAGATACCTTTGGGGAGGATGCTTGGGAAGACTACGTTCAAGGTTCGCAAGCCACCATCAGCAAGAGGGATCTGCTCATTCAGGAATTGATTGACAGACCTAATCATCTAGACACGCAGAAGTTATTAGAAGAGTTTCAGACTCGATGTCGTATCTGATGCATTTTCTCTTATTTGTTGTTATGTTGTATTTCGACCATCATCAGGATTGTTGGATGAGGTCGCGTTGACTCTGTTTTATATCCTCTGTGATGTGTATTGATACTCTGTGCCTCATTTTATTTATGAGAAGATTTTTCTGGCTACTTCTATTGGTTTTTCATCCTCCTATCATGTCCGTGGAACTAGAATCAAGGGGACAAATTTCCCTGATTCAGTTGACCTTACTTCTTTCTGTGGTTTTCCACTAGTTTGTTTTAAGATTGAAGACCAGGCGACTCATCGCTATTCTACGTGGGGAAATCAACGAAGAGCTATGGATCAGATTCAACTCGAGCTTCAAGAGTTTCGTGATCGTATGGCACAGTTTATGGACATGATGCAAGGGGTCTCCAATGGTCAAGAACAATTGAGGACACTGGTCCAGCCTCTGGTTGCAAGGGTTGACGAAAATGTGATTCTTCATTGAGGGCATACTGTTGTGCCTCCCCCGGTTGACAACAACACGCCACACACAAATGCCATCTCGACAGCGGTTGTCCCTCCGGGCGGAGGAAACTAGAATGGAGTTCCTATCTCAGGCGCGACGTGTGTTATGCACGGTAATAATGGTCCCCAGTAGGAACAAGACGAGCAGGATGACGTCTTCTTCATGGGAGATCTTGGTGCAGGTTTACAATCTGATGCAGACAGAAGATTCGGGGCGATAGAGGAAAATATGAGGAATTATGAGAACTAGAATTCTATGGGTCTAGACATGTCAAATTTAGGATTGATTACAGGGCTGAGGATCCCTCCGAAGTTCAAGGTTCCAGATTTCGATAAGTATAAGGGGACGACCTGTCCCAGGGTGCATCTTCGTGTTAGAACACAGATTGGTTCTTAGTTATATCTCTATGTTTTGATGATAACACTTACGAAATTTTGTATTAAGAAATTATATACTCTAAATTTGTTCAAGTATTTTTGCTGCAGATATTAAATTTAATATCCTTCTGAAAGCAAAAATGGATCTGAACGTTGAACTACGCAAGGCTCTGAAGCGTCAGAAGCATCTCTTAGAAGACTCTGAGCGCTGTCTACAGAAGGATCTGAAGCAGAAGCTACAGAAGCATCTGAAGCGTAGACTAAAGACTTTGTATGAAGAGTTTCAAGCACTGTTTTTCAGAAGACTCTGATAGTACTGTACACTGCAAGTACCGAGGATCTGATCTCTAAACTCTGCTCTGAGTAATTTCACGCTGAAGCACACTTAATACAACACTCTGATACAGCAAACTCTGAAGACATCAAGACTCTGATCACTCAAGGCTCTGATGTTAATTGCTGTGAATTAGAAACTTGTTGAAGAAGATTATTTGAAGATATATTCGTTGGTTATGCCAAACGACTCTTTTCTCTTTTATGCTAGACACAAGAACACATGCAAAAAGGATTTCTCTGAACATTCTACTTCTAAGAAAGGTCAAGTGATGTGAAGACAAAAGGCTACAGCTCTTTGCAGTACACGGTCTTCAAGTGGCAACGTCTTGGACTTCTAAGTCTATATAAGCAAGCCTTCAACAACTTTCTTTAGTTGATAAAAATTGATAAAATTCATTGAAAAACTCTCATACAAATTATTATTCTTTGCTGAATTTATTTCATAAGTTCTTAAACTTAAGTGTAAATCACAGTTGTGATACAGATTTCTTAGAAGCATTTAAACACTTGTTTAGTTTTACATTTAATTGTAAAATTTCCTTGAGAAGACCAAGTTGTGGTTAGTAGTTCTTGAGAAGACTAAGAACAGATGTTCTTAGTGATTATTATTGTAATCAGTTTGATTATAGTGGATTAAGTCCTTGTAGAGAAAGGCAAATCACTCTTGATAGGGTGGACTGGATTAGTTGAGTTCAACGAACCAGGATAAAAATCATTGTGTTTTTATTGCCATAATATTTTCTAAATCCTTATTCAACCCCCCCCCCCCCCCCCCCTTCTAAGTATTTTCTCCCCTTCACTTCGTTCTTATTACAGAAAAATGTCAGCATACTCCGACGATGAGAAGTTACTTATGCATTTCTTCCAAGATAGCCTGTTAGGTCCGTCCTTAGAATGGTATATGGGTTTAGAGCCAGTAAATATCAGAAGTTGGAGAGATTTGGCAGAAGCTTTTGTCAAACACTATCAATATAACAATGATTTGGCACCAAACCGTGTACAGTTGCAAAACTTATCGCAACAGAACAATGAAGGTTTTAAGGAGTACGCCCAAATATGGCGTGAACTTGCCGCAAGGGTTCAACCTCCCATGGTGAAGAGAGAACTTATCGACATGTTTGTGGCTATGTTGCCCAGAATTTACTATGAGAAATTTATAGGCAACACGTCTGGTAGCTTTTCGGATTTGATCATTACAGGTGAAAGAGTTGAAAATGGCATAAAGTTGGGGAAGATACAGGCAGGAGAAGATCCCTCATCTGGAGGTGGTAGGAAAAACTTTGGTACCAAGAAAAGAGAAAGTGAAACAAATGCAGTGTCAAGCTACAAGAATCGGAATATGAACCAAAATCAACGTCAATATCAACAATACTATCAACAACAACCTTAAGTGGCAAGAATTGCTATCCCAGCAGTACAACCTCAGCAACAACAACCACGTCCACAACAGCAACATCAACAGAATTATGCGCCACGACAGTTCCAGGATCGCAGAAGGACGGTGAACAGGGAATTTGACGCACCGCCGATGCCTTACTCCCAACTACTACAACATTTGATGCAGCTGTAGTTGATCCAAAAAAGGACGTTAATACCTTTAACGGGCCCACCGCCTCCAAGATATGATGCTAATGCTAGATGTGACTTTCACTCTGGTACTCCCGGCCATTATATTGATGATTGCAAAGCCTTCAAGCATAAGGTACAAGACCTTATCAACAGTAAAGCTATCAACTTTACTCATGATACACCCAATGTTGTCCAGAATCCTATGCCTAATCATGGAGCGGCTGAGGTGAACACTATTGTTGAGGAAGAAGGCTTGAATCTGGTGTTTGATGTGGAAGAGCTGAAAACTCCCTTGAGTTTTGTGAAGAGTAAGTTGTTGTAGGGTGGAGTGTTCCTTGGTTGTGGGAAAGACTGTGAAGATTGTGTAGCTTATCCTGAGGGATGTAAGAGTTTGAAAAATCATGTGCTGCGTATGATGGATGAAGGTGTACTACAGTTTGATAGGATTGGTGAAAAGAACGACGAAAGAGTAATCAGTGAAGCGAAGGATGAGGTGGCCACCATCTCCATTCCTTACAGAACAATCAACATATCTGCGCCGCCGAGGCCAGCTACCATTATAATCACTAAGGCGGGGCCAATACCTTACAAAAGCACCAAGGCGATCCCATGGAACTATGGGGCTGAGGTCTTTTGCAATGGTCAAAAGTAGGAGCTGAAGAGTACGCCGTTTGATTCTGTTGATAATTTGGTAGGAACCGGTGAAGTAACCAGAAGTGGGAGGGTGTTTTCACCTCCATAGGCGAATGTTGAAAGATCGGATAAGGGTAAAGGGAAGGTTGCAGTTGAAGAAGGTTCTCAGCATGGTGAAAAAGAAACTTTATTGAAAGATGCGGAAGAATTTATGCATCTAATTAGGAAAAGTGACTATAAGGTTATAGACCATTTGCAACAAACTCTGACGAAGATTTCCATCTTATCATTGTTATTGTGCTCTGATGCACATCGGAATGCCTTGCTGAGGATTCTGAATACTGTGTATGTACCGCAGGAAATCTCCGTGAATCAACTTGAAGGAGTAGTGGCACACGTCAATACTGGGAATGGGCTTGGATTTACAGATCTTGATTTGACCCCCAAAGGAAGAGACCATAATCACACCCTGCATATCTCCATTGAATGTAGAGGGGTTGTACTGTCACATGTGTTGGTGGACACTGAGTCTTCACTTAATGTGTTACCCAAGAAAGCTTTGATGAAGCTGGACACCCAGGGAGTAATGTGCACCCCAAGTGATTTGGTTGTACGAGCATTTGATGGGACAAGAAGGTCCGTTTTTGGAGAAGTGACTCTTCCAATCCAGGTTGGTCCAGAAGTCTTCAATGTCGTTTTCTACATAATGGATATCCAGCCAGCATATAGCTGTCTGTTGGGACGACCTTGGATACATTCGGCGGGAGCTGTGACGTCAACTCTACACCAAAAATGGAAGTACATGGTGGATGGCAACATTGTCACCGTTTTCGGTGAAGAAGATATCATGGTAAGCCATCTGTCCTCGTTTAAGTATGTGGAGGTAGACAGGGAGATTCATGAAACGATATGCCAAGCTTTTGAAACTGTTCAGATCAAGGAGAAGGTGCCAGTTGAGGGCAGAGTGTCAGAGGTTGCTATGTCGTCTTTCAAGGAAGCACAAGCCGTGGTGAGGTCTGGATCAGCCCAAGGGTGAGGGAAAGTTTTGAGCGTCCCCAATAAACAAGACAAGTTTGGACGGGGGTACAGTCCGTTTTCATCTTCTTCACAGAGTGCTCCGCGCTACAAAGGACCAGTCCAATTCATAAGCGGTGGGGTGATATTTGATCGAATCAATGTCGTGTCCGAGGAGGAAGGAGATAATGACTGCGATATGGATGCATGGATCCAACCATGTATTCCTGACCAGAGCTTGAACAACTGGACCATCGAAGAAGTTATCCAAGTGACTTACGAAGAGTAACTACCTTGTTTTTGATTATGTACAACCCTGTGTTCTTCCCGGAGCATAGTGGTCTTTATTTGTAGGGCCTTATCTTTTATGTTTGAACAATCATTTTATCATTAATCAAAAGGCGTCTTTGCATTCAAATTTTGTGATCCTTGTCTTTCTTGTTTTTATTTTAACAATAAAATGGAAATGTGGTTTGTGTTTGTTTTGTTTGCATATCATTTTAAGCATTAAATCATCATCATTGAAAGTTTCACATTACAGATGCCACCAACTCAGACTCGTCTATGACTCGGTATGACTTTGATAATCCAATCTTTCAAGCGGAAGAAGAGATTGAAGAAGATGAAGACCTGCCTAAAGAGCTCACCAGGTTGTTGAGACAAGAAGAAAAGGTTATTCTGCCTCATCAAGAAGAGATTGAAGTTATCAACCTAGGTACAGAAGAGGCCAAGAAGGAGGTCAGAAAAGGGGCTGCCTTAGAGGATGATGTCAAACAAAGACTGGTAGAATTGCTCTGAGAGTATAAGGATGTCTTTGCTTGGTCATATGAAGATATGCCCGGACTTGATACAGATATTGTGGTCCATCGATTTCCTCTTCGAGAAGAGTGCCCACCTGTCAAGCAGAAGTTAAGAAGAACCAGGTCGGATATGGCGGTAAAGATCAAAGAGGAGGTCCCGAGACAATTGGACGTCGGGTTTCTTACCGTAACGAATTATCCTCTGTGGATCGCTAACATTGTGATTGTACCTAAGAAAGATGGTAAGTGTTGCACCCCAAAATTTGACCAACAGTTATTTACCCATCAAGAGTAGTATGAGACTTTGAAGCTAGCCAAGAAGGCTATTCAAATGTTCAAAGATTGATACCTTTGTCAGAGAACTCAAGAGATCCTCAGAGAAATTGGTTGAAACCAAGGTTGTGTGTCTCATAACTTGAGAGTTGCGGGAGCTCCTCAGATGATTCTGAGACTATGAGGATGAACTTGAAGCTTTGAGAAAGCTTATGAGATGTCTTGAAATCCATCATGAAGCCTAGAGAGGTCATTGAACAAGAATTCAGAAGATTCAACCATGAGTGGTAGAATTAGGGTTTGACTGGGTCAACCCTAGGTCAACTGATGATTTGGAGAGGGTTGAGACCTAATCCAAGGGCCATGTGGTCATGGAATGATGTATTGAGATACTATAAGGATGATTCCTAGACCAACTCATCATGATTGAGGAGTTTGAGAAGTTTCAAGCTAGGGTTTCTAAGGATTGACAGTGTAAAATCCCCTAGTTTGATCCCTATCTTCAAGGCAGTTTAGCTCAAGATGTGATTGTCATCTCATCTTCCCCACAAAATGAATGTTGTAGAGCTTGTTCTTAGCTTTAATTTGAGTGGTGGAAGTCCTTGATAGGATTTGCATAGCTCAAGTTATGGTTTTGACAAATTACAGGTCATCTGAGGTATGTGAATCTGGGTCCTTGAAAGTCACCCAACTTGCAGACAACTTTTGCCCTAGTAGGATGATTCCTATGGATTCTTGGTCAACATGAATGTTGAAGAGCATCTTCTTAGATTTCTAGAGAGTACTAGAAGTCCTTTATAGGATTTGTAGAACTCAACTTATGGCTTTGACAAGCCAAGGGCATTTGGTCATTTGGAAGTTATAGGTCTTTTCAAGCATAAGGCCATATCTCCTACTTCCAAGCTTCAAATGGAAAAATCTTCAACATCAAACTTGCTTAGAATGATGTTTTAAGGCTAGTAGGGAGGTCATGAGATGTTTAAAAGGCTCATATCAAAAAGTGATAAAAATGGCCTAAAAATGAGGCATAAGTTAATTCAAGTGAAGTTGAAAATCATAAATCCCAAGTTATAAGTCCAAACCATGTCATGTAATAGGTCATTTTGACTCCAAATGACATTATACGAACAATGGTTCAGCCAAAATTTTTATTTGAGGCTTGCATCATAGGGTTGCTTTGTAATTTGGTTACTTGCATCTTAAGGTACCAAACCAAAACAAGGAAAAACTCAATAAACAAGGAAGATATGCATTGCAACTTACCCTAAATCTCATGTAAGGAGTATTTCAAATCAGAAACCAAGGTTGCAAGGCATTTGGCATGAGATACCATGTTATGAGAAATGAGAATTTAAAATACCATGACATGAAAAGATGAATTTCTCATTGGATTGTTCTAGGGGGTTCTAGATGATTCTAAACCTCTCTATAAGATGTTTCCAACTTGCTCAGATGCAAGGTTGGTGTTAATTGGTGTAGAGAAGAGAGAGTGAAATCCAAAAGCTTCCATTGCAAGTCATATTCAATCTCTCCATTTTTCTTCATTGCCATCCCATTTTTCTTCACAAACCTTCTCCATAGATCTTTCTGAGTGTGTTCATGCTGAGTTGAGGCTCCATTGATGGAGAATTGAAGGTGTTCACATTGTATTTGCAAAGAAGCAATTACCATTGGACCTTGAAGTACAAGCTCTCTCCTCCAAATCTTTTGCAAACAGAAGAAGATTCATCATCCAAGGAGTGTTCTTGAAGAGTTTCAAGCCTTGAAAGCAAGGATTTCATCACCTACCATTTCAAGAAGCCAGGTTTGCAAAATCACTTTCATCTCCTAATCTAGGCATGGTTAGGTTAAGTTATTAGTATAGATTGGTTAGAGACAATTAGGTGATCATGTATGATGAGTTTAGGAGTGATTGGTGAAGTTTCAACTATGGATGTCAATTCTTGATGGAGCAAGAATGAGTGATATAGTGAGTTTTAATGCAAGATTATTAGATGATTTTAACCCATGGAATGTGAGGATCATTTTGATGTAAAGAAAGTTGAGTTTGGTTGAAGTCGTGGATTGGTCAGATTTTGAGGTTCATGATGTTTCACCTTCGGGTTGCATGTTAGAGATTGTTTCAATGAAATCCAATGCCATAGTTTTGTTCAGCGTGGAAAATAGATCAATATTGTGTTTTATTTTGTTAAATTTGGTCAAGAAATGAGGCCACACGAGTTGGAGGAAATCTGTGCATGGAATGTGTTTTAATGGAGTTTCAGAAACCCTAGCTAACCCAAGGAAGAAGACGAAGTTGCTGCCGTTGGATGCATGTTGACCCCTTGACTTGATAACTAATCCCACGGTCCACGTTTGATTTCGTTTGTGGAGGGAATCAGAAACAAGGAGAAACGCCGCGTTTCATTTAAGCAAAATTCTGGGCTCAAGTGAATTGGATTCTATTCCCACCCCCCTATCAGGCCCAATTCCATTTTTAACTGAGATTTGTTTCTATTTGCACCGCTGGCTTTTTTATTTTCTTTACATTTTAACAATTGATTTTTCTGAATACATTGGGCTAGGCGCTTTACTCGTTACACCCCCATGTCTGGGCCCAAGCGCGTAAATGAACTGCATTGTCTTACTTGTTACACCCCCATCCTCATATTTTCATTTTAATTTCCTCCATTTTATTTTTAATCTTTGAAAATGCATATTAAATTGGAAAATCAATATTTTTTAATGGGAATTTTTTCTCCCTTTTCATATTTTTGTCTAGAAAAATATAAAATAAAAACATTTGTCATTTCAGGCATTTTAGTATTTTTTGCATATTTTTCATTCTAATTGCTTTTTAATGCTTTTATATTGATATATGATTTTGTAGAATTTAGTTTAGGTAGCTCCCTTAGAATGTTTAGGTCAATCTTTTTAGGGTAGTTAGATATATGTTTTAGGTTCCCCCTGGATTTATTCCATATTTCTGTGATGACTTTTAGGATAGTTTTGATTAGTTAATTCTAGGTTGTGTAGAATTAGGTTAAACTTCAACATAGGTCCACAATAACTTTAGATTTTGGGTTTTTAGGACAATTTAGACTATGGGGCATATATGGGTATTAAGGGTAGGTATGTAGGACCCCTTAGAAATTATATTAGGATTTAATATGATGGTATGCTATTTTTAGTTGATTTTTGTACTGATTGATTATTTGTGTTGCCTTTAGGGCATGCTTGCTTTAGTTTGCTTTGCTTTGTGGTTTGTTGCTTGGCTTGAGGAGCTTGATCTTGTTCTAAGGAGCATTGTGGAGCATAGTAGAAGACTTGAAGATGCATTGAGGAGTTTGAGAGCTTGATTTTGTTTTCTTTTTTGTTGTTTTAGGGTTAGGGACTAGGAAGAGTTTAGATGTAGATAACTTCTTTCTCAAACATGGATGGTATCTGTCACCTCCATTCCTCCCTATGATTCAAAGTCCTTCCATGGTATACACCTCTCTCCTTTGGAGGGATAAGTGATATACCTAGGAAGTAGAACTTTTGAGGGAACCATTCCTTTGATGTTGAACCCTTATAGGTCACCTTTGGTGGTCAAATAAGCAGTTCAATATCCCCCAGCTTATCCAGTAAGTGATTTTCTCTGGTTTTGATTGTCTTGAGAGATGCAGAGCCTGAGCATGAAGATGAAGACTTCATTGAAGAGTATTGAATAGGATGAATCCTTGAGTATTGCCATTCCAGCTGAAGCTTGATGAGCAGCAAAAGCAAGTTGATACTTGAAGATCCCTGAAGATTAGGTGAAACCTGAAGGTGGAGCTGATCAAGAAGCTGAAGCTCAAGGGAGAAGATG
Organism: Lathyrus sativus; assembly: GCA_963859935.3. Taxonomy (NCBI): domain Eukaryota; kingdom Viridiplantae; phylum Streptophyta; class Magnoliopsida; order Fabales; family Fabaceae; genus Lathyrus; species Lathyrus sativus. Next base: position 563,918,000 of record OZ012739.1, on the reverse strand, counting down.
AGTTGAAACTCATGTTGTAGGGTTGAAGCCTGGAAGAGCAAATTGATATTTGTCAAGAGTCTGAAGACTGGATTATTCTGGAGAGCTGAAGCTTGGAGTTGAGAGAGGAGTTGTTTTGTTTCCTTTTTCTTTTCTGTATTGATATGTTTTGTTTGACTTGTTTGATGCATTAGAATAAGTTCATATGTAGAATAAGTAGAATCTAGGAGCATGATTGCACTAGAGGTTGAGTTGCTCCCTCTGCTTGTACTGTTACTGTGTGGCTTTGCTTGCGGGTATTCGGTAGAGCCCAGCTCCCTTGCCCATGTGGTTTGTTTGTCTGATGGCATTTTATTTCATTTTATCTGTATGATTGTAGTTTACTGTTTATTGCTTGATAGCATGTTGTTTTATATTTCAGTATGATTACTGTTATTTCATTCTGGCTTGAGGTTGAGATGAGCTTGTGGAGGCTGAAGCCCCACACACATTTCCTCCCTCACTTGCATTGCATGCATTTTACTGCTTAAAGTTGATGCTTTGTCTGTTTTGGTGTATCATTGACATGATCCCTTAGGACTCTCATTTCCTTTGATAAGGAATTGATGATAGAACTTTAGGTTGAAACCTATGCATGACAACTTCTAGGAGTTCCCTGTTCAAACCTCAACCATAGGATGAATCCATGGCATGATAACAGTAGGACTTGATAGTCTCCCTCCTAGTTGGGCCTGTTCTCTTCTCATCTCAAAACAGTTTAAGATACAGTAATCATGAATGATTTCTTTCGTACGTTACGAGCCTTAAGCTATCTGAGAAAGGATTGTGGGAGAGTTTCTTTTCCACAGTCTGGATGTTTAGTATGGTACCCTTTGGGTGACATGCAACGCATTCACTCTCAGGTCATAGTCTCTAGTGCGGTTGAAATCGCAAACACAATAAAAAACACTTCTTTCGTAAAAGACAGGAAATAAACCGTAGTTTCCCGAACTACGTATGCTCTGATCTCTCATGCCTGTTGAGAGTACGTAGGCACAAGATGGCGATGTCTTGGCGAGCTACCTTCCCCCATAACCCTTCGTAGGCCGAACTACGTTGACTCTGATTTCTCATTCTCTGATGAGAATACGTAGGCATAAAGTGCGACGCTTTGCCGAGTCATTTTTCTTTTCTTTTTCATCCAGCCTTGATAGGTAGATAGAATAAAACCAACCCGTCCAAGTAAACACAACAAACGAAGATCCCGTCGAGTACGACGGACGTGAGGGGTGCTAATACCTTCCCCTTGCGTAACCGACTCCCGAATCCAGACAATGGTTGCGACGACCTTGTCTTACCCTGTTTCGTCAGGTTTTTTCCGATCGTTTCCTTTCCCGTTCTGAGGGATAAATAACGAAAGGTGGCGACTCTTCTGTCATGCCGGCACCTTATTTTCGCGCAAGCGACAGCTGGCGACTCTGCTGGGGACTGAACCCAGAATCTCTGGTTCTCCGGTTCCCCTATGCGAGTCAATCCTAACGCTTGGATGTTTGCTTGTTGGGTTGCGTTTATTTATCGCATTTTACTTCTCGCCCTTTATTTCCTGCATTTTATTTTCAGCATAATATGATTATTTGTGCTGTTGTGGGATGGGAGTTCTGATGAGTGAGAAGCCAGACCCAGGCTTGAGTGCACTATAGACTTAGAGTGGAAATTAGTGGGCGCGTGCTTGCTTTGCAGGCACTAGTGTCTCATGAAATTCACGCTCAGACGAGGTTCATCCGGTTGGCTTCCCTTTCAACCCTTTGGGTTGAGACAGTTGCTGGTTTGGTGGATTGTCGACTCTGGGGACCGATCATTTGTGATTCAGCTAAGTGAGGCCGCTTCATGAGCTGGTGATGCCACACCTTCTGGGTATCGTATCACCCCTCTTGAAAGTCTGTGACGCTGATGAACGCATAGGATGCCGAGCTTGAGTCAGTTTAGGTCCATACCCGTGAATGGGAGGGTTTTTTTGCAAGAAACTTGACTTCCAGCCTACCCGATATCTTGGTTTTCTCTCGTCAGAGCAAACTTATCCCGTCAGCAGCGCAGCAGTAATCAGAGCTTTGTGGAGGTTGTGATCCCGTGTTTGCTGCATCTTGCATTGCATTTGCATGAGCATTCCTGCATCATATTGCATGTCATTCGCCAGCTAGTCAGAGCTCTTATCAGGCCGTTGTTTTGATTCTGAAGGTGAGTGCTGAAGACGACCAAGGGGTTGAAGCAGATTTGATCAGAGTCAAGCAGTGAAGTCAGTTGACAGTTGTCGGTAGCTATGTCAGAGAGCAGCTTCCAATTTGTTGATAGCTTGTCAGGTTTCACTGTGACGTCCAATCCTTTGTATGGACTTACGCGTGACAAAGACTTTCCGCAAGTGAACAACCTTACTGCAGCTCAGCTGGTACAGCCTTCTGTTGAAGACCGAGGTCTACGTGAGCAGTTTGTTGTCCGAGGTGAATGTTCTCCTTCTGTTGATATCTCAGACTACCAGGGTTTTGCCTTCCCTGTGCCAAGGTCCCGAAGAGAGGTCCCGATAGCAAAGTCTGAAGACCCATTAGCTCCCGCGTATGCTGAAAGGTTTCGTGCATTGGATGAAAGAGTCAAAGCCTTGAAAGGTAGAGACGCTGTTAACCCTAGTGCTGCAGATATGTGTCTGGTTTCTGGCCTAGTGTTACCTCCGAAGTTCAGAATGCCGAGGTTTGAAAGGTACAAAGGAGACAGTTGCCTGAAGCAACATTTGGTGATGTTCTACCGAAGAATGACTTCGTTTATGCACAACGACCAGTTGATGATTCACTGCTTTCAAGATAGTCTGACTGGGGCGCCTCTGAGTTGGTATATGCAGTTAGAGAGTGATCAGATCCGATCATGGGTGGATTTAGCCAATGCTTTTCTGAAACAGTATGACTACAATCTTGATGAAGCTCCTAGTCGCATGCAGCTGCAAGAATTGTCTCAAGGGAACAATGAACCTTTCAGAAAGTATGTTCAGAGATGGAGAGAATTTGCTGCCAGAGTGCAACCACCGCTCCTAGACCAAGAGCTAAAAGGCATGTTCGTAAACTCCTTGCAGAGCCCGTACTTCGAAAGAATGCTTGGAAATGCACCAAATTTCTCTGAATTGGTAAGGGCAGGAGAACGCATCGAGTATGGTGTAAAGACTGGAAGAATCCAGAATGTTTCAGGCGGTCAGGCTAGTGAAACTGAATCTCTCTGTAGCTTTCAAACTGAAGATGGAGTTGTGGTCAATGCAATCATGAATGATGTTGGGTATCCTCAAGACGAATCGGTGAAATCTGTTGGTTCTCCGTCTTCTCAGCGGTCAGTATCCTCTGTGTCTCGTTATTCTGGACAGACAATTATGCCTGGGGCACCGCATCGGGAACCTTACGTCGCTTCTCTTGAAAATCCACGAGCCCGTGGTCGAGGTTATCAGAATCAGCGTCAGAATCAGAACCGACCTCGTAACAACTTGGAACGAAGGAATGCTCCTTTCCATCCAGTGCCTGTGCCGTATAGCCAGATTCCTCCGCAGTTGATTCAGAATTCTTTGGTGGAACCCAAAGCTCTCAAGCCCGTGTCGGAGCCTTACCCTCCAGGGTACAATCCCCATGCTCAGTATGGTTACCATGGTGGATCTCCAGGGCATTCAACTGAAGATTGTAAAGCTTTTCAGGCAAAAGTGCAACAGTTGATCGACAAAGGGTGCATTTCCTTTCCTGATGGAGTTTTGGTCGTGCATGACAACCTCTCAGCTGTCTGAGCTCGCAGATTCAGAGGGTTATTTCCAGAGGCCAGTGGTCCAGACAGGAAGACGTCCTCAGCATTGGCAGTCCTCGGACTTTTTATCATTTGCATTTGTAGTTTCTTTTCTGTTAGTTACTACTTGCTGTTAAACGTTGTATGTTTCGAATGGTAATATTAATAAAGTGACTATGCATTTTTCTGAATTAATCATGTCGTTGTCACTCATTTACTGCATTGCACTGACACTTGTATTTTATTCACTCCACTTCATCACTATGATTAGTAAAGATTGGAGGGAGGATGATGAAACTGAATACTCATAACCGATGATCGTATGCTTTCAGATAAAGCCTTGCCGATGACGTACAAGGCATTGTTTCAAATCCCCTAAACACCGGAGAGATAAGGAAGAGAATCCCTTGTTAACCACTTCGAGCCGAGAAGTAGGAGTTTCTTTCAGATTTTTAAACCCTCACATCTTAACCCGGGGCAGGGTAGTTGTCAGTTAGCTTGATCGAGCGTTCAAGTCTTATGGAGGAGTGTTGCCTTTCGAGGACCAATCACATCATATTTCTCCCCAGAGGTCGTACCTCGTCAACCACAATGGTTAAACCTCACCAATCAGGAGTAAGACAGTTATAAACCTCAGATGAATCCGGACAGCCAGTGTCACACGACTTGTTCCAAAAGAAAAGAAAGAATAAGAAAGCCCGCTAAGTAAAGGAAAAGCTGGAAAGCTAATACTTAGGCAAAAATCAGGGCATCCCGCTGAACTTCAAAAGAAAAATTGAAAGGAACTCTGAAGAGTCAGTCCAGACAAAATTAGGGAATCAAAAGAATGAAAAAGAAAGGATATAAAAAGAAAAATCCTCGAACAAGGACAAAGTCGTGTAGATACAGACACCGAAACGAAAAAGGAGTAACTGTCACTCCGAAACACCTTGTGAATTCTTTAACCAGTCGTTCCCGATATTCAACATACCTCTCGAAGAGGCGAGCGCTCGAGCCAAGTTAACTGAATGTTAGGATCGGAGATCATCACGTAGAAGGGGTGGGTACAAATCATAATTTGAGCCAAATATCCTTTGTTTCACGAACCGTGAACCCGACCATGATACAACCCTTAAAAGACCTAATTGAGGCAGGGTTTATTCTGAAAGCGCACTACGATAAGGTTGAGTAACCTGACTCCTACATGATTTGCTAATCATATCCTTGTTGTATTTTTTTTCACTGATCGAATCAGCACTACGTTTGAACTCTTCGATTCATTCGTCACTCACTATCATGACACATAAATGAGTGACAATAATTTTTTCAAAAATCTGCATGAACACTGTGTTGCACCCTAAAATTTGCCCTCTTTCAAGGCTTGACTCATTTCTTCATTTCTTTCAAATTCAATGGCATAAGGGAGGCCCATCATTCCAAATTCAAGGTTCATAAATTCAAGGCTAGATTCAAGAGTTTTTACAAAGAGAAATCTCTTGACATTTTCAAGAATGTTACATTGGTCACCAAATTTCAAACTCTTGATAATGCTTAGGAAATTAAGCTATTTCTAGTCTTAATTCAAGATTCAAAATAACTTCATGTCATGGTATCCCCTATGCCTCATCAAGTCCACATGGTCCTCTTTGTGTTTACAAACATGCAAGGAAAATATTTAAGAGCTAATTCAATGTTGGAATATCTCAAGATTAAGGCTATGCATACATTCATGGGCAATGTGAATATTTTGCAAAACAGCCCCATGCAAGAAATGACCATATGTGCCATGTTACAAAATTATTTTTATGTCATAAGGTCAAAGAAATAACATGCAAATGATACATCTACACATCAAAAAATCAGAATTTGAAAATGATGTCCAAAAGGTAGTGCATTGACTACATGAGTATGTCCAAACAAATCAACCAACCAATGGGCACAAGGGTGAATAGAGAGTTAGAGTGCTGCAGAAGAAAATACAGCAAAAACATACTAGAAATGGAAGGAAAGTGGGGCTGCACCAAAAGGTGGTAAAAGATATTGCCAAGAATGGAAATTCTGAAAATGGAGAAGTGTGCAAGGAGTGTGGCATTGGTACAGCAGGAAAAGGCAGCAGAAAAAGGGAGATAAGGAGGCTTGGAGGCTGCACAAAACCATTCATTCACTATCATTCACATACACAACACATTTTGGAGATAGAGATATTGAGAGAGAGCAACCAAAAAACCTAAAAAACAGAAAAGATAGAAAGCTTTGCAAACCAAAAAAAAAGAGAGTGAGATAAAACCAAGAGAACCACTAAAGAGCAAGAGCCTTCACAACATAGAGTGAGGAGTGGAGCACATTCATCCAAAACCAAGGAGGACTTGCAAGAAGAAGAAACTCTTGGGTATCCATTTTCTCAAACTTTTCTCTCTTTATTTCTTTGCTCTTATATTCATTTTGTTTACTCTTTTATGTGTTGTTAAACTGTATATATCATGTAAGGCCCCATAAGGGACCAAGAAACCATGGTCAAGAAACTGCGAAAACGAAAGAAAACGTAGAAAAAGTTAGGATTTTGGCTGTTTTAACAGGCTAACAGTCGACCATAGCAGGTCTATGCGTCGACGCATAGCCTGCATTTTTAGACAAATTAAAAAAAACTTACAGTATGCGTCGACGCATGAGTCGGCGGGCGCTTACCCGTCAGTCTATCAAAGTGGTGTGCACCGAGTGTATGGTCAACGCATGGTGTTTATGCGCCGAGCCGTGGGAAAAGGCTGAAAGTCATGCGCTGACCCTATGGTCGACTCATGGCTTCAAAACTTGCAAAAAATGAGAAATTTCTGGCTTTGTGCAGTTTGTTATGACTTCAAATATCTTCAAAAAAACCTCAAAAAAATTTTTCTCAAAGAGTTCGCACGGCGAAATCTTTGAAGGCATGTTTTTATTGGCATGTCCTGATTTTATTTTTAGCCGACTAATCCCATATGTTGTATGATTTTAGTAGGAATGTTGCTATTGTCCTTGGTGACTTTTGATTCCAAAAAACCATTTTCAAAAGCAAACTCTCGATTCTCATCGAGCCGTTTCTAACCCTTGTAAGTCGGCCGCCTTGCGCGTCCGCCATCGACCTTGCTCGCTTCACCTCAAGCCTTTTTAAGCAATTAAACCCTTGACCCAACGTCAAGTGAATTTTCTCAAATAATTGTTAAACCAACTCACCATATTTAACAAAACGATAAAGTTCACTTTGTATTGAACTAAAGAGAGAGGATTAAGTGTAGACTTCTTCCTCTCCGAGTGTCGAGACGCTCACTGTAGTGTGGGTGGTTTTGACACTCTTCTTTCAATACGAAGATGTTTTCATCCACACCTTTTTCTCCTAGAAAACCTCGGCCCCGTACCGAGCGCATTTTCAAAACACCTACAATAAATAAACCGATTCTCTTTGTATTGAACTAAAGAGAGAGGATTGAGTGTAGACTTCTTCCTCTCCGAGTGTTTGGATACTCACTGTAGTGTGGGTGGTCTCGATACTCGTCTTTCAATACGAAGACGTGACTTTATCCGCCACCTATCTCCCTCTACAACTTATTTCCGTAACCTTTGTCACCTAAAAACCTCGGTCCCGTACCGAGCGCATTTTTAAACTCTTTTCATAACAAAAATTTGAATGGTCGTGGAGTGGTTAGGCGTAGGCCTTATCCTATCCCGAGTGATGACGTTTACCGTAGGGTTCTCTGTCGCAAAAGCACTTACCATTCAAAACCAAAAACACTTTAATAAGAGAATGAAGTTCTCTTTGTATTGAACTAAAAAGAGAGGATTAAGTGTAGACTTCTTCCTCTCCGAGTGTCGAGATGCTCACTGTAGTGTGGGTGGTTTTGATACTCGTCTTTCAATACGAAGACGCTATGTTCGCCGCACCCTTTCATAACAAAAACTTTGAGATAAAGAATTGGGTACTACCCGTAGGGGTTACTATCCGATGATCTATCTCGCCCCTAAAAAACAATTCAACAAATCAAATGTGACATCTTGCCTCGCATGGCGAAAACTTCTCTTTCGAAAAGGATATGATACGTCCATTCTACCGCAAACAGGTAATGTCTAAGTCTCCAACGAGCGAGCAGCAATACACCTAACTGCTAGAATGCGTGCGATAGCATCATCCATAAAAACATCAACGAATCGTAGGCCGAACTACGGCTGCTCTGATTCTTTACTTTTTCAAGTAAAGATACGTAGGCACAAGGGCCATAATCCTTTTCGAGCACATTCCCCCTTATATATGTAGTTCCCCGAACTACGTCGACTCTGATTTTCTCATGTCTATCGAGAATACGTAGGCCTAGGACCGCGAAGTCCTACCGAGTCCGTCCTTTCTCTCTTCTTCCCTGTTACGTCCTTTCCCCGTTTCTAAACCCTTTTTCACTGTCCCATGGAACACTTTTATAACATAATACTTAAGCAAATAAATTTACACATTCGACAAACAAATGGTTCCCATCGAGTACGATGGATGCGAGGGGTGCTAATACCTTCCCCTTGCATAACCGGCTTCCGAACCCGTTCTTGGTCGCGAGACCATCTTATCCGTTCTTTTCTTGAGGTTTTCTCGATATTTTCCTTTCCCCTCATGGGATAAATAAAATTCGGTGGCGAATCTTCTGTCCTTTCCCTTTTCGCCTTCCCCGTCGTTGCACGTATTTTTCGAGTAGCGACACACTGCATTAAAATTACCATTCGTGAATAGACAATTTTAATTGCAGATCAGTAGTTGATACGAAGGAAACTCCAACAGAGAGTAGTCAATCAGGACTGAATCATAGCAGTTTGGATCAGAATGGTATACTGCGAAGCCCTGTGAATTTGGGGCATTGACTTCCAGAGAGGTTGGAATCAGTTTGTCTGAGGACAAGTCCCAGAGTATCGGTTGATTATGGGGCAGATTATTCAAGAAGCAGTTGATCAGAAGTGAATCTTCTCGAGACCCATTCAGGGGCAATCATCCAGAACTCTTGTGATTTGAGGGCAGATCCCTCCAATGTTCAATCAGAGCATGTTGAGTCGCTCATCGCTCGTTCAGGGGCAAGCTACTTCGGAGATATTGAAACCAACCGTGCCGAGAGTTGGTTAATGGAGGATGAATCCTTCCGTTGTACAGATGTTGGGGCAGGCCGTCTGAAGATTGTCTCGTTGCCAGCTGCTTTTTGTTCAGAATGAATTTCCCCAAAAGTCGGATTGGGGCAAGTCGAATTGCGCTGGGGCAAGTTGTTCAAATGAGTTTGTTCACCCCAGCAAGAATTGAGTGTCGGGGAATCGTGTCATTACCCTACCCAAAAACCTGAACCTTCTGAAGAAGCCTTGCTGTCATTGGATTGTTATCCTACAACCTAACCTGTTACTTGGCGGAACCTTGTAACCAATCGTTTTAAAGTCCAGTTCTTGCCTGGAAAACCAGAAAGCAATTCCCGTCTGATATCCGAAACCTAGAAGTCAGTTCTCGTCTGACAACCCAACATATGTCGCTATCAGTCCTCGTCTGATAGTCCACCTTGAATGCTAGTTCTCGTCTAGTATTTCCCTTTCAAATCCACTTTTGTTGGTAACCAGAAATAAATCCCTATCACCATAAACCTATTCCTAAACCAGAAAAAGCCTGATTATACCTGGCCCGATGATTCCTAGTGACTCGCATGTTGTTACATTCCACGACACAAGGCTCGAGTGATCTCATCTCCATGATTGGTATTCTGTATTCCCTGTGTTGATGTTGTTGAATCAGGATTATGGACTCAGCAGAGATGTACAGTTTGAGATTGTTTCCCCTGAGCCGTTTGACACTGCAGCAAATTGAGAGGGCATTCATCCCTTATCAGAGTAGGATCAAGATTATCCTCAGTAGGGCGAAATTGATATTTCCGGCAGAGTATGGCCATCCCAAGCATTAAATGTTGATTAGCCTGATGTGCTATCTTCCCAAGTGGGTTGAGACTGAAGTTTTCCCTGACCAGCAGATTTGGGTTTATTTCCCCAGCAGTGGGACTGATGCAATGTTGTATCCCCATAGAGTCCGAGTTTGACTCCTTTCCCCTCCGAGTCCAGGTCATTGACTCATTCCTCAAGCAGAGGTCGACGGTGACTCCCTCATTGAGTAACCTCCAGACGGGTAGACATTGGCAGAGAAGAGTTATTTCTCAGCAGATGCTTCGTACCCTATAAGGACTTAGGGTGTTCTAAGAGGACCATTCAGGGTTGTTTTTCCTCAGTGAAGTGAGATTCAATTGCAGTGGCCGATTGTTATCTTCTGCAGCCGCCAGAGGTGTTTCCTTGAGAGGATCGGTACATCTCCATCAGAGTTGTACAATGAGTAGCTAAGGATTGATATCCCCAGCAGTGTTGATACACATGTATTCCTCATCAGACTTGATAGTGCAGCAGGTATTGCCCAGAAGGGTCAGTCTCCGAAAGGCGTATGCAAGATTACCCTCGGCAGATCAGGATTGATATCCTCGATAGAGTTCAGCAGTCTCTCCCTGCAGAGTCTGAACGCGAGATAATGAGCATTGATATGTCTCCCCAGGCAGAGATGATTCTCTCCCCAAGCCCGAAGCTCGTTTTCCCCCAGCACCGGGTCACAAGTGCAGGTCATCCCCCGCACCGGGTCACAAGTGCAGGTTTCATAGAAGTTTTCAGGCGCCGAAGCGTGAATTCATCCCCCAGCACCGGGTCACAAGTGCAGGTTTTGTAGGAAGCTATCCGTACGCCGAAGTATGCAGCAACTGATGGTGCCAGACTGAAGTCTACAGCGGAATTGAAATTCCCCACCAGAGTTGTACTCTCCAGCAAAGTCAGATGATTCCCTCTTCCCCAGCAGTGTGTTGGAACAGCTGATGCTGTTTCCCCACCAGAGTTGTACTCTTCCCCGAAGTCGGATGATTCCTTCCTCCCCGGCGGAATTGAGATTCCCACAGAGTCGTACTCTCTCCAGTGAAGCAGTTGGGACCATGAGTGGTTTTCCCCAGCAGAGCGTTGAACAGCTGATGCTGTATTTTCCCCCAGAGTCGTACTCTCTCCAGCGAAGCAGAATGATTTCTCCTTCCTCATCCGAGTTTGCAGATACCCCAAGAGAGCGAATCCTTGGAAGTTGATCAGACCATGATTGGTTTTCCCCAGTAGAGTGTGGAGCAGCTGAAGTTGTTTCCCCACAGAGCTCTTATCCCCAGAAGAGTAGCCGAGACGGCCACGCAGTTTATCCCAGCGATTGATATCGTTTTCCCTCAGCAGGTCCTAGTTCTCATAGAGCTTCGTTCCCCTGCAGTAATCAACTAAAGTTGTTTCCCCCGCAGCAGTCAACTGAAGTTGTGCCCCCTGCGGAGTCCAATTGATATTGGTGTGTCCATGTTCTCCTCAGCAGGATGATTCCTCGACCTGAGTAGTTCCTTCTCCTTGACAGGAGGACTCTCCCCTTCGGCATTTATTTTGCTGATGGGATCGCATCATTGTGCATGATTGCATAGCATTTATCATAAACGCATAGCATTTCCACCGTGTGGAGCATTGTGCCATTGCTGAAGCATATGCATAATAAACATTATCTAGGTTGTTACCGTTCTTGTTTTGCAGGTGTTCCGCCACAGAATTGATTGCTCAGGATGATTCCTGACATTCTCCCCAACGAAGTCACTGGCTCAAGATGATTCTCGAGATCCCATCGTAGTCTTCAGTTCAAGATGATTCTTGAATTCCTCAGCAGGGCCGTTTGCTTAAGATGATTTTTAAGCTCCCCAGTAGAGTCCCCAGTGAAGGTTGCCAAGGATGATTCCTGAAGCCCCAAGAGAGCTGAATCCTTGGAAGCTGCTCAAGCCATGATTGATTTGTCCCCGGCAAGAGTTGCCCAGGATGATTCCTGGAATCCCCAACAGAGTGTTTGCTCAGAATGGTTACCGGTTCAAGATGATTCTTGAGGTCCCCAGGCGGAGTTATTTGTTCAAGATGAGTCTTGAAGTCCTCAGCAGAGTTGATTCACCCAGAATGATTTCTGGACCCCCGGAGCGGAGTTACTTGATAGTTCTCTAGATTCCCCAGCGGCGAAGCGTCCTCCCCAGCAGGTTTTCCGACGGCAAAGTTGAAACCTCCCTTAAAGACTCCATGATTGAAGTCTGACCGTGTTAATGCGGAATGCCTGATGGCATGATCAACCTGATGGTTGAAGTCCGGCTGATGCCCGACAGCGTTCTGTGAATGCCTGATGGCATGATCGACTATGTACTACCGGTTACCGTGTGACCAATTCCCCAATGAAGTTTCTTCACCCTGACGGCGAGGTCAGATTATGGTTCTCCAGCGGCGATGTTGGATGTTTTTTTCTGGCAGCGATGTCAGTGGATTGAGTTCTCCAGCGGCGATGTTGGTTGTTTTGGATGTTTCCGACGGCGATGTCAGATTCTTCAGTCTTCCAGCGGCGATGTTGAGAGTTTCTCAGATCATTTGTTTCCAGCGGCGATGTTGGATGTTTGTTTTTGACGGCGAGGTCAGATTATTTCTTAATTTTCCAGCGGCGATGTTGGATGCTCGTTTCTGGCGGCGATGTCAGGAGATTCTTTGTTCTCCAGCGGCGATGTTGGATGTTTAGGTTTGACGGCGAGGTCAGACGACGTTGAGAGTTGACGGCGAAGTCAGATTATGTTAAGTACTTGACGGCGATGTTGGGTGTTTCCCAGAGTTATGTTGGGTTGACGGCGATGTCAAGAGTTTTCCAGCGGCGATGTTGGATGTCTATTTCTGACGGTGATGTTAGATCCTTTGTTGTAGCTCCAGCGGCGATGTTGGCTGTTTGTTTCTGGCGGCGATGTCAGATTGATTTAGTTCTCCAGTGGCGATGTTGGGTATTTTGGTTGTTCGACGGCGATGTCGGGTTCTCAGTTCTCCAGCGGTGATGTTGGGTGTTCCTCGGATTCTCTATTTCTCCAGCGGCGATGTTGGATGTTTGTTCCGACGACGATGTCAGATTATTCTTCAGTTTCTCCAGTGGCGATGTTGGGTGTTTGTTTCTGACGGCGATGTCAGATTCCTCAGTTTTCCAGCGGCAATGTTGGGTATGTCAGATTCCTCAGTTTTCCAGCGGCGATGTTGGGTATGTCAGATTCTTCAGTTTTCCAGCGGCGATGTTGGGTATATCAGATTCTTCGATTTTCCAGCGGCGATGTTGGGTGTTTTGTTTCCGACGGTGATGTCAGATTCTTCGTTTTTCCAGCAGCGATGTTAGGTATATCAGGTTCTTCCGTTTTCCAGCGGTGATGTTGGGTATGTCAGTTGATTTAGCTTTCCAGCGGCGATGTTGGGTATTTTGTTTGTCCGACGGCGATGTCAGATCAGTATGTCTCCAGCTAGTTGTCGTGCAGCTAGTACTTCAGTGTTCAAAGATTCGTTCCCCGGCTGAGTACCGTGTACTTGAGCAGTTGGCAAATTTTCGGGTTTATCGGTATTCAACTGTCTCGCACCTTGATTGGCTGAGAGTCGTTCGCTCCTCACCCAGTCAGGTTCAAGCCGTTTGAATAGGGGCAGTTGTTGCACCCCAAAATTTGACCAACAGTTATTTACCCATCAAGAGTAGTATGAGACTTTGAAGCTAGCCAAAAAGGCTATTAAAATGTTCAAATATTGATACCTTTGTCAGAGAACTCAAGAGATCCTCAGAGAAATTGGTTGAAACCAATGTTGTGTGTCTCAAAACTTGAGAGTTGTGGGAGCTCCTCAGATGATTCTGAGACTATGAGGATGAACTTGAAGCTTTGAGAAAGCTTATGAGATGTCTTGAAATCCATCATGAAGCCTAGAGAGGTCATTGAACAAGAATTCAGAAGATTCAACCATGAGTGGTAGAATTAGGGTTTGACTGGGTCAACCCTAGGTCAACTGATGATTTGGAGAGGGTTGAGACCTAATACAAGGGCCATGTGATCATGGAATGATGTATTGAGATACTATAAGGATGATTCCTAGACCAACTCGTCATGATTGAGGAGTTTGAGAAGTTTCAAGCTAGGGTTTCTAAGGATTGACAGTGTAAAATCCCCTAGTTTGATCCCTATCTTCAAGGCAGTTTAGCTCAAGATGTGATTGTCATCTCATCTTCCCCAACACATGAATGTTGTAGAGCTTGTTCTTAGCTTTAATTTGAGTGGTGGAAGTCCTTGATAGGATTTGCAGAGCTCAAGTTATGGTTTTGACAAATTACAGGTCATCTGAGGTATGTGAATCTGGGTCCTTGAAAGTCACCCAAATTGCAGACAACTTTTGCCCTAGTAAGATGATTCCTATGGATTCTTGGTCAACATGAATGTTGAAGAGAATCTTCTTAGCTTTCTAGAGAGTACTAGAAGTCCTTGATAGGATTTGTAGAACTCAACTTATGGTTTTGACAAGCCAAGGGCATTTTGGTCATTTGGAAGTTATAGGTCATTTCAAGCATAAGGCCATATCTCCTACTTCCAAGCTTCAAATGGAAAAATCTTCAACATCAAACTTTCTTAGAATGATGTTTTAAGGCTAGTAGAGAGGTCATGAGATGTTGAAAAGGCTCATATCAAAAAGTGATAAAAATGGCCTAAAAATGAGGCATAAGTTAATTCAAGTGAAGTTGAAAATCATAAATCCCATGTTATAAGTCCAAACTATGTCATGTAATAGGTCATTTTGACTCCAAATGACATTCTAAGAACAATGGTTCAGCCACAATTTTGATTTGAGGCTTGCATCATAGGGTTGCTTTGTAATTTGATTACTTGCATCTTAAGGTACCAAACCAAAACAAGGAAAAACTCAATAAACAAGGAAGATATGCATTGCAACTTACCCTAAATCTCATGTAAGGAGAATTTCAAATCAGAAACCAAGGTTGCAAGGCATTTGGCATGAGATACCATGTTATGAGAAATGAAAATTTAAAATACCATGACATGTAAAGATGAATTTCTCATTGGATTGTTCTAGGGGGTTCTAGATGATTCTAAACCTCTCTATAAGATGTTTCCAACTTGCTCAGATGCAAGGTTGGTGTTAATTGGTGTAGAGAAGAGAGAGTGAAATCCAAAAGCTTCCATTGCAAGTCATATTCAATCTCTCCATTTTTCTTCATTGCCATCCCATTTTTCTTCACAAACCTTCTCCATAGATCTTTCTGAGTGTGTTCATGCTGAGTTGAGGCTCCATTGATGGAGAATTGAACGTGTTCACATTGAATTTGCAAAGAAGCAATTACCATTGGATCTTGAAGTACAAGCTCTCTCCTCCAAATCTTTTGCAAACAGAAGAAGATTCATCATCCAAGGAGTGTTCTTGAAGAGTTTCAAGCCTTGAAAGCAAGGATTTCATCACCTACCATTTTAAGAAGCCAGGTTTGCAAAATCACTTTCATCTCCTAATCTAGGCATGGTTAGGTTAAGTTATTAGTATAGATTGGTTAGAGACAATTAGGTGATCATGTATGATGAGTTTAGGAGTGATTGGTGAAGTTTCAACTATGGATGTCAATTCTTGATGGAGCAAGAATGAGTGATATAGTGAGTTTTAATGCAAGATTATTAGATGATTTTAACCCATGGAATGTGAGGATCATTTTGATGTAAAGAAAGTTGAGTTTGGTTGAAGTCGTGGATTGGTCAGATTTTGAGGTTCATGATGTTTCACCTTCGGGTTGCATGTTAGAGATTGTTTCAATGAAATCCAATGCCATAGTTTTGTTCAGCGTGGAAAATAGATCAAGATTGTGTTTTATTTTGTTAAATTTGGTCAAGAAATGAGGCCACACGAGTTGGAGGAAATCTGTGCATGGAATGTGTTTTAATGGAGTTTCAGAAACCCTAGCTAACCCAAGGAAGAAGACGAAGTTGCTGCCGTTGGATGCATGTTGACCCCTTGACTTGATAACTAATCCCACGGTCCACGTTTGATTTCGTTTGTGGAGGGAATCAGAAACAAGGAGAAACGCCGCGTTTCATTTAAGCAAAATTCTGGGCTCAAGTGAATTGGATTCTATTCCCACCCCCCTATCAGGCCCAATTCCATTTTTAATTGAGATTTGTTTCTATTTGCACCGCTGGCTTTTTTATTTTCTTTACATTTTAACAATTGATTTTTCTGAATACATTGGGCTAGGCGCTTTACTCGTTACACCCCCATGTCTGGGCCCAAGCGCGTAAATGAACTGCATTGTCTTACTTGTTACACCCCCATCCTCATATTTTCATTTTAATTTCCTCCATTTTATTTTTAATCTTTGAAAATGCATATTAAATTGGAAAATTAATATTTTTTTATAGGAATTTTTTCTCCCTTTTCATATTTTTGTCTAGAAAAATATAAAATAAAAACATTTGTCATTTCAGGCATTTTAGTATTTTTTGCATATTTTTCATTCTAATTGCTTTTTAATGCTTTTATATTGATATATGATTTTGTAGAATTTAGTTTAGGTAGCTCCCTTAGAATGTTTAGGTTAATTTTTTTAGGGTAGTTAGATATATGTTTTAGGTTCCCCCTGGATTTATTCCATATTTTTGTGATGACTTTTAGGATAGTTTTGATTAGTTGATTCTAGGTTGTGTAGAATTAGGTTAAACTTCAACATAGGTCCACAATAACTTTAGATTTTGGGTTTTTAGGACAATTTAGACTATGGGGCATATATGGGTATTAAGGGTAGGTATGTAGGATCCCTTAGAAATTATATTAGGATTTAATATGATGGTATGCTATTTTTAGTTGATTTTTATACTGATTGATTGTTTGTGTTGCCTTTAGGGCATGCTTGCTTTAGTTTGCTTTGCTTTGTGGTTTGTTGCTTGGCTTGAGGAGCTTGATCTTGTTCTAAGGAGCATTGTGGAGCATAGTAGAAGACTTGAAGATGCATTGAGGAGTTTGAGAGCTTGATTTTGTTTTCTTTTTTGTTGTTTTAGGGTTAGGGACTAGGAAGAGTTTAGATGTAGATAACTTCTTTCTCAAACATGGATGGTATCTGTCACCTCCATTCCTCCCTGTGATTCAAAGTCCTTCCATGGTATACACCTCTCTCCTTTGGAGGGATAAGTGATATACCTAGGAAGTAGAACTTTTGAGGGAACCATTCCTTTGATGTTGAACCCTTATAGGTCACCTTTGGTGGTCAAATAAGCAGTTCAGTATCCCCCAGCTTATCCAGTAAGTGATTTTCTCTGGTTTTGATTGTCTTGAGAGATGCAGAGCCTGAGCATGAAATGAAGACTTCATTGAAGAGTATTGAATAGGATGAATCCTTGAGTATTGTCATTCCAGCTGAAGCTTGAAGAGCAGCAAAAGCAAGTTGATACTTGAAGATCCCTGAAGATTAGGTGAAGCCTGAAGGTGGAGCTGATCAAGAAGCTGAAGCTCAAGGGAGAAGATGAGTTGAAACTCATGTTGTAGGGTTGAAGCCTGGAAGAGCAAATTGATATTTGTCAAGAGTCTGAAGACTGGATTATTCTGGAGAGCTGAAGCTTGGAGTTGAGAGAGGAGTTGTTCTGTTTCCTTTTTCTTTTCTGTATTGATGTGTTTTATTTGACTTGTTTGATGCATTAGAATAAGTTCATATGTAGAATAAGTAGAATCTAGGAGCATGATTGCACTAGAGGTTGAGTTGCTCCCTCTGCTTGTACTGTTACTGTGTGGCTTTGCTTGCGGGTACTCGGTAGAGCCCAACTCCCTTTCCCATGTGGTTTGTTTGTCTGATGGCATTTTATTTCATTTTATCTGTATGATTGCAGTTTACTGTTTATTGCTTGATAGCATGTTGTTTTATATTTCAGTATGATTACTGTTATTTCATTCTGGCTTGAGGTTGAGATGAGCTTGTGGAGGCTGAAGCCCCACACACATTTCCTCCCTCACTTGCATTGCATGCATTTTACTGCTTAAAGCTGATGCTTTGTCTGTTTTGGTGTATCATTGACATGATCCCTTAGGACTCTCATTTCCTTTGATAAGAAATTGATGATAGAATTTTAGGTTGAAACCTATGCTTGACAACTTCTAGGAGTTCCCTGTTCAAACCTCAACCATAGGATGAATCCATGGCATGATAACAGTAGGACTTGATAGTCTCCCTCCTAGTTGGGCCTGTTCTCTTCTCATCTCAAAACAGTTTAAAATACAGTAATCATGAATGATTTCTTTCGTACGTTACGAGCCTTAAGCTATCTGAGAAAGGATTGTGGGAGAGTTTCTTTTCCACAGTCTGGATGTTTAGTATGGTACCCTTTGGGTGACATGCGACACATTCACTCTCAGGTCATAGTCTCTAGTGCGGTTGAAATCGCAAACACAATAAAAAACACTTCTTTCGTAAAAGACAGGAAATAAACCGTAGTTTCCCGAACTACGTATGCTCTGATCTCTCATGCCTGTTGAGAGTACGTAGGCACAAGATGGAGATGTCTTGGCGAGCTACCTTCCCCCATAACCCTTCGTAGGCCGAACTACGTTGACTCTGATTTCTCATTCTCTGATGAGAATACGTAGGCATAAAGTGCGACGCTTTGCCGAGTCATTTTTCTTTTCTTTTTCAGCCAGCCTTGATAGGTAGATAGAATAAAACCAACCCGTCCAAGTAAACACACCAAGCGAGGATCCCGTCGAGTACGAAGGACGTGAGGGGTGCTAATACCTTCCCCTTGCGTAACCGACTCCCGAATCCAGACAATGGTTGCGACGACCTTGTCTTACCCTGTTTCGTCAGGTTTTTTCCGATCGTTTCCTTTCCCGTTCTGAGGGATAAATAACGAAAGGTGGCGACTCTTCTGTCATGCCGGCACCTTATTTTTGCGCAAGCGACAGTAAGGTACGAATGTGTGTAGATTATCGTGATCTAAACAGAGCGAGTTCGAAAGACGACTTCCTGCTTCCCCACATCGATGTGCTTGTTGATAATACTGCACAATATTCAGTGTTCTCTTTCATGGGCGGTTTCTCCGGATATAATCAGATTAAGATGGCTCTAGAGGACATGGAGAAAACAATGTTTATCACACCATAGGGAACATTTTTCTATAAAGTAATAGCTTTTGGGTTGAAGAACGCATGAGAAACTTATAAGCGGCCAATGGTGACTCTCTTTCATGATATAATTCATCATGAGATCGAGGTATATGTTGATGATATGATTGTGAAGTCACAAATGGAGGAGGAACATCTGGTGAATCTTTTAAAGCTATTTGAGAGGTTAAGAAAGTTCAAACTAAGGTTGAATCCGAACAAGTTCACTTTTGGTGTATGGTCGGGAAAGCTGTTGGGGTTCATTGTTAGTGAAAAAGGAATTGAGGTCGATCCTGCGAAAATAAAAACAATTCAAGAAATGCCAGCGCCGAAGACGAAGAAAGAGGTTCGTGGTTTTCTGGGTAGATTGAAATACATTGCAAGGTTCATATCTCACCTTACAACCACTTATGAACCAATGTTTAAATTGTTAAAGAAAGATCAGACGGTAGTCTGGAATGAAAATTTCCAAAGGGCATTCGAGAAAATAAAAGAGTATTTGTAGGAACCTCCAATAATGATGCCTCCAGTAGCTGGAAGACCGTTGATAATGTACCTAACGGTTCTTGAGAATTTCATGGGTTGTGTTCTCGGTCAACACGACGAAACGGGAAGAAAAGAGCATGCCATTTACTACTTGAGTAAAAAGTTCACAAATTGTGAGTCCAGATACTCAATGCTAGAGAAGACGTGTTGCGCACTCGCTTGGGCCGCCAAACGCCTAAGATAATACATGCTAAACCATACAACCATGCTAATTTTGAAGATGGATCTGATTAAGTACGTGTTTGAAAAGCAAGCACTTTCGGGAAGGATTGCTAGATGGCATATGGTTTTGATAGAATACGACATTCAATACATCTCGCAGAAGGCCATTAAGGGGAGTGTTCTGTCAGAACATCTCGCAGAGCAACCAATTGACGACTATCAACCAATGAAATTTGAATTTCCTGATGAGGATATCATGTACTTGAAGATGAAGGATTGTGATGAGCCATTACCTGACGAAGGTCCTAAGTTAGGCTCCTAGTGGAAATTGATCTTTGACGGTGCTGTTAACTCCTACGACAGTGGAATTGGGGAAATCATCACAACTTCCCATGGTTTCCACATACCATTTACTGCCAGGTTAACATTTCATTGCACCAACAACGAAGCTGAATATGAAGCATGTATCATGGGTATCGAAGAAGCGATTGATTTGAGAATCAAGAACCTTGATATTTATGGTGATTCAACTTTGGTGGTCAATCAGATCAAAGGAGAGTGGGAGACTCGTCAACCTAATCTGATCCTTTATATGAACTATGTGTCGCTACTGTGAAATAGGGCCAGCAAAGACAGAAGAGTTGCCACCGTTCTCTATTTATCCCAACAAGAGGGAAAGGAAACGATCGGAGAAAACCTACGGAAAAAGGAGAAGACAGGTCATCGTAACCAAATCTTGGGTTCGGGAGTCGGTTACGCAAGGGGAAGGTATGAGCACCCTTCATGTCCGTTGTACTCAACGGGATCCACGCTTGTTATTTATCTAAAGGGTGTTAATCTATCTTAGTTACAGGTCACAGGGTAAAAGAAAAGAAAAGAGACTCGATAGAGCATCACCGCTCTATGCCTACGTACTCCCTCGTGCAATGGGAAAGTCAGAGTCAACGTAGTTCAGAAAACTACGGGTGAAGGTGGGGAAGGTTGCTCGCCAAGACATCGTCGTCTTGTGCCTACGTATACTCGTCTAGTACGAGAAATCAGAGCAAACGTAGTTCGGGCTGACACGACCACATATTGGTTCAAGTGTTTTAACCTGAGTAGGGTTAAACCTTCATTCTAGAGGTTAGGTGTATTGATGCTTGACAATTGGAGACTTAGGCGTTACCTGTTTGCGATAGAACCAAAGTTTAACAACACTCTGTTTGAAAATGGTTTTCAATTAATCCCGAAGAATAAAAAGGTTTGATGTTTGTTTTTGAGTCTTTTATGAAGAAGAAGTGAATTGAATTGTGTTTGTAATTTATGTTGCACTAAAGAATATGACTTAGGAGCGAATGCGTCGCATATCGTCCAAAGGACATATGCTAAACACTCTAGACAATTGAGAGGAGGCCCCCAATCATCATTTCCCAAATGCTTAAGGCTCGTAGCATACAACAATTATTATCCATTATTAGATGTCTTGAAGAATTTTTGAGATGAGAAGAGAAGACACACACTCTAAAAGGGGACTAAACTCAACCATAATGTTAGCATGCATTGTGCTCCTATGATTGGGATGAAAAGGGAAAGACTACCCTAATGTTATCATTCTTGGATTGAACACTTAATGTCTCTCCTACTCCCATCCTAAACGGAGGGACTAGTAATCCTAAGGGATCATGGCAAAGAAGACCAAGAAGAACACAAGATAAATCAATCACAAAGATATGCAAGAAAATGATGCAAATATGAAATGCAACACAAAGGAAAAGATGGAGGAACAAAGTATGGGGAAGTAGCCACCACAAGAACATCTCAACCTCTTAAATGAAAGCAAAAAGAATGCAAAACACCATAAAGAAATGCAAGCAAAAGGACTTAACCAAGTCCACGCAAAAGTGAGATGAAATGGGAGAAGTTACCACTCCTACAACCATTTGAACATCAATCACCAAACCAAAAATAATGCAAGAAAGCAAAAGAAGAAACCATGATCAAGATGAGGATGGGAGAATAGGTTTGGGCAGCAAGCAACATCAAAGGGGATCTCAACCATAAACATCAAAATGATCATGCAAACAAGAAAGCACAAAAGGGGTTCTCAAAGTGGCATCTCATCCAAGTCAAACTCAAAGTGCAAACAAGAGGCACTAAGTCAACTTGAATGAGTTCCCAAAGTCCAAGGGCATAGGTGAGAACAGGATTAGAAAATCCACAAATGAAAGAATAGAAGGGATCAAGACAAGTTGCAAAGTAAGGCATGAGAAACAACCTAAGTTCAAACCACTTTCAACATTCAAAAGCAAATGGAAAGCCCTAATTAGAAGCAACTTGCAACTCAAACCAAACAGATGTAAGACCTATAAATTTTCAAACATCCACTTCAACATGTTAAGAATGTGAATCAAGAGGAGTTGGAAGCGTATGGGATCCACAAGGGTCATCTCCTAAAAGAACTAGGTCAACTAGTATATGTGAACCTCAATCTAGGTGACTTGACTTGCATGGTACACCAAAAATAGAAGAATGGTTCAATAAATGCCAAATAAAATGCACAAAGCCCTTAAACATGTTGGCAACCAGAGGCCAAAACAACAAGATCAAACTTCAATCAAAGCATCACCAAAGGAATTGATCCACTAGGGTGCTCCACTTTGAAAGGCATTCATCGAGGGTCAAACAAATGCAAGGCAAAGTCAAACAAAAATAGGTCAAACTTTGACTAAAATCAGCCTCAAAGGCACCTAAATCCATCATCAAAATGGAGAGGAGGCCTTGCTCATAGGTGATTAAAATTGGTCCAAAAACAAGCAAGAGCAAATGCAAATCAAGTTAAAAACACCTCCAATTGTAAAATCCCAAATTAATTGCAAAATAAAATAAAAATGGAATTAAAAATTATAGAAAATTAAATAACACCCTAAGGTGTTAAAAAATATATTTTGGGGGATTTTATGACATTTGGAAGTATTTTTAAAAATCAAAAAGTAAAACAGAAATAAAATAAATAAAATAAAACAATTAAAATGCAAAAAGGTGCAAATAGCAAGGAATCACGTTGGAAATTGTTGCGGTGGAAATAGGATCACAAACTATTAATGAGTTTGAATCGCAATTCAATTCACAACCGCTCTTTGATTTATCCGAAGGAAAAGGTCAAAAAGGGAAAACCTATTTTGCATCGTAAACACAATGCGGGGAAAGATCTAGGGTTCGGGGGTTGGTTAAATTTAGGGAAGGTATTAACACCCTAAACTTCTGTAGTACTCTACAGGAACCTTTTGTTCAAATGTTTACTATTTGCTTTATTTATTTGCTTAAGGTATATGTACAAAGGGATTAAAAGTGAGAAAAGAGACCTAAGGGGTTAATTCTAAGTTTACTCGGCAAGACATCGCATCTTGTGCCTACATATCCTTACGGGAATGGAATCAGAGTAACTGTAGTTCCCCTCAAAAGGGAGGTTAGAAACGTCTTGACTGTGGCCAAGGTTTCAATGGGGAATAAACGCATCTTAAGGACACGCTTACGCGGAGTGTAGGAACTCCAAATTTCTACGTTGAAATGTTAAGTGAATTAGGGTTAAATTAGGTTAGGGATTCCGCGGCGGGAAACCCTAAAATGAGCGCGGCGGCTCTTTGACCTAAGCTAGGGGTAAAATTGTAATCTTGCCTGCGGCGAGGCATTTTGTGGAAATTAGGGTTTGTAAGAGTTTGAAGTTGAGGACTATTGGCGCGGCGACCAAAAGCTAGACCTAACCTTCGGATGTGTGTAATGTGGCAGAACAATTGATGAATGTGTGAGATAATTGAATCATGCAAACAGAAAATAATGACCTAATTTAACTATGTAAGCGGAAATTTAAAGGGCAGTAATTAAAGCGCGATTATTAGGATTGGCGAGGTTACAACTGAGAAACATATACAATATGATAATGAACTTTGAGTGAAAAAAATAAGATGAAATAAATAACGGTAGACGTAATGAGCTGCAAAATGAACAAACGACGTTAGTGGGCAGAGTTAGGCGGCAATCAAATGAATTATGAGACAATGAAGAAAAAGATGCAAATTTGAGATTGTTTTATTAAAAAAAATCTTGATTTAAGTTTTAAAAAAAAGGAATTTAATATTAGCTTGCAAAAAAAAAGATTTAATTTTAATTAAAAAATGTTTTAATCTTTTTAAAAAAAGCTTTATTTTTTAATATTTTTAAGAAAAGTTTTCTTATTTTTATTTTAAAAAAGAGTTTTTTAATTTTATTATAAAAAAGTTTTTGATTTATTTTTGAAAAAGGAACAATTTTAATTAAAATTTTTAATAAAAGTACAACTAACTAAATATAAGGAATAATAAATAAAAAAATATAAAATAAGGAAAACCGGGTTGGGCTGAGTGATCAAACCCCAGCCCCAACCCACACGGTCCACACAAAACCATCAGCATCTCGCTGCTAGGGTTTCCAATTCCCATTCGCGAACGGCGCCTTCTCCCCACTTTGCTACGTCATTCCTTGTTCCCCTTGATGTCTCCCCCTGAAATCACATGAAACCTGTTAAACGACGATGACATAACGTTATTTTTGCTTACGCTTTAACTCACGGGTGGCTTTCGGTGTTTGTAGAAATAATGAGGCGATGGTGATGGTGGAGGAATTTGCCCGTCGATTTTGAGCGGCGCCGGTGGATTCCTTCGAAAGGTTTCGCGATCCGATGGGTTTCGTTTGAGGTGATGCTTGTTCGAAGTCAATGGCCGATGATGAGATCCCTGAGGCCTCACGGCTCCGTCTTGGAATGGTTTGCTGCCGATTTCGCTCTTGTTTGTGTTCTGATGATTACCTTTGATGAACCCTTCCTCCTCCCTCTCTCTCGCGGTCGCTAGCCCGTTAGGGTTTTGTGTTCTTTGTCGTTTTCCTCTAGGGTTTCAACGATTTGTCCCCCCTTCCTCACAGGTGGTATTTCTCCTTTTTATATACTCTGATTCTCTTATGGGCTTTTTGGATGTTGGGTTTATTTATGTGATTCAGAGTTGATGCAATTTTGGAATATCCATTGTATGCCAACTTCTGATACTGTTTGATTCTTTTTGGCAGATGCTGTGAATGCACTGGTTTCATGGATTGTTCGGTTGAGCTTCAGTTTGAATTTCCAATCACCTATGGCTGTTTTGTTTATGCAGATTATGAACTATTTTGGCTTTGAGTTCTGAATTCTGAACCTGGTACTGATGCTGTTGTGGATTTTCAGGTGTTGGAAATTTGGAAAACAAAACGACTCAGACCTGCCGGCATCCGGGTCTGAGTCCAAATTTGCCTTTGTATCAGTTTGGAAATCCAGTTGCGGCAAAAGCGAATCAGTCCCGCTTCTTTTATCACTTCTATCTCTCGGATGTCCCGCATGATAAGAACAGATGACCACTTGATCTGACGCCAACGGCGCGGGTCGGTAACGGGGGTAGGACGCAGCTTCGGTTGTGCCACTCCCGGCACTCGATGATGACGCTGTTCTGAGAGTGTCGAAAACAATTTCTAACCCTTTCTTTTCTATCCTGTTTGTGTTTTGTTTTCCTTTGTGCAGGTTAATCGGAGTAACGTCCAATGGATGAATATCATGAAGACCCCAATGGAGGATTAGGACTTAGGATTTTTAGGATAGAAGTAACATTTGTACTTTAATTTTACAGCAATTCAGAATGTAAAATGATTCAACTCCTTTTGTACCATGATATTCTTATGAAATAAAAATGACAAAACTTCTTTTATATATCCATGACTGCTCAGTTTTAAATTTATTTATATTTATTTCTAGTTAAAAAATTATAAACGTTTGTGAATAAATCCACAAATATTTAAATTCATTAACCTAGTCATAAACCATAAATATTCACGAGTGATATTCTTGTCTACGTACTTGTCTCGCCCGTAGTCCTAATCTCATCACTTGATTAAATTCAATTGCATTCCAACTTAAATGCTAACCAACCATTTTATAACCAAACACGGATGTGCGCCCTAATCACAACAGATTCAGTATCAATGATAACCTTGCCCGTAACTGAACTCCACTGATCAAATGCTAAGAGCAACAATCCAATAATACCCAATTAAACTGTGCCTTATTAACAGAAACGAAAGTGTGCCGGAAATAAGCCACGAGCAATAAAATAAGTCTTAAATCCAGTTGTGCTCGACAAATTTCAATACCGAACACATCGAATTGGCACCTTGATATAATCAAACCCGGTGATAAATAAATGCCTCAGAAATAGTGTCTCAAGTGTCTCAAAGCTCAGTAAAAGCCCGTCTTCAAGGAATTAGCAGAAATCCACGTAAAATAACCAAAATACCCCTGGGACCAATCCTGCAAAACAAACACCTCCATGACTTGATAGTGGTTAGCAAATGCACAGATGAGATGCTATGCGAAATGACTGACTAAATATAAGGGTAAAATTTGGGGTATTACAATTGCCCCTATTTAAATGGCTACACCGGACGATTTGAGTGACAGAGACTCGAGGAATCGTGGTGGAGAGATTTAAATATAGATAACCGAAAATTTTGCCCTTATATGCGGTGATATGCAATGCTATGGATAAAGCGAGGACAGGCTAATGTAGATGACGTCATGATTATGATGTGATGCGTATCCTGGAATGATGAATTGCGAAAATGCTGACGAATACGACGACACAGGGAGAAACACACTGGGGAAAATGACGTGCTGGGACACAGTACAACACTGGGGAATTCTAAAATGATGGTCAACTGGCGCGAACACGACTAACTGTCATATTTAGAAAAGGAACGAGGTCCTCAAATGGAGATGGCACCTATGATACGGCCTTCACTGGGGAATCTAAAAGTAAAACTGAATCGTGTACGATTGCAAGATCGATCATAGAATGCTGGAGCATTGAGCAAAGAATAACATCCAAGCTTCTGTAACCTATCCCTCGTGACAGGATCAAACGGACTTTTCGGGAATCCGTATCAAATATACAGGGTAAAGACTGGCTGTATGCCAAAATAAATGGACTTTAATGGGAAATGCCCTGATAAGCTTCTCGAGGGAGAACTGTCACTTATCGTTGGAAGGGACTTATGCAAAAATGAATAAGCACTCAAATAAAGAGGCTGCTGCTTATCTGATATATAAATTTTCTCATATTTAAGGTCGGCGCCTAGAATACGATTCTGATTCTTCTTTTACTAAAGGATAAATGAACTTCTTCATACTTCAAGATCGTGCTCTCCTGAATATGAAAAGGGTGAACTGGACTTCCTCATACTTCAAGATCGTGCTCTCCTGAATATGATTCCGCTCCTTCTTTTGCTAAAGGGTAAATGAACTTCCTCATTCTTCAAGATCGTGCTCTCCTGAATATGATTCGGCTCCTTCTTTTACTAAAGGGTAAATTGAACTTCCTCATACTTCAAGATCGTGCTCTCCTGAATATGATTCGGCTCCTTCTTTTACTAAAGGGTAAATTGAACTTCCTCATACTTCAAGATCGTGCTCTCCTGAATATGATTCGGCTCCTTCTTTTACTAAAGGGTAAATTGAACTTCCTCATACTTCAAGATCGTGCTCTCCTGAATATGATTCGGCTCCTTCTTTTACTAAAGGGTAAATTGAACTTCCTCATACTTCAAGATCGTGCTCTCCTGAATATGATTCGGCTCCTTCTTTTACTAAAGGGTAAATGAACTTCTTCATACTTCAAGATCGTGCTCTCCTGAATATGATTCCGCTCCTTCTTTTACTAAAGGGTAAATTGAACTTCCTCATACTTCAAGATCGTGCTCTCCTGAATATGATTCCGCTCAAACCTCCCCGTATTTCATGATCGTGCTCTCCTGAATACGATTTGGTTCAACCCTCCCTATACTTCAAGACGACAGGGAAAATGGAAGCCTAACTGCTCAATGGAGATGGCCATTTGCTGCGAGTCATAACGAAGATAGGATCGGCTTCTTAGGTGAGAAATGTCGCATACCGATGCTGTAAGATGTAGGATTGTAAAGTGTTGTACTGATAGATTTTCCAGGCGTGAACTGGCGTGTATCTATAAAGGATTGTGGTTGAAAGATAGTGCAAAATAAATGCACGTCTGGTTGGGCTCGACGACTGACAAGACTGAGATTCAATCTAGGATCGAGCTAGAAAGAAGACTGGTAATCAAGACTCCATCGAGGGAATGATCTCGAAGGGTAAATATCTAATCCTGGCGAGGAAAGATAGCTGAAGTAACCGTCATCCACGAGGATCGAGCTCTGTGGGGAAACTGGAAACAAGTGGGTATTTTATGCTTAAGGCTGACAATCTATTTGAAGGGAATGGACGAACCCAAGTTACTCGGCGGTAACAACCAATGATGGCGAGACACAATGAACCTGCGAAGGTTAATGCCCATGTTAATGTGAATGTATGTCAATGTCTATGTATGTAGTTAAATATGCAGGATGTTATGAAATGAGTATGTAATGAGTATGTAGAATGAGTATATGAAATAGACATGTGATGCTTATGTCCCTGCGTATGCTGACGAAACAGACTAGAGACGGGACGAGAGATGAAATAAACATCTCGACGGAGATACCCTGCGTTCTCTGCAACCAATACGTCAATCATGGGTAAGAACGATCAATGGTAGAACCAAATCTGGTTTTAAAGTTCTGAATTCTCTGGGGAGAAGGTAATCTTGCTTGGGTGTACAGTATCATGTCTTCACATGGGGAGAAGAAAACTTGAGGGACACTTTCGAGTTACCCAAGAAAAGGTTGTCAGCTTATAGTCTCTCTGGGGACTGTGATGAGGCAATAGTTTAGGAGCCTGTTGCAACACTGAGATTTACTGGGGAATGAAGGCCGCCGTGAGTAAAATCCATCGGGTGCATGAAGAAAAGTTGTGAAACCACATAGCTTTGATCTTGAAGGACCTTATAGTAGTCGCCATTTGTTTCCTTTTTTTAAAAAAACACGGTGCCCCAGGATATTTGCGTTGTGAGGTAGGGTCATCTCAAGAGGATTTTATAGAGAACACTGAGTCGGATTGCCCCATTGTTCTCAAACTCTTTGAGAGGTTTGTCAGGTCTCGACGTAACTGGCACAAATTAATCGTGTTACGACGAAATTTTTGAGAAATAGCTCTTAAGAACTTCAGACTCGCGTTGGTAAGCGAACTGGGAAACCGCATGCCCCCGTTTAGCAGGATCTTCAAGTTCCATGGGTTATGTCCATATATAAATCTCTAAGATATCAAGCAAAGTCGTCATGCCTGAAATGCCTATCCTGAGCTTGTCAATGCACACATATATTTGTCTTGAATTTTTTTTTGTTTTGAAAAAGATATCGCAATAACTTGTGACCGAAATCACTAGTCAGGATATAAGTTTTAATTATAATGCCGACATGAATTTTTTCTGAGCATAGCTCGTAGGAGTCGGGAAACGTGATCTTGTCGAGTATGCTTTCAACCGAAGTCCTACTTCAATTAGGTCTTTTAAAGGTTGTATTGTGGCTCGGTTCACGGTTTAAGAAACAAAGGATAAAGGCTCAAAGTTATATTTGTACCCACCCATTCTTCGTGATGTTCTCCAATCCTAATTCAGTTAATCAGATGCGAGCGCTCATATCCCAAGTGGACTTGCTATGGTCGAGAACTTATCAAGGCTTTGGACATGGCAGTCACTCACCTATTTCTAATGGCAATTGGTCACACGACTTTGTTCTTTACTAGGCATTATTTATTGTACCCTCTTGTTTGGCTTTTATTCCCTAACTTTTGCCTGGACAACGTCTTTTGATCTGACTTTGGAGTCCAGCGGGATGCCCCAGTTTTGCCTAAGTCTCCTTCATAGGTTTTGACTTAGCGGGCTCTTTTGAATATTCTTTTATGCACAAGTCGTGTAAATCTTTCGAAAGGCTCGTGACTGCCCCACTCCTTAGGTAACCGAGGGATAGTCATGGTATTGGACTTCTTAAGATGCTAAGGATAAATTCTCGAAGGTTTGCTCTTCCTTTTTGAGGATCTAAGCGCTCGATCGGTTTAACTGAAACCTACCCTGCCCCAGGTTATGATGAAGGTTCTTAAAAGAAAGAAAATTCCTACTTCAAGGCTCAAAGAGGTTGACTAGGGATTAACATCCTTATATCTCCAGTGTTTGGGATTTGAAACAATGCCTTACATCATCAGCGGGTTTCAATCGAAAGCATACGACAAGAAATCTGACGTTTTGGGCTCGTCATCCTCCCCCCAATTCTCCATCAGAACAAGAGATCGGGTAAAGTTGGCATTATGATTTATGAAAACGTTTTTTGAATGAGTGAAACGAATGGATTTATTCAAGACAAACATATGCGTTGCATTAATTATTCAAAGATAAACAAGTTCGTACATGCTAAATATGCTTAATCAAAGAGAAATACATATAAATAAACAAATGAACTGTCGGAAAAATCCTTCTAAATGGTTTATGAAATTCAAGAGCGACAGTTTCTTTTGGCGGAGCCTCAACGGTAAGGTCGTCTGGCTTATGGTCACTGCGAGTTGTCATGGCCTGCCCCAGTTACGCTGGTCACATCTTCAACAGTTTTCAGTCGTTGCTTCAAAATAACTTTCCCAAATTCTTTGTTGATCCCGGTCATATCATCTCGAGGGTTACTGAAGTGAAGCGAGCTAGGCCTTTGAATAATTACCGGATTCGATTGATTTGCCACAAGCGTAGCATGCTTTGCAGAATTCGAACTTGACAAGTGAGGGACCCCGAGAGGAGTCTCGATCTTCATCTGAGCATCGCTAAAAGACAACTTCTTCGTTTCTAGCAAATTTCTGACAACTTTCTTAAGAGCATAGCAATTCTCTAGATCATGGCTGGGCGCACCCTCATGAAATAAACAATGAGCGGCAGCGTTGTAACCTGCAGGTAATGGATTAGGCGGAGGGCCCAAAGCACGGGTGGTAATCAGACCTTGTTTTACCAAATGGGGGTATAACTCAGTGAAAGTTATGGGAATTGGAGGACAAGGATTATACTACCTCTTACGGGGATAAGGAACCTGATTCTGTGATTGTTGGTGAACAGGAGCGTTGGGCACTCGTTGACTGTTGACCGGAACTTGCATGGGCGGATGACCGGAAGGTTTTTGGTGAATCGGTGCTTGATATACCGGAGCTGACTGCACAGGCTGGTATGTAGGAAACTGCTGATCGAAAGGAGGTGCAACAGTAGCTACATAGGGTTGTTGGACATATGGAAACGGATGACCTTGAACATAACTCTGCTGATGTTGCCAAGGTTGAGGAGTAGCCATTTTGCGGTTCCTCGAACGTGCAGGTCCTTTACCATGGTCGGAGTTAGGAGTTTTGCACTTTGGAGGGGTAGCTCGTCGAACTGGTTGAGCACTAGGAGACACCAAACCGGATTGAAGACCATGAGGAGGTACATTCTCGACAGTAACTGCTGGTTGAGGTTCCATAACGGTATTAGCAGTCTCAGAAACAACAGTAGACTGAGCATCCACCTTCACACTAAGAGCTCATAACATCTCCAAAATCTGCCCTACACTTCCTCGAAGATCTTCGAGTTCATGGCTGACACAGTTGATCTCTTGGTTTTGATCTTCCATCCTTTCGAAGGGTCGTATTGATGCAGAGAACTTAGGGTGACAAAACTGGAAGGTGAGAGAACCGAGTATGAGAAACCGGGAGACACATGCAATGCAAATGTATGATGCTAAAAATGTGAAATGCAAATGAAGATTTCATGGAATTCAAATATTTACGAATATCGTGGAATACCAAGGAAACTTTTAATTCAATGAAGACAAATTACAAATAATATCCTTGCAACCAAAATAGCTAAATAAAAGCCTAGAAAATCCTAGAGAAGCATCTTCCACAACTTCAGTGAGCAGACGGAGATCCGGAGGAAAATAAATATTCGTAGAGCCTTCTCTTCTTGTAGGATTGTATCTCATCATTCTTCGACTGAATCCGCTTTTGAAGTTCTTCGTACTTGCTGACCATCACATGGTATTTGTTCTTCCATGATTCTGCTTCGCATTGTGATTTCTTCAAAGTGATCTTCAAAGTCTCAGCTTCAGTCATGAAATACTGGACAGGTTCTTCTCTTTGAGGTAAAGGATCTTGGCGAGAGTAGTGCATCTTCAACTCAATAGCTCTTCCTCGGACCCATTGAAGGTATGGTTCCATGGACACACAATTAGGCCTTCCCAAACTTTCTTTGTCTTTCCTATGCAGATGATTCCAAGAAGATAGAATCTGATCTTGAAGCTTTTTGTCGTCTTTGAAAAAGATTTTCTCCACATGAATACTTTTAGGCGGTTCCTTCAAGGGGTATCCCAACTGTCGGCGAGCTAGGACTGGATTGTAGCTAACTCCTCCATTGAAACTGAGCAAAGGCACATTGTTGAAATTTCCACAACTATCAATGATCGATATCCCATCGTACATGCGATTATACCAATCAATATCAGAGTGATTTAAAGCCATAACTTTTTGCGACCAACGTTCTTGATTAGGTCTCCAGAACGGACCGGACTTGGGTAAGTGAGAAATAAACCACTTGTATAGTAATGGCACACAACATGTAATCATTCCTCCACCATGAAAGTTTCGGAGATGCACTGAATGATAAGTATTACCCAATAGTGTTGGAACTGGATTTCTCCTCATGAAGGTCTTGATTGCATTAAGGTCCACAAACCCCTCAAAACTAGGAAAAAGCAACAACCCATAAATAAGCAAAGCAAATATTGTCTCAAAGGCAAACATGTCTTTATGATCGACATAAAATTGGGCCTTCTTAATTAGGAAGTCCCTGAGAAAACCAGAGATCCCCCCTTTAGTGATCATATTGTTTTTGACATCGGATATCCTTAGACAAATGGCTTTAGCAATATCTCGTTCTTTAGGGTCTTCCTCCAAGAAAGGGAATGGAGACTTATCCAAGATAGGTAATCCCACCAACTGAGAGTACTCTTCTAAAGTAGGTAAAAGCTGATAATCTGGAAAGGTGAAGCAGTGATAATCTGGATCATAAAACTCTAGCAAAGTCGCAAGAAGTCCTTCGTTTACTTGAAACTTCATCAAAGACAATAACCTTCCATATCTGTTTTGGAACTTTTCTTGATCTTGAACCAAATCCCTTAGCTTCTCTAGGACTTCCAGATTAAAACCCTTAAAAGTAAATTTCAAAGTATGCTTCCTAGAGTGATCCATGGTATCCTGCAATGTTCATAAATAGAGTTGGAATTCCATGAAATCTTAATGCGATATGATGTTTTATGAATGCAATGCATGAAAACACACAAAGTCCTAGGTTAAGGGTATATGAGCGGAGTTAAGGTCTACCCATCCCCCAAAAGGAGTGTACTATAGGTTAGTTGTACCTGCCGAACAAGGTTCTAAAAAGGTGCCCAAAGTCATCGGCCCATCTTTCGGATATTATCGACCTTCCGATTGACTCGGGGGTTAATAATATTCTCAAGAGAACCTCTTTTGAGTGTAGTATCGCGTAGCAACCGCTGTAGGATTACTCCCACATAGTTCCCGCACTACGTCCTAAATAAGGCCGAGGTGGTGTAAAGGTACTACGGTTCCCAATATCACAGACTCCAATCGACCATGGAAAAAGTTTTCACGATTACTCGTTCAACCGAACCATTTTCGAAAAGGTCTCAACTGAGCGGTGATTCTCGAATCAGCTTGGTCGGGATTCACTCCCTATAAGCCTCATCGAATATATCCCCATCCTATAATAATGTCACTAGTCCGGGCGTAGGACTTATCTCACTGCACAAGGAACAATCCCCCAAATCAGAGCACAAATATATACATGCGAATGAATAACACAGGTAGTAATAAATATGAACAAGTTAGGGATAACCATCAAAAGTTTAGAAGAGTCCCCAGTGAAGTCGCCATTTTCTGTTGCGGTGGAAATAGGATCACAAACTATTAATGAGTTTGAATCGCAATTCAATTCACAACCGCTCTTTGATTTATCCGAAGGAAAAGGTCAAAAAGGGAAAACCTATTTTGCATCGTAAACACAATGCGGGGAAAGATCTAGGGTTCGGGGGTTGGTTAAATTTAGGGAAGGTATTAACACCCTAAACTTCTGTAGTACTCTACAGGAACCTTTTGTTCAAATGTTTACTATTTTCTTTATTTATTTGCTTAAGGTATATGTACAAAGGGATTAAAAGTGAGAAAAGAGACCTAAGGGGTTAATTCTAAGTTTACTCGGCAAGACATCGCATCTTGTGCCTACATATCCTTACGGGAATGGAATCAGAGTAACTGTAGTTCCCCTCAAAAGGGAGGTTAGAAACGTCTTGACTGTGGCCAAGGTTTCAATGGGGAATAAACGCATCTTAAGGGCACGCTTACGCGGAGTGTAGGAACTCCAAATTTCTACGTTGAAATGTTAAGTGAATTAGGGTTAAATTAGGTTAGGGATTCCGCGGCGGGAAACCCTAAAATGAGCGCGGCGGCTCTTTGACCTAAGCTAGGGGTAAAATTGTAATCTTGCCTGCGGCGAGGCATTTTATGGAAATTAGGGTTTGTAAGAGTTTGAAGTTGAGGACTATTGGCGCGGCGACCAAAAGCTAGACCTAACCTTCGGATGTGTGTAATGTGGCAGAACAATTGATGAATGTGTGAGATAATTGAATCATGCAAACAGAAAATAATGACCTAATTTAACTATGTAAGCGGAAATTTAAAGGGCAGTAATTAAAGCGCGATTATTAGGATTGGCGAGGTTACAACTGAGAAACATATACAATATGATAATGAACTTTGAGTGAAAAAAATAAGATGAAATAAATAACGGTAGACGTAATGAGCTGCAAAATGAACAAACGACGTTAGTGGGCAGAGTTAGGCGGCAATCAAATGAATTATGAGACAATGAAGAAAAAGATGCAAATTTGAGATTGTTTTATTAAAAAAAATCTTGATTTAAGTTTTAAAAAAAAGGAATTTAATATTAGCTTGCAAAAAAAAAGATTTAATTTTAATTAAAAAATGTTTTAATCTTTTTAAAAAAAGCTTTATTTTTTAATATTTTTAAGAAAAGTTTTCTTATTTTTATTTTAAAAAAGAGTTTTTTAATTTTATTATAAAAAAGTTTTTGATTTATTTTTGAAAAAGGAACAATTTTAATTAAAAATTTTAATAAAAGTACAACTAACTAAATATAAGGAATAATAAATAAAAAAATATAAAATAAGGAAAACCGGGTTGGGCTGAGTGATCAAACCCCAGCCCCAACCCACACGGTCCACACAAAACCATCAGCATCTCGCTGCTAGGGTTTCCAATTCCCATTCGCGAACGGCGCCTTCTCCCCACTTTGCTACGTCATTCCTTGTTCCCCTTGATGTCTCCCCCCTGAAATCACATGAAACCTGTTAAACGACGATGACATAACGTTATTTTTGCTTACGCTTTAACTCGCGGGTGGCTTTCGGTGTTTGTAGAAATAATGAGGCGATGGTGATGGTGGAGGAATTTGCCCGTCGATTTTGAGCGGCGCCGGTGGATTCCTTCGAAAGGTTTCGCGATCCGATGGGTTTCGTTTGAGGTGATGCTTGTTCGAAGTCAATGGCCGATGATGAGATCCCTGAGGCCTCACGGCTCCTTCTTGGAATGGTTTGCTGCCGATTTCGCTCTCGTTTGCGTTCTGATGATTACCTTTGATGAACCCTTCCTCCTCCCTCTCTCTCGCGGTCGCTAGCCCGTTAGGGTTTTGTGTTCTTTGCCGTTTTCCTCTAGGGTTTCAACGATTTGTCCCCCCTTCCTCACAGGTGGTATTTCTCCTTTTTATATACTCTGATTCTCTTATGGGCTTTTTGGATGTTGGGTTTATTTATGTGATTCAGAGTTGATGCAATTTTGGAATATCTATTGTATGCCAACTTCTGATACTGTTTGATTCTTTTTGGCAGATGCTGTGAATGCACTGGTTTCATGGATTGTTCGGTTGAGCTTCAGTTTGAATTTCCAATCACCTATGGCTGTTTTGTTTATGCATATTATGAACTATTTTGGCTTTGAGTTCTGAATTCTGAACCTGGTACTGATGCTGTTGTGGATTTTCAGGTGTTGGAAATTTCGAAAACAAAACGACTCAGACCTGCCGGCATCCGGGTCTGAGTCCAAATTTGCCTTTGTATCAGTTTGGAAATCCAGTTGCGGCAAAAGCGAATCAGTCCCGCTTCTTTTATCACTTCTATCTCTCGGATGTCCCGCATGATAAGAACAGATGACCACTTGATCTGACGCCAACGGCGCGGGTCGGTAACGGGGGTAGGACGCAGCTTCGGTTGTGCCACTCCCGGCACTCGATGATGACGCTGTTCTGAGAGTGTCGAAAACAATTTCTAACCCTTTCTTTTCTATCCTGTTTGTGTTCTGTTTTCCTTTGTGCAGGTTAATCGGAGTAACGTCCAATGGATGAATATCATGAAGACCCCAATGGAGGATTAGGACTTAGGATTTTTAGGATAGAAGTAACATTTGTACTTTAATTTTACAGCAATTCAGAATGTAAAATGATTCAACTCCTTTTGTACCATGATATTCTTATGAAATAAAAATGCCAGAACTTCTTTTATATATCCATGACTGCTCAATTTTAAATTTATTTATATTTATTTCTAGTTAAAAAATTATAAACGTTTGTGAATAAATCCACAAATATTTAAATTCATTAACCTAGTCATAAACCATAAATATTCACGAGTGATATTCTTGTCTACGTACTTGTCTCGCCCGTAGTCCTAATCTCATCACTTGATTAAATTCAATTGCATTCCAACTTAAATGCTAACCAACCATTTTATAACCAAACACGGATGTGCGCCCTAATCACAACAGATTCAGTATCAATGATAACCTTGCCCGTAACTGAACTCCACTGATCAAATGCTAAGAGCAACAATCCAATAATACCCAATTAAACTGTGCCTTATTAACAGAAACGGAAGTGTGCCGGAAATAAGCCACGAGCAATAAAATAAGTCTTAAATCCAGTTGTGCTCGACAAATTTCAATACCGAACACATCGAATTGGCGCCTTGATATAATCAAACCCGGTGATAAATAAATGCCTCAGAAATAGTGTCTCAAGTGTCTCAAAGCTCAGTAAAAGCCCGTCTTCAAGGAATTAGCAGAAATCCACGTAAAATGACCAAAATACCCCTGGGACCAATCCTGCAAAACAAACACCTCCATGACTTGATAGTGGTTAGCAAATGCACAGATGAGATGCTATGCGAAATGACTGACTAAATATAAGGGTAAAATTTGGGG
This sequence comes from Lathyrus sativus, assembly GCA_963859935.3. Classification (NCBI taxonomy): domain Eukaryota; kingdom Viridiplantae; phylum Streptophyta; class Magnoliopsida; order Fabales; family Fabaceae; genus Lathyrus; species Lathyrus sativus. The sequence goes on along the minus strand of OZ012739.1, from coordinate 563,881,192 downwards.
TATTACAGAAATCATTGGGCTGATCAAAAGAGGGGTGCATATAGCATTAATGGCCCAATCCACTCAGCTGAAATCAAAGCGCTGCGTTTCATTTATTGACGTGAAAGTCAATATTCACACGTATGAGTCAAGCCAACAGAAGCATACCACATAAGCAGTCAACAATTCAACGCCAGCCACCTCACATATGACTGAGGAATTACCAGACGCCGGAGCCCTAGCTCTGGTCGTCTTCTCCGGCGAGCAGGCCGGAGCTCAGGCGAGCAAAACTCAACCAAATTTCACAAATCTTATACCAAATTAAAGCTGAAGTGATGTACATTCCAAATCCATGATCCATTGGTTTTAATCATGGCTAAATAAGGAGAATCGAATGGATCAAGTTTGGAATGCACATATGAGAAACTCATCAAATATGGAAATCAAACACTCAAACATGGCCTACACGAGGTAGGGCTTCAGATGCAGCCAATATGGACCTATAACTGTGCCTAGCATGAGAGAATTTGGAAGAAGAAAGTTACCTAACAGAGACACTCCTTTGGTGCTTCAATTGCTTGCAAGCTTGCTTCCAATTGTCCAGATCCACTCCAATTAGCTCAAGGAAGAAGAATCTCACTTCAATTGGCTTTAATTTGCAGTGGAAATTGATTCATGATTTTGCATTTCTTTGGAGAGTTTGAAAATGGAACTTGCTTCCCCTGGCTTCAAATTGCGCTTCTGAGCACTCCTTTCAACTTTTGAACTTATATATGTTAGGTTTGGAATGAAATTGGAGGCCCATGAAGCCTTGTTGTGATGAATTTTGAAAAATTCCCAATATGTGATTCTTTCATGCACACTGTCATACCCTAAATTTTTCCTACCCATTTTAGAATATTTTTGCATTTTTTGCTCTTTTTTTTATGTTTTACATTACCCGCTTATTTTATTGTTATTTAGACACGTGTCCTCTTGCAATCGAGCGCTTTCCAAATTTTATCTTTTGACCAATTAAGGTGTGACACGTAGCCTAAGAATATTTTTGTGAATATTATTTTCTTAAATTTTTCTTTTTCTTTTTTAAATGTTACTAATAATATTTAAAAGTAATTAATTTTGTTTTGTTCTTTTAGTTTGTTTTTATAAATTGTTAGTATTTAATTGTTTTGTTAATATTTACTTATTAATTAATTATGTTACTTAATATTTGTAATTATTAGGTTATATTATTAATATTTGTTTTACTATTAACTAATTGAAGAAATTGGAAGCAGAATTAAAAAAAAAAGAGTTTGAAGGAATCAGATGGGAGGCCCATATTCAATGGCCCGTTAGGGTTTTAGATTCAATAGCATTTAAGAGAGGAATTTCCCTGAGTAGAAAAGAGGAATCACTGTTCATCAGAACCCAAAAACCTAGCCGCTCCAAAATTTTGAAAACCCTAAAGAACCGTCTTCCTTCTTCACACCCAGCCGTCGCCGCCACGAGCTTCTCCCCAAAATCTCCATCACTTCCCTCGCGGATAACCCCTCTCCGTTTTCTTCGACCCACCTTCCTCAATCCGTCGCACCACCGCATCTCAACCTCCCTTAACCCTTCATTTCACCCTCAATCAACATCGCCTAGCCTCTTTTCCCCTTCAACCGTGTCAATCCACCGCCGTAAACCCATTGTATCTCCTTTCTCAATCACCATCATCATCTTCAAACAAATCTTAACCAGCTCCACCTCACAAGCTTCCATCACCCCGTCAAAACCTTATAACCACCATACTCCGGCGGTTTACAACTATGATTATACCACCATGAACTCGTCTTCATTCGCCTTCGAACTGACTGCTAGGAAATCCTCGACAAAAATTCCGCTAGCATAATAACAACAGTCCTTGTAAGTGGCAGCAACAAATATCGCATGGTTCAACCCTTGCTGCAAGGACCTGCGGTTTTGTATTCGACATCGTAGCAGCGACAGAACCAGCTTACGCACATCGCAGTTGTGGTTCTGTTTCAGCAAACAACATTGGTTCTGTTTCTCGCACACTTATGACGCCGACACATTCAACTTTTCAGCTCGCGGTGATGATTCAGCGACAACAACGGTTGCGACTTAGCAAAAACCGTCACGCAACAACTTTCACGCATAACATGTTTCCATTAATCAGTGACATCAAACTAGTTCGGATCAGGTTGCAACATTAAGTGATGATAGATAGCAGTGGATCTGATGTCCTAAAACGACGGTGGTGACGCAGATTGACTCTCGACGCTGATGTTCCTTACTGATACGACCAGAACTGCAACAACGAGTTCAGTGCTAACAACTCTGCAACGGCAACACAACAGTTCTGCAACAATTGCGACCAGAAATGAATGGCAACAAGAGTATCTCAGTAATAGTGATAACAGGGGCATGCCTTGCATCAATATCACACCGTGCCCGCAACAATTGATATTGAGTCTTTGTCTGTTTCTCTTTTTTTTTTGCAGGTTGATGAGGAACTAACAGCGAGAAGTTCGACCTATTCATAGCTGAGTTTTGATACTCTTAGCAAAGACTGTTGATTTTATGCAGGTTGCGCCATCGCCGAAATTTCGATTATGCAGAGGAGCTTGAAGCATCATTGTTTGGGATCCTTTTGAGTTGTCATCATAAGTCGGTAAGCAGATGAATGTCATGGCCATGCCGAACTGAGGAAGGTGATGATAATGCATACTGAGGAGATTAGACATAACCACAACCACATCAACAATAACCTCCAGGCATCATCATAGTGTGGCTCCGTAAATCAGTAGCATTTTGGTTCATTCCTCAATTACCAGCATCAATGCTGTTAAGCTCTATCCACTGTAGGGGTAATTCTTTTTTTAAAACTAAGTTTACTATAGATAAGCTGAGTCTTGCAGTGTTCATTTGTTTTGCAATTCATCATTTTGATTTATAATGAATAAACATAAAATTTGAGTTTTAACCTTGTATCAGTTTTAATACTAACTTGTAGTTTGATAAATATTAGTAATAATAGTTGTTATTTCAAATAATATTTGTAGTTTTAAGTATGCTGTACTGTGTGCAAATCATTGAATCTGCAATCTGAAGATTTGTAGTTAGTTTATGTCGCATTGTATCGTGTTTGCGATTTTGGTTGAGCGAATTTGCGTGTCAATGTGTATGCTGTGTTCATCTGCTGTGAATGATGTATCAATTATGTGTTGGCGTTGGTATTTGCAATATGGTTACTTTAAGTTGGCGTTATTGATTAAGTGCTCATCAGTTTGTGTTTGTTTATCATTTCCATTAATTTGTGTTTAGATGTGAATCATTGTAGTAACCTGAGCAATATGGGCATTCTTGCATTTTCCATTGATAAACTCACTCGTGTAGCATTCTGTCTCGAATTTCTTGCTGTCTAACTCGATTTCACTTCGGTTTCTTCATGTTCGTAGTTCTTTTATTTTTGTGGAGTTAGTTTTTGAGTTTTGTCGTTTTGTTTCAATTTCTTTTGCAAATTGTATGTTGATGTTAGTTGATTAATTGGATGGATGCATTTGAATTACGGTTTGATTCATTGTGCATATGGTGCTAGCTGTTGCTAGAAATTTAAGGCTTATATTTTGGTGATGGCAGTGTTTGAATTTAAAGTTGTGTTTGTTACGTGAATTCTACCTACCGGCAGAACGAGCATAGTGATAAGGTTGGTAATGTTCAAGTTTTGTGAAGTTCTGTTATGCTACTTATTGTAAATCAAATCAAATTCATTTGCATTTTGAGTATATAAAGTTTAGAGAAATATAGGATTTGAATTAGTAAGTAGCTAATTATCTTTTGGTTAAATATAGCTTAATTTTGCTTATGCATGGTTTCGAGATTGAGTTTATATCATATCCATTATTGGCTTGTTTACAATTTGTGAATTATTTGTTTACAAGGATTGGATGGTCGCAAATATTATTGCAGATTTGAGGTTCATTTATCTACAATTAGTTCGGTTAATTGGTAATGTTTTGCTGGGTCCTAGTTAAGCCATTATATCGATACGAGAGTTTTATATTCCACAGGCTGTTATTGAGAACAGTAGCATATGCGAGTACATGGTGATATTAACTCAAGTAAAGAAATACTCACTTGAAAAAGTGATTATATTTCTTTTTTCCGGCCATATGTTTGGGAAGGTTTTGGAAGGTTATGCTTAACTATTTCTTAACAAAACAATTTAAAATAAACATTCTTTTAAGAGTAGTGTTTTCAAAATTCAACTAATTATTTCTCAACATATTTAATCTAGATTTTTCCTAATTAATTTATCGAAAGTAGCGGGCTCTTGGGGTCTAGCATCCCTTGAGTCCTTGAACAACTGTTCTCGAGGCGCACACCCTTGAGTTGTGGTTGTTCCGTCTCTCGGTTTTCAAAACGTTTTTTTTCTCAAATTAATTGAAATCTCTAAAAGATATTTTTAAACAATTTTTATTAAATAGATATTTTTATAATAAGTTCCAATTATTATTCTTTTAAAAAATACATATTTCAAAATTATTATAAAATAATATTTTGAATATTAGAAAATTATATTAATTAAGGTAAAGTCTTTTTTTTTTAAGATATTAAACTTTTCTCAAAACAATTAGTTATTATTAGCTTTTCTCAAAATCTTTTTGTAAGCAATTGATTAATTAATTTTATATATGAAAATTAAAATAATTTTTTTCTTAATTAAAATTAAACTATTTTTCTAAATCAAATTTCAAAACAATTCTTGGATCCCGCCTTCCTTGAATTTTTAAGCGACCGCTCTCGAGGTGCACACCTTGAGTTGTGATCCTTTTGATCTTACATTTCTAGAATACCTAGCGCGCCTAAAACCTAGTACGTTTCTAGACCAAATACGCTAATATTTTCAAACTATTTTCTTAATTAAATCACGAAAGAATCAAGTTCTTGGAGTCGCGCATTCCTCGAATTCGAGAGTGACTACTATTGAGGCGTACGCCTTGAATGGTGTGTCGTTCGAACTTTCGTTTCTAAAATATTTCCCATAATTATTTGGACAAGTATTTACTATCCAACAAATATATTTTGTAATTAAGGGAATGAAAAAGATGTCGTTGGGATCTAGCATTCCAACGATATCCCGACTAATTGGTTACGAGGCCGACGTCTCGTTTATCGAGTAGTCGTCATTCCTCCTAATTTTTCAAACCATCTAACCTCGTTCCTCACCTTCATACGGTCGAGTCTAAACCCTAGTTTGTTTCTAAACCATACGCCAAATTCAAATTATTTTCTTAATTAAATTACGAAAGAACAGAGTTCTTGGAGTCTCGCACTCCTTGAATTCTTGAGTAAACACTCTTGGGGCGTACGCTTTAGGTTGTGGATTACTCGACCTTTTGTCTATAAAATATATGCCCTAACTATTTGGACAAATATCGCCATTGTCCATTCAAATACACTTTCATAATTAATTGAATGAAAAAGGTATCATTGGGATCTAGCATTCCAATGATATCCCGATTAATCGATTGCGAGACTGACGTCTCGTTTATCGAGTAGTCGTCATTCTTCCTTAAAATATTCAACCCAACTCCCTTCTCTCGCCCGCGCGCGATTGAAACTTTTTCAAACATATTTCGTAATTATCCGAATGAAAAAAGGTATCATTGGGATCCAGCATTCCAATGATATCCCGATTAATTGATTGCGAGGCCGACGTCTCGTTTATCGAATAGTCATCATTCTCCATCAAATAACCTAACCAAACTCCTCTTTCTCGCCCCCGTGCGATCGAAACCTTAAACCTTTTTAAATACATTCTCTTTCCCAAACCAAAACATCCAATGCGATAAACACAAATTCCTCGCCCTCGTGCGATTTCCAACCAAAACACCTTTTGTTGAGAACATTGTTTAGTCCTTTCTTCCGCGCATAATAAACTCGTGCTTCAGCCTCCCCTAGCGAGCAGACAAGCCAACGTTTAGCAGTTAGAATGTGACTTAAACTCTCGTTCGATTCAATACACCTTTTACCAAGAACATTGTTTAGTCCCTTCTTCCGCACATAACAAACTCGTGCTTTAGCCTCCCCTAGCGAGCAGACAAGCCAACGTTTAGCAGTTAGAATGCGACATAAACACTCGTTCATTCACAACCCTTTTATCGTAGTTAGCCGAACTACGGCTGCTCTGATTTCTCACATCCGTTGAGAATACGTAGGCATAGGATTGCGATGATCCTAGCGAGCACTTTTCCATTTTTCCTTCTTTCCCACCTTTAGGTTCCCATACCTGTTCCAAAGAACATTGTTTAGTCCCTTCTTCCGTGCATATGAACTCGAGCTTTAGCCTCCCCTAGCGAGCAGACAGGCCAACGTTTAGCAGTTAGAATGTGACCTAAACACTCGTTCGTTTTCAAACCTTTTACCGTAGTTAGCCGAACTACGGCTGCTCTGATTTCTCATTTATCAATGAGAATACGTAGGCACAAGATTGTGATGATCTTGGCGAGCACAATCCCCTCTTTTCCCGTAGTCCCACGAACTACGAACGCTCTAATTTTCCACTTCTTATAAGTGAAGATATGTAGGCACAAGGGCCCCAATCCTTGGCGAGCATCCTATCTTAAAACCACCCATTTCCCTATAGGAGAAACCTTAGAAGAAAACTAACAAGCTAGCTAACTTTACTCTCGAATCGAATCAAGAGGTTCCCGTTGAGTACAACGGACGTAGAGGGTGCTAATACCTTCCCTCTGTATAACCGACTCCCAAACCTAGAATATTGGTTGCGATGACCATGTTCATATCCCTTTTAAGGTTTTATCGATATTTTCCTATTCCATCCTTGGAATGAATAAAGTTCGGTGGCGACTCTGTTCGAACGTATTTTCCGCGTCCATCGCGAGGATCGTATTTTTCGAGGAACGACACACACGTGAAAATGGATGCCTACACACATGAAAACCATTTGGATTTGCAGCTGCTAAGTTGAATTTTGCAATGGAATGATAATGGGCTCTTGATTTGGTCCAATTTGGAAGTTTTAATGAGAAACTTCCTTGTGAAGAAAGTTGTATTTCCACGTGTTTTTGCTAGCATGGCCCAAAATTTATTTGTGCATTTTACTTGTTAAAGTATTGTGAATAAAGTTGGATCAAAATAAACCATGTAAATGACCTATAATCAATTCAATTGAAATCACCTTCCAAAGTTCACTTTCACTTGAAATTTCTCACTCAATGTCCATAACCAAGCATAATTCACACCAACCTTGAGTTTTAAAGTGTAAAATAGGTCGTTTGGAACAACTTTCATGTTGGTTGAAGTTTCATTTGAAGTACTTAAGTGCATGAGAATGACCCATAATGAAAATGACCTATAATCAAAGTTTCCCAAAATATCCTTTCCTTGTAAGATCCATAACTTGAGTTCCACAAATGATATCAATGACTTCTAGGACTTTTTGGAAAGCTAAGATCATGAGGAAAAACTTTCATGTTCACTTCAAATTAAGTAGAAACTTGATTCTAGGTTAAAAGTTCCTTGGAAGTGAATTGACTTTTGTTGACCAAAAATATGTTCATCTGAGACCTATAACTTGATGGAATCATAACTTGAGTTCCACAAACCCAATTGATGAGTTCTAGTACTCAAAAGAAAGCTTGGAACATGCCATACAAGTCTCATATTTGCATCAAAATAAGATTGAACTTGTATCTTTAGGTAACTTAGCCTTGAAGTTGGGGCACTAAAGAAGGGGATTTTACACTGAAACAATTTGAAACCCTAATTTAGTAACTTCTCAAACTCTTGATTCTTCTTGATTTTAACTTGATACAACATACTAGATGTCTCCACATGACTTCCCATGGCTTCAATGACTTAGAACCAAGTCTCAAACTCCCTCAAGTCCACAGTTGACTTTGAGCTTACCAGATGAAACCCTAGGTGCACAACCTTTGACTGTGGCTTCTTGCAAATGAAATAAGTGTATAAATGAGCTCCACAATGGCACCCAAAGCACTCAATGAGCTTCTTAAATATATCTTATCCATAACCATGAACTTGTGAACCTCTGATGATGGCAAGTATCTGATGATTTGAGTAGGCACTCTTGCTTGAGCTAGAAACTCTTAAAAACCTTCTCTTGGATGACACCTCTCTTGATCCCCTAAAAAGGACAATGCTATGTGAAAATTCTAGCGAGCACACGATGGATGTTATTCCCAAACTTATAACATCCACTGTGACAATGTCTTTGGACCTTCTTGCATGTTGGCTCCTTGGATTTTCACCAGAACCCCTTCTGGAGTCATCATGCGCAGGGGTGCTATTTCAAGCACTGAGTTAGGGTTGCTTGACTCAGTTCCTATCTCAGACTCGTTGGTGGGTATGTTCTTGGAGGGAGATGATTTTGGTGAATGTTGAGACATTGTACAGGACGTTGATTGTGTGAACAGGGGATTCCGTTTGTTGGAGGTTGTAGGGAAGATGAACAGTTTGATAGTGAACCAAGTGGTGTAGGAGTTTGATATGGAGAGGCTCACTAAGTGATATGGCAAATGAGGAGGGAACTTAATGTTTTGACCAATCAGTAAATGATTGAATTTTAAATTATAATTCCCTATTCTCATTAATTGCTATAACTCACCATTACTTAAAGGCCTCAATTTTTGTAAATCACTTTTATGGGCCTTGACACTCCATACACCAATTTCAGTCCTATTTATTGCATCCTCATCAGGTATTGCACCAATCCCTTTTCATTTACACGAGTGACCCCTGAGCATGCCTCCCTTGAACTCATCAGAACTTTTGTGAATGGTACTCTTGATGTCACAGAACAAGGTCATGACATCTAGAATGACATTGCTTCTTGTATGTTTGGCAGCTTCCATAAACTCCATCTGATTCCAATATAACCTATCTAGCTTTCCCTGATGACCAATCTTTGGGTATCCCTTCTTGGCTAGTTTCCCCTCATGGATTTTCTTATACCATCTCCTTCTCTCTGAAGCATATTTTGAAGATCCACTTGCTAATGTGTTGGACCTGGTCCTATCCATCTTTAGTGGCTGTTTTCCTTTCTCCAGCCATCGTTGGTCCTTAGTTTCCTTATTGACTAAGGTATTGAGGTTACTTATAGGCTCTCATAGATATCAGTTGTTATTGGCTCTAGATCCCCTCATTTCTTCCTTACCTTCCTCATTGACAACCACACACTTGTTCTTTGAAAAATGGACTTTTAAACCTTGATCACATAGCTGACTTATGCTTATTAGGTTTACAGCGAGTCCTTTAACCAGCAAGACATCCTTCAATTTTGGGGCTTTAAGGCTGTCAAGTTGTCCAACACCTATGATTTTTCCTCTAGCTCCATCACCAAAGGTTACATGACTGGATGTATGAGGGTTGAGTTTTGTCAAGAGATCCTCAATTCCAGTCATATGTCTAGAACAGCCACTGCCAAAGTACCAGTCCTCTTGGGTTGGCATCCTTAGATCAGTGTGAGCTGCTAAGGCCATATTCTTGGTAACCCAGTGTCTTTTCCTATTATGAGCACCCTTCTTTGTTCTTGCTTGATGTTGCCTTTTGACATGAGCTCTCTGTTCTTGATGAGGATGACTAGGAAATCCATGTAGCCAGAAACACACAGATTTTATATTACCAAGTTTTCCACAGTGATAACATCTATACCCTTGAAATCTACTCTTGACTTGATTCCAGTTTCTACTGGTTGGATGTTGTGACATTGGTCGTGACATCCTCTTTGGCTTCTGGACCTCAGGTTGTAATCTCTTGAGTTTTAGCACAGGATTTTGTTTATCAGCATATCCTAGTCCAGATCTATCTCCTGAGGTTTGTCCACTCTGTAGAATTTTCTCTAGGGTGTCAGGCCCAGAATTCAGCATCCTATGGATTTTTCAATTTGATCCTTCTTACTTTTCAACTTCTGTACTTCACTTCTGAGTGTGTCAATTGTGGCTAGATGCTCTCTCTTTTCAGCTTCTAACTCCTTGATGATTTTCTTCTGTTGCTCTCCTTGCTGAACCAGTCCTGTGCTTCTGATGTGAAGCTTTTTGTATGAGGCTGCAAGCTCCTCAAAAGACAACTCTTCATCACTTGAATCATCATCAGAGATGCACACACTGTTAAGAGCAGTAACATGTTTAGCTGATTCCTCTTCTGATCCACTGTCTGAATCTTCATCAGACCAGGTGACTGTCAAGCCCTTTCCTTTCTTTTTGAGGTATGTGGGACATTCCCTCCTGACATGTCCATATCCCTCACATTTATGACATTGGACTCCTCTGCCTTGGCTGACTTTATCTTCAGAATTATCTTTATCAGAAGGCATGCTTTTGATATGAGGTTTAGACCTAGCATCTATCTTTTTGACCAGTTTGTTGAACTGTCTTCCAAGCAAGGCAATTGCTTCAGACATATTCTCCTCCTTATCACCATCTGAATCAGCTATGTTTGAGACAAGAGCTATGCTTTTGTTCTTTTTCTCCACAGCCTGATCACTCATTCCCATTTCAAAATTTTGAAGGGAACCAATGAGTTCATCCACTTTCATGTGGCATATGTCTTGGGCTTCTTCAATGGCAGTTACTTTCATGGCAAACGTTTTAGGTAGTGACCTTATGATCTTTCTTACAAGCTTCTCTTCAGTCATCTTTTCTCCCAGAGCTCCTGAGGTGTTTGCAAGTTCAAGAACATTCATGTAAAACTCATGAGTGGTCTCATCTTCCTTCATTCTTAGACCTTCAAATTTGGTGGTCAGCATTTGAAGTCTTGACATTTTGACCTTGGAAGTTCCTTCATGAGTAGTTCTGAGAGTGTCCCAAACATCCTTTGCTAGTTCATAGTGGTGTACCAGCCTGAAGATGTTTTTATCTATGCCATTGAACAAAGCATTCAATGCTTTAGAATTTCCAAGAGCTAAGGCCTCTTTCTCTTTGTTCCATTCCTCTTCAGGAATCAACACATCTATTCCATCCTTGTCAGTCTTCACAAGATGTTTCCAGCCTGAATTCACAGCTCTCCAAGCCTTGTAGTCTATAGATTTCAAGAATGCAATCATTCTTGGTTTCCAATAATCATAATTAGATCCATCCAGAATTTGAGGTCTATTAGTGAAGCCTATATCTTTATCCATAGTACTAGAATTTATTTTCCCTAGATCTCACCCAGATTTAAACAGGCAGGGTGCCTGCTCTGATGCCAATTGAAAATTCTGGCAAGCACACGATGGATGTTATTCCCAAAGTTATAACATCCACGGTGACATCTGCTACTTAACAACCAATACTCAGTAATAATAAAAGCAGTAAATAACACAGCAATTGTTTACCCAGCTCAGTATCAACAACACTTACATATGGGGGCTACCAAGCCAAGGAGGAACTTCACTATTATCATAATTAATTCAGAGTCAAACACCACAGTTTGCACTCCTCACTTAAAACCTACCCAATGACAATTCAACCTAGAGACACTCTAGACCTGAGTATACCCACTCACTCCCCCTCAATCACACAACAGTGATATCAAACAATTACAGACGACAATATGAAGAGACACTTCATACACACCTTGATCTTGCTTCACAACTTTGATCAAGGAAATCACACACTCTTGCTTTAAAGCTTTGAGTGAGACAAATCCTAGAATCTACCTATCCAATGCAATTATCCACCAAACAATTGCTTGGAGTAGAAGTATCCCTAGACAGACTTGACACGTGAAGACTAGCCTTCTTCACTTACAAGGACTCTGCAATATGCACTTTATATTCTTCTTCTGTTATCGAGTGCCACTGTTCAAGATTGCATCTTCTGATCTTTATAGCAGCTATCAGTCCTTTTGGGCCTTGGTGCATTAATTAGGTTTTATCCATAACAAACCTATTTTCCATGATCTGCACGCTTGCCACTTATTTCAGGGATATTCTAGTTCGCCTAGGGCTTCTAGAAAGTCTCATGATATCCAGCTTGAGCTCCTATTCTGTTTCATGGTTTATAGATACCAGAAAAACCACCTTGCCCGCTGGATGTCATACGTTCAATGTTATGACATTCTGTATGACATTCAGCTTAACTAAGTTAACTTATAGTTAACTTACCCTGCACACACATCATTAAGTATGTCCTAACATTTAGTATGACATAAATGCACACTCTAAAGTTTTGCCATAAAATGCAGCCAATCAAGAGCACTTACACTATGCAATGCAAAAATGCTAAGGAATGAAATAAACACAAGTCAAGTAAGGAAAGAAGTTGGTCAAATTTTGGGGTACAAAACTATGCAAGCAGGTTGCTACCTTTCTTTGACCGGGTAGAGTTTCATCATGTGCCGAGAGCAGAGAATCAGATGGCAGATGCCTTGGCTACATCATCCTCAATGTATAAAGTGAACTATTGGAACGATTCTCCGAGAATCGTCATCTCGCGCCTTGACAGACCAACATTCGTATTTGCAATAAAAGAAGGTTCAGATGGGAAGCCATGATATTATGATATCCAGAACTTTCTCAAGAACCAAGAGTATCCGCATGGGGCATCAAGCCGGGATAAGAAGACCTTGAGGAGGTTGTCTGGGAATTTCTATCTGAATCAAGATGGTGTACTCTATCAGAGGAATTTTGACTTAGTGCTGCTAAGATGCGTGGACGAAAAAGAAGCAGGTTTGCTTATGGAAGAGGTCCACGAAGGTGCCTTTGGTACACATGCAGGCGGGCATGCCATGTCTTGAAATCTGTTGAGGGAAGACTATTATTGGTCGACTACGGAGTCTGATTTCTTAAAGTATGCGAAGAAATGCCATAAGTGCTAGATTTATGCCGATAAGATTCACGTGTCGTCAAATCCTTTGAATGTTATGGTGTCCCCTTGGCCCTTTTCCATGTGGGGCATTGATATGATTGGCAATATTAAGCCGACCGCATCCAATGGACATCGCTTCATCTTAGTGGCAATCAAATATTTCACTAAGTGGGTCAAAGCAGCTTCCTACGCCAATGTCACCAAACAAGTCGTAGCCCAGTTTATCACGAAGGATATCATCTGTCGTTATAGAGTGCCTGAAAGAATCATTACTAATAATGGTTCAAATTTGAATAACAAGATGATGAAGGAACTGTGCCAGAGTTTCAAGATTGAGCATCACAATTCTTCTCCCTATCGTCCGAAGATGAATGGCGCTGTGGAAGCGGCCAATAAGAACATAAAGAAGATAATGCAGAAGATGATTATGAACTATAAAGATTGGCACGAGATGTTGCCCTTTGCATTACACGGATATCGTACTTCGATATGTACTTCAACTGGGGAAACTCCTTTCTCACTGGTGTATGGTATGGAAGCTGGCCTACCATTAGAAGTTGAGATTCTTTCTTTGAGAGTTCTGGTTGACATTAAATTGGATGAGGTAGAGTGGGTGAGAAACAGATTGAAGCAGCTCAGCTTGATGGAAGAGAAGAGGTTAGCTTCCATTACATATGGTCGTCTGTATTAGAGCAGGATGAACAAAGCTTTTGATAAGAAGATGCGCCCTTGGAGCTTTCAGGCAGGTGACTTGGTGTTGAAGCAGATTCTCCCTCCAAAGACGGATCACAAGGGCAAATGGACTCCCAATTATGAAGGGCCATATGTCGTAAGGAAAGTCTTCTCAGGAGGAGCCTTACTACTGTCAACCATGGATGGTGAAGATTTCATGTCCCCTGTGAATGCAGATGCAGTTAAAAGATACTTTGCTTAAAATAGACCCGCTGGAAAGAAAAAGAAAATCCAGGAAAAAATGGGGCATCCCGGCAAACCATAAAAAGATTGGGTTCGAGCGAAAGTTAGGGATAAAATGAAAAAAATGTAAACCCGCAAAGTTGAAAACCTGAAAAGACGACTTTGGCAAAATGGGTATCCCGATGAATTGAAAACCCGTAAGGGCAATTCAGGCAAAAGTTAGGGATTTGAAAAGAAAATGACTGCGGTCTGCATGGGATGTCATGAGCACAATGGATTCTGGGAGGATCCGAGGGTCGACCAATCAAGTTAATCTCTTCAGAAGATGAAGCATCGGAGAAGCATCGAAGTCATGTGAGTCATAGCTGAGACGTTACATGGTGGTTGTCTGTATCACATTGCCGACATGTTGTATATCTTTGTGCATTTCTGTATATTTCTTGCGCAACTTTCTCATTTCAGGAGTTGCATCTGTTGTAATTTTGCCTATTTACAGGCCACCCATCAATGAAATATATTATTTAGAAAAAACTTTTGTCCTTGTTTTAGCTTTTTACCATTTTGTTAGCAAAAAACGCCTGATGTTTTTGATAAAACTTTGCATACATAAACTTGTGAGCTTTGCCAACTATAATTGAAACAATGTTTTTGCTTGAATAATGTCACAAGTGATGATTAAGATGGTGCCCGCTTCACAAAACATGTTTGTTTATTAGTCATTTGCAGGACTCTCATCCTCGAGACTTTTCCAGAAGTACCCCACCTGAAGAACGTGTGCAGGTTAAGATTGTTCCCCTCCTAGCAGGTTGGGATTGCATATGGTCAAGGTTATCCTCAGCAGGTTGAGATTGACATCTTCAGCAGAGTAGGGCCATCCTCAACAAGTAGGTGTGGGATTATTCCTAGTAGCAGAACAAATTCAGAGTTTTGTTTTCCCACAGAGTCTAGATGGTTGACTCCTTTCCCCTCAGAGTCTAGGTCATTGACTCTTTCTCCAGGAAAAGTATAGTATTATTGATTTTATTGCTCATTTCCTCAAGCAGAGGTCAATGACGATTCCCTCATTACCTAATACCCAGCGAAGTCAGCGGAGTAGTTTTCTTCCCCGCAGAGTGAGATTACCTCATTGATCGTTTTTTCTCCATCCTCAGCAGAGAGAGTGCGGGATAATCTCCCAGTAAATATTATTCATTCATCCCTAGCAGATAGTGGATTTAATCTCCATCAGAGTGGAATCTCCGACAGAGTGGAGCTATTCCTCAGCAGTTTGTTTTTTTACCGTAGAAGTGTCTTTTGTTGTTCTAGGAGGCCATCCAGGGTTGTTTTCCTCGGCAAAGTAGATTTGTTGACCCCAGCCGAGTTGTTTGTTCCTCATAAGAGTTATATTCTGGTAGGCCATCCAGGGTGTTTTCCTCAGTAGAGTTTGATCTGATCCCCAACAGAGTTGGCTTCGTCTCTTCAGCATTTATTATACTAGAGTGGCTCCTTTGCGTTTGCATCGTGCATAGCATCTTCCCAAACGCGTAGCATTTCCATTTCGTATGGAGCATTACGTTATATTCAAACATATGCATTTAAAACATAAGCCAGGTTGTTACCACTTGTTTTCAGGTATATCCCCAGTAGACAGTAGTGTTTGTGCAAGCCCATACGGTATCCAGACCCCAACTTCTTTTGTTCCATTCCAGCGAGCCCGTGTGGTATCCAGACCCCTGCCCATACCAACTTGTTTAAAAAACTTGTGTGGTATCCAGACTCTAGTTGATGTTTGTTTCAGCCAGCCTGTGCGGTATCCAGACCCCGACTTTCACCGGTTTTATTGGCTCAAGCCCGTGCAGTATCCAGACCCCGACTTCCACCAGTTTATCTCCTTAGCTCGTGCGGTATCCAGACCCCGACTTTCACCAGTTTTATTGGCTCAAGCCTGTGTGGTATTCAGACCCCGGCTTCCATCGGTTTATCTTCTTAGCCCATGCGGTATTCAGACCCCGACTTTCACCGGTTGTATTGGCTCAAGCCCGTGCGGTATCCAGACCCCGGCTTCCACCGGTTTATCTCCTTAGCCCGTGCGGTATCCAGACCCCGGCTTTCACCGGTTTTATTGGCTCAAGCCTGTGTGGTATCTAGACCCCGGCTTCCACCAGTTTATTTCTCAAGGCCTGTGCGGTATCCAGACCCCGATCATTGATTTATCTTAGCTCGTGCGGTATCCAGACCCCGACTAACATCATTTTATCCCTTTAAGCTCGAGCGGTATCCAGACCCTAGCTTACACTGTTTGTTTCCTGAGCCTGTAAGGTATCCAGACCCCGGATGATGGTTCATATTGCCTATGTGGTATCCATACCCTGGTAGATTATAAAATCTTCTCTCGCCTGTGCGGTATCCAGACCCCGACAGATTGTGATCTTCGATGGATGCATCCATATTACCTTTGTGTCTCCTCAACAGAGTTTATTCAGTTACAATTTCTTTTGCGGTTGGAAAATTTTCGGGTTCTTTGGTATTCAACTGTCTTTTACCTTGAATGTTTGAAATTTGTTTGCTTTTCATCCCTTCAGGTCCAAGTCGTTTGAATAGGGGAAGCTGTTGTACCCCAAAATTTGACCAACCTATTTCCTTGCTTGGCTTATATTTCATTTACATTTTAGCATCTTGCATTTGCATAGCATTGTTCTTACAGGGGATCAAGAGATTTTTTGTGTGCCATCCAAGAGGAGAGTCTTATTGGCTTCAAGTTCAAGCAAAGGCACTGGTATAAGCCATTAAGTGTATGGTATTATCATGAAGTTGTCAAAGCTCCTTAGGAGGAGAGGTGTGTTATAGTTCCTTGTCTGAGAACCACCAGAGGATTTGTCAAGAGTTCATAAGGTCCTTTTTATTGGTGTAAGCATTAGATAAATATTTTTTGAGTATCTTAGAGGCTATTGGGAAGTTGGAGTAGCCATTCAATTCAGTTGCAAAGGGCCTGGACAAAGGACATAAAATTAGGGTTTCACATCTAATCAGTCTAAACTTATTTCTTGGAGCAAAACTTGTTTCCACAATCTTTCATAGGTCCTAAGGTGCTTAGAGGTAGAATATTGATCATCAATTTCAACCAGAAGAGCTCCAATTGGTTAGTCAATTGCAAATCAAGAGATTTGGGGAAAAGTCAATTGTGCAGAGGAAAAAGTCAACTCCTAACTTTTTAAGGTCAAAATCATGTTCCTCAAGTTCAATATGGCCAATGGGTGAATTTGACCAAGAAATGTCAAAGGGATCATGAAAAATCAAGAAGTGTGAAACTTTCCATTTTTGGGAAATTAGGGTTTTAGAGACTTTCCATTTATGGACAGTTTCATGTGTAAACCAACCACTTTCCAAGCCATTTTTCTTCATGATCAAGGTTTCAAATGAATTTTTGTCCAACATCAAAATTGTTCCTCATACTCTGAGATTTCTTTTGAGTACCAATTCATCATCATGTGATGCTTGAAGCTCAAGTTATGATGTTTGAAAATTAGGGTTTTCAAGGACCTCAAATTTAGTAAGTTTGGACAGATTTTTGGACCAAGTTTCCAAGACAATTTTCATTAAGTTCTTGTTACCAAATGAAATTTTGTCCCACAAGAGAGTTGTAGGTATTGTTCCAAGCTTTCCATCCATTACTAGAAGTTTCTCATGTGATGCTTGAAGCTCAAGTTATGAAGATTCAAAGTTGGGGTTTCAATTGAATCAAAACTCATAACTTAGAATTTTTCTAAGTCATTTCAAGACAGATTTTATGTCATGGTTTTCAAACATAATTTTCATGATCTTCCAAGTTTCAAACCAAGATTTCTTCAATATAAAAGTTGTTCCTTGCCATGCAAGCTTTCATTTGGGCTCAAGTTTCAATCAAGAGGAGCCAAATCAAGAGAGCTACAATGGTTCAAAGATGGTGGTTTGGAAGACATTTCATGGCATGGTTCATAGATGATTTTGGGCATGTTACTCAACTTAGTCTTGCTGCATTTCCCTTATTCCAAGTCATGCGCATAAAATGACAAGTTTTTCACTCCAAAACATTGCAAAAATGAGGCCAACAAGGCATGTACCATGGTGATATGATTTTGAAAATTATTGCCCAAAGAAGGAAAGGGACAAGCAGCCACAATCCTGACCATTGCACACTTCCTCTGATTTCTCCTTCCATAATGCAAGGCAGCTCGTGCATGGCTCATCCTCCACCATTGAATTAAAATTCCCCTTTGATTTGCAGCATCTGTACCATTGAGTTATCACCATAGAAAAAGTCTCTAATCTCATTTTAACTTTATATATAAGCCAAGAGAAAAAACCCTAGCAGGAAGAGCCTCTATTTGAGTGAAAAATCTGACCTAGTTATTTTGGCTCTCTCTGAATTTTCCTTCGAAACACACACCTCATTGAGCCTTTCATCAAAAAAAATTCTCATAACCTCTTCACCATAACCTTCTCTACCATTTGTTTGCAAGAAAAACCTTCTGCAAACACTTTGCCTCACACCTGCTCAAACTGGTTTGAAAGATTAAAGGAGATTCAAGGCCATTCAAGCTTAGCTCAAGCTTCTACAAGTTTCAAGGAGGCATTCTGCATCTTTTGGAGGATTTTTAGCAAGCTTTGAAGAAGCAGTGGACATACTCCACTAGGTAATTTCTTGCACTTTTTCCTTCCATTCTAGGCACATATTAGGAGCATGCTGTGTACATCTGAAGTCCTACTCAAGTAGGAAATGTTTGCATATCACTTTGGTGGTATTTGGCTGAGTTTCAGTTTATGGTGTCCAAACTTCACGCTTTCGATTCACCATGTAAATGCATTTTTTTTAGTTTTGAGTTCATATTTGGGATCCCCATGGAATTTTGAGTCGAGGGGTGTCTTGGTTTTCCATT
The DNA here is from genome assembly GCA_963859935.3 of Lathyrus sativus. Taxonomy (NCBI): domain Eukaryota; kingdom Viridiplantae; phylum Streptophyta; class Magnoliopsida; order Fabales; family Fabaceae; genus Lathyrus; species Lathyrus sativus. The sequence continues at coordinate 563,862,582 of OZ012739.1, read as the reverse complement.
TCTAGCCATTTTTTATCTTGCTCTGGTGGTGTGTCACCGGAGAAGACGACCGGAACTAGGGTTCCGGCGTCTGGAGGTAAGGGACAAGCTGAGGTGGCCTTTGCTGCCCTCATTTGAATTTAAATGAAATGTGTTGTCTTGTTTCCATTCGCCCGTGTGTGTGAGTCACTGCCACATCATTTAATGAGAGCCAGCGTGTCTGGCTGAGTGTGTCCAGACCTGGATTGGACCTTACTTCACTTGTTGTTCGCACATCCCTTATTTAGCCCAAGCGCGTGTTTGAATTAAGCTCAGTTCATTCTCACTTTGCTGAATGCACCCCTTAGCTATTTTATTTTTCTTTTATTTTATTTTATTTCTAGTTTCATTTAATTACTTTAAAAATAGTTCTGATTATATGAAAATTCAACAAAAATATTTTCTTAACAGTTTGACATGTTATTTAATTTTCCAATATTTTTATTTTTATTTTCCATTTATTTTCTTATTTTATTTGGAATTTACAAATTGATGTGTATTTTTAGTTTATACCATATTTGATCTTGGCCATTTGAACCCTATTTTAAATCCCATATGACCATTGCTTCTCCCTCATTTAGGTGAGGGGTTGAGGCATTTTTTAGGGTGAATTTGAGTGGCTAATGATCAATTTTCATTTGGTTTTACTTTGCATTTTGTTGACCCTCTACAAGGTGGAACACCATGCTTTTGAATTTTATTTGGTGGTGTCTTGAGCAAGCTCTTCACTTGAGCTTTTGGTTTATGTTTTCCCTTTGTTTCATCTTAGTTTGAGATTTTATTTGGGATTTATTGAAGCTTCTTCCTATTTTTGGTGATTTTTGCAAGTTAAGCCCTTTTAGAGGTGTTTGTACATGCTAGTTTGACCTAATTCTTTGGGATATGATCTCAACTGATCCCCTATGCATCGTTTGAGCTTTGTTTATTCATTTTAACATACTTGAGATGCTGTTTTACTTTGGTTGGTCTATTTACATGTGTAACTTGCATCACAAGTAACTTTGAATCATGCTTCTCCACTTGTCTCAAGTGTTGAGATTGTGTTAGGACTTTGGTTCCTTCACTTCACATGATCCTATTTGTGCCTTGCCTCTTGTTTGGTGTTTGAATTTGGATCATTTACATTGTGTTTCACTCCTTACCTTTTAGGTTTGATCATCATTCAAGGTGATTTGATATTCATATTCATACTTTGAGTTTGCCTTGAATGATGCATTTCTTCTTGCCTTGTTTTGCTCCTTTCTTTTACATGGTTAACTTGAGTAGTTTGGTTGATATGTTTTGCATATTTCTTGCTCCCCAAGTCTTGTTCTACAATCTCCCTTTTGATCATGGATTTTTGGTTTTACTTTGTGTTTGGATTTGGTTATAGTGATTGATGTTTGAATGGTTGTAGGAGTTGCAACTTCTCCCATTTCATCTCACTCTTTTTAACTTGTTTAAGTCCTTTTTATTGAACCTCTTGCTTCATCTTTGTTGCATCTCTTGAGCCTTTCATTTCTCCTTTGCATCTCACATCTCATGTTTGCATTGCCTTTGACTTGTTTAAGTCAACTTATTTTCGTTTTTTCATTTCATCTGTGATTGAGTTATCTGTTGTTTACTTGGCCTTTTCCCATGATCCCCTTAGGATTCCTAGTCCCTCTATTTAAGATGGGAGTAGGAGAAACATTAGGTGTTCAATCCTTTGCATGATAACATTAGGATAATTTCTTCCCCTTTTATCCCAACTTTAGGAGCATTGTGTATGATAACATTAGGGTCCAGTTTCCCCTTAGTCTGTGTCTTTCTCTTCTCATCTCCTAAACACTTCAAAACATCTAATAAAGAATAACATGTGTTGTATGCTACGAGCCTTAAGTACTTGAGAAATGATGGTTGGGGGGCCTCCTCTCAACTGTCTAGAGTGTTTAGCGTATGCCCTTTGGGCGATATGTGACGCATTCACTCTTAAGTCATAGTCTTTAGTGCAACATGAGTTACAAACTTAACTCAATTCACTTCTTCATAAAAAAACACAAAAACAAAACATAAAACCTTTTTATCCTTCGGGATTAATTGAAAACCATTTTCAGAAAGAGTGTGTTAACTCTTGGTTCTACCACAAACAGGTAACGCCTAAGTCTCCAATGGTCGAGCAACAATACACCTAACTGCCAGAACGAAGGTATAGTAACCCTACTCAGTTAAAACACTTGAACCAATCTATGGTCGTGTCAGCCCGAACTATGTTTGCTCTGATTTCTCATTCCAGATGAGGATACGTAGGCATAAGACGGTGATGTCTTGGCGAGCAACCTTCCCCCACCTTCACCCGTAGTTTTCCGAACTACGTTGACTCTGACTTTCCCGTTGCACGAGGGAATACGTAGGCATAGAGCGGTGATGCTCTATTAAGTCTCTTTCCTTTTATTTTGTTCCTGTGAGCCTGTAGCTTAGATAGTTTAACACCCTTTTAGATAGACAACGAGCGTGGATCCCGTTGAGTACAACGGATGTGAGGGGTGCTAGTACCTTCCCCTTGTGTAACCGACTCCCGAACCCAAGATTTGGTTGCGATGACCTGTCTTTTCCCTTTTTCGTAGGTTTTCTCTGATCGTTTCCTTTCCTTCTCTTTGGGATAAATAATGATTGGTGGCGCCTCTTCTGTCTTCCGTCGGCCCTTTTTCGCAGTAGCGACACATCCCGTTACGATTTTTGTTGGAATCAACTCATTCTTCTCATTGCGGACAATCGTCATTCCACCCTTCTTCGGCATCACTTGAACTAGACTTACCCACGGACTATCGGAAATAGGATAAATCATGCTGGCATCCAATATTTTGACAACTTCTTTCCTCACCACTTCTTTCATAGTAGGATTCAAGCTTCTTTGTGGTTGAGCTACCAGCTTGAAATCTTCCTCCATGAATATTCGATGCATACAATATGAAGGACTTATACCTTTTAAGTCGGAAAGAGTCCAACCCATTGCCTCTTGATTTTTCTTCAACACAACAATTAATTTCCTTTCTTCATCAATGGTTAACTCCGAACTTATGATCACCGGCTTATTTTTCTCTTCATCAAGGAAAACATACTATAGATGAGATGGTAACAACTTCAACTCAAGCTTGCCTTCCTCGTTGTTCTCTTTTTTCTAATTTTCCACCATTTCTTTCAAAGGTGGGATTTCCTCTAGCTCTTCAAGTTCCCGCAAACACTTTTCAATCTCTCTTTCTTCTTCTTCATTAACTTTTGAAAGAGCATTGGTAAGAACTTGTTGTAATGGTGTCAGTACTTGCAATAACTCTTTGACTTCTTCAATTGCCACTCCCGTTGCATCAATTCTAAAACAATCGGTTTTGTCTTTAAAAAAATTCATGGCTTCAAAAAGATTGAAGCAAATCTCCTCATCAAGAACTCTAACTTTCATTAAACCATCATCCATATCAATCACCATGCGCGCGGTCTTCATAAAAGGTCGACCAAGAATCAAGGGAGAGTTTTCATCTTCTTCCATATCAATTACCACAAAATCAATTGGGAACAAAAATTTATCAACCTTTACCAACACATCTTCGGCTACACAATGAGGGAGAGTGGTAGATTTTTCGGCAAGTTGCAATGTCATTTGAGTAGATTTCAACTCCATGTATCCCAACTACTTCAAATAGATAAGGGTATTGTCGCTACTACGAAAAAGGGCCGGCGGAAGACAAAAGAGTCGCCACCGTTTGTTATTTATCCCAAAGAGAGGGAAAGTAAACGATCGAAGAAAACCTAACGAAAACGGGAGAAGACAGGTCATCGCAACCAAATCTTGGGTTCGGGAGTCGGTTACGCAAGGGGAAGGTATTAGCACCTCTCACGTTCGTTGTACTCAACGGGATCCGTGCTTTTTTGTCTATCTAAAGGGTGTTGAAACTATCTAGCTACAGGCCATAGGGACAAAAGAAAAAGAAAAGAAACTCGATAGAGCATCGCCGCTCTATGCCTACGTACTCCCTCATGCAATGGGAAAGTCAGAGTCAACGTAGTTCGGAAAACTACGGGTGAAGGTGGGGAAGGTTGCTTGCCAAGACATCACCATCTTGTGCCTACGTATCCTCGTCTGGTACGAGAAATCAGAGCAAACGTAGTTCAGGCTAACAAGACCACTGGTTGGTTCAAAATGTTTTACCCGAGTAGGGTTAAAACTTAGTTCTAGTAGTTAGGTGTATGCTGCTCGACCATTGGAGACTTAGGCGTTACCTGTTTGCGGTAGAACCAAGAGTTAACAAAACTCTTTTATGAAAAAGGTTTTCCAAATTAAGATCCTGAAGGATAAAATGGTTTGATGTTTGTTTTTGAAGTCTTTTAGAAGAAGAAGTGAACTGAGTTGATTTGTAACTCATGTTGCACTAAAGACTACGATTTTGGAACGAATGCGTCGCATATCGTCCAAAGGACATACGCTAAACACTTTAGACAATTGAGAGGAGTCCCCCCAATCATCATTTCCCAAATTCTTAAGGCTCGTATCGTATAACATTTGTTATCCTTTATTATGTGTTTTGAATGTGTTTGAAGATGAGAAGAGAAAGACACTCTAAAGGGAGACTAAGACTCAACCTAATGTTCTCATGCAAAGTGGTCTTATGATTGGGATAAAAGGGAATGCTACCTAATTTTATCATGCATGGGTTCAAGCCTAAGGACTATCATAATCAATCTTAAAAAAGAGAAATTAGAGGTCCTAAGGCAACATGGCAAAGAAGAAAGAAGAAGGAAGCAAAAGAAAGATGCAAACATGCAATGCACAAACAAAACATGAATATGAAGAGAGGGAGGAACAAAGTGTGGGGTAAACACCACCACAAGCACATCTCAACCTCAAGCATGCATATGGAAATGCAAAAGATGAATAATAAAGAAAAGAATGCACAAAGAAAGGAACTAAATAAGTTCACACAAGTGGGGTAAAGTGGGAGAAATAAACTCCTACAGCCACATAACATCATCCACAATGCCCAAAGGCAAACCAAAAAGAAAGGAGAAGAAGACATAATCCAAAGTGAGGATGGGAGATGAGATGAGTACAGCAAGGCACTCATAAAAGTCACTCAACCAAAGGCATCACCATGATCATGTAAGGAAACAAGCAAGAAGTCCTCAAAGAATCACCATTCTTGATATGTTCAAGGTACCTCCAAAGGAGGGACCAAACCATCTCAAATGGGACACAAAGGTCATTGGATAGAGGTAAGGATGAGAGGAGAGAATTCACAAAACAAGAAGCACACTCATCAAAAGGAATTGCAAGAATAGGCATGGAAGAATACCTAGGTCTTAAACACTTTCAACATTTGAACTTCAAATGGAAGGCCTAAAAAGAATGCAACTCAAACACAAAACCACACAAGTATGTGACCTATAAATGGACATCCAACAAGCTCAACATGTTGATAATATGAATTAATAAGAGTTGAGAGCTCAAGGGATCCACAAATGTCATTTCCCATCAAAACTAGGTCAAGTGCATTTATGAACCTCACTTAGAAGTAACTTGACTTGCAAGTTACCTCAAAAATAGGAAAAAGGCTCAAATAAATCCAAATAAAATCTCAAAAGCTCATAAAAGAGTTAGAAACCAGAGGTCAAAAGATCACAACCAAAGTCACTTCAAAGCATCATCATAGAAATTGATTCACTTGGATGCTCCACTTTGAAGGAGGGTTGTCGAGGGTCAAATAAAATGAGATAAAAGTCAAACCAAAAATGGTCAAACCAGGGGCAAAGTCATCCTCAAAGATCACTCAACTCATTATTGAAATGAGGAATGAGTCTCATTCATTGGAGAAAAATAATGGCCAAGAAACAAGCATGAAGCAAAAAGAACAATAAAGAATTCAATTAAAAACAACTCCAAATAATAAATCCCATTTTAATTGAAAAATAAAAATATCCAAAAACTAATTAACACATTAAAGTGTCCTAAGAATATTTTTATGGGATTTTATCACATTTGGAATTATTCTTAAATGAATTAAATCAAAACAGAAATGAAAATGAAATAAAAACAAATAAACAAAATCGTGGTGTAAATAGAAAGGGAAATAGACAAAACAATTGGGCTGGATCATGAGTGGGGTGCAGAAAGCAACTGAGCCTACCTCCCTTCAGCCAAGTGAAACGCGCCGTTTCACTTAAGTGCCATGGCAAGTCAAATTACACGCGAGCTAGTTAAGTGAATCTCAACCACAGATCAAGGCTGGTCAACAAGTCCAACATGCACACATGGAAGACACATCAGCATGCCGGAAAGTGAACCAGACGACGGAGCCCTAGGCTCCGGTCATCTTCTCCGGCGAAGCAGCCGGAGTTTCTAGTTCCAAACTCAACCAAAACACATGAAATTTAATACCAAATTAAAGAGGAACTCGTGTAGATCACAGATCCAAGGTCCAAATTCATTTATCATACATAAATCGTGAGAATCGAACGAGAGAAAGTTCATGCTCAAAACTGAAATTGCAATAAACACAAAAATTAATCATCCAGAATTTGCCTACAAGTTGTAGGACTTCAGATGCAACAACAATGGCATGGATTCAATGCATATCATGAGATAATTTTGAAGTTGAAGATTACCTAATGGAGTCTCTCCGTTGGAGCTTCAACAGCTTGATTCTCGGCTTGCAAATGTCCAGATCCAATCAGTGATGCTCAAGGAAGATAATGCTTGCCTTGGTTCGAGTTGAAATGGCTTCAATTCTGATTCATGATTTTCACTTTGCTCTTGAATTTTCAAACTTCAATTATGCTTTCCCTCCACGAATTTGCATGAATGAGGGTTCAAACTTCATTCTGAACTTTTATATGATGGATCTGAAGTTAAATGGAGGCCCAATATGGCTTGGTTATGGTGAATTTTCAAAATGCCCAAATTGGCAAGTAGCTTCATATATACGTGATTTTGGCTCCAATTCCCCTTGAAAATGATTTGAATTATCAGCTAGGAAGGTGAATTGATCATGTGGATTGGAATTTGGCCTTAATTTGATCCAATGGTGGAGATTCGATTTAAAACTTCCTTGTGAAGTAACTTTGAATTACACGTATTTTCCATACCATACACCAAAATTGACTTCGGCATTCTACTTGCTATGACATTGTGAATCAAAATGAGTGTAAACATGGCATGTAAATGACCTAAAACCATTTCAATTGAATTCATCCTTTTAAAGTCATTTTTCCATTGAATTTCTTCACCAATCTCCTTAACCATGCCAAATTCACATCAATTTTGTGTTCCATGATGCAATTGAGATTATTTGGAGCAGCTTTCATGTTGGAGAAAGTTTCATTTAAAGTGCTTAAGATCATGGAAATGACCTATAATGAAAATAACCTATAATCTCACTTTCCCAAAATACCCTTGCCTTGAAAGCTTCATAACTTGAGTTCTACAAATTAGATGAAGGACTTCTAGGAATGTTTGGAAAGCTGAGATCATGAGGAACAACTCTCATGTTCACCTAAAGTTGAGGAGATACTTGATTCTAGGTCAAAAATACCTTGGAAGTTGGTTGACTTTTGTTGACCAAAAATATATTCATCTGAGACCTCTAAATTACTAGCATCATAACTTGAGCTCCAAAAACCCAATGGATGAGTTCTAGTACTCAAAAGAAATCTAGGAGCATGCTCTACGAGTCTCATGTTTGCATCTAAGTGAGATGAAACTTGTATCTTGAGATATGTGGTCTTGAAGTTGGGCACTAAATAGGGGATTTTACACTGAGAACCCTAATTTAGTAACTTCTCACACTCTTGATTCTTCTTGATTTGATCTTGAAATAACATCTCAAATGTCTCAATACAACTTTACATGACTCCAATGAATTAGAACTAAGTCTTAAACTCCTTCAAATCCATAATGGACCTTGCGCTAAGCAGATGAGACTTTAGGTACACAACCCTCAACTGTGACCTCTTGCACATGATGTAACAACTTGAATAAGCTCCACAATGGCTCTCAAAGCACTCAATGAGCTTCCAAAACATCCCATATCCACAAAATTGAACTTGTGATCCTCAGATGATCCTCAATTGACCTCCAAGATAGGAGGTGAACAACATACATCCATCCACTCTCTCAAATAGCTTTGACCAGTTTCTGATGACTTGATGAGCACTTGGTGACTTGAATAAGAACTCATGCTTGCTTGAAGCCTCTTGACAAACCTCTCTTTCTATACAAACTCTCTTGATCCCCTTCAAATGATAATGATATGCAAATGCAAATGCTAGAAAAATGAAATGAAACATAAACCAAGTGAAGAAAAGGTTAGGCAAATTTTGAGGTACAACAGGTATCAAATTGATACTAGAGCCCAAATCAATCAACCCCTTGCCAACATAAGTATTTCCAATTGTAATGGGCAAAGTGACTCGTCCTGGATCATTTTCTTTCCTCGGGAGAGTTCGTTGAATAATTGCACTACAACTAGCATCCACCATGATCATTTCTTGATCCGTATACCGCTTCTTCTTTGTGATAATGTCCTTCATGAATCTATCATATTTGGGAATTTGCTCCAATTCTTTAGAGAATGGAATATTAATTTGCAATTGTTTGAATATGTCCATAAACCGAGCATAATGTCTAGCATTGTCTTTCCTTGTTGGAGCGTGTGGATAAGGCAAATTTTGAATAGGAATAGTGCTCACTTTCTCTTTTCCTTTCCTAGACTTTTTTACTCTTTCGTCTCTCTTAATTTTCTCTCCTTCCTCATTTTTTTCATTTTCTCATTTTCAAATAAATCTCCCTCAACATTTGTTTCTACTTCTTCCTCAACATTTTCAATTTCTTTTTCAACTACAACTTCCTCCGCCACTACCTCCTCACCTACGCCCATGTCAATTTCTCTACCACTTCTTGTGAGAATCGCCTTGCAATGCTCCTTCGGATTGGAATAGCAATAGCCGTGAAAGGCTCTTTTTGTTGATCGGCCAATTGTTTTGATAATTGGCCAACTTGTGTCTCCAAATTCTTAATAGCCGCATTGGTGTTCTTTTGATTTGACATTGTGTCGCTACTGCGAAAATCGGCGCCGGCTGAACAGAAGAGTCGCCACCGTGCGTTATTTATCCCAACGGAGGGAAAGGAAACGCTCGAAGCAAACCTCGCAAAAGACGGGAAAGGTATGGTCATCGCAACCAAAACCTGGATTCGGGAGTCGGTTACGCAAGGGGAAGGTATTAGCACCCCTCACGTCCGTCGTACTCGACGGGATCCACGCTTGGTGTTTATAAGGAAAAGGGTGTGTTTATCTATCTACGCTAGTGGTCAGTCTGAAAAGAAAAGAAAAGGACAGGACTCGACAGAATATACGCTGTTCTGGGCCTACGTACTCCCTCGTGCAATGGGAAAGTCAGAGTCAACGTAGTTCGACTACATACGTCTAGACGGGGGGAAAGGTTGCTCGCCAGGACATCGCGTCCTGTGCCTACGTACTTCCACACGGCATGGAAGATCAGAGCAAACGTAGTTCGGGCTACGCACGACACAAGTTGTTCAAGTGTTTTTTACGGGAAAATGCACCTTAACCAAGGGTTTTCACAGTCCAGGAGGACAAAAGGTTTTGATGTTTGTTCAAATCTTTTGACGGAAGAAATGAATTCACTTTTGTTTTATCCTTCATTAAGTGTTTTTCTGTTGTTTTGAGAAAGGAAAGAGACACCCTAAAACTTTGGTTGAAAAGGGGAATCTACCTAATGTTATCATGCCTGGTTAACCAACCTAATGTCTATCATAACTCCCCACAGCAGAGAAGTTAGAGCTCCTAAGGGATCATGGCAACAGAACTAAACAGCAAACAGGAAACACTGCGAAGTAAGGAAATACTGGAAATATGCATGAATGCAACAACCAAACAATCAAGCAGAAGGAGGACCACCTCAACTTCTCATGCACACAAGCAGGCTTACTTCTAAGATGCACCTATCTCAGAAATATCTATATGAACCCCTAAGTCTAATGCAGCACAGCACCACACAAGTCAATCAACACAAAGAAAAGGCTAACCAGCCTGGCAAACTCATATCCAAAAGCAAGAAACTAACCCTGAGCAGGACCCTAAACAACCCTAAAACAAAACCCTAATCTACCCTAAGCAAAACCCTAAGCACAACCTTACACAAAACCCTAAGCAAGACCCTAAAGGGAGAACTCAATCCCATTCTTCAAGCTTCAAGACAAGCTTACCAAAGAAAGGGAGCTAAGTAGACAGACCCATAGTGCCTTCCTCAGGAAAGTACTAGGAGGCTTCCACTTAGGAATCATATCCCATGCGGCTCAACAAATGTGAATGGTTTACATTCCTCCTCCGGAGGAGCTAAACTCACATGAAGGCTCCAACATCATTGGATATTTAAGAAATTCTACATGAACTAAGGGAACTAAGTGAATGGACCCATAGTGCCTTCCTCTGGAAAATACTAGGGGGCTTCCACTTAGGAATCATATCCCATGTGGCTCAACAACTGTGAACGGTTTACATTCTTCCTCAGGAGAAACTAAACTCACATGAAGGCTCCAACATCATCAGATACTTAAGAAAACCCTACCTGAACTAAGGGAACTAAGTGAACAGACCCATAGTGCCTTCCTCTGGAAAATACTAGGGGGCTTCCACTTAGGAATCATATCCCATGTGGCTCAACAACTGTGAACGGTTTACATTCCTCCTCAGGAGAAACTAAACTCACATGAAGGCTCCAACATCATTGGATACTTAAGAAAGAGGTGATAAGAAAGAATGAAAGACCTCCATAGTGCCTTCCTCAGGAAAGTACCATGAATTCCCCTCAAACTTCAGGATCTCAAACCTCACAGAAAGGGAGCAAGCTTCTAGACTAGGTCTTCAATCCATGCATCCTTTCAAGCTCCATCAAGCCTTCATCCATCCTCCATCTTCCAGAAGAAACCACATGCCCTCAAACCAAAAGAAACTATCTCTAAAGTTCAACCACAGTTGAACTTCAAAGTCAGAAGCCCTCAAGACTTCTCCTATTCTCAAGCTCAAGCAAAAATAACAGAACACTCTATAAAAATCTACCAAAAATCTAGGGGGAACCTACATGTCTCTATGATCCCGAGATCAAATCTCAAAGCCTAAGTCAACTTCTAAGGCTACTAAACAATCCCTAACATATGAATGGTCAAGGGTTAACCAGCAAGTTATGAGGTCTCTACTCTCTAACCCTAAAACAACATCAATCAATTTCTAAAAAATCTATGAAAAATCTATGGGGAGCATGCATTAGTCTAGTACAACATACTAAAAAACTAAAGCAAAATTCAATACCAAGTGAGAGAAATAAAATCAGCAAGGCAGACACATCACAAATCAATTACTCAATACCAATTAAAATACAAAAATGCAAATAAAAATGAAGATGCATGATCAATTTAATATTTTTGCACCATAATATCCTAAATTGAACTATGAACCTATAGAAAAAAGAAGGGAATTAATTGGATAATCCTACTACTTTTTATGAATTATTTTCTAACATGGACAAAATGAAGAAATTTAAAAAGAAAATAAAACCAGGGGGGTGGTGATAGCAAAACGCCCTAGCTGCTTCTCAGCATTGGGTCAGGAGGGGGGGGGGGGCGCACAGCAATTATTGCAAAGGCCCAGTCACCATTTTTTTTCAGCATTTTTTTACAGCCCAGGGAGGGGTATGGCGAGTAAGGAGGGGTGGTTCGTAGCAACTTCATTTTGGGCCTACCCTAACCCAACTATCTTTTAACAAAACCAATCTTTCTCCCCAAAATCTCCCTCACTGTTCATCCCACAAACCCTAACGCAGCCGTTGTGCTTTCCATCTCTCCCAGTTCGAGCTTCATTCATCTCTCTCTCACACCAACAACGAAACCCTATCCTCAGCCTTAATCCACAACTCCTCAACAGACAACACCAAACCTCGCCGCGAACCACCGTCATCATCGCATGACACACCACACTCACCTAAAACTAAACCCTAAACAAACATCTCATAGCCTCAACAAACTCATTACAACAAGGCGCTCTGAACTAAACCTCTCAAGATCGGCATCTACGGCTAAAATAATACGCATGCAAGGAGTAAAGTTGGAGGAGGAGAAATTAAGAACCTGGAAAATCGGATGAAAACGAAGGTTGTGAGAAGACTTGAAGAAAGCGATCGCTGGAGCCCAACGGAAATTCACGAGCGGAGGAAACTTTCTGATGAAGATCCAGAAAACTGCTTGATGGAAGATTACGTTGACGATAGCGGATGAAGATGACGATCCTGGGAATCTTCAATTGAAGGTGGATGAAGATCGTAGACGAAGGTCTGGGCGTCGACTTTGATTGTTCTTGGACAGCAAAGCGAAACTATGAAGAATCTTGCAGGTTCTCTGAGAAAATCTGAGAAAATCGCCGGTGGATATGTGCTTAGATGAAGTTTCCGGCGAGGTGATGTTTTCCGGCGAAAGGGAGATCGAGGTAGTAGAGGAAGATTTACACCGTTAGAACAATTTTCTGGAGAAAATCCAGATTCCGGCGAGATTGCGAAATCCGGCGACAGTTGCGGTGGTCGGAGGGTTTTAGGAGGTGGCCGGAGTTCGTTGCATGCCGACCGGTGGGTTTTCCGGTGAGATGTGAGTCGAAGACAAGTGGCACCGGGGAATGGCCTGAGAGAGACGCGTGTCAGAGAAGTTGGTGAGTGGGGTCAGAGTTTGGGACGCGTGTAATGCATGCACAGAATGGGGAATTGAAGTGGCTTCTTCCGAGTGAATACACGTGTGATGCTTGACATATATACACCTGGCGTGTGGACCTGGGGAATGGGCTCTTCTCATGACATTCATGGATAACTGGCCCAATTATTACTGAGACTAATGGACAATTACTTGGATTAATGGTTGGATCAACGTGATAATGGAGATGATAATGATAACTAGCTGACTAATTAAATGAAAAAAGCCTAGTTAAACGAAAATGGTTAATGCCATTAACGAAAATGACTAAAACGAAAATCTAATGGACTAATCCTAATTATTTAATATTCTAATTAAGACTATTAACCTCTAATATTCTGAAAACCAATTAAGCTATTGAATATCTGGTATATCTAAACAAACCATTTAACATCTATTTAACAAAACCAGACTATTATATTCTAAAAAGATTAAAAACTATTAATAGCTATTAAAAAAAAACTATTAAACTCTACAAGTACTAAAATCTGTTACCTATTAATAGGAAAATATCCTAATATTCTAAAAAGGAAAATATACTTATTTAATTTCTGCATTAAAAGTAAAGCCTACATCTATTAATATCTATATAAAATCTGTTAAAAAATCTATATTAATTCTAATAAACTCTAGAAAAACTATATTAAAACCTATAGAATCTATATTAAATCCCATTCAAAAATGATTAAAACTAATAACAACATTAAAAGAGTCTATTTAAATTCTAGAAAATCTATAAAGCCTATTTAAAATCTACAAAAGGCTATTAAATCCTAAAGAAACAAACAAAGGCAAATAACCAACATAAAAGAGAGCGCGAGACCAGATCGAAGCAAAACAGTAAACCCGGACGCCAAGAATCTCCAAAATCACTGCGTAAGCCGAAAACACCCAGGAAGCGCGTGACTTCCCAAAATAACCTCCGATTACCCGAACCGGTCTGAGACGTCCTATAGGTGAAAACCAAGCTGTAATTCTGACATCATCTGTATGATTAAAAAATGTAATGCACGCGGTATACGAATGCGAATGCAAAAGTGAGCCGAAACATAAATCAGGAGCGGGAACCGGTTGGTCAAATTTTAGGGTGCAACAGCTGCCCCTATTCAAACGGCTTGGACCCTGACTGGATGAAGAGCGAACGGCCTTCAGATAATCGAGGTACGAGACGGTTGAATACCAATAAAACCTGAAATTTGCCAACCGCAAAAATAAATTGTGCACACCACTGCTTGGGGAGAATTAACCAGGGAACTGATTTCCGTCGTCACGTCAACAACTAAACACCTGTCCATCAACCTGCTTATGAAGCAATCTGATATTGTCCATAGACCATCCTGTTCCGAAGAAAAGGGCATACACTAACCAGTGAGAAATTGTTGATCTCTCTTATCAACCTTTTGCATCCGAAGAAACGAGCAAACGCTTAACCAAGCGAGACAATGCTGATTTCACTTACCAACCTATCGTTCGTACCTGAACGAGCAAACGCTTAACCAAGCGAGACAATGCTGATTTCACTTACCAACCTTCCGTTCGTACCTGAACGAGCAAACGCTAAACAGCGAGAAAATGTTGATTTCACTTACCAACCTTCCGTTCGTACCTGAACGAGCAAACGCTAAACAGCGAGAAAATGTTGATTTCACTTACCAACCTTCCGTTCGTACTTGAACGAGCAGACGCTAAACAGCGAGAAAATGTTGATTTCACTTATCAACCTTCCGTTCGTACCTGAACGAGCAGCCGCTAAACAGCGAGAAAATGTTGATTTCACTTACCAACCTTTCGTTCGTACCTGAACGAGCAGACGCTAAACAGCGAGAAAATGCTGATTTCACTTATCAACCTTCCGTTCGTACCTGAACGAGCAGCCCCGCGGGGACACGAGAAACTTAACCAAGCAGCTCTGAGAGGACAATTCTGACGATGGTCGTTAAATACCTATTCTGGCAATAGGTATCCTGAAAACACTCCGCTGGGGAAATTGGGAACTTAACCAATCACCTTGACGGGGATAACTTTGTTGGAAAATACGAGGAACTTAACCAAGCAACTCGTTGGAGTAACATCCTGCTGGGGAATATAACTCTGCAGGGGAAACTACGGGTAACCACCCAAAAATCTGCATTACCATCTTCCAATGCTGACACCACAACATCTTGAGAAAGACTCAACTGGGGGAAAAAGGTGTTTGACCAAACAAACTCTGCTAGGGGAATATGACATGAAGAACACGATCACTGCGTGTCTGGCCCCCCACGTAATCCCCATAACACGATGACCACGATCACTGCGTGCCTTGCGCCACAACCCTCTTGACAGGAGGAAACATGATCACTGCGCGTCTTGTGCCACAAACAAAACATACAGGATGAATACGATCACTGTGTACTCTACCACAAATCCCCACGACATAACGATGACCACGATCACGGCGTGCCCTGCGCCACAACCCTCTTGACAGGAGGAAACACGATCACTGCGCGTCTTGTGTCGCAAACAAAACATACAGGATGAATACGATCACTGCGTACTCTACCACAAATCCCCACACCATAACGATGACCACGATCACTGCGTGCCCTGCGCCACAACTCTCTTGACAGGAGAAAACACGATCACTGCGCGTCTTGTGTCACAAACAAAACATACAGGATGAATACGATCACTGCGTACTCTAACACAACTCTCTTGACAGGAGAAAACACGATCACTGCGCGTCTTGTGTCGCAAACCAAACATATGCACATCTCTGCGAACCACGATCTCACTTATCGACAGAGAAAATACCTGAGGCTGGACGGGTAATCAATCCTGCTTACATTTCCAAATGCACATGTTTGATAATACCGTAATGCTTCCACACTGCATGGAAATGCTGCGTATTCGTGTAAAATGCAAGTGCTTATGATGCATGCTTATGCAAAGAGTTACTTCAGCAAAATAAATGCTGAAGACAAACTGGATCCGCTGGGGATAACCGGAATACTACCGATACGCTTACAACAAAATAAATGCTGGAAAGATGAACTAACTCCGCTGGGGATAACCATCCTGCTGGGAAAGTAGCTCACAAACTCATAACTTCAAACTCTGCTGAAAATGATCGTCCTGACGAGGAAGGATCAACCTGTTGGGGAAAGAGAAAAGCAATCCTGGAAACTGCTTTCAAAAGGTATCAACACTCTGATTACGCCCTGTGGGGATAGTTCATCCTGCTATCACTGAGCTGGGGACTGACCGGTGTGCTCTGATTCGCACTACACAAGACTCTTTGGGCGAGTTAATCAAATTCGTCTCGACCCTTGCTGGGGAAGACTCTGCTCTGCTTGATAAGCCAATTCTGAACTACTGAAGATACATTGATCTTTTCTTTTGACGCAATCTCCACTCTCCTGGGGAGACAACATTCACATTTGCCTGGGGCGACTTCACTGGGGAAAGACACAACCTTCATCCTCTGGAGAGGGTACTGGCCTGCCATGGACTCTGGCGGGGAACTTTGCGAGCTTTTGAATACCTGCAAAAGTCAACAAGCAAACACAAGACAATCTATGCAAAAAGAAACATCTTGGTAATCACCCCTGACAACCATTCAGGTAATTTCCGGTTTTAACAATCATCGGCCGAGGCCCGCCTGTTTACACATATGTAAGTTTATCAAAAACATCGGCGTTTTCTACAAACAAAACTGTAAAAAGTAAAACCAAAGTCACACACTACACTGAATAACACACTTTATTGATAACGGCCTGAAAATAGGCAAGATTTGTACATCAGATGCAACTCCTGAAAAGAGGTAGTCACACATAAACAAAATGCAGAAATGTACAAAGATACAGAATAAAATTTGTACACATGTCGGCAACGTGTTACAGACGAACACCATGAGTTGATTCTCCTATGACTCGCCAGACTCCGACGCTTTCCTGATCTCTGTCTTCGGAAGAGATTGCTTCGGATAGTCGACCCCTCAGGTTCTCCCAAACCACTAAGCAATCAAACTTGGACCGCAGTCATTTGCTTCTCAAATCCCTAACTTTTGTGTGAATCTCCCTTTGCGGGTTTTCAATTCACTGGGATACCCCTTTTTGCCGAAGTCGCCCAGTGTAGGTTTTCGACTTCGCGGGTGTACATTTTTTCATTTTATCCCTAACTTTTTCCCGAACCGTTTTATTCTGTTTTTGGTTTGCCAGGATGCCCCATTTTTGCCTGGACTCTCTTTTTACTGTCCAGCGGGTCAATTTTCAAGCAAAGTATTTTTTGACTGCGTCCGAGTTCACAGGGGATGAAAAGTCTTCACCATCCATAGTGGATAACAATAAGGCTCCTCCGGAGAAGACCTTTCTCACGACGTATGGACCTTCATAATATGGAGTCCATTTGCCCCTGTGATCCGATTGTGGTGGGAGAATCTTCTTCAGCACAAGGTCACCCGTCTGAAAGCTTCGAGGTCGAATCTTCTTGTTAAACGCTTTCTTCATCCGGCTCTGATACAGCCTACCATGTGCAATTGATGCCAGTCTCTTCTGGTCTATCAAGCTCAGTTGATTCAATCTATTTCTCACCCATTCTGCCTCATCAAGCTGAACATCAAGCAAAACCCTCAAAGATGGTATCTCAACCTCCAATGACAGGACTGCCTCCATGCCATACACCAGTGAGAACGGAGTTGCCCCGGTTGATGTACGCACCGTCGTGCGATAACCGTGCAAAGCAAACGGCAACATCTCATGCCAATCCTTATACGTTACCACCATCTTCTGAACAATCTTCTTTATGTTCTTGTTGGCCGCTTCAACAGCGCCATTCATCTTGGGTCTGTACGGAGATGAATTATGATGCTCGATCTTAAACTCCCGACAAAGATCCTTCATCATTTTATTGTTCAGGTTCGAACCATTATCAGTAATGATCCGTTTAGGAATACCGTATCTGCAGATTATATCCCTCTTGATAAATCTGGCCACCACCTGTTTCGTCACATTGGCGTAAGATGCTGCTTCTACCCACTTGGTAAAATAATCAATCGCGACCAGGATGAAGCGATGCCCATTAGAAGCAGTAGGCTCAATCTTGCCAATCATATCAATCCCGCACATGGAGAAAAGCCACAGAGAGGCCATAACATTCAGTGGACTGGGTGGCACATGGATCTTATCAGCATAGATCTGGCACTTGTGACACCGCTTGGCGAACTTGAAACAGTCCGTTTCCATCGTTAACCAATAATACCCCGCCCGCAACAACTTTCGGGTCATAGCATGCCCACCAGCATGTGTACCAAAAGTTCCTTCATGGACCTCTTCCATGAGTAAATTGGCTTCCTTCTCGTCTACACACCGGAGGAGTACCAAATCGTGGTTCCTTCTATACAAAACGCTGTCGGGATTCAGATAGAAGTTGCCTGCCAATCTCCTTAGAGTCTTCTGAGCACGACTGGATGCCCCAGCCGGATATTCCTTGTTCTTCAGGAAATTCTGTATGCCGAAATACCAAGGTTTACCGTCAGATGCTTCATCAATTGCAAACACAAAGGCCGGCCTATCAAGGCGAGATATGACAATCCTGGGAGCCTCGTTCCAGTAGTTGACCTTATACATCCAGGATAATGTTGCAAGGGCATCTGCCATTTGATTCTCCGCCCGAGGTACATGATGAAACTCCACCTTATCAAAGAAAGGTAACAACCTTCTCGCATAATTCATGTACGGTACCAGATTAGGTTGGCGTGTCTCCCACTCTCCCTTAATCTGGTTCACAACCAATGCTGAATCCCCATATACGTCCAGATTCTTGATCCTCAGATCGAAAGCCTCCTCCAACCCCATAATACAAGCTTCGTACTCGGCTTCGTTATTCGTTACTGGAAAAGTCAATCTGGCCGTAAACGGGATGTGTGACCCGTGGGGAGTTGTAATGATTGCCCCAATCCCACTACCGTACGAATTGACAGCCCCATCAAAAATCAATTGCCACTGGGAACTCCGCTCAAGACCCTCATCAGGAAACGGCTCATCACAATCTTTAGCCTTCAAGTACATTATGTCCTCATCAGGAAACTCGAACATCATAGGCTGATAATCCTCAATCGGCTGTTCGGCAAGATATTCGAACAGAACACTTCCCTTAATGGCCTTCTGGGAAACATACTGGATATCGTATTCTGTCAATACCATTTGCCATCTAGCAATCCTTCCAGAGAGCGCTTTCTTTTCAAACACATACTTGATCGGATCCATCTTCGATATCAGCATGGTTGTATGGTTCAGCATGTACTGTCTTAGACGTTTGGCAGCCCACGCCAATGCACAACACGTCTTTTCGAGCATAGAGTATCGAGATTCACAATCCGTGAACTTTTTACTCAAGTAGTAAATTGCATGCTCTTTCCTTCCTGTCTCGTCATGTTGACCGAGAACACAACCCATGCTGTTCTCAAGAACCGTCAGATACATAATCAGTGGTCGTTCCGCTACTGGGGGTATCAACACCGGAGGTTCCTGCAAGTATTCTTTTATCTTTTCAAATGCCCTTTGGCAATTGTCGTTCCAGACC
This sequence comes from Lathyrus sativus, assembly GCA_963859935.3. Lineage (NCBI taxonomy): Eukaryota > Viridiplantae > Streptophyta > Magnoliopsida > Fabales > Fabaceae > Lathyrus > Lathyrus sativus. The sequence goes on along the minus strand of OZ012739.1, from coordinate 563,843,246 downwards.
ACCGCTTGATCTTTCTTTAACAGTTTGAACAAAGGTTCACACATGGTCGTTAGGTGAGAGATGAACCTGGAAATGTAGTTCAACCTCCCTAAGAATCCACGGACTTCTTTTTCTGTTCTCGGTGCTGGCATCTCTTGTATTGCTTTTATTTTTGCCGGATCGACCTCGATTCCTTTCTTGCTCACAATGAACCCCAGTAGCTTCCCGGATCTCACTCCGAAGGTACACTTGTTAGGGTTCAGCCTCAGCCTGAACTTCCTCAGCCTCTTAAACAACTTCAGCAGATTAACCAGATGTTCTTCCTCCGTTTGAGACTTGGCAATCATGTCATCGACATACACCTCAATCTCTTTGTGCATCATGTCGTGAAAGAGCGTTGTCATAGCTCGCTGGTACGTTGCCCCAGCATTTTTCAAACCAAAGGGCATCACCTTATAACAGAAGGTTCCCCACGGGGTGATAAAGGTCGTTTTTTCCATATCTTCCGGAGCCATTTTGATCTGGTTGTACCCTGAAAATCCATCCATGAAAGAGAATACCAAAAACTGAGCTGTGTTGTCAACTAACACATCAATATGCGGCAGCGGGAAATCATCTTTCGGGCTCGCTTTGTTTAGATCCCTATAATCAACACACATTCGAACCTTGCCATCTTTCTTTGGCACAGGCACGATATTAGCGACCCAAGTGGGATAAGTAGTAACCGCCAGGAATCCAGCATCCCATTGCTTCTGCACTTCTTCCTTTATCTTTACAGCCATGTCAGGACGAGTCCTTCTAAGTTTCTGCTTCACAGGCGGGCAATCTTCCCTCAACGGCAGACGATGAACAACCATATCGGTATCCAAACCCGGCATGTCCTTGTAGGACCAAGCAAATATATCGCTGTATTCGCGCAGCATCTCAATAAGCTCTTGCTTGATGTCAACCTGCAACGCGGCCCCTATACGGATATTCCTGACGCATTCTTCAGACCCTAAATTGACAATATCAATCTCTTCCTGGTGAGGCAGAATGACTCTCTCCTCTTGCTTCAACAACCGACTCAACTCTTCTGATAAGTCACTATCCTCAACAATCTCCTCCTCAGCTTGGAAGATCGGATGCTCGAAGTCTAAACGAGTCATAGGAAGTCTTTGGTCGATGTCATCTGAAAATTCATGAATCCTGCGAGGGAAACGGTTAAGTGCTTCAAAATGATATACAAGCAAAATGCATAACCACGCTGCCATTTTATTGAAAAATAAAAAACAGAAAGAAAAGGATCACAACATTTGAATGTAAAAAACATCGTCATTTATTGATCATACAAACATACAGGTAAACAGTTAGGCCCTAAGACGAGGTCAACGATGCCCCGGGCAAGGCATGTGATCATACAATGATTGAAAAAACAACGCATTACTGTTTGGTGACTTGGATGACGTCCTGGATGGACCAGTTGCATAGGCTTTGCCCCGACGTGCTGGGTCGAATCCATGCGTCCATGTCACAGTCGCTATCCACTTCCTCCGTATTGGACACGGCATTAATCCTTTCAAAGCTAACCCCTCCAGGCGTGAACACCACAGGTCCCTTGTACTTAGGCGCACTCTGTGAGGGAGATGGGCGGTACCCCAAGCCATACCTATCTTGCTTCACTGGGATGTCCAGAACCTGCCCCCACTTCTGAGTCTCTCCTGCTTGCACCAACGCCTTGGCTTCTTTATATGAGGAGACGGCAACCTCTTGCCCTTCACTCTTCACCGGAGCTTCTTCTTTAACCTTCACCCCTTCGAACGCCTGACACAGCATTTCATGAATCTCTCCATCTACCTCCACGTATTTGAAGGAAGACAAATGACTGACTAGGATATCCTCTTCGCCACACACCGTCACAATACTCCCCTCAACCATATACTTCATCTTCTGATGGAGCGTAGAAGTTACTGCCCCAGCGGCATGAATCCAAGGTCTCCCGATCAAACAGCTATATGCAGGCTGGATGTCCATGATGTAAAACACTGTATCAAACACCTCCGGACCTACCTGGATGGGTAACGTTACTGACCCGAATACCGACCTCCTCGTTTCGTCAAAGGCCCTCACCACCAAATCACTAGGTGTGCACAACAATCCACGGGTATCCAATTTCAACAGGGCTTTCTCTGGTAACACATTCAACGAGGACCCAGTGTTCACCAGCACATGGGATAAAATAGTGCCCCGGCATTCGATAGAAATGTGCAAGGCATTATTGTGATCACGCCCTCGAGGCGTTAGGTTAAAATCCGTGAATCCCAAACCATGCCCAGCATTAACATGTGCCATAACTCCCTCCAGCTGATTAACTGAAATCTCTTGCGGCACGAAGGATGTCTCAAGTACCTTCAACAGGGCATTTCTATGCGCCTCCGAACACAACAACAACGATAATATGGAGATCTTTGACGGGGTCTGCTGCAGGTGATCTACGATCTTGTAGTCACTTTTGCGAATCAATCTCATGAATTCTTCCACATCTTTGGTTATCGGTTCTTTCTCCTTACTCCCCGAAGGTTCCCCCTCAACAACTTTGTTCTTACCCCTGACAAGCCTCTCTGCCTCGACCTCAGGTGAAGTGAAAATTCTCCCGCTCCGGGTTATACCACCCGCTCCCACTATGTTATCTACGGATCCCGCTGGCGGATCATTCAAGTCAATCTTTTCCCCATTGCAATACACTTCAGCACCGTAGCTCCACGGGACTGCCTTTGTGCTCTCATAAGGGATTGGCTTAGCCTTGGTAATAGTAATGGTCGGCCTTTTCGATGATGCCAAAATCGTCACTGATTTGAACGGAATGGTTATCGTAGCAACCTCACTGCGCTCTTTATCAGATTCTATCTCAACAGACTTCTCTCGCCCCACAGACCTGTCAAACTGCAGGATTCCTTCATCAATCAAACCTTGAACTCCCCTTTTCAACTTCTCACAGCCCCCAGGTTGAACCAAACAGTCAGCACACTCTTCACTGCATCCGGGATAGACACCTCCTTTCAACAAGCGCTGCTTTACGTAACTCAAAGGGGTTTTCAGCTTGCTCACTTCCGAAACCAAGTCCAACTCATCATCTGCCAGGATTGCATTGGCCCCAGCCCCACCATGCTTGGGCATTGGCTGTTGCGTGATATTGGGACCGTCCTTCCCGAAGTTAATAGCCGTACTATCAAGCAAATCCTGTACTTTATGCTTGAAAGCTAGGCAATTTTCAATATTGTGCCCTGGTGCACCCGAATGGAAGTCACAATGCTCATTAATATCATACCCGACTGGTGGCTGGCCGGTTGGTGGTGCTAAGGTCCTCTTCTCGACTAGCTGCAATTTCAACAAAGCTTGAAGAAGTTCTGCATATGATACTGGCGGTACCTCGAATACTCTCCTCGGTCGCGGGTTCTGAAATCTGCGCTGATTATTATTTGGCTGCTGCTGAGCCTGCTGCTGTGGTTGTTGTCTCTGCTGCTGAGGAGGCCCTGGAATGGTTACACTTGCAACCTGCGACTGCTGATGCCAGTTCTGACCTCTATTTCTCCGTCGAGCATTGTATACAGCGTTGGTATCACCCTGCCTTTTGCCACCAAACGTCTTCTTATTACCTCCTGCGGAACCGGACTCACCCGCTTGAATTTTACCCATCTTCACTCCGTTTTCAATGCGCTCCCCCATCAAGATCAACTCAGAGAAGGTACTCATCGAAAAATTGAGCAACCGGTCATAGTACATTCCAGAAAAAGTTCCTATGAACATATCCATCATTTCGCGCTCCACCATTGGAGGGTGTACCCTAGCAGCCAGATCTCGCCATCTCTGGGCGTATTCCTTAAAACTCTCACTAGACTTTTGTGACATGCTTTGCAGCTGGACTCGGTTAGGGGCGAGATCACTATTATATTGATAATGTCGAACAAAAGCCTCTGCCAACTCTTTCCAACTCCTGATCTGAGTAGGCTCCAAGCTCATGTACCACTCCAGCGATGGCCCTGACAGGCTATCTTGGAAGAAGTGCATCAGCATCTTTTCATCCTCAGAATACGCGGACATACGCCTGTAAAACGCGCGCACATGCACCCTAGGGCATGTATCCCCTTTGTACTTATCGAATGACGGCGCTTTGAATTTCAGCGGGACCCTCAGCCCTGGGACCAGCCCCATATTTGACATATCCAGCCCAAGAGCATTCTGGCTGGCTAATCCGTTCACTTTCTCTTCTAGCAATCTCATCTGATGGTTGTCATCCCTAGCTCTTTCATAATCCTCATTCTAACCAGAGAACACATCCTCCTGACGATCCTCCCAGCGAGGTATTGCATCGTATCCAACATAATCTGCATCACGGCCCGGACCCGTTTGGAAGTACCTGGGGTCGTACCTCAGATTGCCCATCTCTTGAGCGTTGTATGCACCAGTTCCATATCCAAGATTACCATAACCATAGTCACCAAACCCAGCCTTGGTGCCAGCAATGTTGCCATACCCCATGTTCACACCATTGAAGCCCTGGTTACCATTATTACCATTCATTCCGACATTCTCAGCGCCCCCATTGAAACCCTGGTTGACATTACCCACAAATACTCCAGCAGTATCTGTATTGGCATTCATATTACCGGCGTTCCCACCTTCGCCTGCAGGACCAGTTTCTCCAACATTCAAACCGGTTACGGGAATAGCATCAGCACTTTGACGATTCTCAATTTGGGGAGAAGCAGCAATATTTTCATCATGCGGTGTCCCGTTGTTTTCAACCCGTGCGACTAACGGTTGAACCAGAGTCTGCAGCTGCTCTTGTCCTTTGGCGATGGTCTCCATGGTTTGCATGAGCATGGCCATCCTGTCACACATTTCTTGCATTTCACCCTGCACGTTGTCCATGATCTTCTTGTGATTAGTTCTGGTAGAGTAACGGTGGACCCGCTTTTCTGCAATCCTGAAAATACCTGGGTGTATGGATGAAGAATGATAAGGAACATGGATCACAAACCTGTAATGCAATGTGATTTATGCAAACAACAATGCAAAAATGCTAACGTACATGTGTGCGTTGGGGATATTTCCCCTCCAATTCCAGTGTCAAGGTAGCAAGACAAGAGAAACCATAAAGACAATATTTAGAAAAACCCTCATATATTTATTGGAATAACAGTCTCGTCAAGGCGTTACACAACTACGTTCCATACAACTGATATGATAAAGGAGGATCCCAACCAACATGCCTGGTGGTGATCTCAACACATAGAATAAAAGAAAGAAATCAAGTGCGGGTACGGTCGCAGAAATCCTCAACCAGCTTCTTCGTCTCTGGGTGATCCGGTCGATAAATCAAGCCTTCTATCAACTGATCCCTTTTCTTGGCCGTTCCTTGGATATCTCTGACAAAATCTTCCCAAGCCTTATCCTGGGCACCATCCTCAGGTTTGGGCCTCTTGGTGTCTGCTCTGCGCTGACAATCTTCCAGATTCTTCATGGCATCAATCAGTTTGCGTTCGGCCTCGTATCGACGGAATGCTTCTTCTTCAAGCTCTTCAGTCTTCACTTTAACCTGTTCTCCCAACTGAGCAACCTGTATCTTTAGCTCTTCTTCCCGTTCTTTGCGTTTGGCCATAGTAAGGTCCCAATGCTCTCTGAATTTAGCTAACTTCGTGTAGGCCCTTTCCAGTTCTTGCTTCTTAGTAGCCAATACACTACTAACTAAGTCTACATCTAACTCCAGACGCTTCTTGGTTTCAGTCAACTCCAATAAAGTAGTCTTCAGATGTTTCAAAGTTTCAGCCTGTTGCTTGGAAGAATATCCTGTTTCAATCTTTTCATGACGAAGCTGGGCATTCTCTTTCTCTAAAGCTTCTTTAGCCTTTGCTAACTCTTCTTTCTCTGCCATCAGCTGCTTGTATACCTGTATGTCTATAGTGGTGGGCTCCTCCCCCGGAGAAGGATACAATGGCTGAACTGCAGGATAAGGCATAAGGAATTTCGTAGCTCGTTCACGAATCCATTCCACATACGGACCAAGAACTCGAGTACCCCCTTTGCTAAATGAAGACTTTCCTCTCTTATGCAGGTTCTTCCATGCTTTCTTAAGCTTGATCAACATCTCTTCCTCTATTGCCCCAGTAAGATACAGAGATTCCCGTATCTCCTCGGGCTTCGGCGCTTCCTGAGGTGCATATCCAAACTGCCTGATTAATAAGGAAGGGTTGTAATTGACACACCCTCTCCTTCCTATCAAAGGAACATTAGGGAATCATTCGCATCTGTATATGATCTCAACTCCTAACACCTCCTCATTAACCCACACCACATTCTCAGAAGTCAACCCCATCAAGCGCTCAGGCCATCCTAAAGAATCAATAGAAGTGACGAAAGGCCCTGACTTCGGCATATGATTAGTAAACCACCTGCACAGTAGAGGTACACAACAAGAGACATTCTTTCCTCGCCGTTTTTCATTTTTGTAGTGAGTGGAATGGTGAATATCTCCCAGCAAGGTAGGAACTGGGTTCTTTGCAGCCAGAATATAGAAGGCCTCCGCATCAACGAAATCAGGTTGGTTCGGAAACAATACAATGCCATAAACACACACAGCAAGGACGACATCAAAAACAACCCAGCCACCCTTCTTAGCATACTCCCGATCCTTCTCTACCAAAACAACCAACGAAAATCCCCACGTATCTCCTTTCCTGATCATCTTCCCTGTCAGCTCAAACTCTCCTAAGTACAGAATAGTAGAACGCTTAGCCGGATTAGGCTTAGCGTCCGTGTGATAGAAAGGCATCTGCTCGCGAATCGGTATATCCAAGAGTGCAGAATACTCCTCCAGGGTAGGAGCCAAGACAAAATCAGGGAATACGAAACACCTGAGCTCAACATCATAAAACTGCAACAGGGTGTAAATACCGCTGACCTCATAAGCCGAGGGCTGGTAAACATAAGTCAGGATCCTCCCATATGTCTTCCTGAAATCTCCCATCACCTTCTTCCCAGCAATGGTAATTAACTCTGACAACAGACTGATATCTGGAGACGGGAATCTGTAGGGTAACACTCTCTTCATGGCTTCCATGTCTGCTAGGAAACAACCACCGAAACTGGGAGGGAAAATATGTACCTGCAATACACACACGTTAGTTGGATGCAAATGGTAATGCAATAATGCAATATGATAAATGATGCAATCAGTGAACACAGAGGCCATGTTGTAGCCTGAAGAGGAACATCTCTGTGATGTCAAGAACAGAAAACCAACATAGTCACCAGAACCTCATGACACTGACTATCATCTGACACCCAAAATACCAATACCCTGGTAAGAAATCCATCTGAACCTCTGTCTCTGACGAGAAAACCATCTGATAATAGTATCAACCTCAGACAAGAAATCCATCTAATCCAAACAACACACCTGTTAACGAGCTAAGAAAACCATCTGATAAATATTGAATCCCGGTTTCTGAAGGCCAGTTTTCCTGCAATAACCCAATCCCTCTCACAGGTATGGACCTAATCCACGGACAAAGGTACGGCATCCTATGCGGTCATCAGCGTCACAGACTTTCATGAGTGACGATACGATTCACAGGAGGAGTGGCATCATCAAGTCATGAAGAGGCCTCACTTAGCCGACTTCCAATTGATCAGTCCCCAGAGTCGACAATCCTCACGTCTGGACTCCCCTCAGATCCTCAGGATCGGGAAGGAGCACCTCAGAGAGAACCTCGTCTGAGCGCAGATTTCGTAGGGAATTTTGTCTGCTCAACAAACAGGTTCGTCTACTACTCTCCACAACTATGTCTAGGTGCATACTCAAGCCCAGGTCCGGCTTCTCACTCATAGTAACCTCCCTCTCCCACAGCAATAATCACAATAATATAGTGCTGAAAGTAAATGCGGAAAGGTAAAGGTGCGGAAAAGTAAAGCACATATGTACAACACCCAACAGATAAACACCCAAGCGCTAGGATTGACTCGCGTAGGGGATGGGAAACGGTCCCAGCATAAGGGATGGGAAAAGTACCTAGATGCTAAATGTCCTCAGCAGAGTCGCCAGCTGTCGCTACTGCGAAAATCGGCGTCGGCTGAACAGAAGAGTCGCCACCGTGCGTTATTTATCCCAACGGAGGGAAAGGAAACGCTCGAAGTAAACCTCGCAAAAGACGGGAAAGGTATGGTCATCGCAACCAAAACCTGGATTCGGGAGTCAGTTACGCAAGGGGAAGGTATTAGCACCCCTCACGTCCGTCGTACTCGACGGGATCCACGCTTGGTGTTTATAAGGAAAAGGGTGTGTTTATCTATCTACGCTAGTGGTCAGACTGAAAAGAAAAGAAAAGGACAGGACTCGACAGAACATACGCTGTTCTGGGCCTACGTACTCCCTCGTGCAATGGGAAAGTCAGAGTCAACGTAGTTCGACTACATACGTCTAGACGGGGGGAAAGGTTGCTCGCCAGGACATCGCGTCCTGTGTCTACGTACTTCCACACGGCATGGAAGATCAGAGCAAACGTAGTTCGGGCTACGCACGACACAAGTTGTTCAAGTGTTTTTTATGGGAAAATGCACCTTAACCAAGGGTTTTCACAGTCCAGGAGGACAAAAGGTTTTGATGTTTGTTCAAATCTTTTGACGGAAGAAATGAATTCACTTTTGTTTTATCCTTCATTAAGTGTTTTTCTGTTGTTTTGAGAAAGGAAAGAGACACCCTAAAACTTTGGTTGAAAAGGGGAATCTACCTAATGTTATCATGCCTGGTTAACCAACCTAATGTCTATCATAACTCCTCATAGCAGAGAAGTTAGAGCTCCTAAGAGATCATGGCAACAGAACTAAATAGCAAACAGGAAACACTGCGAAGTAAGGAAATACTGGAAAAATGCATGAATGCAACAACCAAACAATCAAGCAGAAGGAGGACCACCTCAACTTCTCATGCACACAAGCAGGCTTACTTCTAAGATGCACATATCTCAGAAATATCTATATGAACCCCTAAGTCTAATGCAGCACAACACCACACAAGTCAATCAACACAAAGAAAAGGCTAACCAGCTTGGCAAACTCCTATCCAAAAGCAAGAAACTAACCCTGAGCAGGACCCTAAACAACCCTAAAACAAAACCCTAATCTACCCTAAGCAAAACCCTAAGCAAAACCTTACACAAAACCCTAAGCAAGACCCTAAAGGGAGAACTCAATCCCATTCTTCAAGCTTCAAGACAAGCTTACCAAAGAAAGGGAGCTAAGTAGACAGACCCATAGTGCCTTCCTCAGGAAAGTACTAGGAGGCTTCCACTTAGGAATCATATCCCATGCGGCTCAACAACTGTGAATGGTTTACATTCCTCCTCCGGAGGAACTAAACTCACATGAAGGCTCCAACATCATTGGATATTTAAGAAATTCTACATGAACTAAGGGAACTAAGTGAATGGACCCATAGTGCCTTCCTCTGGAAAATACTAGGGGGCTTCCACTTAGGAATCATATCCCATGTGGCTCAACAACTGTGAACGGTTTACATTCCTCCTCAGGAGAAACTAAACTCACATGAAGGCTCCAACATCATTGGATACTTAAGAAAACCCTACCTGAACTAAGGGAACTAAGTGAACAGACCCATAGTGCCTTCCTCTGGAAAATACTAGGGGGCTTCCACTTAGGAATCATATCCCATGTGGCTCAACAACTGTGAACGGTTTACATTCCTCCTCAGGAGAAACTAAACTCACATGAAGGCTCCAACATCATTGGATACTTAAGAAAGAGGTGAGAAGAAAGAATGAAAGACCTCCATAGTGCCTTCCTCAGGAAAGTACCATGAATTCCCCTAAAAACTTCAGGATCTCAAACCTCACAGAAAGGGAGCAAGCTTCTAGACTAGGTCTTCAATCCATGCATCCTTGCAAGCTCCATCAAGCCTTCATCCAGCCTCCATCTTCCAGAAGAAACCACAGGCCCTCAAACCAAAAGAAACTATCTCTAAAGTTCAACCACAATTGAACTTCAAAGTCAGAAGCCCTCAAGACTTCTCCTATTCTCAAGCTCAAGCAAAAATAACAGAACACTCTATAAAAATCTACCAAAAATCTAGGGGGAACCTACATGTCTCTATGATCCTGAGATCAAATCTCAAAGCCTAAGTCAACTTCTAAGGCTACTAAACAATCCCTAACATATGAATGGTCAAGGGTTAACCAGCAAGTTATGAGGTCTCTACTCTCTAACCCTAAAACAACAGCAATCAATTTCCAAAAAATCTATGGAAAATCTATGGGGAGCATGCATTAGTCTAGTACAACATACTAAAAAACTAAAGCAAAATTCAATACCAAGTGAGAGAAATAAAATCAGCAAGGAAGACACATCATAAATCAATTACTCAATACCAATTAAAATACAAAAATGCAAATAAAAATTAAGATGCATGATCAATTTAATATTTTTGCACCATAATATCCTAAATTGAGCTATGAACCTATAGAAAAAAGAAGGGAATTAATTGGATAATCCTACTACTTTTTATGAATTATTTTCTAACATGGACAAAATGAGGAAATTTAAAAAGAAAATAAAACCAGGGGGGTGGCGATAGCAAAACGCCCTAGCTGCTTCTCAGCATTGGGTCAGGAGGGGGGGGGGGGGCGCACAGCAATTATTGCAAAGGCCCAGTCACCATTTTTTTTCAGCATTTTTTTACAGCCCAGGGAGGGGTATGGCGAGTAAGGAGGGGTGGTTCGTAGCAACTTCATTTTGGGCCTACCCTAATCCAAACCCTAACCCAACTATCTTTTAACAAAACCAATCTTTCTCCCCAAAATCTCCCTCACTGTTCATCCCACAAACCCTAACGCAGCCGTTGTGCTTTCCGTTCTCTCCCAGTTCGAGCTCCATTCATCTCTCTCTCACACCAACAACGAAACCCTATCCTCAGCCTTAATCCACAACTCCTCAACAGACAACACCAAACCTCGCTGCGAACCACCGTCATCATCGCATGACGCACCACACTCACCTAAAATTAAACCCTAAACAAACATCTCATAGCCTCAACAAAGTCATTACAACAAGGCGCTCTGAACTAAACCTCTCAAGATCGGCATCTACGGCTAAAATAATACGCATGCAAGGAGTAAAGTTGGAGGAGGAGAAATTAAGAACCTGGAAAATTGGATGAAAACGAAGGTTGTGAGAAGACTTGAAGAAAGCGATCGCTGGAGCCCAACGGAAATTCACGAGCGGAGGAAACTTTCTGATGAAGATCCAGAAAACTGCTTGATGGAAGATTACGTTGACGATAGCGGATGAAGATGACGATCCTGGGGAATCTTCAATTGAAGGTGGATGAAGATCGTAGACGAAGGTCTGGGCGTCGACTTTGATTGTTCTTGGACAGCAAAGCGAAACTATGAAGAATCTTGCAGGTTCTCTGAGAAAATCTGAGAAAATCGCCGGTGGATATGTGCTTAGATGAAGTTTCCGGCGAGGTGATGTTTTCCGGCGAAAGGGAGATCGAGGTAGTAGAGGAAGATTTACACCGTTAGAACATTTTTCTGGAGAAAATCCAGATTCCGGCGAGATTGCGAAATCCGGCGACAGTTGCGGTGGTCGGAGGGTTTTAGGAGGTGGCCGGAGTTCGTTGCATGCCGACCGGTGGGTTTTCCGGTGAGATGTGAGGCAAAGACAAGTGGCACCGGGGAATGGCCTGAGAGAGACGCGTGTCAGAGAAGTTGGTGAGTGGGGTCAGAGTTTGGGACGCGTGTAATGCATGCACAGAATGGGGAATTGAAGTGGCTTCTTCCGAGTGAATACACGTGTGATGCTTGACATATATACACCTGGCGTGTGGACCTGGGGAATGGGCTCTTCTCATGACATTCATGGATAACTGACCCAATTATTACTGAGACTAATGGACAATTACTTGGATTAATGGCTGGATCAACGTGATAATGGAGATGATAATGATAACTAGCTGACTAATTAAATGAAAAAAGCCTAGTTAAACGAAAATGGTTAATGACATTAACGAAAATGACTAAAACGAAAATCTAATGGACTAATCCTAATTATTTAATATTCTAATTAAAACTATTAACCTCTAATATTCTGAAAACCAATTAAGCTATTGAATATCTGGTATATCTAAACAAACCATTTAACATCTATTTAACAAAACCAGACTATTATATTCTAAAAAGATTAAAAACTATTAATAGCTATTCAAAAAAAACTATTAAACTCTACAAGTACTAAAATCTGTTACCTATTAATAGGAAAATATCCTAATATTCTAAAAAGGAAAATATACTTATTTAATTTCTGCATTAAAAGTAAAGCCTACATCTATTAATATCTATATAAAAACTGTTAAAAAATCTATATTAATTCTAATAAACTCTAGAAAAACTATATTAAAACCTATAGAATCTATATTAAATCCCATTCAAAAATGATTAAAACTAATAACAACATTAAAAGAGTCTATTTAAATTCTAGAAAATCTATAAAGCCTATTTAAAATCTACAAAAGGCTATTAAATCCTAAAGAAACAAACAAAGGCAAATAACCAACATAAAAGAGAGCGCGAGACCAGATCGAAGCAAAACAGTAAACCTGGACGCCAAGAATCTCCAAAATCACTGCGTAAGCCGAAAACACCCAGGAAGCGCGTGACTTCCCAAAATAACCTCCGATTACCCGAACCGGTCTGAGACGTCCTATAGGTGAAAACCAAGCTGTAATTCTGACATCATCTGTATGATTAAAAAATGTAATGCACGCGGTATACGAATGCGAATGCAAAAGTGAGCCGAAACGTAAATCAGGAGCGGGAACCGGTTGGTCAAATTTTAGGGTGCAACACATTGACATTTGCATAAATTGAGTAAGAGTTTCCTCCATCTTTGATGGTGCACTTTGAGTTTGTGGAGGTTGAGTGTAGTTTTGATATTGTTGACGATTTGAAGCTCCGGCTTCTTGTGGCCTCCAAGGTTGTTGGTACCCTTGATTAGGTCTTTGATAACCTTGACTTACTTGTTGATAAGGTGGTCTTTGTTGGTATCCTTGATTTTGATTTCTGGCATAGTTGGCTTCTTCCAAAACAGGAGGACAATATCCAGTAGGATAGTCACCTTTACACAACTCACAAATTTCCACTTGAACTTGAGTAAGAACTTCTTGCATCTCTTTGATTTATTGTGGAAGCTTCGACATTTGTTGAGTTAAATCCACTTATAGTGTAAGAAGTTTGTTTTGATCAAGAATAGCGTCATTCATACCTAACTCGAGCATGCCTGGTTTTTGTTGAGCTACTCCACGGTTATGATTCCCTTGGTGATCATTAAGTTCCATCTTCTCAATAATTGCAATTGCATCATCGGCGCTTTTAGACGTCAAAGAACCCCCCGCCGTAGCATCCAATAAGGTCTTGTGAACCGAAAGGAGACCATTGCGGAAAATGTGAACTTGAGTAAGTTCATCAAAACCGTGTCCTTTGCATTTTCTCAACATAGACTTGAATCTCTCCCAAGCTTCGTTGAGGGATTCACTTGCTCCTTGTGAAAACACAGCTATCGCAGTTTTTGCTTCCATGAAACAGTTATGTGGAAAGAACCGTTCAAGAAACTTCTCCTCCAATAGATTCCAATCCGTTATGATTGTTGTAGATTGATCAAGATACCATTCCTTCGCTTTCCCAATAAATTAGTGAGGAAATAGCCTTCTGAACAGTAAATCTTCATCAGCTTCGGTTGCTCCCGTTGCACCCGCAATCTCATAGAATTTTGTAAGATGTGTAAACGGATCCTCATGATCTAACCCCGTGAAATTATTTTAATAAATAAGTGCAAGGATTCCCGTCTTCGTCTCAGCTTGTCTTCCATTTTGGAGATTACTTGCGAACTGAGCGATGTGTCTTGGACTGTTTGTACAAGGGACGAAAACTGGAGGTGGAGGTGGTGCTGCTGCCATAATTGGTGAATTAGGTGGAGTGGATGAAGAAGATTCTCCATGATCTTGTCTTTCAATAGCTTGTTTCCGTCTTTGCCTTGTGCGACTATTGGTACGTCGAGCGGTTCTTTCAATCTCAGGATCGAAAAGAAGGTTTTCCGGCCGAACTTGTCCGTGCATAAACGAATTCTGCACACGAACTAAACAAATTAAAAAGCACAAAGAATTACAAAGATAAGAGATTCACAATACAAAAATCTTAAAATCACTAAACTATTGCAATGCTTGCAATATTCTACTAACAATCCTTGGAAACGACACCAATTTGTTAGAAAGTATTATGTGGTAGTGTTTTATTATATCCACATGGATTGATGAGAATATAGATGCTTGTCGTTCAAAGGTTTGATGACTTAAGAAAGGGGGTTTTTAGAATGGTTTCAATTTTCATAATAAAAGTTTGCAAAAAATAAAACGGAATAAAAGTCGGTCTAAGTTTGATAAAAGCATGTCAAGATTAGGGTTCTCTAGTCTGTCCTAAACGTATCCAACCAATCAAATATGTGAACAAAGTTCTAACCAACATAACCGCGTATCCTTGCAAAAACGTTCATCTTTAAAGCGATTTCGTGAATGTTATTGTTTCGACCGTTAAATGATCTCTCTAAATAACAATCGAAACAATAATCATTATGACCGATACAAAGCGAATATCAACTTTCAAACCTATGTCTAGCATTTGTATAGTTGATAGATGAAGATATTAGGTCAAGACTTGGAAAGTTCATGTCTAAAGCAATCCAAACCATAAATGTACAAAGAGTAGCAAATAACTTCATTTATATTGATCATAATATTGTTCACATACAAGAGATTAAGAAGAATACATAAAATCTGAACTAACTACTCCTAACCTTGACAAGAGAGGGATTTAGCCACTCATTTCCATGATAGCTTGAGCAACAAGTTTCGGGAGAAGGTTGATCAACATCCGAGTCAAATAATCGAGATTGGATGAGAATCCACCTTCTTTTTGTAAAATATTTCTAAGAGATGATGAGAAATGAAGGAATGAGTTTTTAGGTCAGAAAAATCCTCTCCAATGCAAATACAAGAAATTAGATATTTTCTCAAAAAGTAGCTCATACTACTTATAGAAGGGGTTGCTAAGCTGTCATGTTCGCAGTGCGAACACCCAAAATGGCACCTGAAGTTCCTATGTCATGTGAACTCTCCCCAGACAAGTTTAAAAAATATCATTGTGCGAACAATCCTTTGCCTAGTGAAGCCTTCGATGTACACTTCGTATAGTGAGTTTTAGTCCAAATACCTACTGCCTCAAGTCTGGGAGTGTTCCCTGACTACTCGCTACCTCTTCGCCTAGCGAGTGCTTTGCTGCCTCCTTCTCCTAGCGAGTTTAGGGCCCTTTCCATTATGTGTTGAACAGTGCATTGATTCCGGGCCTTCGCTACATAGTTCGCCTAGTGAACTTTATCATGTTTTGGTGGCAGCTTCGCTAGCAAGTTCGCCTAGCGAACTTGCTGTTGTTTGCATGCTGTCTTGGTTTCTTTGCCATCATTTATGTTTCTTAATTCCCATTTTTCATGCCTAGTTCCTACATAATAACACACAAATCAAAGGTACCAAGATACTCTCACATAATGTTGCAAACCAACCAAAGCAAAAGTGATTTCTAACACTTTCTTGACAAAAAGGAGTGAAAGATGCCCACATTTGAAAGCTCAAATAAGCAAAGTTGGGCATCTAATAGAGGTATCTGGAAGTTGAGTACAAGTTATTTAGTTATTCCTTTCTTCATCAACTCTCAATCTGCAAGCGGAACTTCTATGATGATCAACATTTTCTTATGATTTTCTTTTTGTACATCTAGTCACTGGTAAGGTAGAAAATTATTAACTGCAAGAATTTACAGTCACAAACTCATTTGTTAAGTAAAGCATTAAAGACATGGTACAAATGAGAACCGAGTATTGTAGCTACTATGCTAGATCGACTTGTAGGAGGTAAAAGGAATTTGTGGAAATTAATACAAATTTTGAAAACTCCACACTCATATGTCAATGGAGCAGAATAAGTCTTGCACGTCCTGCATGGTGTTTTTGAACTCTTGGTTATGTTTGGTCCACTCTACCCGTGTTTGATTGATGTTGATGCTCGAGAGGAGCAGCTTTGCTTTGTACCCATTTGTTGCACCCCAAAATTTGACCAACATTTATTTACCTAGCTCGTGTTCACTAGCATGATCATCTGCTTCTCATTGATATGGGTGCAGTAGATCAAGAGGTATGACTACCCAGCAAGAGTTATATGAGACTTTGAAGCTAGCCAAGAAGGTTATTCAGATGATTAAGGGTTGATATTCTTGTCAGAGAAGTTAAGAGATCCTCAGAGAGATTGGTTGAAACCAAGGTTGTGTGCCTCATAACTTGAGAGTTGTGGGGGCTCCTCAGATGATTCTAAGGTTATGAGGATGGACTTGAAGCTTTGAGGGAGCCTATGAGATGTCTGGAAAGCCATCATGAGGCCTAGAGAGGTCATTGTACAAGAATTCAGAAGACTCAGCCATGAGTGGTGGAATTAGGGTTTGACTGGGTCAACCCTAGGTCAACTGATGATTTGGAGAGGATTGAGACCTAATACAAGATCCATGTGATCATGGATTGATGCATTGAGATGCTATAAGGATGATTCCTAGACCAACTCATCATGATTGAAGAGTTTGAGAAGTTTCAAGCTAGGGTTTCTAAGGCTTGACAGTGTAAAATCCCCTAGTTTTAATACCTATCTTCAAGGCAGTTTAGCTCAAGATGGGATTGTCATCTCATCTTCCCCACAACATGAATGTTGTAGAGCTTGTTCTTAGATTTAATTTGAGTACTAGAAGTCCTTGATAGGATTTGTAGAGCTCAAGTTATGACTTTGACAAGTTACAGGTCATCTGAGGTATGTGAATCTGGGGCCTTGAAAGTCACCCAACTTGCATCCAACTTTTTCCCAAGTAGGATGATTCCTATGAACTCTTGGTCAACATGAATGTTGTTCCTCATCCTCTTAGCTTTCTAGAGAGTACTAGAAGTCCTTGATAAGATTTGTAGAACCCAACTTATGGCTTTGGCAAGTCAAGGGCATTTTGGTCATTTGGATGTTATAGGTCATTTCAAGCATAAGGCCATATCTCCTATTTCCAAGCTTCAAATGGAAAAATATTCAACATTAAACTTGCTTAGAATGATGTTTTAAGGCTATTAAAAGGGAGGTCATGAGATGTTGAAAAGGCTTGTAGCAAAAAGTGATAAAAATGACCTAAAATTGAGGCATAAGTTAAATAAGTTGAAATTGGAAATTGGAAATCCCAAGTTACACATCCAAACCATGGCATATAATAGGTCATTTTGACTCTAAAAGACATTCTAAAAACAATGGTTCATACACAATTTTGATTTGAGGCCTAGATCATGGGGCTGCTTTGGAAATTGGTTGCTTGCATCTTAAGGTTCAAATGCAAAACTTAAGAAAACTCAATGTACAAGCTTGCTAAGGGTTTTAACATGTCCTATATCTCATATAAGGATAATTTCATGCCAAGGAAAGTTGCTGCAAGAGCTATGTCATGAGATGATATGTGAGAAGAAGTGAATTCATAAACTCATGACATGAGAATCCCAATTTCTCATGGGATGGTTCCAGATGGTTCTAGATGATTCTAAACCACTCTATATAATGTATAGAACTTGCTCAGATGCAAGGTTGGTGTAAGATTTGAGAGAAGAGAGAGTTGGCCATTTCACTTGCTTCCATTGCAAGTTGAAAGCAAAATCCACATTCTGATTCAATTCCATCCATTCTTTCAATCTAAACACATTTCTCTTATCATAGTGAAGTTGTGCAGATCAATTTGAGAGAAAAACCATGGATATTTGAAGAGTTGGCAATTGGATTTTCAAGATTGCAAGTCACCATCGAATTCTGAGATTCAAGCATTCTCCATCAAAACTTTTACAAACAGTAGCAAGATCATCATTCAAGGATCGATTCTGAAGAGTTTGAAGGCTTGCAGTGAAGGTTTACACCATCTGTGAATCAAGAAATACCAGGTTGCAAAATTCACCCTACACCATAATTTATGCATCATTAGCAAGAATGGTTAGGTTAGAACTGTTAGAGACCAATAGGAGATGAATTCTGGAAGTTTTGAGAGCATTTGATGAAGGTTGAGTTATGGACACCATTACTTTGTTGAGCAAGAACTCGAGATATAGTGAGGAAGAATACAAGTTTGATAGCTTATTTTCACCAGCGATGTGTGGTGATCATTTTAGTACCAAGAAATCCAAGAATTATTGAAGTTGAGGTTTTACCATTTCTTGGATCTACTATCGGGTTTTAAGATAGAGACCATTTCAATAAAATCTAAGGCCATGGGCGTGTTCGGCATTGAATTTGGAGCATGTTAGTGTTTTGAATTGTAAATTTTGATGAAGAAACAAGGGAACCCGAGTTGGTAGAAGCTTGAAGTTTGAAACTCTGGTCGTGGAGTTTTTCCCTCCAAAC
Source organism: Lathyrus sativus (assembly GCA_963859935.3). Classification (NCBI taxonomy): domain Eukaryota; kingdom Viridiplantae; phylum Streptophyta; class Magnoliopsida; order Fabales; family Fabaceae; genus Lathyrus; species Lathyrus sativus. The sequence goes on along the minus strand of OZ012739.1, from coordinate 563,824,711 downwards.
CCTAGCTGAAGGTTGAAGATGATCCCTTATCCGTCAGATCATGTTGGACTCATTGACCACATCCAGATCCAGTGGCCACGATTGAACCTCAGCATTAAGAGGGAAAGTCTGAGAAATAATGAAACGCTCCATTTCATTAAACGGAGATGCTGGGCCTAAGTGTTTTAAACGCTATCCACACCACCCTCACAAGCCCAATTGTGTTTTGAACTGATTCTGCTTACTAAACGCACCGCATCTTTTTCTTTTTTCTTTATGATTTTATTTTGTTTTTCTGAATTAATATGGGCTTAAGCGCATTTTTGTTTACACCCCTATTATGGGCCCATCATCCATATACACTACATATCATTGCTAGTTACACCACAGTTTTTACATTTTATTGTCATTTTTCTTCATTTCATTAATCTTTGGAAAATCATAATAAATAGAAAATTAATGATTTTTGCATGGGGATTTTTTCTCCCATTTCATGTTCATGTCTAGAAAATTATAAAATCAAAATATTTTCATTTCATGCATTTTTAATATTTTTTGTGTATTTTCTCTTTTAATAGCCTTTTAATTCTTTTATGTTGATGCATGGTCTTGTAGAATTTTGTTTGGCTAGTTCCCTTCATATTTTTAGGCCATTCTTTTTAGGATAGTTAGATTAGGACTTTAACTCCCCCCTGGATTTATTCCATAATTTTGTGATGAATTTTTGGTTAGTTTAGCTTATATGACTTTAGGTTGTGTAGAATTAGGTTAATCCTTAACATAGGTCCATAATAACCTTAGAATTTTGGGTTTCTAGGTCAAGATAGACATTGGGGAATATAGGGTATTAAGGGTAGGTATATAGGATCCCCTAGATATTATATTAGATTTTAATATAATAGTATACTATTTTTAGATGATTTTTGTAGTTGATGATTGTTTGTGTTGCCCTTGTGGGCTTGTATTTTTTGTTTGCTTTGCTTTGTGGGCTTGGAGAGCTTGGTCTTGCTTTGAGGAGCATTGAGGAGCATAGTAGAAGACTTGAGGATTGATTGAGGACCTTGAGAGCTTGATATTTTGTGTTTTGTTGTTGTTTTAGGGTTAGGGATTAGGAAGAGTTTAGACCTGGTTAACTTCTTTCTTAAACATGGATGGTATCTTTCACCTCCATTCCTCCCTATGATTCAAAGTCCTGCCATGGTATACACCTCTCTCCTTGGGAGGGATAAGTGTTGGTACCTAGGAAGTAGAACTTTTGAGGGAACCATTCCTTGATGTTGAACCCTTATAGGTCACCCTAGGTGGTCAATAAGCAGTTTAACACCCCAGCTTATCCAGTTAAGTGATTTCCTCTGGTTTGAATATCTTGAGAGATGTTGAGCTTGAGTTTGAAGATGAAGACTTCATTTGAAGAGTGTAGAAGAGGATGATTCCTTGAGCATTGCCATTCTAGCTGAAGCTTTGAAGAGCAACAAGAGCAAGTTGATACTTGAAGATCCAGTGAAGACTGAATAAAGAGCTGAGGCTTAAAGACTGAAGGATGAAGTTGACACTTCTAAGTGATTGAAGATTACTCTGAGAAGCTGAAGCTTGCAGGAAGAGAAGACCAAGTTGAGACTGGTAAAGCAAGGAGAGCTTGAGAGCTTGAAGACTAAGTTGATACTTAGGAAGAGGATTCAATTGAGATTCTGAAGAGCTGAAGCTTGAAGAACAAAGGAAGTTGATACTTACTTTGATACTGGGAGACCCTGAAGGGATCAAGTTGATACTTGTGGTTAACAGTGAAGCCTGAAGGTGGAGCTGATTAAGAAGCTGAAGCTTGGAGAAGAAGAAGATAAGTTGAAACTTATGTTGAAGGGTTGAAACCTGGAAAAGCAAATTGATATTTGTCAAGAGTGATTGAAGTCTGGAGACTGAGTTGTTGTTGGAAGAGCTGAAGCTTGGAGTAGAGAGAGGAGTTGATCTGCTTTCTTTTCTGTTTTCTTCTGTATTGATGTGTTTTGTTTGACTTGCTTGATGCATTAGAATAAGTTCATATCTAGACTAAGTAGAATCTAGGAGCATGATTGCACTAGAGGTTGAGTTGCTCCCTCTGCTTGTATTGTTACTGTGTGGCTTTGCTTGCGGGTATTCGGTAGAGCCCAGCTCCCTTGCCCATGTGGTTTGTTTGCCTGATGGCATTTTACTTCATTTCTTTTGTATGATTGCAGTTTACTGTTCTTTTGCTTGATAGCATGTTGTTTATCTTTCAGTATGATTACTGTTATTCATTCTGGCTTGAGGTTGAGATGAGCTTGTGGAGGCTGAAGCCCCACACACATTTCCTCCCTCACTTGCATTGCATGCACTTTACTGTTAAGCTGATGCTTTGTCTGTTTTGGTGTATCATTGACATGATCCCTCAGGACTCTCATTTCCTTTGATAAGGAATTGATGATAGCACTTTAGGTTGAAACCTATGCATGACAACTTCTAGGAGTTCCCTGTTCAAACCTCAACCATAGGATGAATCCTTGGCATGACAACAGTAGGACTTATAGTCTCCCTCCTAGTTGGGCCTGTTCTCTTCTCATCTCAAAACAGTTTAAGATACAGTAATCATGAATGATTTCTTTCGTACGTTACGAGCCTTAAGCTATCTGAGAAAAGATTGTGGGAGAGTTTCTTTTCCACAGTCTGGATGTTTAGTATGGTACCCTTTGGGTGACATGCGACGCATTCACTCTCAGGTCATAGTCTCTAGTGCGATTGAGATCGCAAACACAATAAAAAAACACTTCCTTCGTAAAAGACAGGAGATAATGCGTAGTGTCCCGAACTACGTAAGCTCTGATCTCTCATACCTGTTGAGAGTACGTAGGCACAGTACTGATGTATTGGCGAGCTACCTCCCCCATAACCCGTCGTAGGTCGAACTACGTTGACTCTGATTTCTCGTTCTCTAATGAGAATACGTAGGCATAAAGCGCGACGCTTTGCCGAGTCACTTTCTTTTTCTTTTTAAGCCAGCCTTGATAGGTAGATAGATAAAACCAACCCGTCCAAGTAAACACAACAAGCATGGATCCCGTCGAGTACGACGGGCGTGAGGGGTGCTAATACCTTCCCCTTGCATAACCGACTCCCAAACCCAGACAATGGTTGCGACGACCTTGTCTTATACCCTTTTTCGTTAGGTTTTTCCGATCGTTTCCTTTCCCGTTCTGAGGGATAAATAACGAAAGGTGGCGACTCTTCTGTTGTGCCGGCACCTTAGTTTCACGAAAGCGACAGCTGGCGACTCTGCTGGGGATCGAACCCAGAATATCTGGTTCTCCGGTTCCCTATGCGAGTCAATCCTAGCGCTTGTTTTCCCTTCTGGGGTTTTGTATGTATTTACCTTTCTGCCTTTACTTTCAATACTATATTATTGTTGTTGTGTTGGGTAGAGGGTTAGATTGAGAGATAAGCTGGACCTGGGCTTGAGTTTGCACATAGACTTAGAAGTAGAGAGTAGTGGTTAGCCTGCTTGCTCAGCTCGCACCAGCTAGCCGTGAAATCTGCGCTCGGACGAGATTCTCTTTGATGCTTCTTGCCTGGCCCTTAGGGCTCGACAAGTTGTCTGACCCGAGGATTGTTGACTCTGGGGACCGATCATTTGTGATTCAGCCAAGTGAGGCCGCTTCATGAGTTGGTGATGCCACACCTTCTGGGTATCGTATCACCCCTCTTGAATGTCTGTGACGCTGATGAACGCATAGGATGCCGAACTTGAGTTAGTTTAGGTCCATACCGGTGAGCAGGGTTGGGTTCATTGCAGGAAAATTTGACCTTCAGACCACCTGGTTTTCTTGACAGTGAATCAGTTTTGTTGATACCGGAGGTTCTCATCTGCAGATATATGACTGTTCTTGATAGAGCAGGTTTTGATCAGAGGATCTTATCATCAGGTGTGTGACTGTTCTTGATAGAGCAGGTTTTGATCAAGGGATCTTATCATCAGATTTGGGGTCTGAAGATCTCATCAGCAGATGTATGTTTGTTCTTGATAGAGCAGATTTGGGGTCTGAAGATCTCATCAGCAGATGTTGTTTGTTCTTGATAGAGCAGATTTTTGATTGGGGTCTGAAGATCTCATTAGCAGATGTATGTTTGTTCTTGACAGAGCAGATTTCTGGGTCCTACATCAGAGGTCCTTATTATCATACATTTGTTCTTGGCAGAGCAGAATTATGATCTTGTGTACATGGCCCTACCAGATGGTTGTTCTTGACAGAGCAGATTTGTGGTCCGATACCAGGGTTTTCTTCTTATCAGATGCAGTGGTTGTTCTTGATAGAGCAAGATTATGGTTTTGTTGATACAAAATCTCCACGGCAGTCGCCTTGGTCTCCTATTGCATGATTGCATTTTGCATTAGTTTGCATACTCATTCGCATTTCATTAACATGTGTTTGTGTTACAGGTGCCGTTTTCCCCGATCCAGGATTTCTTGCCTCCTATTATATTGTTATGGGTTCTCTGAGGAAGACCGTGGCTTACAAGTTCCCTTCCCCCGATGTGGTTAAGTTGACTGGTTTGATAGCTTTAGCAGATGATTCTGTGGGGGATGAGTTCAGAAAATCTTACGACAGGTTGCTCAGTTTGGTTCATAAACCTTCTGCGTGCAAGGTGAATGGGTTGCACGCTCTGCTGCAGTTCTACGACCCTCCGCTGAGATGTTTCACTTTCCAGGATTTTGTTCTCGCACCCACGCTAGAAGAGTATGCTGATTTGCTAGGTGTGCCTATCCAGAGGCAGATGCCTTTTGTTCATATGGATACTGAGCCTGATCTGGCTGGGTTAGCTCTGTCGCTTCATCTGGATGCCTCCGAGTTGGTATTGACTAGTTGGAACAAGGTTCCTGGGTTTTCCTTGCAGTTTCTAGTGGGTAAGGCTCGTAGATACGCCGCCGAAGGCCAGCTCAACAAAGCTCTCGCTAACCTGAAGGAGCGCAAGCTGACGTTTGAGTCCAAGAAGCGGAAGTTAGAAGATTGCTTCGGCGAAGGAGCATGGGAAGGTTCGGTCGAAGGTCTTCAGTATACCATTGTTCAAAGGGAGTTACTCATCGAGGGGTTACTCACTCTGCCTGATCACCTAGAAACGAAGGAGTTGTTAGAAGAGTATCGCACCCGTGGCCGTACTTGACTATTTGTATTCCTTTTGTTTTGATCATTGTTGTATGCTGACCATCACCAGGCTTGTTGGCTGAGGTCACGCTGTTGATTCATCTTGTACTCGCTGATGCTATGTACTGCCTTTATGGGCTTTCTTTATATATGAGATTGTTGTTTCCATGATTGGACTCGGACTTCTTCTTCTTATTATCAGCACTGGCACTCAGGCACTAGGATCGGGGGAGATCTCCCTAACACACAGACACACGCATGCATTTGCATGACGAGCATTTTTGTTGTTTTTCCTAACCCTTGTGTGTTTTACAGGTTTTTTCAGGTTTTTCAGGTTGTTTCAGGGTGATTCAGGTGGTTCCAGGATTGATCAGAGACCTATTCACCGCTATCCTACTAGAGCTAATCAGGCCAGGATCATGGAGCAAGTGCAAACTGATGTTCAGGAACTCCGCGAGAGAATGGATCGCTTCATGGAGCTCATGCAAGCGGTCGCCAACGGCCAGGATCAACTCAGAACTTTGGTTCAGCCTTTGATTTCCAGGGTTGATAGCAACGGCGTACTCCACGGTGGGACTGTGCCTACTCCTCCTCCAGTTGAAACTCCACAGAATGGTGTCCCCGTGACCGGGGGAAACGGCAGTGCTAATGGCAATGTGATGGCCAACATCGGACTCAATACGACGGGCGTCGGTAATGGGAGTCTGGGAGCTAATGTCAATGTCGGGCCGGGCAACGACAATGCAGGCGTCGGGAATCTGTTTGTGCCTCAGCCCTGGTTAGAGGATCACCAGGATGATGTGTTCTCTCAGAGAGGTGCTGAAGGGGAGCTGAATGCTGAAGTGCGGCTTAGATTCAAAGCACTCGAAGATAAAATGAGAGATATTGAGAATCAGAATACTTTGGGCGTTGATATGTCCAAGCTGGGATTAATTGCTGATTTCAAGGTGCCTCCTAAGTTTAAGGTACCTGACTTTGAAAAATATAAGGGCACCACTTGCCCTCGTGTCCACCTGAGATCGTACTACAGAAGGATGTCTGCCCATTCCGAAGACGAGAAGTTGCTGATGCACTTCTTCCAAGACAGTCTTTCCGGGCCATCCCTTGAGTGGTACATGGGTCTAGAGCCCACTAGTGTGCGCACATGGAAGGATCTTGCTGAAGCATTTGTGTACCACTACCAATACAATAGCGACTTGGCCCCGAATTGAGTTCAGCTGCAGAACCTGTCGCAGAGGAATAATAAAGGGTTTAAGGAATACGCCCAGCGGTGGCGTGAGTTGGCAGCCAGGGTTCAGCCGCCGATGGTTGAACGAGAGCTCGTGCAGATGTTTGTAGCCACCCTCCCAGGGGTTTACTATGAAAAGTTAGTCAGCGGTATGTCTGGGAAGTTCTCAGATCTCATTATCATGGGTGAACACGTCAAGAATGGGATCAAGATCGGGAAAATTCAAGGTGAGTCGTCCTCAGCTGGAGGAGGCGGAAAGAAACCTTATGCTGGCAAAAGACGAGAAGGAGAGGCGAGCGCTGTGACCAACGCTCGAAGGAAGGGTAAAGGCCCTCACCAGCAAGTGGCCAGTATAAATATCCCGGCAGCTCCGCAGCAGCAGCAGCAACCGAATCAACAGGGATACAGAAAGTACCAGAATCGGACATCTTTGGCAAACCGTCACTTCGAGGCACCGCCCATGTCGTACGCGCAACTCTTGCAGACTTTGCTTCAGCTGCACTTGATCCAGAAGAGGACGATGGCTCCCTTGACAGGGGCACCTCCGCCAGGGTACGACGCCAATGCCACTTGTGATTTCCACTCAGGGGCACTGGGCCACACAATCGAGAACTGCAAAGCCTTCAAGCATAAGGTGCAGGACATGGTAGACGCCAAGATCATTAACTTCTCCGATAATGTGCCTAATGTCACGAAGAATCCTATGCCGAATCATAGGGGAGGTGGTGTGAACGCTATTATCGAAGACGAGAGTTCGGACTTGTTGATTGACGTCAGAGATCTAAAGACGCCGCTTAGCTTCGTTAAAGCTAAGTTGCTGAAAAGAGGGTTCTTTCCAGGTTGCGGAGAGCTATGTATGGATTGTGCCACACGTTTTGATGGATGTGAGCAGTTGGTAGAAGGAATTCAAAGTCTGATGACTGAAGGGATTCTGCAGTTTAGCCGGAGGGCTGAAAGTGGATCAGGAGAGGTAGTGCTGAAGTAGGCCGATGAGGTCGCCACCATCACCATCCCTCGCCGGCCAATAACTATTTCTGCGCCCAGACCGCCCACAATTACTATTACCAAAGCTGGGCCAATACCCTTCGAGAGCACTAACGCCGTTCCGTGGCATTATGGGGCTGAAGTCTACTACAACGGACAGAGGTTGGAGCTAGAATCGTATGGGTCGACTGTGGAGAACCTTGCAGGAATTAGTGGTATTACTCGCAGCGGGAGAATGTTTGCACCGCCAGAGGTCGTAGCGGATAAAGCGGTCAGAGCTGATACGGCCGATAAGGGCAAAAGTAAAGTCGTTGAAGAGGCCCCGTGTGGGGTAGAAAGAGACTTGCTTGTTAAAGATGCCGAGGAGTTTATGCGGTTGATTAAAAAGAGTGACTACAAGATTGTAGATCATCTCCATCAGACGCCCTCGAAGATTTCCATTCTGAACCTGTTGTTGTGTTCTGAAGCACACCGCAACGCGCTACTGAAGGTGTTGAATGCCGCATATGTACCGCAAGAAATATCGGTGAATCAGCTAGAAGAGGTTGTAGCCCACGTTAATGTTGGAAATGGGCTAGGTTTCACAGACTTAGAGCTGACGCCAAAAGGGAGGAATCACAATAGTGCCCTGCACATCTCGATAGAGTGTAGGGGCACGATCATGTCGCACGTGTTGGTGGACACGGGTTATTCACTTAATGTTCTTCTGAAGAAGGCACTAATGAAATTGGATACTCGTGGAGTGATCTGCACACCCAGTGATCTGGTTGTGAAAGCGTTTGATGGAACTAAACGCCACGTTTTCGGGGAGGTGACCCTGCCGATCCAAGTCGGTCCGGAAACGTTCAACGCGGTCTTTTATATTATGGACATCCTGCCTGCCTACAGTTGCCTCTTGGGCCGGCCGTGGATCCATGCTGCTGGTGCCGTGACCTCCACGTTGCACCAGAAGCTCAAATATGTTGTCGGATGAAGCATCGTAACCGTTTGCGGCGAGGAGGACATAATGGTGAGCCATTTGTCATCCTTTAAGTATGTTGAAATGGATGGCGAAATCCATGAGACTCTATGCCAAGCGTTCGAAGCTGTCAAAGTGAAGGACGTAGCTCCTGTGGTCACAGAAAAGCAAGAGATGACTCTCTCCTCGTTCAAGGAAGCTCGGGCCGTTGTCCAAGCCGGATCTACCCCAGGCTGGGGGCGAATTTTGGAGATACCCAACAAGCAGGATAAGTTTGGGTTGGGATATTCTCCTGGAGCTGAAGCTTCTTCTTCGTCTAGCAGTGCGTCTCGAGGTAAAGGGCCGATCCAATTTACCAGTGGCGGAGTAATTTTCGAAAGCATCAACGCGGTGTCTGAAGACAGCGGGGATAGCGACTGTGACCTCGACTCTTTGATCCAGCCAAGCAAGCCAGGCGAGGGCCTCAACAACTGGTCTGTCAAGGATATCATCCAGATGACAAGTGAAGAGTAATGATTTACTTTTTCCAATCATTGTACAACCCTATTTCCTACCCGGGGCATAGTGGTTTTATTGTCAGGGCCTTGTTGGATTATGTACATGCATTTTGTTAATAAATCAAAGGCGTTTTCTTCGTATTCAAATATTGTGATCTCTGTTATTCCTGTTTTATATTTGTTTTGAAAAACAATAAAATGGCAATGGAGTTTGTGCTAACCTGCATATCCTTGTTTTAAGCTTAACCCTTGTTATTGCAGGATCCACATAACAAATGACATCGACTCTGGACCTTCTACGGCTCACTTCGACTTCGATTGCCCGATCTATCAAGACGAAGAAGAGATTGATGAAGACGAAGACCTTCCTGAGGAATTGGCCCGCTTGTTGAAACAAGAGGAGAAAGTTATTCTGCCTCATGAAGAGGAGATTGAGATCGTGAATCTGGGTTCTGAAGAACTCGTCAGAAACGTCAGGATAGGGGTTGCATTGCAGAGTGATGTCAAGCAGAGATTAGTCGAGATGCTAAGAGAGTATAGTGACGTCTTGGCTTGGTCATACGAAGATATGCCCGGACTTGACACGGACATCGTGGTCCACCACTTGCCGCTGCGAGAAGATTGCCCTCCCGTTAAGCAGAAGCTTAGGAGGACGAGACCAAATATGGCCGTTAAGATCAAAGAAGAAGTGCAGAAACAGCTTGATGCTGGCTTCTTAGCGGTCACTACTTACCCTCCGTGGGTCGCCAACATAGTGCCTGTACCGAAGAAGGACGGTAAGGTACGCATGTGCGTCGATTATCGGGATTTGAATAGGGCGAGCCCTAAAGATGATTTCCCGTTGCCTCATATCGATGTGTTGGTCGACAACACAACCCATTTCTCCGTGTTTTCGTTCATGGATGGCTTCTCCGTTTACAATCAAATCAAGATGGCGCCGGAGGACATGGAGAAAACGACGTTTATCACTCCCTGGGGAACATTTTGCTATAAGGTAATGCCTTTCGGTCTGAAGAACGCAGGGGCCACTTACCAGCGAGCAATGGTAACTTTGTTTCATGACATGATTCATCATGAGATTGAAGTCTATGTTGATGACATGATTGCGAAGTCCCAAACGGAGGAGGGACATCTGGTCAATTTGCTGAAGCTTTTTGAGAGGCTTAGGAAGTTCAGGTTGAGGCTGAATCCTAACAAGTGTACTTTCGGAGTACGGTCCGGAAAGTTACTGGGGTTTATCGTGAGCGAACGAGGCATCGAGTTTGATCCTGCGAAGATAAAAGCCATACAAGAAATGCCAGTGCCAAAAACAGAAAAAGAAGTCTGTGGTTTCTTGGGCAGAATAAACTACATTGCAAGGTTTATCTCTCAGCTCACGGCCACGTGTGAACCGATGTTCAAGCTTTTAAAGAAAGATCAGGCAATTACTTGGAATGAGAATTGCCAGAAGGCATTCGACAAGATAAAGCAGTATCTTCAGGAACCTCCAATCTTGATACCCCCAGTGGCTGGACGGCCTTTAATCATGTACTTGACAGTTCTTGAGAATAGTATGGGGTGTGTTCTCGGTCAGCACGACGAGACGGGCAGAAAGGAGCATGTCATTTACTACTTGAGTAAAAAGTTCACTGACTGTGAATCTCGCTACTCGATGCTGGAGAAGACGTGTTGTGCACTAGCCTGGGCTGCCAAACGTATACGACAGTACATGCTCAATCACACCACCATGCTAATTTCGAAGATGGATCCGATCAAGTACGTCTTCGAGAAGCAAGCACTTTCGGGCAGGATTGCCAGATGGCAAATGGTGTTGACGGAATATGATATTCAGTACGTGTCCCAGAAGGCCATCAAGGGAAGCGTATTGTCTGATTACCTTGCCGAACAACCGATCGAGGATTACCAGCCGATGAAATTTGAATTCCCTGATGAGGATATTATGTTTCTCAAAGCGAAGGATTGCGATGAGTCGTTGCCCGACGAGGGGCCAGATAGGAAATCCCAGTGGAAATTGATATTCGATGGGGCGGTTAATTCCTCCGGAAGTGGCATTGGGGCGATCATCACGACTCCCCACGGATCCCACATCCCGTTCACTGTGAGACTGACGTTTGCAGTCACCAATAATGAAGCGGAGTACGAAGCATGCATTATGGGTCTAGAAGAGGCAATTGATTTGAGAATCAAGAACCTAGACGTATATGGTGACTCGACGCTTGTGATCAACCAGATTAAAGGGGAGTGGGAGACTCGCCAATCGAATTTGGTGCCGTACATGAATTATGCCAGAAGGCTACTTCCGTTCTTCGATCGAGTGGAACTCCATCATGTGCCCAGGGCGGAAAATTAGATGGCTGATGCCTTAGCCATGTTGGCTTCAATGTATAAAGTCAATTTTTGGAATGAGGCTCCAAGAATTGTACTTCCTCGTCTTGATAGACCTGCATTTGTCTTTGCAATCGAGGAAGCCGCTGACGGCAAGCCATGGTTCCATGACATCCAGACTTTCCTTATGACTAAGGAGTATCCTGCGGGTGCGTCAACCCAAGATAAGAAGACTCTGAGGAGGCTGTCTGGAAATTTTTATCTCAATCCTGATGGAGTGTTGTATAAAAGAAACCACGATCTCGTGCTACTCAGATGTGTAGATGAGAAAGAAGTGAGTATGCTCATGGAAGAAGTCCATGAGGGCACATTTGGTACGCACGCTGGCGGGCATGCTATGACAAGAAAGATCCTGAGAGCAGGATATTACTGGCTGACGATGGAATCGGATTGCTTTAAATTCACGAAGAGGTGTCATAAATGCCAGATTTATGCTGATAAAGTTCATGTGCCGCCATGCCCGTTAAATGTCATGTCCTCCCCGTGGCCGTTCTCCATGTGGGGCATCGACATGATAGGCAAGATCGAGCTCACTGCATCTAACGGTCATCGCTTCATTCTAGTAGCTATCGACTACTTCACCAAGTGGGTGGAGGCAGCCTCGTATGCTAATGTGACCAAGCAGGTGGTGGCTAAATTCATAAAGAGGGACATCATCTGTCGTTACGGAATTCCCGAGCGGATTATTACTGATAATGGTTCGAATCTGAATAACAAGATGATGAAGGAGTTGTGCCAGAGTTTCAAGATTGAACACCACAACTCATCTCCTTACCGGCCGAAGATGAATGGCGCCGTTGAAGCGGCCAATAAGAACATAAAGAAGATTGTTCAGAAGATGGCTGTGACCTACAAATATTGGCACGAGATGCTGCCATTTGCACTGCACGGTTATCGTACGTCGACCGGGGCAACTCCTTTCTCCTTGGTGTACGGTATGGAAGCAGTCCTACCGTTAGAAGTGGAGATCCCTTCTTTGCGAGTTTTGGTTGATGTGAAACTCGACGAGGCAGAATGGATTACGAACCGACTGGACCAACTCAGCCCGATGGACGAGAAGAGGTTAGCATCGATTGTGTTTGGTCGTCTGTACCAAAGCCGAATGAAGAAAGCTTATGATAAGAAGGTGCGTCCTAGAAGCTTTCAGACGGGTGATCTCGTCCTGAAGAAGATTCTTCCTCCACACTCCGATCACCGGGGCAAGTGGACTCCGAATTACGAAGGTCCGTACGTCGTCAGCAAGGTCTTCTCGGGAGGAGCTTTGTTGTTATCCACGATGGATGGTGAAGATTTTACATCCCCGGTGAACGCGGACGCAGTTAAAAAATACTTTGCTTGAAAGCGACCCGCTGGACAAAAAAAAGAGAGTCCAGGCAAAAAAGGGGCATCCTGGCGAACCATAAAAAAGGACAAAGGTTCGGGCAAAAATTAGGGATATAAATTGAAAAAATGTACACCCGCAAAGTCGAAAACCCGGATGGGCGACTTTGGCAAAAAAGGGTATCCTGGTGAACTGAAAACCCGCAAAGGGCGGTTCACGCAAAAGTTAGGGATTTGAAAAAGCAAATGACTGCATTCCGCGTGTGGACTTTCTTTGTTTAGTGGTTTGGAAGACCTGAGGGCCGCTTATCTGAATCAATCTCTTCTGAAGCTGAAGCGTCGGAGAAGTATCGAAGTCGAGTGGGTCATAGAGGGATCAACTCATGGTGTTCGTCTATGCCTCGTTGCCGACATTTGTATATACTGATGTATATCTATGCTTTATTTTTGCGCAGCTTCCTCATTCCAGGAGCTTGCATCTGTTGTAAAACATTTGTACCCATTCAGGGGTTCGTTATCAATAAAATGCATACTATTCAGCAATTCCGTTTGCCTGTTTAGCATTTATCTGTTTTGTTTGCGAAAAGAACGCCGATGTTTTTAATAAAATGCGCATACATAAACTTACTGGCCTAGGCCACTGATTATTGAAAAAATGAATTACTTGAACATTGTCACGAGATAATAACCTTGATAGGTCCCTTTGAGAAGGGTATCTTGTCTATTTGTTTGTGTTGTTACAGGTGTAGCATATTCCAGACAGTGCGCCGTGCGCATCCCGAAGCAGGATGATTCCTCCTTCTCCAGCAAAGTTCAGCAGCCTCGCCCCGCAGAGTCTGAACACGAGATAGTGAGCATTGATATGTCTCCCCAGGTAGAGAAGATTCTCTCCCCAATCAGATGCATCCTGAAGGAACGTCATCTCCTCAGCTGAGTCAGGCGCCGAAGCGCGTGTTCATCCCCCAGCACCAGGTCACAAGTGCAGGTCTCGTAGGAAACTATTCGTTCACTGAAGTGTGCAGCAACTGATGGTGCAAGACTGAAGTCTCCAGCGGAATTGAAATTCCCCACCAGAGTCGTACTCTCCCCCGAAGCCGGATGATTCCTTCTTCCCCAGCGGAATTGAGATTCCCCGCAGAGTCGTACGCTGTCCAGCAAGCAGAATGATTTCTCCTTCCTCAGTCGAGTTTGCAAATCCCCAAGAGAGCCGAATCCTTGGAAGCTGCTCAGACCATGATTGGTTTTCCCCAGTAGCGTGTTGAATAGCTGATGCTGCATTTCCCCACCGTAGTCGTTATTCCCAGGGAAGTAGCCGTGAAGGTCGTGCAGTCTATTCCCGCGATTGATATCGCTTTCACTCAGCAGGTCCAGGTTCTCGTAGAGCTTCGTTCCCCTGCAGCAGTCAACTGAAGTTGTTTCCCCCGCGGAGTCCAATTGAGATTGGCGTGACCTTGTGCTCCTCAGCAGGATGATTCCTCTATCTGAGTAGTTCTTTCTCCTTGACAGGAGGATTCTCCCTTCAGCATTTATTTTGCTAACGGGATCGCATCATTGTGCATGACTGCATAGCATTTATCATAAACGCATAGCATTTCCACCGTGTGGAGCATCGCGCCATTACCGAAGCATATGCATAATAAACATGATCTAGGTTGTTACCATCCTTGTTTTGCAGGTGTTCCGCCGCAGAATTGATTGCTCAGGATGATTCCTGAAATCTCCCCAATGAAGCCGCTTGCTCAAGATGATTCTTGAAGTCCCCAGCGGAGTCTTCGGTTCAAGATGATTCTTGAATTCCCCAAGCAGGGTCATTTGCTTAAGATGATTCTTAAGATCCCCAGTGCAGTTGCCAGAGTGGTTGCTCAAGTTGATACTTAGAGTCCCCGGCAGAGGGTTTGCTCAGGATGATTCCTGAAAGCTCCAGCATGGTTATCGGTTCAAGATGATTCTTGAAGTCCCCGGCGGAGTTATTTGTCCAAGATGATTCTTGAAGTCCTCAGCAGAGTTGATTCATCCAGAATGATTTCTGGATCCCCGAAGCGGAGTTACTTGATAGTTCTCCAGAATCCCCAGCGGAGATGCGTCATCCCCAGCAGGTTTCTAAACAGCGAAATTGAAACTTCCCTTGAAGACTTCATGATTGAAGTCCGACCGTGTTAATGAAGCAGTTCTCTCAGCTGATGCAGAGTGCCTGATGGCAGAGGTTTGGATATTCCCAATTGGTTCATGATTGACCAAGAATTCTATTCCCGGCTTGCTGATGAAGTCCGGCTGATGCCCGACAGTTTTCTTCGAATGCCTGATGGCATGATCAATATGATGGTTGACCTGATGAAGTCCGGCTGATGCCCGACAGTTTTCTTTGAATGCCTGATGGCATGATCAACCTGATGGTTAACCTGATGAAGTCCTGCTGATGCCCGACAGTTTTATTTGAATGCATGACGGCATGATCAACCTGATGGTTGACCTGAAGAGTCCCGAGGAATCGTGATGCCTGATGGCATGATCGACCATGTATTACCAGTTACCATGTGACTAATTATCCAGCTAGTTGTCGTGCAGCTATTATTTCAGTTTTCGAAGATTTGTTCCCATCAGAGTACCGTGTACTTGTGCAGTTGGCAAATTTCCAGGTTTATCGGTATTCAACCGTCTCGCACCTCGATTGGCTGAGAGCCGTTCGCCTCACCCAGTCAGGTTCAAGCCGTTTGAATAGGGACAGCTGTTGCACCCCAAAATTTGACCAACATTTATTTACCTAGCTTGTGTTCACTAGCATGATCATCTGCTTCTCATTGATATGGGTGCAGTATATCAAGAGGTATGACTACCCAGCAAGAGTTATATGAGACTTTGAAGCTAGCCAAGAAGGTTATTCAGAGTATTAAGGGTTGATATTCTTGTCAGAGAAGTTAAGAGATCCTCAGAGAGATTGGTTGAAATCAAGGTTGTGTGCCTCATAACTTGAGAGTTGTGGGGGCTCCTCAGATGATTCTAAGGTTATGAGGATGGACATGAAGCTTTGAGAGAGCCTATGAAATGTCTGGAAAGCCATCATGAGGCCTAGAGAGGTCATTGTACAAGAATTCAGAAGACTCAGCCATGACTGGTGGAATTAGGGTTTGATTGGGTCAACCCTAGGTCAACTGATGATTTGGAGAGGGTTGAGACCTAATCCAAGAGCCATGTGATCATGGATTGATGCATTGAGATGCTATAAGGATGATTCCTATGCCAACTCATCATGATTGAGGAGTTTGAGAAGTTTCAAGCTACGGTTTCTAAGGCTTGACAGTGTAAAATCCCCTAGTTTTGATACCTATCTTCAAGGCAGTTTAGCTCAAGATGTGATTGTCATATCATCTTCCCCACAACATGAATGTTGTAGAGCTTGTTCTTAGCTTTAATTTGAGTACTAGAAGTCCTTGATAGGATTTGTAGAGCTCAAGTTATGACTTTGACAAGTTACAGGTCATCTGAGGTATGTGAATCTAGGGCCTTGAAAGTCACCCAACTTGCATCCAACTTTTGCCCAAGTAGGATGATTCCTATGAACTCTTGGTCAACATGAATGTTTTTCCTCATCCTCTTAGATTTCTAGAGAGTACTAGAAGTCCTTGATAAGATTTGTAGAACTCAACTTATGGCTTTGGCAAGTCAATGGTATTTTGGTCATTTGGATGTTATAGGTCATTTCAAGCATAAGGTCATATCTCCTATTTCCAAGCTTCAAATGGAAAAATCTTCAACATCAAACTTGCTTAGAATGATGTTTTAAGGCTAGTAGGGAGGTCATGAGATGTTTAAAAGGCTTGTAGCAAAAAGTGATAAAAATGACCTAAAATGGAGGCATAAGTTAAATAAGTTGAAATTGTAAATTGGAAATCCCAAGTTACACATCCAAACCATGGCATATAATAGGTTATTTTGACTCTAAAAGACATTCTAAAAACAATGGTTCAGCCACAATTTTGATTTGAGGCCTATATCATGGGGATGCTTTGGAAATTGGTTGCTTGCATCTTAAGGTTCAAATGCAAAACTTAAGAAAACTCAATGTACAAGCTTGCTAAGGGTTTTAACATGTCCTATATCTCATATAAGGATAATTTCAAGCCAAGGAAAGTTGCTGCAAGAGCTATGTCATGAGATGATATGTGAGAAGAAGTGAATTCATAAACTCATGACATGAGAATCCCAATTTCTCATGGGATGGTTCCAGATGGTTCTAGATGATTCTAAACCACTCTATATAATGTATAGAACTTGCTCAGATGCAAGGTTGGTGTAAGATTTGAGAGAAGAGAGAGTTGGCCATTTCACTTGCTTCCATTGCAAGTTGAAAGCAAAATCCACATTCTGATTCAATTCCATCCATTCTTTCAATCTAAACACATTCCTCTGATCATAGTGAAGCTGTGCAAATCAATTTGAGAGTAAAACCATGGAGATTTGAAGAGTTGGCAATTGGATTTTCAAGATTGCAAGTCACCATCGAATTCTGAGATTCAAGCATTCTCCATCAAAACTTTTGCAAACAGTAGCAAGATCATCATTTAAGAATCGATTCTGAAGAGTTTAAAGGCTTGCAGTGAAGGTTTACACCATCTGTGAATCAAGAAATACCAGGTTTGGAAAATTCACCCTACACCATAATTTATGCATCATTAGCAAGAATGGTTAGGTTAGAACTGTTAGAGACCAATAGGAGATGAATTCTGGAAGTTTTGAGAGCATTTGATGAAGGTTGAGTTATGGACACCATTACTTTGTTGAGCAAGAACTCGAGATATAGTGAGGAAGAATACAAGTTTGATAGCTTATTTTCACCAGTGAAGTGTGGTGATCATTTTAGTACCAAGAAATCCAAGAATTATTGAAGTTGAGGTTTTACCATTTCTTGGATCTACTATTGGGTTTTAAGATAGAGACCATTTCAATAAAATCTAAGGCCATGGGCGTGTTAGTGTTTTGAATTGTAAATTTTGATGAAGAAACAAGGGAACCCGAGTTGGTAGAACCTTGAAGTTTGAAACTCTGGTCATGGAGTTTTTCCCTCCAAACCCTAGCTGAAGGTTGAAGATGATCCCTTATCCGTCAGATCATGTTGGACTCATTGACCACATCCAGATCCAGTGGCCACGATTGAACCTCAGCATTAAGAGGGAAAGTCTGAGAAAGAATGAAACGCTCTGTTTCATTAAACGGAGATGTTGGGCCTAAGTGTTTTAAACGCTATCCACACCACCCTCACGAGCCCAATTGTGTTTTGAACTGATTCTGCTTACTAAACGCACCGCATCTTTTTATTTTTTCTTTATGATTTTATTTTGTTTTTCTGAATTAATATGGGCTTAAGCGCATTTTTGTTTACACCCCTATTCTGGGCCCATCATCCATATACACTACATATCATTGCTAGTTACACCACAGTTTTTACATTTTATTGTCATTTTTCTTCATTTCATTAATCTTTGGAAAATCATAATAAATAGAAAATTAATGATTTTTGCATGGGGATTTTTTCTCCCATTTCATGTTCATGTCTAGAAAATTATAAAATCAAAATATTTGAATTTCATGCATTTTTAATATTTTTTGTGTATTTTCTCTTTTAATAGCGTTTTAATTCTTTTATGTTTATGTATGGTCTTGTAGAATTTTGTTTGGCTAGTTCCCTTCATATTTTTAGGCCATTCTTTTTAGGATAGTTAGATTAGGACTTTAACTCCCCCCTGAATTTATTCCATAATTTTGTGATGAATTTTTGGTTAGTTTTGCTTAGATGACTTTAGGTTGTGTAGAATTAGGTTAATCCTTAACATAGGTCCACAATAACCTTAGAATTTTGGGTTTCTAGGTCAAGATAGACATTGAGGCATATAGGATATTAAGGGTAGGTATATAGGATCCCCTAGAAATTATATTAGATTTTAATATAGTAGTATACTATATTTAGATGATTTTTGTAGTTGATGATTGTTTGTGTTGCCCTTGTGGGCTTGTATTTTTTGTTTGCTTTGCTTTGTGGGCTTGGAGAGCTTGGTCTTGCTTTGAGGAGCATTGAGGAGCATAGTAGAAGACTTGAGGATTGATTGAGGAGCTTGAGAGCTTGATCTTTTGTGTTTTGTTGTTGTTTTAGGGTTAGGGATTAGGAAGAGTTTAGACCTGGTTAACTTCTTTCTTAAACATGGATGGTATCTTTCACCTCCATTCCTCCCTATGATTCAAAGTCCTGCCATGGTATACACCTCTCTCCTTGGGAGGGATAAGTGTTGGTACCTAGGAATTAGAACTTTTGAGGGAACCATTCCTTGATGTTGAACCCTTATAGGTCACCCTTGGTGGTCAATAAGCAGTTTAACACCCCAGCTTATCCAGTTAAGTGATTTCCTCTGGTTTGAATATCTTGAGAGATGTTGAGCTTGAGTTTGAAGATGAAGACTTCATTTGAAGAGTGTAGAAGAGGATGCTTCCTTGAGCATTGCCATTCCAGCTGAAGCTTTGAAGAGCAACAAGAGCAAGTTGATACTTGAAGATCCAGTGAAGACTGAATAAAGAGTTGAGGCTTAAAGACTGAAGGATGAAGTTGATACTTCTAAGTGATTGATGATTACTCTGAGAAGCTGAAGCTTGCAGGAAGAGAAGACCAAGTTGAGACTGGTAAAGCAAGGAGAGCATGAGAGCTTGAAGACTAAGTTGATACTTAGGAAGAGGATTCAATTGAGATTCTGAAGAGCTGAAGCTTGAAGAACAAAGGAAGTTGATACTTACTTTGATACTGGGAGACCCTGAAGGGATCAAGTTAATACTTGTGGTTAACAGTGAAGCCTGAAGGTGGAGCTGATTAAGAAGCTGAAGCTTGGAGAAGAAGAAGATAAGTTGAAACTTATGTTGAAGGGTTGAAACCTGGAAAAGCAAATTGATATTTGTCAAGAGTGATTGAAGTCTGGAGACTGAGTTGCTGTTGGAAGAGCTGAAGCTTGGAGTAGAGAGAGGAGTTGATCTGCTTTCTTTTCTGTTTTCTTCTGTATGGATGTGTTTTGTTTGACTTGCTTGATGCATTAGAATAAGTTCATATATAGACTAAGTAGAATCTAGGAGTATGATTGCACTAGAGGTTGAGTTGCTCCCTCTGCTTGTATTGTTACTGTGTGGCTTTGCTTGCGGGTATTCGGTAGAGCCCAGCTCCCTTGCCCATGTGGTTTATTTTCCTGATGGCATTTTACTTCATTTCTTCTGTATGATTGCAGTTTACTGTTCTTTTGCTTGATAGCATGTTGTTTATCTTTCAGTATGATTACTATTATTCATTCTGGCTTGACGTTGAGATGAGCTTGTGGAGGCTGAAGCCCCACACACATTTCCTCCCTCACTTGCATTGCATGCCTCTTTACTGTTAAGCTGATTCTTTGTCTGTTTTGGTGTATCATTGACATGATCCCTCAGGACTCTCATTTCCTTTGATAAGGAATTGATGATAGAACTTTAGGTTGAAATCTATGCATGACAACTTCTAGGAATTCCTTGTTCAAACCTCAACCATAGGATGAATCCTTGGCATGATAACAGTAGGACTTGATAGTCTCCCTCCTAGTTGCGCCTGTTCTCTTCTCATCTCAAAACAGTTTAAGATACAGTAATCATGAATGATTCCTTTCGTACGTTACGGGCCTTAAGCTATCTGAGAAAAGATTGTGGGAGAGTTTCTTTTCCGCAGTCTGGATGTTTAGTATGGTACCCTTTGGGTGACATGCGACGCATTCACTCTCAGGTCATAGTCTCTAGTGCGATTGAGATCGCAAACACAATAAAAAAACACTTCCTTCGTAAAAGACAGGAGATAATGTGTAGTGTCCCGAACTACGTAAGCTCTGATCTCTCATACCTGTTGAGAGTACGTAGGCACAGTACTGATGTATTGGCGAGCTACCTCCCCCATAACCCGTCGTAGGTCGAACTACGTTGACTCTGATTTCTCGTTCTCTTATGAGAATACGTAGGCATAAAGCGCGACGCTTTGCCGAGTCACTTTATTTTTCTTTTTAAGCCAGCCTTGATAGGTAGATAGATAAAACCAACCCGTCCAAGTAAACACAACAAGCGTGGATCCTGTCGAGTACGACGGACGTGAGGGGTGCTAATACCTTCCCCTTGCGTAACCGACTCCCGAACCCAGACAATGGTTGCGACGACCTTGTCTTATACTCTTTTTCGTTAGGTTTTTCCGATCGTTTCCTTTCCCGTTCTGAGGGATAAATAACGAAAGGTGGCGACTCTTCTGTTGTGCTGGCACCTTATTTTCGCGAAAGCGACACCATTCTCTAAAACAACAACAACAATACTAGAAAGTGCAAAGAGATTAGAAAAAAATTATGATTATAGAGAATTTGTATTCTCTTTTTCTTCTTTAAATCACTCTTTCAAGTCTTTATTATATTTCTCCTTAATAGGACATTCTACAAAATAAAAATGATTAATTGAAATAACATGAAATCTAAAATTACAAATGAAATAAAACTTATATGATGGGTTGCCTCCCATTAAGCGCTTCTTTAAGGACCTAAGCTTGACCTTTCGATTTTTGTGTTAGGTAGGGATATATGACAAGAAAAACATATCATCATTCTTCTTCCTTTTGTTTGGTAGGAATTTCATTACTTTCATGAATTAAAGTTTTTTCTTCCATGTTCTCTTTAGCTTGATAATATTGAACAAGGCATAAATCTCATTCAATACTTCATTTATTTCTCATATGTTATCATCCTTGTTGCTAAGTGTAGGACTATTCTTTTGTTAAAGATCTCATAGGTTGATATCTAAGTTTGAATGAGTTATTGAAATTAAAGCTTCCTCCAAGACAATACAATCTTCTGATGGTGAGAAAAATACACAAGAGGGGGGTTTAATTGTGTTCTCTAAAACCAATGGTTCTAAATAAATTTATTTAACCCCTTTGAGCCTAAGACATTTCTTTCGGTGACATAATCCTATAGCCATTGACTTGAAAGATAAATTATTTCCACCCTCTTTGGAGTTATATAGAAATAGTTGGGGTTTCTCTTGAAAGTTAGCAACAAATTAGTTTGTGGTTGGGGTACTATAGAAGTTGGTCAAAATTAAAGAAAAAGAAATAAAAATAAGAAGTTAAAATAGTTTCTTCAAAATAAATTATGAAAAATAACACCAACAATACGCAATTCTCTAGTACTAAGTTCATAAAAGAGTAATATGGAAGGAAGTTGATAACATCAAGACAACTTGGTACCTTACTCCAAAGGTTTAAGCCTATTATCCAAAATTATCCTACCTTGACATAAGCCATGTTACAATCGAAAAAAGATCTCAAAAGTGTGTGTGTTTAAATATGACTTTGATTGATTTGATTAGAAAATTTTTTAATTTATGGTTAAATGCTTTTGTTTGTTGATTGAGAAATTGCATTGTAAATTTGAGTGCATCATGGTGTGATGAGAGAGAGGTTGAGTATTTGTATGCTAAAATTAATTTTATGAGTTGGTTGGATTGAAGCAGGAAACCGAAGTGTTGATAAAAAAAATACTGGTCACGAGAATTAGTAAGGGTAAGCATTTTGATTCTAATGAAATGATCAATGTGCAGAAAAATTACTTGAGGACGGGGAACAATTCAAGTTTAGAGTTGTGATGACATTCGTTATTACTAGATTTTTAGGAAGAAATTTGGGTAAATTGAAAAGAAGAATAATAAAAAAAATCATGTTAAAGTGTGAATAATTAAGCAAAAAGCCAATAAAATGAGTATATTAAGACTTAGTGAAAATTGCAAAGAAAAAAGAGATAAAATGATAAGTGGTTTTTGCATCCCTTTTATTAGTCATTTTACTTCATTATTTTCCCGTTTTCGCTCAATTAACTTTCTCCATATATTTTCCAAAGGGATGCTACGGGTAACTGTAGCACCTAATACAGGAAGTAGTAGCTAAACCTAGCTCCCTCTCTTTGAAGACACTCATACATTATCCATGGCCTGCTACGGGCACCCTTAGCAGCTTCTACGGGTCGTAACAGATAAGCGTGAAATTCCTTGATTTGTTTCCTTTTTTTGGTTTTCCTAGGTTGTTTTTGGGTCTTTGAAACTTATAATATTTTTGCGGTGAGAATCGTGATACCAAGCTATTGATTAACTTGAATCTTAATTCTTAAATTTACAACCGGTCTTTAATTTATCCAAAGGAAAGGTCTAAAGAAAGAAAAACCCTTTTCGCGATGTAACAACAACGCTAAGAGAGTCGGGGATCGGGGGTTGGTTATGCATAGGGTAGGTATTTCACTTTCTAAACATCTGTAGTACTCTACAGGAACCTTTTGTTTATTTGCATGCTAAGTTGGTAAATGTTTTCTAAGGATTGGGATTGGGTAAAAGGTGTAGGTTAAGACCTAAAGATAGTTTCTAAGCTTGCTCCCAAAGACATCGCGTCCTCTGCCTACGTATCCTAACTAGGATAGAATCAGAGCAATCATAGTTCACCTCACTAGGGATGAATAACACTTGATTACGATCAAGGTTCAAAGGGGAACAAACATATCCATGCTTGTGTAGAGTTTAGAAAAAACTCTCTAGATCTACATTGAAAACTCAAGAAAGGGGAGTAAGTAATCATTTACATGATCCTTACATAGAGTTAACCAAACTCTACCTAATTCTACGTTGTAAGACCAATTGGTTCTATCTAGACCAAAAGGTGGGAGAAGGGGGAAGGTTGCTCGTCAAGATATCGCATCTTGTGCCTATGTATTCTCATTGTCTAATGAGAAATCAGAGCGTTCGTAGTTCAGGCACGAACTACAGAATAAGGATTTATTGGTTCTTTCCAGACCAAAAGAGGGGGAAGGTTTTATCCAGACCTATGAGTTTAAATCCTATTGGTTCTATCCAGACTAAAAGGAGGGGGAAGGTTCTATCCAGACCTACGAGGGTATCCTATTGGTTCTATCCAGACCAAAAGGGGGAAGGTTCTATCCAGACCTATGATGTTTAAATCCTATTGGTTCTATCCAGACCAAAAGGGGGAGAAGGTTCTATCCAGACCTATGAGTCTAATGAGGATATATCTTAACAAAGATGGCAGGGGATCTTAACAAAGATAAAGATGTATCTTGACAAAGAATGGTTTCTTAGAGCTTACAAGATGCCATATGTAATTACAATTATCAAGCGTAATCAAATAATGTCACAACAAATGTAAGTGAGAAGTTTAAAAACTTCACGGGAAAAACTTTCAAGTTTTAAGAGAAGATCAAACACAAATGTTTACAAGCAAGAGTTTTAGTCAAACTCAAGTACACAAGGATGCTAACAAGCCAAAATCATAACTTTAAAATAAAAATCAAAAGAGAATAAAATTAAAGTTTTGAAATGAATAAATGAGAGATAGGAAGGTGAAAACCCTAAAAACATTCATGGTAGCATGTGAAGTGCAAGTAGAAAGTTCACATTTATGAGTTTTAGGTTTACCTCTTGAAGCAAGCTTAAGCAATAAGAAAACCAGAGATATTGAGAGCTCTTACAAGGTCTTCAAATGTTCCTAGGTTGATGAATAGATGCTCCAAATAACCTCCAAGCAAGCTAGTAGACGAAATGCCTTGTAAATGAAGGAAAAACTCTAAAATCCAAAGGTTTCAAAGACCAACTCACTCAAACCTTGTTACATAAGTGTGGAAGTGATTTGGATAGCTTCAATACATCATATTTGATGTGTTTTAAGTGTTTCTTGAGTTGGAAAAAGTTTGGAAATGGTTTTGGAAGGTGTTTTGCAAAAATAGATTTTGAGGGATTTTGGAGACTTAGTGAGATTTTGCAAGAATTTGGTGATTTTGTAAGGGAGAGAGTTCTAGATGTTTTCTAGCATAGAACTGGTGTGTTTGTGATGTAGTAATTTAGTTCTATTTATAGCCAAAGGCCTTGGAACAAGGTATGGGAAAAAGTGAAGCAAATTGTCAATTTTAACCTTCCATCGTGAAAATCTTTGAGTTTTCCAATGCAATCTTCATACTTGTCTTTAAGACACTCTACTAAGATATTCTCCATGACCTATATATTGTTTTCATCATGCTTGATAGGTTAGGAGGTGGCTTGTTGAAGTAAAGTTGATGATTTGACAAGGGTAGCCACCTTTTTTCTCTTTCTTCACTATTCACTTTTGCAACTTGCATTAAATAATGATTTCCATTGATCTTTGTGTCATTTTCGTGTGAATTGATATTAAAATGTTCATTATCATTTCAAACATCATAAATGAGGTTTAGCCTTTGATTAACATCGATTTGGAGAGGTTTTGGAATAAAAAAACTCATGCTGACCTAGTTTTGCGAATGTGAGTTTTTCCAACTTATGGATCTTGGTTCTCTCTAACCAGGAAGAGTTATGGAACCCACTTGTACTTTTTAAAAATCTCCAATTAGGTACTAAAATATTTATGCTTGTTTTAGGAACTCATTCACCTTGAAACTAGGTCAAAAACCCTTGTGTGGTTAAGGAGTTATGGCTTTGCCCTTTTCAAAACCTTAATTTCCCAACTTTTAGATTACTTATCAATTCTTGATCCAATGGTCACCAAAATTCAAGAATAGATGTGATATACCATTAGGAACATAATTGCATTCAATTTTGGGTCAAAACCATATTGGTTAATGAGTTGACTTTTCAGTCAGACGAACCGATTGATTGAAGAACTCTGAATCGACAGTTGGTGTTCTGGGTCCTCTGAGGTCTTGAAACTTCTTGAGTGAACTTCACTAAGCCATATGAGATTCATGGACCATTATTCCATCATTGGAACACTATTTTAATCAAAAGTCAAAGTACAATTGACTTTTTCTAATCAGAAACCCTAATTGGGTGTCCTGAACTGCACTGTTCTTAATCCTTGGGTGACAACCTCAAATTGGATTCACACTTGACCCAATGGAGTATCTTTGATGATGTGGAGACTTATTTCATGGAAAATAAATCCAATACATTGACTGATTAAACCATCGAAACCTCGACTCCCGGCTGTATGGAACCCTAATTCACCTGTATCTTAACAAAGACAAACTTGGAATATGTTAACGTTAGATAAACAAATAGAAATGACCCTAGAATGATGATGAAGATCTAAGGGGTCAAAATTTGGGGTGCAACAGTTACCCGTATTTAAATATTTTCACTAGATGGCAATGAGAGATGATAATCCTTATAGAATCGTAGTGAAAGGTATTTAAATATAGGAAACCAGAAATTTTGTCCCTTAGATCCGATGATATGCAAAAGGACAAATGTGAAATGCAATGAGTCTAAATGATGCTTTATGATGTTTGAGTGCAAGACAACTGCAGGCACACGAGCAAGAATAGAAGAACGGCAAGACAACGAGTAACCACTCACGGGGGACCCAACACACTGGGGGAAAGATCCAGGGCATAACATAACAATAGTTCATACATGACTAATGATGCTACTGAAGGGGAGTCTTTCACACAGGGGACGCAAACTTCACTAAGGAAAACAAATCTTCACTGGGGAAAAGGGAACACACACTCCACTGGGGAAAACTTCGCTGGGGAAAAGACGGAACGGAGACATGAGCCTCACTGGGGATAACCAGATGAGAAATTTCCTATAACGAAGAGTTCAAACGGGATCTTCAGGAAAAGGTTAGAAACAAGGCTGGATGCGCCGGGGAAGTTAGTATCCACTAGTTCTCCGAGACTCGACTGGGAAAGCAAAAGCTTCAATGGGGAAACCGGTGACGACTAGAACAACAAACAGTTTCAAGTGGTGTTAGTTTTCACTAGACTTACTGGGGAGGATGGCGATGACCAAACCAAAGTTCCAATTACAATTGGGAATTCTAAACAATATTGATAAAATACAGGACTTCGGCTGGGAAAATTGGTAACAACCGACTAATAACGATTAATTTTCAAGCAATGCCAGTAACCACTAGATTTAGAAAGAACTGGATTTTCAAAGAGTTTGGTGACGACCAGGTCTATAAATAGGAAGCATAAATATATCCCTCAATACTTTAGGAACAAAAGCTAATCTCCTCAAAGCATTAGGATACAGCAGAGACGCAACCCTCAACACGTTAGGATTGTACCCAGGCTCTCAAAACATTAAGAACGAAAGCTGAACATCCTCAATACATTAGGATATAGAAGAGACACCACCCTCAACACATTAGGATTGGACGAAGACCCTCAAAACCTTAGGATCAAAAACTAATAACCTCAAAATATTAGAATATAGAACACTTCATGCAAATGCAACCACTTTAGTCTCTGGGAATTTCTGAACTCGGGATTCAAAGTATACATCTCCAAAGATACACAACTTGTGCTCGGGATGGCAACAAACATCTTCCAAAGGTACAAAACCTGTGTTTGGAATCAAATAGTACATCTCCAAAGGTACGAAACCTGAGCTTGGGATGGCAACAAACATCTATCTCCAAAGGTACACAACCTGTGCTCGGGATAGAAACAAACATCTTCCAAAGGTACAAAACTTGTGCTTGGAATCAAATAATACATCTCTAAAGGTACGAAACCTGAGCTTGGGATGGAAACCAATATCTATCTCCAAAGGTACGAAACCTGAGCTTAGGATAGAAACAAACTTCTTCCATGGGTACGAAACCTGTGCTTGGAATCAAACAATACATCTCCAAAGGTACAAAACCTGAGCTTGGGATGGCAACAAACATCTATCTCCAAAGGTACACAACCTATGCTCGGGATAGAAACAAACATCTTCCAAAGGTACAAAACATGTGCTTGGGATCAAACAATACATCTCCAAAGGTACGAAACCTGAGCTTGGGATGGAAACCAATATCTATCTCCAAAGGTACGAAACCTGAGCTTGGGATGGAAACCATCGTGCCTTAGTTTGGAATGATACACAACCAAATTGTTAGTATTTGTTGCCCATGGATTTTCATAATGTCAATTACCAACGGGCCTTACTTGAAATATGATTGGTCACCACCAAATTACTTATATCAGTATCCACTGTATTTTTAAACAATGTTGGTCACAACCGTGCGTCGACATCCTTAAGATAAAATTCTCAAATGTGACTGCCATTTATCATTGATGAAGGTTAAGCTTCTCCCAAGAGATTTCCACTCACTGCTGAAGACGATTAAACTTCTCCGAAGAGACTGTCGTTTATCATTGGAGACGATTAAACTTCTCTGAAGAGACTGCCATTTATCGTTGATGAAGGTTAAGCTTCTCCCAAGAGATTGCCACTCAGCGCTGAAGACGATTAAACTTCTCTGAAGAGACTGCCATTTATCGTTGAAGACAATTAAACTTCTCCGAAGAGACTGCCATTTATCGTTGATGAAGGTTAAGCTTCTCCCAAGAGATTGCCACTCACCACTGAAGACGATTAAACTTCTCCGAAGAGACTGGCATTTATCGTTGAAGACGATTAAACTTCTCCAAAGAGACTGCCATTTATAGTTGAAGACGATTAAACTTCTCCGAAGAGACTGCCATTTATCGTTGATGATGGTTAAGCTTCTCCCAAGAGATTGCCACTTATCGCTGAAGACGATTAAACTTCTCTGAAGAGACTGCCATTTATCGTTGAAGACGATTAAACTTCTCCGAAGAGACTGCCATTTATCGTTGGAGACGGTTAAACTTCTCCGAAGAGGCTGCCATTTATCGTTGATGAAGGTTAAGCTTCTCCCAAGAGATTGCCACTTGCCGCTGAAGACGATTAAACTTCTCTGAAGAGACTGCCATTTATCGTTGAAGACGATTAAACTTCTCCGAAGAGACTGCTATTTATCGTTGATGAAGGTTAAGCTTCTCCCAAGAGATTTCCACTTACCGTTGAAGATGATTAAACTTCTCCGAAGAGACTGCCATTTATCGTTGATGAAGGTTAAGTTTCTCCCAAGAGATTGCCACTTACCGTTGAAGACGATCAAACTTCTCCGAAGAGACTGCCATTTATCGTTGATGAAGGTTAAGCTTCTCCCAAGAGATTGCCACTTACCGTTGAAGACGATTAAACTTCTCCGAAGAGACTACCATTTATCGCGGAATATGAATAAGCTTCTCGCTAGAGATTGCCACTTATGGATAAGCTTCTCTACAGAGACTGCCACTTATGGATAAGCTTCTCTACATAGACTACCACTTATGGATAAGCTTCTCTACAGAGACTGCCACTTATGGATAAGCTTCTCTACAGAGACTGCCACTTATCGCTGTTAGGCAAAGCAAAATGTTCTTCTTGATAGATAGTGCAAAATAAATGCACGTCCAGGTAGGTTCGGCGACCGACAGGGACCAAAGTTCAATCTAGAATAAGACCCCAACCATTGAGAAATGAACTCGAATGGTGACTTACTTTATCCAAACATGGAAAAAGACAACTGAAGCAACCATCATCCACCAGGATTAAACTCTGTGGGGAATTGAGAAACGACGGACATTTTATGCTTAAGGGCTGACAACTCTATTGGAGAGAGACAACACACCCGATCACTGAGGAGGGAACCAAAGTGAAACAGGAATAGGTAATAACCAGAGATAGCAAAAATGCATAGATGTTATGCATATGCTTATGCCATGCTTATGTTTATGCTGACGAAACAAACAAACAAAACCGGAGATGAAATAAACATCTCGACACGGAAACCCAATCAACTTTACCAAAATTGGACATCAACGGGGATGATCATGCTGATCAACAGCTCGACCTCAAAGTTACAACCCTCTCTGGGAGAGAGATGTCTACTTAGGACACAACATCATGACTTCACTCGGATTGCCATCATGAGCTTGAATTCTTTGTTGAAGAAAAATCACCAAGGGAAGTTCCAAGATCAACCAAAGTAACAACTTAATCGGGGAGCTGACAAAGGGTATCATGAGACCAAAATCTTTCTGCCCCATTGATAGTATAACAATCCTCTTCCAGTGAGCAACGACTCTTGCGACAAACAGTCTTCAAGTCTTTCTGTCCCAGATTACATGGTCTGTGAGAAGAAGTTATAAGGATGCTTTTACAAAAGAACTGGCATAAAGATGCTTCAACTGTCTTCAAACTCTTATAGAGAGAGATTTATAAATCTCGACGTGACTGGCCCAGTTTAACGGTACTTGCACAACAAAGTCTCAGATTGTGGAAGTAACGACTGGGTAACAAACTTGCCCCTGCTTACTGGTAACTGCAAAAGATTTGCCCCAAACTAAACTGTTCATTGAGAGCTTTATCTAATCTTGACCTGGTTGGCTCTGATTAGCTGAACGTTATGACAAATGATTAACAAATCCTTCAAATTGGTTACCCCAGGCTGAGCTCCCTTTATCAAGTCATATTCCATAGCTGACAGCGCTTGTTGGGATTCCTTTGATTTTGAATTGTTTTGCACGCAATGATGTTCATTAAAAATTGGCAATTTTCAATGTAAAATTCATACAATCTTTTGAAAAACATTTTTTGATGAAACACACACGGCGGAGTGATTAAGTGATCAAAGTGAAAGTGATCCAATCATCTTGCAAATGATGGATAAAGTGATTAACACACTCAAACATCAAAAATCATTAGGAGTCAGGTTATCCAACCTTGATGTAATATGCTTTCAAAACAACCTTACCTCAATTAGGTCTTTTGTGGGTTGTAACGTGGCTTGGTTCATGGTTCATGAAACAAAGGATAAAGGCTCAAAGTTATTTGTCCCACCCACTCTCCATGATGAACTCCAATCCTACGCTCAATTAACTCAAACTACACATTTAGGTTCTTACAGACTTAAGAATTGAACTGATGATAGTTGGCGATGGTTCACAAACCTAGGGTAGTCACAACTCCCTTACAGTATTAGATAGCTTTTTGCTATTTGAGGATTTTTAAGAGTGATAACTCTTACAGAATTCCTCTCTTTTTATCCCTGACTTTTGTATGAACCTCTTTGTTCGAATATACAGTCAATGGGATGCCCCATTTTTGCCTAAGTCTCCTTCATAGGTTTTAACTTAGTGGTCTTTTTCTTTTTTTTCACTTTTCCTTTTTTCTTTTGGGAAAGGAGGTGACTACCTAAATTAATGGATACGGTGAACCATCATCATCTTTTATGCTGAAAAGCATCTTCGACACTTTCTTGTTGTGTACGAAGGAAAACTTGAGTGCACCACCTTTATATGAAAAGTGTCTTGTATGCACATATCTCCGAGTTAACCGAGAACTACCCGCCCCAGGTTTGAAATTTAAGGTTTTGTTTTTGTAAAGAAAGAAAACTCCTACTTCTAGGCTCGAAGGGGTTAACGAGGGATTATCTTCCTTATTTCTCCTGTGTTTAGGGATTGAAACAATGCCTTACATCATCGGCAAAGTTAAATTGAAAGCATATCAACAGCAGTTATGGATATAATTTTCATCATCCTCCCCAATCTTTGCTTTAAACAACAGTTTAATAAAGAAAAGAAATTTTTGCATTATTTTTTTGGTATTTCATAACAATGACAGGAAAAAGAAAGAGTGAAACGAATGGACTTAATCAAAAGATGCACAAACATTTCATTAATATTGCCAAATTCAAATAAACAACAGCTTACAAGCAATTCAAATGCAAAGAAAACACAACAAAATGTTGAAACAGTCTACAGCTGCCAGCCTTAGGGAATTAAAATGGTCAAAACAAATTTCAAATTTCAGGCCCATGTGGGGAAACACCTCCAACCACCACTTGCTCCTTGTGATATAGAATTATGAGGGGTCTCACGGGTCCTTTGCCTTTGTATTTAAGAATCGCGGCATTGTCATTTGATTTATCCTCCTGAGGTTTCAACAACTCCTTCAATCTCAGTTTAAAACCCTTATACTCTTCAACTCGGTGCCCTGTTGTCCCAGTATGATATCCACATTCTACTTCTGGGTGGTCTTCCTCGAGGATCAAGTGTTTGTCAATGATTAGATCTTGTACAAGATAACTCAATGCTATACATGCATCAAAGTTGTGTCCTTCAGCTCCTTTGTGAAATTCACAGTTCAGGTTCGCATTATGCCATGGTCCTGGCACAGGATTGGATAATCGCGGAGTCACTAGTGAGTTATGAATCAGTAGCGAGTAATGTTTGCTTAAAGGTACTGGAGTTGGTTTACCGCAAGTCTTATTTTTTCTGACATGATTCTTCTTGTTCAATCTCCGGCTTTGAGAACATTGAGGAGGAACAAACACCGACTTGTGAGAGACTTCAGTTGAACGTCCCAGTGCCCCAATATGATAGTCCCATTTAGCATTGGTATCACAGTTCAGGGGGTGAGGAGGAATTACTAGTTTCAGCTTCTTTGGTATTATCAATTCGCCTTGGATCAGGTCTGGCAATATCTGATTGTGTGACATTGGAAATAGACTTTCTAGTTTCCTTGGTTTTCGTTGGGCGTGGTGACGCGATTGACGATTATCTGGTGGTTGATACTGATAATGTCCTTGAGTTGGAGGAATCATCGGAGATAATGCATCCCTAGTTTCTCTGGACGTCACATGGTCAAGGTGACCTTCCTTTTTCATCATGTTCTGCAATGTCTCTAGAACCCAATTCATCTGACATTTGAGAATTCTGATGCCCTCTTTGTTGCACTCCAAAATTTGACCAACATTTATTTACCCATCAAGAGTTGTATGAGACTTTGAAGCTAGCCAAGAGGGCTATTCAGGATCAAGGATTGATATCCTTGTCAGAGAACTCAGGAGATCCTCAGAGAGATTGGTTGAAACCAAGGGTGTGTGCCTCATAACTTGAGAGTTATGGGAGCTCCTCAGATGATTCTGAGACTATGAGGATGGACTTGAAGCTTTTAGAAAGTTCATGAGATGTCTTTAAAGCCATCATGAAGCCTAAAGAGGTCATTGTGCAAGAATTCAGAAGATTCAGCCATGAGTGGTAGAATTAGGGTTTGACTGGGTCAACCCTAGGTCAACTGATGATTTGGAGAGGGTTGAGACCTAATCCAAGAGCCATGTGATCATGGAATGATGTATTGAGATACTATAAGGATGATTCCTATACCAACTCATCATGATTGAGGAGTTTGAGAAGTTTCAAGCTAGGGTTTCTAAGGATTGACAGTGTAAAATCCCCTAGTTTGATCCCTATCTTCAAGGCAGTTTAGCTCAAGATGTGATTGTCATCTAATCTTCACCACAACATGAATATTGTAGAGATTGTTCTTAGCTTTAATTTGAGTAGTATAAGTCCTTGATAGGATTTGTAGAACTCAAGTTATGGTTTTGACAAATTACAGGTCATCTGAGGTATGTGAATCTGGGTCCTTGAAAGTCACCCAACTTGCAGACAACTTTTTCCCTAGTAGGATGATTCCTGTGGTTTCTTGGTCAACATGAATGTTGAAGATCATCTTCTTAGCTTTCTAGAGAGTACTAGAAGTCCTTGATAGGATTTGTAGAACTCAACTTATGGCTTTGACAAGTCAAGGGCATTTTGGTCATTTGGAGGTTATAGGTCATTTCAAGCATAAGGCCATATCTCCTAGTTCCATGCTTCAAATGGAAAAATATTCAACATCAAACTTGCTTATAATTATGTTTTAAGGCTAGTAGGGAGGTCATGAGATGTTGAAAAGGCTCATATCAAAAAGTGATAAAAATGGCCTAAAAATGAGGCATAAGTTAATTCAAGTGAATTTGAAAAATGGAAATCAGAAGCTATAAGTCCAAACCATGTCATGTAATAGGTTATTTTGACTCCAAATGACATTCTAAGAACAATGGTTCAGCCACAATTTTGATTTGAGGCTTGGATCATAGGGCTGCTTTGTAATGGGCTTACTTGCATCTTAAGGTACCAAACCAAAACAAGGCAAAACTCAATAAACAAGGAAGATATGCATTGTAACTTACCCTAAATCTCAGGTGGGGATAAATTCAAGTCAGAATTGGTAGTCATGAGATGCAAGGCATGAGATACCATGTAAGGAGAATGAGAAATCAAAATACCATGACATGAAAAGATCAATTTCTCATTGGATTGTTCTAGGGGGTTCTAGATGATTCAAAACCACTCTATAAGATGAGTCTAACTTGCTCAGATTTAAGGTTGGTGTTAATTGGTGTAGAGAAGAGAGAGTGAGATCCAAATTCCTCCATTGCAAGTCACATTCAATCTCTTCATTCTTCTTCATTTCCCTCCATTTTTTCTTCACAAACCTTCTCCATAGATCTTTCTGAGTGTGTGCATGCTGAATTGAAGCCCCATTGATGGAAGATTGAAGGTGTTCCAATTTAATTTGCAAGAAGGCAATTACCATCGAATCTTGAAGTACAAGCTCTCTCCCTCCAATCTTTTGCAAACAGAAGAAGTTTCATCATCCAAGGATTATTCTTGAAGAGTTTCAAGCCTTGAAAGCAAGGATTCCATCATCTATCATATCAAGAAGCCAGGTTTGCAAAATCCCTTTCACCTCATAATCTAGGCATGGTTAGGTTAAGTTATTAGTGTAGAACTGTTAGAGACAACTAGGTGATCATTTTTGGAGAGTTTGAAAGCATTTGAGGAAGTTTCAGCCATGGACACCATTTCTTGGATGAGCAAGAACGTGTTATATAATGAGTTTCAAGGCGAGATTAATAGCTAGTTTTGACTAGGGCAACGTGATAAGCATTTTGATGTAAAGAAATATGAGTTTGGTTGAAGTTGTGGATTGGTCATATTTTAAGATTACTTGAGTTGCACCATCGAGTTTGAGGATAGAGGCCATTTCAATGGAATCCAATACCATAGGCGTGATCAGGGTAAAAAACTGAGCAAGATAGGGGTTTACATTTCTGATTTTGATCAAGAGATGAAGGAGCATGAGTTGGAGGAAGTTTGGTGCATGAACTCTGTATTTCCATGGAGGATTCTCAAAACCCTAACCCAAGGAAGAAGATGAAGTTAGGACCGTGAGATGCGCGCTGACTGGTTGACTTGAGACCAGATCCAATGGCCCATATTTAATTGAGTTTTGGAGGGAGACTGAAAGCGCAGCGAAACGCCGCGTTTCATTAAACTTGGCTTGCGGGCTTAGGTGATCTTTGATAACCCCACCCCCTTTTCAGGCCCAATTGTATTTTAAACTGAAATTTGTTTCTTTTTGCACCGCTCTTTTTTCTTTTTTCTTTAGATTTTTAATTGTTTTTCTGATTTTAAATTGGGCCCAGGCGCTTTGTTATTGGTACCCCCCATTCTGGGCCCAATCATATATGAACTGCATATCATTACTGGCTGCACCCCTTTTCATGTTTTCACTTTTATTTTTCTCCATTTTTTCATACTTTAGAAAAATCATATTAAATGGAAAATTAAACATTTTTTCATGGGAGTTTTTTCTCCTATTTCATATTTTTGTCTAGAAAAATATAAAATAAAAACATTTTTCATATCATGCATTTTAATATTTTTTGCATATTTTTTACTTTAATTGCTTTTTAATTCTTTTAAGTTGATCCATGATTTTGTAGAATTTAGTTTAGGTAGTTCCCTTAATATTTTTAGGTCAATATTTTTAGGATAGTTAGATATATGTTTTAGGTTCCCCCTGGATTTATTCCATATTTTTGTGATGATGTTTAGGATAGTTTTGATTAGATGCTATTAGGTTGTGTAGAATTAGGTTAAAACTTCAACATAGGTCCATAATAACATTAGATTTTTGGGTTTTTAGGACAATTTAGACTATGGGACATATATGGGTATTAAGGGTAGGCATGTAGGATCCCTTAGAAATTATATTAGGATTTAATATAATAGTATGCTATTTTTAGTTGATTTTTGTATTGGTTGATTGTTTGTGTTGCCTTTAGGGCATGTTTGCTTTAGTTGCTTTGCTTTGTGGGCTTGGAAAGCTTGGTATCTCTTTGTGGAGCATTGAGGAGCATAGTAGAAGACTTTAAGATGCATTAAGGAGTTTGAGAGCTTGGTCTCTTTTTCTTTTTTTAGGGTTAGGGATTAGGAAGAGTTTAGATGTAGATAACTTCTTTCTCAAACATGGATGGTATCTGTCACCTCCATTCCTCCCTATGATTCAAAGTCCTTCCATGGTATACACCTCTCTCCTTTGGAGGGATAAGTGAGGTACCTAGGAAGTAGAACTTTTGAGGGAACCATTCCTTTGATGTTGAACCCTTATAGGTCACCTTTGGTGGTCAAATAAGCAGTTCAATATCCCCCAGCTTATCCAGTAAGTGTTTTTTTCTGGTTTGATTGTCTTGAGAGATGCAGAGCTTGGGTTTGAAGATGAAGACTTCATTGAAGAGTATTGAAGAGGATGAATCCTTGAGCTGCCATTCCAGCTGAAGCTTGAAGAGCAACAAAAGCAAGTTGATACTTGAAGATCCCTGAAGATTAGTTGAAGCCTGAAGGTGGAGCTGATCAAGAAGCTGAAGCTTAAGGGGGAAGATGAGTTGAAACTCATGTTGTAGGGTTGAAACCTGGAAAAGCAAATTGATATTTGTTAAGAGTGATTGAAGTCTGAAGACTGAGTTGCTATTGGAAAAGTTGAAGCTTGGAGTTGAGAGAGAAGTTGATCTGCTTTCTTTTTTCTTTTCTGTATTGATGTGTTTTGTTTGACTTTTTTGATGCATTAGAATAAGTTCATATCTAGAATAGGTAGAATCTAGGAGCATGATTGCACTAGAGGTTGAGTTGCTCCCTCTGCTTGTATTGTTACTGTGTGGCTTTGCTTGCGGGTATTCGGTAGAGCCCAGCTCCCTTGCCCATGTGGTTTGTTTTGCCTGATGGCATTTTATTTCATTTTATCTGTATGATTGCAGTTTACTGTTTATTGCTTGATAGCATGTTGTTTATATTTCAGTATGATTACTGTTATTTCATTCTGGCTTGAGGTTGAGATGAGCTTGTGGAGGCTGAAGCCCCACACACATTTCCTCACTCACTTGCATTGCATGCATTTTACTGTTAAGCTGATGCTTTGTCTGTTTTGGTGTATCATTGACATGATCCCTTAGGACTCTCATTTCCTTTGATAAGGATTTGATGATAGAATTTTAGGTTGAAACCTATGCATGACAACTTCTAGGAGTTCCCTGTTCAAACCTTGACCATAGGATGAATCCATGGCATGACAACAGTAGGACTTGATAGTCTCCCTCCTAGTTGGGCCTGTTCTCTTCTCATCTCAAAACAGTTTAAGATACAGTAATCATGAATGATTTCTTTCGTACGTTACGAGCCTTAAGCTATCTGAGAAAGGATTGTGGGAGAGTTTCTTTTCCACAGTCTGGATGTTTAGTATGGTACCCTTTGGGTGACATGCGACACATTCACTCTCAGGTCATAGTCTCTAGTGCGGTTGAAATCGCAAACACAATAAAAAACACTTCTTTCGTAAAAGATAGGAAATAAACCGTAGTTTCCTGAACTACGTGAGCTCTGATCTCTCATGCCTGTTGAGAGTACGTAGGCACAAGATGGCGATGTCTTGGCGAGCTACCTTCCCCCATAATCCTTCGTAGGCCGAACTACGTTGACTCTGATTTCTCATTCTCTGATGAGAATACGTAGGCATAAAGCGCGACGCTTTGCCGAGTCATTTTTCTTTTCTGTTTCAGCCAGCCTTGATAGGTAGATAGAATAAAACCAACCCGTCCAAGTAAACACAACAAGCGAGGATCCCGTCGAGTACGACGGACGTGAGGGGTGCTAATACCTTCCCCTTGCATAACCGACTCCCGAATCCAGACAACGGTTGCGATGAACTTATCTTACCCTTTTCCGTCAGGTTTTTCCGATCGTTTCCTTTCCCGCTCTGAGGAATAAATAACGAAAGGTGGCGACTCTTCTGTTGTGCCGGCACCTTATTTTCGCGCAAGCGACACTCTTTCAGCATTTCCTGGGCTTTCAAAAGTCCCTCCATTGTTTCCAGTTGTCTCGGATATGTGCTAGGTATCTCTCTATGAACAAGTAGGAGACAAAGAGATGCAAGGCTGAGAAGAGAAAATGCAAAATGCAAATGCAATGCAAAGAGCAAACTGGTTTTACAAAACTCAGAAGATTGACTAGGTCAAAACCCTTATTTCATCAATCGTTGGAAAAAGTTACAACTTTTTTTTTTAAATATCAGAGATCGACTGAGTTTTACAAAACTAGTTGCAACGTGATAGGCTCGTGGTGATATGATGAGATGATGCACACATAACACAAAGGCAAGTATTCACAAATACAAAGCATATACAAAGAACTCCTAGGCTCGAGATCAAAGCAAGGAGTCAAAGGTCTAACCATCCCCAAGGATTTGTACTATGAGCTATTTGTACCAGCCAAACGGGTTCTAACAAAGTTCCCAGGGTCAACAACCCATCTTTCGGATATTATCAATTTCCCAAATTACTCGGTAATCGATAATATTCTCAAGAGAGTCTCGTCCGAGTGTAGTATCGCGTATCAGCTACTTCGGAAATACTTCCTTATAGCCATCACACTACGTCCTAATAAGGTCAAAGTGGGGTAAAATGTAATCTAAAAGTCCACAGTGTCACGGGCTCCTTTGTCGAAAGTAGCATTGTTTTCACGAATACTCGATCAACAATACTAAACTCTCGAGAGGGCCTACACTGAGCGGTGGTTTCTCAAGTTAGCTTGGTCGGGAATCAACTCCCTATAAGCCTTCTTGAATATACCACCATCCTATCAAAAGTGCACTCGAGTCCGGGTATAGGACCGTCTCACCACTCAAAGCACCCAATTATCCAACAGTTAAACAAATATATTGACAAATATACATGTTAAGCAAATATTTACAAATATAGCATGCAATTTAAGAAAATAGGCTAAACCCTCAAGTCAAGTATTTCCTTCCCCAGTGAAGTCGCCATTTCTGTTGTGGTGAGAATCGTGATACCAAGCTATTGATTAACTTGAATCTTAATTCTTAAATTCACAACCGATCTTTAATTTATCCAAAGGAAATGTCTAAAGAAAGAAAAACCCTTTTCGCGATGTAACAACAACGCTAAAAGAGTCGGGGATCGGGGGTTGGTTATGCATAGGGTAGGTATTTCACATCCTAAACATCTGTAGTACTCTACAGGAACCTTTTGTTTATTTGCATGCTAAGTTGGTAAATGTTTGTTAAGGATTGGGATTGGGTAAAAGGTGTAGGTTAAGACCTAAAGATAGTTTATAAGCTTACTTGCAAAGACATCGCGTCCTCTGCCTACGTATCCTAACTAGGACAGAATCAGAGCAATCGTAGTTCACCTCACTAGGGATGAAGAACACTTGATTATGATCAAGGTTCAAAGGGGAACAAACATATCCATGCTTGTGTAGAGTTTAGAAAAAACTCTCTAGATCTACATTGAACAGTCAAGAAAGGGGAGTAAGTAATCATTACCATGATCCTTACATAGAGTTAACCAAACTCTACCTAATTCTATGTTGTAAGACCAATTGGTTCTATCTAGACCAAAAGGTGGGAGAAGGGGGAAGGTTGTTCGTCAAGAAATCGCATCTTGTGCCTATGTATTCTCATTGTCCAATGAGAAATCAGAGCGGTCGTAGTTCAGGCACGAACTATAGAATAAGGATCTATTGGTTCTTTCCAGACCAATAGATGGGGAAGGTTTTATCCAGACATATGAGTTTAAATCCTATTGGTTCTATCCAGACCAAAAGGAGGGGGAAGGTTCTATCTAGACCTATGAGGGTATCCTATTGGTTCTATCCAGACCAAAAGGGGGAAGGTTCTATCCAGACCTATGATGTTTAAATCCTATTGGTTCTATCCAGACCAAAAGGGGGAGAAGGTTCTATCCAGACCTATGAGTTTAATGAGCTATTTATGACCCAAGGATCAATAGAGAGACTTTCCTTTGGAAGGGAAAAGATGATGCAACTTGGATGAGAACTAAATAGTTCCATCACTTGGGAAAAGTAAACTTAACAAAGCATAAACATTCACACATGATGAATATAAGGGATATGGTTACAACCAAGAATGATCAAGAATATTATAATAACCAAGGATCTAAATCGGGATGAATGGTTACAACCAAAGCAAGCATTTAAGATATTACAATATTAATGATTTCAATCAAGATAGATGGTTATAACCAAAGCAAGTATGAAGATATTACAATATCAAGAAGGGTAAGTTCTTACAAGACTTAAGCATAAGGAAGTCACAACCACAAACATATCTTAACAAAGATAGGGATATATCTTAACAAAGATGGCAGGGGATCTTAACAAAGATAAAGATGTATCTTGACAAAGAATGGTTTCTTAGAGCTTACAAGATGCCATATGTAATTACAATTATCAAGCGTAATCAAATAATGTCACAACAAATGTAAGTGAGAAGTTTAAAAACTTCACGGGAAAAACTTTCAAATTTTAAGAGAAGATCAAACACAAATGCTTACAAGCAAGAGTTTTAGTCAAACTCAAGTACACAAGGATGCTAACAAGCCAAAATCATAACTTTAAAATAAAACTCAAAAGAGAATAAAATTAAAGTTTTGAAATGAATAAATGAGAGATAGGAAGGTGAAAACCCTAAAAACATTCATGGTAGCATGTGAAGTGCAAGTAGAAAGTTCACATTTATGAGTTTTAGGTTTACCTCTTGAAGCAAGCTTAAGCAATAAGAAAACCAGAGATATTGAGAGCTCTTACAAGGTCTTCAAATGTTCCTAGGTTGATGAATAGATGCTCCAAACAACCTCCAAGCAAGCTAGTAGACGAAATGCCTTGTAAATGAAGGAAAAACTCTAAAATCCAAAGGTTTCAAAGACCAACTCACTCAAACCTTGTTACATAAGTGTGGAAGTGATTTGGATAGCTTCAATACATCATATTTGATGTGTTTTAAGTGTTTCTTGAGTTGGAAAAAGTTTGGAAATGGTTTTGGAAGGTGTTCTGCAAAAATAGATTTTGAGGGATTTTGGAGACTTAGTGAGATTTTGCAAGAATTTGGTGATTGTGTAAGGGAGAGAGTTCTAGATGTTTTCTAGCATAGAACTGGTGTGTTTGTGATGTAGGAATTTAGTTCTATTTATAGCCAAAGGTCTTGGAACAAGGTATGGGCAAAAGTGAAGCAAATTGCCAATTTTAACCTTCCATCATGAAAATCTTTGAGTTTTCCAATGCAATCTTCATACTTGTCTTTAAGCCACTCTACTAAGATATTCTCCATGCCCTATATATTTTTTTCATCATGCTTGATAGGTTAGGAGGTGACTTGTTGAAGTAAAGTTGATGATTTGACAAGGGTAGCCACCTTTTTTCTCTTTCGTCACTATTCACTTTTGCAACTTGCATTAAATAATGATTTCCTTTGATCTTTGTGTCATTTTCGTGTGAATTGATATTAAAATATTCATTATCATTTCAAACATCATAAATGAGGTTTAGCCTTTGATTAGCATCGATTTGGAGAGGTTTTGGAATAAAAAAACTCATGCTGACCTAGTTTTGCGAATGTGAGTTTTTGCCAACTTGTGGATCTTGGTTCTCTCTAACCAGGAAGAGTTATGGAACCCACTTGTACTTTTTAAAAATCCCCAATTAGGTACTACAATATTTATGCTTGTTTTAGGAACTCATTCCCCTTGAAACTAGGTAAAAAACCCTTGTGTGGTTAAGGAGTTATCGCTTTGCCCTTTTCAAAACCCTAATTTCCCAACTTTTCGATTACTTATCAATTCTTGATCCAATGGTCACCAAAATTCATGAATAGATGTGATATACCATTAGGAACATAATTTCATTCAATTTTGGGTCAAAACCATGTTGGTTAATGAGTTGACTTTTCAGTCAGACGAACCGATTGATTGAAGAACTCTGAATCGACTGTTGGTGTTCTGGGTCCTCTGAGGTCTTGAAACTTCTTGAGTGAACTTCACTAAGCCATATGAGCTTCATGGACCATTATTCCATCATTGGAACACTATTTTAATCAAAATTCAAAGTACAGTTGACTTTTCCTAATCAGAAACCCTAATTGGGTGTCCTGAACTGCACTGTTCTTAATCCTTGGGTGACAACCTCAAATTGGATTCAAACTTGACCCAATGGAGTATCTTTGATGATGTGGAGACTTATTTCATGGAAACTCAATCCAATACATTGACTGATTAAACCATTGAAACCTCGACTCCCGGCTGTACAGAACCTTAATTCACCTGTATCTTAATAAAGACAAACTTGGAATAGGTTAAGGTTAGATAAACAAATAGAAATGACCCTAGAATGATGATGAAGATCTAAGGGGTCAAAATTTGGGGTGCAACATATATTATCCATTTTTTAATTGTAATGAGCATTAACCCATTGTATTTATTCTGCCTTTAGAGTTTCCCATAAAACTCATAGTTAGTCTTGAGATTAGAGAATCCAACTTTTTATTCTAGTTTTACGTATTTTATTTCTCTGTATTTCTCTGTACTCGAGTTTCCATTGGAGCACTAGATATATCTCCTTTCAAGTGAATTTCTTGTCAGTCAGGTTATTTTTATTCTTATTTGCAATTTTTAATTTATGATATTACCATAAATCATGTTTTTGATTGTGAGAATTGCTTTGATTGTACTGTTCTTCAGCATGAGTGATTAGTCTTCTATGGACTAAGGGTTATGAGACTTAACTCATGACTTTTCATATGATCCATCGCTAATCAATTATGAGAATTTTATTTATGAGTTATTTTAAAACCTGGATTTTTTCATT
This sequence comes from Lathyrus sativus, assembly GCA_963859935.3. NCBI lineage: Eukaryota > Viridiplantae > Streptophyta > Magnoliopsida > Fabales > Fabaceae > Lathyrus > Lathyrus sativus. The sequence goes on along the minus strand of OZ012739.1, from coordinate 563,782,466 downwards.
CCAACACTTGTACGAAAGTAAAGAGTTTTCATGTACCGATCATAATTTGAAAGGATATGCCTCGGTACCCGAGAGTGAGTTCTTAAACAGTTAGGCTTATGCATTGACAGAGCTCATACGTGATTGAGAAAGGTTACATCTTTAATAGTTGCGAAAAGAAAGAGTCTCTGAAGAACAATTCGACTATGCGAAAGTAGACGAATTATTCACCTCATACAAGACAACGCACTAACGAAAGTAGGCATTATCCATACTTATCTATTTTATATAACCATGTTAGAATTCTCATAATAAAAGTGAAAGGATCATATGAATGCCTTAGAGTGGGGATCATGAACCCTAATTCTTGTTTCTCTCAAAATATTTTAAGTGGTTTTTATTTAATCTAATTTTCCAAAACTACTTTTTAATTTAAGCCATTTCATAAAATACATATTTTTAGTCACTCTAGATATACATCGATAGAACAGAATTCGGTAATCAACCTTTGGTATTTGTGGTTCAATAACTCTTTTTACTACTTCACACAGCAGTACATTTGTGGCGTGTCGATTTTTTGACATCGTTGTCGAGGAACAACTGTGTGATATTGATTTTATGTTTAGTCATCGTATAGACTAGAGTTTTATTTTTCTTTTCTTTTTCTGTAGTTCTCTCGCTGCCTTTGTATGCGAAGAACTCACTCTAGTGATAGTGTAGTCGCACTTGTATATGAAATAGAGAATTTCTTACTATTGAGAGCCGCCAAAATCTAAGACAACAAGAGATGGTTGATCCAATAGTTGACACTAAGCCTCTTAAAATTTATGCGATTCCTACTGGAGAGGAATTGAAATGCAGTATTATGCACCCACCGATTAAAGTTAAAATTCTGGCAAGCACACGATGGATGTTATCATAGAAGTTATAATATCAACTGTGACATTGACTACTGCACTTACTAAATAAACTGTAAAGGAAAGCAGTAAATAACAAAGCAATTGTTCACCCAGTTCAGTGTCAACAACACCTACATCTGAGGGTTACCAAGTCAGGGAGTAAATTCACTATCAGCAGAATTAATTCAGAGTCAAATAACTTAGTTTGCACTCCTCACTTAAGACCTACCCAATGACACTTCAACCTAGAGACCTCTAGGTCAGAGTTTACCCACTCACTCCCCCTCAAACACCTCAGTGATATACAATTCACAATTACAAAATAAATATGAAGAAACACTTCATACACACCTTGATCTTGCTTCACAACTTTGATCAAGGAACACACACTCTTGCTTAACAGCTTTGAGTGAGACAATGAATACAACAGTTCATACACAATAACCAAAGCAATTATACAACCTACAATTGCTTGGCACACAAGGACTCATAAGATTCCTAGACACGCGTGAAGAGAAACATCTTCACTCACAAATACACCCTTTAAATATCTCTGCTTGCTGTGTTGTTAATTGAGGTGCATCCTCTTGTTATTTATAGCAGATATTCTTTGGGCCTAAGTGCAGAATTTAAGTTTACCCAAAACATCTCTTCAAGAATCTGCACTTACCAGTTAGGTCAGAGACATTTTATTTCGCCAGGGCTTCTAAAGTGTTTCCTGACTTCTAGCTTGAGCTTCTACAGAGTTTCTTGAATTCTAGCCCGAGCTTCCTCAATCTAAATACCATAAAACTAATCTTGCGCGCCTGATGTCATACGATCAGTGTCATGACATTCGGTATGACATCCAACTCAACTTATTGTTAGCTTATCCTGCAGAACTCTATTCATGTATGTCATAACATCATTCATGGCATTCATATAAACACCAATATTTTGCCACAAAATGCAGCCAATCAAGAGCACTTACAAACTCCCTCTTTGGCCAATTTTTGGCTAAAACACCCTGTTATCAGAGTTTACAAGCAGTAGAAGTCTAACCTATTATATAGGTAAGCTACTAACACACTAGTAGAGTTGACTATACTCACACATTTAGCTCTCAGCTTCTCAAGTTCATCCTATCACACCTGTTTGAGTAACCCTCTGGGTGGTTACTCCCCCTCAACTGATGCATTCTACATCAGTTAGGCACAACCTGCACAGCTTGCAGTCATAAACAAAACATCCAGCCTGTTCTGGATGTCATGACATTTAGAATAACATCCTGAAGTCACACACTTATAACATACATTCCTAAACATACTAGGAATTCACACATCAACACATTTGCAGCAACACCTGTGTGGCACCTGTGTCACACCTTGGTTATTCAACCAAGTCTTCCACCTGTACTATCTCACTATCTTTAACCAAAATCAAAGTTAACTTTGGTACCTATGGCATGAATGATCTTGCCAAGACCAACTGCAATAGTGGAAGTATGATTGGTTGGCACCCAATTTGTGGCCCCAATTCTATGAAGAATTGCATACTTAACACTTAGTTGTGCCGCAGACAATTTCCCTTTGGATGGCCAAGTTGAGACTTGGTTTGCAGTGATGTCCTTGTAGACCTGGCTATCTGAAGCAATCAACTTCTTCTCACCACCATTTACTCGTCCCAAATATCGGTTGATTACTGAAGGGGAGAACTGTACACATTATCCTCTGACAAACACTTTCATGAATTCCTTGTTGTTCCTTTTTAAAATCGAGTCAGGAATGTTTACAATAAACTCCTTGACAAGTCCTTCATAACATTTTGAAAACCCAAATACTATCTTGATTAGTCCTGCCTTGTTAATCAGATCCATTACCTCCTTCATCTCTAAGGTATCCTTCCCCAATTCTCTCTCAAGAGCTACCCTCCTTTGATATACATATCTCTATTTTGTCACACTGTGAATGGAATGGAAAGAGATGTTGTCAAGAGGAGCAGTTGGCATGGGTTTAAGAGGTTTCTTTCCCAATGATTTCCTGACATTAAAGATGTTAGGAACATGTCTTATAACATCACCTTCAGACTCAGAACTAGTCTCAGTAACTTTTCTTTTCTTGGAGGCAGCTGATACCTTGCTCCAAGGTTTGGAGGTCCTTATATGGGTTCTTTTTCTCTGACTTTTTCTCTGACTTTTGCTCCATTGTTCGTGACTTTAGCTGTAGAAGGAGAGGTTATCTGTGATGGCTGTATGAGGTATGCAAGGAGATGACTTTGTATGAGCAACCACAGTGACAAACTGAAAGAGTAAATGGGCTAGAAGGGTTTGCTTGTGAAAGAGGTGGGAACTTGATATTTTGACAAATCAGACTTTGATTAAGTTTCAAAATAAAATTCCCTATTAATTGCTATAATCTCTTACTGCATCGCCCTTCCACACGGCTTCTTTCAGTTTTACTTAGGGTAGTCTTGTGACCCCGGGTGGAACTTTTAGCACTAGCTATGTCATGGTCCATAGGCTCTATGCCGTCTCTTCTAGAGTGAAGTTGATCATCATTGTACATTGTTCTATTATGACGAGTTCAGTCCATATTGATGTTACTCTTAGTGTCACAGAACAAAGTCATGACATGCTGAGTGACATTTCTTTCTTTATGCTGATCTTTGGTCATGGACTCCAACAACTTCCAGTATAGCAGGTCTAGGTTTCTATGATGACCATCCTTTACATGTCTTTTCTTGGCTTGCCCACCAGCCCCATAGTCTGTTTTAATATCTAGAGGAAACTTATAAGTTCCTCATACTGAATCCTTGGTTATGGCCTTTCTTATTCTTTGGGGATGTCTACCTTTCTTCAACCATATTTGTTCCTTCTCTTCTTCCTTGATCAAGGAAGTTAGATTACTTTTGGGCTCCCATAAGTAACAATTGTTCTTTGATCTAGATCCCCTCATGATTGCCTCACCTTCTTCATTGGTGACAGCACATTTATCCTTGGTAAATGTGACACTAAGACCTTGGTCACTAAGATGACTTATGCTTATTAGATTCACAGTCACTCCTTTAACCAGCAAGACGTTCCCTAGTTCTGGACCTTCAGGACTGTCTAGTTGTCCAGCCCCTGTGATTTCTCCTCTAGCCCCATCACCAAAAGTTGCATGACTTGAGGAGTAAGGCTTGATGTTTACCAAAAGGTTCTCTATTCCAGTGTCAAAATATCAGTCTTCTTTGGTTGGCATCCTTAGAGAAATGTGAGCTACTAAAGCAACATTCATAGCAACCCATTGTCTTTTCTTGTTAGAAGCATCCTTCGTGGGTTTGGCATGATGCTGCTTCTTGACATGAGTACCCTGTTTGGCTTTTCCTTGACTAGGAAATCCATGCAGCCAGAAACACACAACTTTACTATGTACAAGTTTTCCACAATGATAACACCTATAACCTTGGAATTTTCTCTTGACTTGGTTCCAGTTTTTGTGTGTTGGATGTTGTGACATTGGTCTGGACATCCTTTTTAACTTCTGAATATCAGGTTTTAGTGTCTTGAGTTTCAAGATAGGATTCTATTTATCTACAAATCCAAGTCCAAACCTATTTCCTGAAGTCTGACCACTCTGAAGGATTTCCTCTAGGGTGTCAGTCCCAGAATTTAGCATCCTTATGAATTTTTTCATTTGATCCTTTTTACCTTTCAACTCATTTACCTCGCCTTTGAGTGAGTTTGTTGTGGCTAGATGCTCTCTCTTTTCAGCTTCTAACTCCTTGATAATTTCCTTCTGGTGCTCTCCTTGTTGATATAGTTTTGTACTCCTGATGTGAAGCTTTTGATACGAGGCTGCAAGCTCCTCAAAGGTCAATTTCTCTTCACTAGAGTCATCATCAGAAATACACACACACTGTTAAGAGCAGTAACATGTTTGGAAGACTCTTCTTCTGATCCACTATCAGAATCTCCATCAGACCATGTAACTGCCAAGCCCTTCTTCTGATTCTTGAGATATGTAGGACACTCAGCTCTAATATGTCCATACCCCTCAAAACCATGGCATTGTACTCCTTTGCCTTGATTAGACTTCTCCTCAGAGTTACTCCTTCTGCTGCTGTCAGAGGAGTTATTCTTGCCATAGGGCATTGACTTATGATCATTACTTTTGATCAGTTTATTGAATTGTCTTCCAAGCAAGGCTATTGCTTCAGACAAATTCTCCTTTTTTTCACCATCTTCTTCTTCTGAATCATCAGCAGTGTTTGAGACAAGAGCTACGCTTTTGCTCTTTTTCTCAAAAGTCTGATCACACATTCCCTCTCAAATGTTTGGAGGGAACCTATGAGTTCATCCACCTTCATATTTCATATGTCTTGGGCTTCTTCAATGGAAGTGACCTTCATGGCAAACCTTTTAGGTAAGGACCTGAGAATCTTCCTTACAAGCTTCTCTTCAGCCATCTTTTCTCCCAAGCCTCCTGAGGTGTTTGCAAGTTCAAGAATATTCATGTCGAACTCATGAATGGTCTCATCCTCCTTCATTCTTAAACTTTCGAGTTTGGTGGTCAACATTTGTAGTCTAGACATCTTGACTTTTGAGGTTCCCTCAAGAGTAGTTTTGAGAGTGTCCCAAACATCCTTTGCCAGTTCACAGTGGTGTACCAGTCTGAAGATGTTTTTGTCTATTCCATTGAAGAGTGCATTCAATGCTTTAGAGTTCCCAAGAGCTAAAGCCCCTTGCTCTTTGTTCCCTTCCTCTTCAGGAATTAACACAGATACTCCATCCTTGTCAGTCTTCACTGGATGTTCCCATCCTGAATTTGCAGCTCTCCATGCCTTGCTGTCTAAAGACTTTAAGAAGGTAATCATCCTAGGTTTCCAATAATCATAATTAGAACCATCCAGAATTGGTGGTCTATTAGTAAATCCTATATCTTTATCTATAGTACCAAAATTTATCTTCCCTAGATCTCACCCAGAATAAACAGGCATGATGTCTGCTCTGATGCCGATTGAAATTCTCGCAAGCACACGATGGATGTTATCACAGAAGTTATAATATCCACTGTGAGATTGACTACTGCACTTACTAAATAAACTGTAAAGGAAAGTAGTAAATAACACAGCAATTGTTCATCCAGTTCAGTGTCAACAACACCTACATCTGGGGGCTACCAAGCCAAGGAGGAAATTCACTATCAGCAGAATTAATTCAAAGTCAAACAACTCAGTTTGCACTCCTCACTTAAGACCTACCCAATGACACTTCAACCTAGAGACCTCTAGGTCAGAGTTTACCCACTCACTACCCCTCAATCACCTCAGTGATATACAATTCACAATTACAAAATAAATATGAAGAAACACTTCATACACACCTTGATCTTGCTTCACAGCTTTGATCAAGGAACACACATTCTTGCTTAACAGCTTTGATTGAGACAATGAACACAGCAGTTCATACACAATAACCAAATCAATTATACAACCTACAATTGCTTGGCACACAAGGACTCCTAAGATTCCTAGACACACGTGAAGAGAAACCTCTTCACTCACAAATACACCCTTTAAATATCTCTGCTAGTTGTGTTGTTAATTGAGGTCCATCCTCTTGTTATTTATAGCAGATATTCTTTGGGCCTAAGTGCAGAATTTAGGTTTACCCAAAACCTCTCTTCATGAATCTGCACTTAACAGTTGGGTCAGAGATATTTTATTTTGCTAGGGTTTCTAAAATGTTTCCTGACTTCCAGCTTAAGCTTCTACAGAGTTTCCTGAATTCTAGCTTGAGCTTCCTCAATCTAAATACCAGAAAACTAATCATGTACGCCTGATGTGATACAATCAGTGTCATGACATTCAGTATGACATCTAACTCAACTTACTGTTAGCTTATCCTGCAGAACTCTATTCATGTATGTCATAACATCAGTCATGGAATTCATATACACACCAATGTTTTGCCACAAAATGCAGCCAATCAAGAGCACTTACAAAAGCACATAATTTTTAACATAAACCATCTTTGATAGGTATGGTCCAGCAAAACCAAATTTCTAAGTTTCTCTCTGAGAACCTGAACCTTCACTTATTTATCTTTGTTAATAACTGAGGTACTTTAAAGGCTAATGGCATTGACCAAAATTTCATTCGCCTCCGGTTGTTCCCTTTCTCTTTGAGAGATCGTCTGTGGGCTTGACTTTAATCCTTGCTCTCCAATTCGATAACTTCCTAGACTCAATTCGAAGCGACCATCCTTGCATGGTATTTCTCGCCATGAAAAACGACCCAAGTAAGAAATGAGATTAATAAATTTAGGCAGAAGAGGGGGAATCTTTAGCTTTATAAGGACTTATTGAAATTGTGCCCATTTTACGGCCTCGAAAAATGGATGATGATTCATACTTTTTATAATGATCTCATTTATTCTACAAGGATGACCTTAGATGCGGCTTTTGGCTGAGTCTTCATGAATATCCCCTAGGTTGTGGCATTTAATTTAATATAAAAGATGGCCAAAAATCACCACTCATGGAGAAGATATGACCAATATGTGTGGTTTGCTTCCAGAAATCTCGTGCGTGCGATGCATCCCATCGCAGCCTGATAAGGCTTGCATCGTGGCATAATGCTAAGTGTCGCAGAAGTGATGCAACTATTTTAGTTGACAAACTTTTTTTTTATTAAAAGCAATTTTGACCACCTTTTAGGGGTTCCGAATTCCTAGGCTAAGAGTGACGACAAAAGAAAAATTTTAGTTCTTTTGGAGGCCATTGGAGCAATTAGAGAGCACTCACTTTTATATCACACTCATTTTCCTTATTAAAATCCAATCCTCATGAAAAATAATCTTTTGTTATTACTTTAATACACACTAGTATACTTGTTAGTTTTGTCATCACTAACACTTTCCAAATCTTCAACATTGTGATAAAATCTACAATTCGAACTACTGTTAATTATACAAACCTTAGCTTAACTCATTGATGCTTAGTCGAGTGCATAAATCTGGTGCTCCACTTCCTATACATGACTCTAATACTACATTTCTCATTTGATGGTGCGAGAGTTCCAAGCTTGGATTACAGCATTTTATACATTGTCATCAAGCATAATTGGTCTGCTTGTAAGGTTATCTCTGAGTGTTCCACATCCATATTACATAAGCGAGTGCCACCAAGATTCTTCATGGTAGTCTCATTGTGATCATCTAGTTGGCATCACACGTTAATCCATAAACAATATACCTATCTCATTATGGATCACCGACCAAAGAAATCAGGGTAATGTACATCAAAATAGAAAATATGTAGCTTTTATCTGAAAGTTCCAACACTAGCATTTACGTAACAGGAACCATATAATACTCTATCGAAACAATATTATCCTTAGTTGAACCCTCACATAAGAGTTTGATCCCTCGGGCCCCTCACATAAGAGCTTAGCCTTAGACGAGCTAGATGAATCCTTCACAATTTCATATGAGGGATCCTAGCCCATCTATTAGGATAGTCTTGATCGGATTAACTTGACCTTGCTACAACTCAGATGTGAGGTCCTAAAATCTCCTATAGGGTCATATATTACGGTCACGAATATCGAGACGACATCACCCTTTCTCTCAGTGTTTAGCTAGCACGACCGTCCATTCACAATTGGGACCAGAATACTCGTATAAACAATATATGACTTAGCAACACAATAGGCTAACGACCTCAGCTGACATATAACTCTAAGATACTTGTAGGCATTCTTTTTTAGAAGCATACAACATAATCCCTTTTGCAATAAACACTTAGTTTTCATACCTAAGCTTGGCTTGAATTTTTTATTACTTGATGCTTAAATGAATTCCTCGTAATATTAGACTTACAAAAACCATAGAAGTTCTAGCTTCATCTCACATACTTACCCACTTGATTGAGATGTAAAGGGATGAGAGATTTCAAAGCCAAAAGAATAGTTTGAGATTGACCAGGTATATAATAAGCACTGGTTATCATATCACTGCTACTATTGGCTTCTTATGGCCTTCAATGCGTAAACCCTTCCAACTTCACTTGATCATTTTGATTCGCTTCGCTTAGGACACCTCCTTATTATATGCCCTGTTCTTTACTAGGGTAGTATTTCATGATCCATCCTAATATTCTCTGAATTAATGTCTCCTATGAGACTGGCACATTAGTGGTTGCACTGGCCTAACACCCTGAATTTACTTCCCCTTTTTAAGGAGATTCTTTTTTCTTTCAGCTATTGGTTAACTCTACCATAATCTCGTTGACCTTATTTGATTAATTTTTCTAGCTCAATCTTCTTCAGACTATTTTCATCAATATGGCACTAATGGAGCGAATTTGCATTGATATCGAATCTCCTCTTGCCCAAAACATGAATTGGTTGATTTTCTATTTCTCATATAGACTAAAATTTATGAAGAATGTGTGCAAGCAAAGCAACATAAAGAATATGTATCAAATGACTTTGGAAGGCTTTGTGATCAACAGGACATAATACATGAAGTAGTATCACCCTATACACTACAACAAAATGGTATTACCGAAAAGAAAAGTCGATCAATCATGAACATGGTGAGAAGCATGTTGAAAGGTGCTAAGAGCGAGTTTGGGGAGAAAGGGTGCACACAACTACATTTTTGTTGAGTAGGTGTTCAACGAAGAATCTTGAGAACATAACACCGGAGGAAGCATGGCCTATATTTAAACCAAATATAAGTCACTTGAGATTTTTTGGTTTGGTAGCATATTGACATGTGTTGGAACATCTTAGAAAGAAGCTGGATGATAGGGGAAAATTGATGATTCTTGTAGGATATCATTCTACCGGTGGTTATAAACTATTTGACGCAGCAAACAGAAGGATCATGATTAATAGGGACGTCATTTTCGACAAAATTAAAGAAGTTTTACATAATGTAACTAGTTGCACTAAGTTGTCAATCGGTTACACTAGTGAAAAATCTGTTCCTGTAATGCTGCAAGGTCCAGAACAAGCCCTCGTTGAAGCCCAAATGAAAGAAAATGTTAGAAGATCATCAAGGCAAATAATTTCACCTGCTAGACTCAAAGAATGTGACTTGCAGGATAATGAAATCAATGACTGTCGCTACCGCGAAAATAAGGTGCCGGCAAAATAGAAGAGTCGCCACCTTTCATTATTTATCCCTCAGAACGGGAAAGGAAACGATCGGGAGAAACCTAACGAACAGGTATAAGACAAGGTCATCGCAACCATTGTCTGGGTTCGGGAGTCGGTTACGCAAGGGGAAGGTATTAGCACCCCTCACGTCCATCGTACTCGATGGGATCCACGCTCGTTGTGTTTATCTGATGGGTTGATTATATCTATATACGCTAAAGGTCTGGTCTTAAAAGAAAATAAAATGACTCGGCAGAACACAACAGTTCTATGCCTACATATTCTCGTCTGGAATGAGAAATCAGAGTCAATGTAGTTCGCCTAACTACGGGGGAAGGTTGCTCGCCGAGATATCGCATTTCGTGCCTACGTACTTTCACACAGTGCGAAAGATCAGAGCAAACGTAGTTCGGGAAACGACAGAACACAGGTTTGTTCAGCTGTTTTTATCCGAGTAGGGTTAACAGACGGTTCCAGCAGTTGGTGTATGCAGCTCACTCGACGGAGACTTAGGCGTTTTACCGTTTGCGGTAGAACCGAGAGTTAACAAAACTCTCCTTCTGAAAAGGGTTTCCAGGGATTAAAGGTCCAAGAGGACAAAAATATGTTTGATCTTTGTTTTCTGTTTTTTTACGGAAGAAGTGTTTTTTAGTTGTCTGTAGTTTGTACAGCACTAGAGACTATGACTTAGGAGCGAATGCGTCGCATATCGTCCAACGGACATATACTAAACACTCTAGATGATTGAGAGGAGACCCCTCAATCATCACTTCCCAAGTAGCTTAAGGCTCGTAACGCGCTTGTACTAACTTGCCTTTATTATGTTTTTTACTGTTGTTGGAGATAAGAAGAGAACGAACTCTATGGGAAACTGTACATTCCTAATGTTGTCATGCAAAATTAATCCTATGGTTGAGGTTAGGAGGGAGCTACCTAATGTTCCCATGCATGGTTAGAACCCTAATGTCTGTCATAACTTCTCTTGAACAAGAGAAGCCAGAGTTCCTAAGGGAACATGGCAATGGTATACAGAAACAGATAAAGCAAATACTGTAAAGAAATAACTGTAAGTAAAATGCATGCAATGTAAAAATACAAGCAGAAGGAGACAAGCTCAACTTCTTATCAATCAAGCAAAAAGAAAACAGACAAAACAGACAAGCAGAGGGAGACAGACTCAACCTCTATATGCAAATACGTCAATTAGAAAAAGAAAAACAACATACAAGTAAGGGGAGAACCAACTCAACCCTTAAGGAAAACAAGCAGAGGGAGACCCACTCAACCTCTTAATGCAGATATGCACCTACACTTATACTATCCTAAATATGAACTATCCTAATGCAACACATCACTCAAATAATGAATGAGGACAGGGATTTGTGACAAATAAGGGATTCAATCCCACAAGTAGTCAAACAAGCTTCTACCTTAAGGAAAGAGATTGGGTGTTAGGAGGCAAGGGTAAGGTCCACAGGAACTTATCCCAGGCACTCAACCAACTAAAAGCGATTTGGGGGAATCCTAAAGGTTTGGCTCCTTCAAGAGATGTGCAACATTCCCCCCACAGGAGGGACTGTGCTACCTCAAGAAGGTTCCTAAAAGAAAGGAATTTAATGAGAGGATATTAGGAGAATGAAGATGAGAAGCAAGGTAAGTTCCACAGGAACTTACCACAGGCACTCAACCAACTCCACTTCCTTAGAGAGAGCTTTCATGGACTCAACCCCTTTATGATGATGCAATGCATTCCTCCTCAGGAGGAAACATGCTCACAAGGAGGATTCCAATCAAGCAAGGAAAATTGAAGGGGAAACTGACCCTAGGGAAAGATCATCCACCTACTTGAATCTCTGAAGAACCTCAAATGTTACCTTCTAATGATCACCTATATTAAGAGTTCAAGGGTTCTAAAAGGTATCTACACTAAGGATCACCTAATGGTCATTTACAAAACTAATATATGCACTTAAACTAACTAGGATCACCTAAACTAAGGCCAATTTGTAAAGTAGGGAACTAATGGAAAATCATTCCTAAAAATTCTAAGGAAAATACTACATCATCCTACATGTGTTAAATAGCTATGGTACAAAAATCAGGGGCTACACCCAAATCAAAAGGCTCAAATTAAATCCAAAACCTCAAGGGTACACTAAAGGGATCCATTAATGAACACTCCTAAACAACTACCCTAAAATCCTATTTAGAAAGATCTAAAAATCTTAACAAAATTCACATAACATCAATAACATGTCTACAACCAGCCTACAAAATTTCAATATCAAAATCAAAAGCAAGAATAAGAAATAAAATCAACAAACTCAGCATACAAATTATCCCATCATTAAAACACACTAACAATAGAAAATATGCCATAAATGGAAAATGCATGAAAATAGAAATTAAAAAATGTGAAAAAGTTCTAAACATTTCAAAGTGTCCACATGATTTATTTCAGGATTTTATGAAGTGATTTACTATTTTTATTGAATTAAAATGAAACAGCATTCAATTAAAATAAAATAGAAAAAAAGAAAATAAGAGAAACTAGGTGGGAGGTGCAATTAGCATAGGGTTTATGCTTTATTCGCTTGGGATCAAAGCCCAACTGATTATTAACTCAGCTTTTATTAAACAAATGGAATAGACCAGAGGGGTGTATTAAGTGACATTATCACGTGTATTGTCTAAACTGGGCCACGCACGGGGGGTGAGGATAGCATTCGTTGGGCCCAGAGTTCAATTAACTCAGCATTGAATTGAATGGGAATAAGCCCAGGAGGTGTACGAAGTAGCGTTTTCATGTGTGATTTTGGTTTGGGCCCTGCGTGTGGGGTCTGGAAAGCACAAAATTGAGCCCAGCTGAGTTTCTAGATGAAACAGCGTTTCATTAAAGCTGGAAGTTGGCCAAGGTAAAGGACACGCGGGCGCACGCTGGCCACGCGATTAACATACCAGGTCTAAGTAAACGAGTGATCCAACGGTCCAAGTGAGATCTGGCAGTTTTACACTCAAACGAAGGGAGTTACAGAGCGGTGGTGCTTGGGGCGGTCGGAGAAGATCCGATCATCTTCTCCGGCGAACATGAACAGTAGCCAAACTCAAAACTTCACGAAACTTCCATTTTTTTACGTCATTTTTCTCATCTCGCTTCCTAAGTTTCAATTATCTCATCCTTTTCCATTTTTATCCATTAGATAGTGAGATATTCGAATAACAACTTGGAATGCCATGTTAAACATTGTCACGATTCATCACGAAACCTATCTAAAATCAATCTATGTTTCATGTAGACCTTAACCACATGTATCTATGGTGCTAAATGCGTATAATTTAAGAGGAAATTTGAGAGGAAGAAACCTGGTTTGGAGCTTCGAATATGGTGACTTTCAGGGCTCAATTTTCTCTTCCAAAAGATGCAGATTCCTTCAATGGATGATGATGAACAAGTCTTGAGGCTCAATTTCTTCTGAAACTCCTTCAATCCCCAAACTTGAAAATCAAATTCCAAGTTTCTTCCACAACTGATTCCAACTGCTTCTCAACAGAAAATGACACTAGAAGCTTCTGAAAATGATCCACAATCAATTTATATTCTGTTTGAAACCTTTGGAGGCCCAATCAAAGCCCAATTTGTGATTTCCAAGTTTCAATTTTTTTCTCAAAATTCCAATTATGGTATGCACGAATTGGCCTTGCTCTCACTCCAATATTGCTTCAGTTCAATTGCATTGAGTGTGTAGAGTGTAATTGGATTACTTTGCAACCTTGATTTCAACTTAAGGTGTGTGTTTGATTTGTAGCTTCATCATGAAGTAATCCTCCAAATGACCATGTTATAAACCTCAATTCAAAAATGTAATGATGCCAAAGTGTTTAGAACTTATTTTCCAATCAAAATGAGTACTAATTTGGCTTGAAAACATTCACTTACCAATTGTTTTGAATTTTTCCTTTTTAATTCATTAAAATGGCCTTTTTGAGAAATTTCTTCAACCAATGCTTGCTCAAATCCAAATCAGTGCCTCATGGATACATGTTTGAACTAAAAACATCATTTTGAGCAACTTTGGTGTTGAACAAAACTTCATTTGAAGCTTGCAAGATAGTGAAATGGACCCATGATTCAAAATGACCTGTAATTCCAAATACCCAAAATACCCCTGACTTGTAAACCTCATAACTTGAGTTCTATAAATAAGATGGAATACTTATAATACAATTTGGAAAGATAAGATCAAGACCTACAACTTTCATGTTGGCCAAAAGTTGAGGAGACACACCCTTCTAGGTCAAACGTTCCTTGGAAGTTGGTTGACTTTTGCAGACAAATTTCACATTCATCTGATGACCTGCAACTTGTCTGGGCCATAACATGAGTTCTATAAATCACATGGAGGACTTCTAGTACTCAAATTAAAGCTAAGAACATTCTCTACAAGTTTTATGTTGGCCAAAAGTTGAGACGGAACTTGTATCTTGAGATAAGTGGTCTTGATGCCAGGCACTAAATAGGGGATTTTACCCTGAGAACCCTAGTTTAGCAACTCCTCACACCTGGGATTCTTCTTGGATTGATATTGGAATATCACCTCATGTATCTCAACACAACTTTCCATGATCACAAAAACTTAGAAATAGGTTTTGATCTTCTTCAAATGCACAGTTGACTCAAGGTTACTCAGATGAAAACCCTCACTGCAACACCCTCAACTGTAGCTCTTCACACTTGGCATAATGGTTTGACTGAGCTCTACCATGACCCTCAAGGCACTCTATGAGCTCTATCCAAACACTCTTTTCCATAATCAAGGCCTCACAATCCACTGATGGTCTTCAATTGGTCCTCAGATTAGAATATTAACCACATACAAACAACCAAACTTCTCAAGAACCCAACCCCCTTCCTGATGACTTTGGTGACTCCTCAAGCTTGAACAAAACCTCTAGATAAGCTCCTTTTGATATAAACCACACTTGATCCCCTGCACAGATGAACAATGATATGCTATGCAAATGTTAGATCAATGATATGCCAATGCAATGAAACATAAACCAAGTAAGAAAAGGTTAGGCAAATTTTGGGGTACAACAATGACGATGGTGATTTAGTCCATTTTGCACTTATGTCTGAATTTGAACCGATTAAAATGAAAGAGGTCTTGAGTGATCTAAAATGGATTTGTGTTATTAAGGAGAAGGTGGAATCGATTAAGAAGAACAAGACTTGGGAGTTAATTGATCTACCTGAAGAAAATAATCCATTTGGTGTAAGATGGTTGTACAAAGTAAAGGCAAACCCCAAGGGAAAAATAATCAAGCATAAGGATCGATTAGTTGCCAAGGGATTTTTGCAAAGTGTAGGCATAGACATTGAAGATGTATTTGAACTGGTGACTAGAATTGAAACCATCAGACTTCTCAAAGAAGAGGTTTATGTAAAACAACCCCCTAGTTTTGTTGTGAAAACTCAAGAGTCAAAGTTCTACAAATTGAAGAAGTGTTGTACGGTTTGAAATAAGTTCCAAGAGCTTGGAATAAGAGGATAAATGGTTTCTTAAAAGAGATTGACTTTAACAAGTGTGTATCCAAACATGGTGTGTGTGTAAAGAAGGATACAAATGAAGGGTGATAATTATTCATCTCTACGTAGAAGACTTGTTGATTACAAGCAATGATGAAGGTTGCATTTCTAAGTTCAAGGGTGAGCGTATAAAGAAGTTTGAGATGATCAAACTAGGCCTCATGACATACTTCCTTGGTATTGAGTTTTACAAGTCCAATAAGGGACCACTTAAGCACCAAAGAAGGTATGCGCTTGAGATTTTAAGGAAATTTGAAATAGATCATTGGAATGCTATTGTTACTCCAATTGAACCGAGGTTACTATTGTCAAAGAATTAGGATGAACAAGATGTTAATCTAACTCAGTATATGAGGATGATTGGAACCTTGTGTTACTTGTGCAATAAATGATCAAATTTTTCATTTAATATCGGTATTATGAGTAGATTCATGGAGAGACCGAAGGTGTCTCACATGGAATCAGTCTAAAGGATTCTAAGATACGTCAAAGGATCTATTGTCTGTGGAATTCTCTTTCCTGCAATGGATAAGAACATAAAATCCAATTTACTCAAATTTACTGATTCTAATTGGTAAAAAGATAAGGATGATATAAATTCTACAGCTGGATATATCTTTATGTTCGGTGAAACATCAATCTCATGGTGTTTAAAGAAGGAGCCAGCAATGAAACTCTCTTCTTATGAGGTCGGGTACATTGTAGCTTCATTGTGTGTTCCAAGACACGTGACTGGTGAATTTGTTGAAGGAGCTAAAAAGTGAAGAGGGAGACATTACAACGCTCATGGATGATAATGTTTCCGCTATTTGTACATGTGAGAAGTTAGCATATTGAGATGAGGTTTCACTACTTGAGAGAACTTGTTAGTGAAGTAAGGTTGAGATTGGGGTATTATAGAAGTGAAGACTAAGTGGCCGATTTAATTACCAAAGGAGTCACAATTGAAGTGTTCAAGAGATTAAAGAAGAGCATTGACATGGAAGATTTGGAGGACTTGAATTAAGATGGTGTGTTGAGAAAATATATAATTCAAGTTAGTGCAACAAGTTGACATATTATGTCAATAGATTACACTCTGAAAGTTTTTGTTAAAAACTGAGTGAGTAGCAAAGTGCAACAGATTGACATATTATGTCAATAGATTACGCTCTGGTAGTTTTTGTTAAAAACTGAGTCAGTATCAAAGTGAAACCGGTTGACATATTATGTCAACATGTTACACTCTAGAAATTTTAGTTTTTTTGTTTGTTAATTGTACTCCAACTTATATTATTGTATATATACTCTTTGAGTATCTTTTAAATGAAATGTAATAAATATATTTTCATCCTCAATTATCACACTCTCCCGTTGTCTCACCCTCTCTCTCTCAAAACTCAATTATTCACTATTTTTCGTCAACCCTATAATTTTCAAGTTTCTACCAGACTTGAGATCTTCTCGATAGTTAATTCCTTAAATACTATCAAAATAATTATGTAAGTTTATTAAGAAAAGTTGTTTTTGACTAAAATATAATGAAAATAAAAAATATATTTCATTGAAATTTTAATATCTATAAAAAACTAATTAGTGTTATTCTAATTTTTCTTAGTTTTCCTTCAAAAAAGTAAAAAAAATAAAATAAAAAATCAAGTTTTTGCTCTTTAAAAATTCAACTATTCTATATTTTTTTACAACCGAGATCATAAAAGTCTAATTACAATTACATATATCTTTACTTTATATTTAATATAATAGTATTTTCAAACTTGATTGTTGCTTAAATAATTTTATCAACACACTTCTACAATAAGACAAATAAAAATAAAAAAAGTAAATCTACTGTCAAATACATCTTTACATAATTAAATAATATTTATTATTTTAAAGTTGCTTAACTCTTACTATCTACACATTTTATTTTTATTCCATTTTATTTAAATAATAACAGAAATTAAAAATTACATAACATGAAGGTCAATCCCACTACAGTTAACTTGTATTATCCACCAAATAAAAAATCAACTCCCACTAAAGCACTGTGCTCATTCAAAAATGACATAATGGGAGGAGCAGTAGCATGCGTGTTCTAAGCATCTACCTTCTAGAAAACCTTCTTCATTACAAAAAGTTTTGCATTCTTCTTCAATGCATTGACTTCCTTCTGTTTCTACTACCATCTCTACATTCATCATTCATCGATCAATCAGACACTATTATTATTATTATTATTATATTTAGAGAATTTTTGTTAATATATATATATATATATATATATATATATATATATATATATATATATATATATATATATATATATATATATATATATATATATATATATATATATATATATATATATATATATATATATATATATATATATATATATATATATATAATCAAATAGTATAATGTCTGAAATTTACTATTAAATGAGAAAGAGAAATGTTTTAGATCACATTCTCATATTTGATGTTTCTGTCCAACTATCAACTGAGTTGATTTAATTGAATAAAATATAATTTTTTTTAGATGAATTAATTATTTCAAAAAAAACTTTTTATTTTCTTTTAAAATATTTATCTTTAACATTGATGAGTATAGTTATGGTAAAATAATAATAAAATAAAAGCGTTAGTCAGAAAGTATAATTTATTAATATTAAACTAAATTTGCATTGGAAATAATAAACAAAATTAAAATAATGTTTATTTTAAAAAGGATGAGGAAGACTTACGGGAAGGAAGGATTATAAGAAAAATAAATAAGAATACAAAGTGTGTTTTGTTCATAATTATCACACACTTAGTAAAATATTTTTTTATCTATTTATAAAGGTGGAGAGTGTAAACACTTAATTCAGTTTTTATTTTAAAAACTTGGCTTTTGACTTCATTTCATAGTTGGTGTTCCTTGGGTATTATGAAATTAGTTACAAGTAATATTTTAAAAATAATTGGAGGTCAAACTTTTATTAAATGAACAAGTATATAAGATTAATGGTACATAAACAATACAATTAAGAATTACAATAACTATCCACCACCCTTCATTCAGAAATTGCTACCTATTAAGATAATAACTACCCAACTATTTTTCAAAGCCCAAGTGGTCTTCTGCCTTCAAGACTACATGGCCACCATATTCTTCTTCTATCAAACACATCTGTAAGAGAGAGTATTATTATAATATAATTGTCTGTCTTTTATTCCTCTGATCAAGAGTATATATAATACAATAATAATAGATTATTCAAACCTATGAGTAATGACAAATATAAATGAAAATAATTATAAATAATTACAAAAATAATTATGTTTAATGGCAAGAATATTATCTATTCTATTACACCCCCGCAGTCGAAGCGGGAGGTTCATGGACGCTTAGACTGATCCGGAAATCATCAAAAAGAACACGAGGTAGGCCTTTGGTGAAGATGTCGGCAATTTGGTGACGGGAGGGAACATGAAGGATGCGTGCCTGGCCACGAGCGACCTTTTCCCGAACAAAGTGAATGTCCATCTCAATATGTTTAGTGCGTGATGTTGTACCGGATTTCCAGATAGGTAGATGGCACTAACATTATCACAGTACACCAAAGTAGCCTGAGAGAGTGGAAAGTGAAGCTCCAAGAGAAGGTTGTGAAGCCAACAAGATTCAGATACCACATTAGCAACACCCTTGTACTCAGCTTCTGCACTGGAGCGAGAAAGTGTGGGTTGTCTCTTAGAAGACCATGAAATGAGGTTTTCACCAAGAAACACACAATAGCCGGAGGTAGAACGGCGGGTGTCAGGACATCCACCCCAATCAACATCAGTATAGGAGATAAGTTTCTCAATAGGGGATGGATAGAGATGCAAACCATAATATAGGGTGCCCTGAACATAACGTAGGATGCGTTTGAGCGCAAGCATGTGGTCGGTGAAAGGAGCATGCATGTGAAGGCACACCTGCTGAACAACATAAGAGATGTCAGGACGGGTGAAAGTGAGATACTGCAAGGCTCCTGCAAGACTTCAATATGAGGTAGGATCGTCGTACGGAGTGCCAGCAGATGTACTGAGTTTTTGTTTGGTGTCAACTGGTGTAGCAGAAGGTTTGCACGAGGCCATGCCTGCTCGGGCAATAATTTCACCAGCATAGTTACTCTGACTAAGGAAGAGCCCATTGGCGTGTCTGGTCACGGCAATGCCCAAAAAGTAACTCAGTGGACCCAAATCTTTCATAGCAAACTCAGAGGCAAGAAGTGCCATAATGGATTTTCGAAGATCATGGGAGGAGGTGATGAGGATGATGTCATCAAAATAGAGCAAGATGTAAGCCAAATCAGAGCCACGTCGGTAGATCAAAAGGGAGTGATCTAAAGTGCTATGTTGGAATCCAATGGTAGATACAAAGTCAGCGAAACGCTGGTACCAGGTACAAGGCGCTTGCTTCAGACCATAGAGTGATTTTCGCAAGCGGCACACATAATCTGGACGATGAGGATCACGAAAACCAAGTGGCTGATGCATGTAAACTGTCTCATGAAGGTCACCATGTAGAAATGCATTCTGGACATCTAGCTGATGAATGGGTCAAGATTTGGACAGAGCAATTGTGAGAACGGTGCGAATGGTCGCCGATTTTACTACAGGACTGAATGTCTCATCACAATCCACACCTACAATCTGTGACTTGCCATCACTTACAAGACGAGCTTTGTAACGCTCAAAACAGCCATTAGATTTCTTTTTATGACGAAAAATCCACATACAACGAATAATATTAACATCACAAGGTCGTGGAACCAAATCCCACGTATTATTTCTAATAAGAGCATTAAATTCAGATTGCATTGCGGCTTTCCAATTAGGGTCAGATATGGCTAGTTTGGGGTTTTTGGGAAGAGGTGAGATGGTCGGATCATCAATGGTAACAGAAAGGTTAAAGAGCTTTTTAGGTTTGTAGATACCCTGCATGCTATGGATGGCCATAGTCCTAGTGGGAGGTGCAGGCTGGGCCAATGGTGTAGATGATGGGGAGGCATCGGGTGTATCTGTAAAGGAGGAAGAGGATGTTGTGGTGGTGGAGGCATGCGAAGGGTTATGGGATCTGACGGGTGAGATAGATGGAGGGTCAGGTATAGCGGGTGGCGGACTGGGAAGGTCATCGGAAAGAGGTTGCAATGTGGGATTGGTCCACTGATGGATAATAGATGGGTGCAGGTCATCGGTAAAATAATCATAGGTGGTGGGAGGTGGAGAAGGCATGTGAGCAAAGGGAAATTATGTCTCATCAAATATGACATGCCGAGAGATGATGATCTTTCTATGCGACAAATCAAAACATTTGTAGCCTCTGTGATTAGTGGGATACCCTAAGAAGACACACGGGGTCGAACGTGGTTGTAGTTTGTTGATGGTGGTGAATGGAAGTAGAGGATAACAAAGACAGCCAAAAACGTGAAGATGTGTGTAGGAGGGATTACGATGATACAGAAGTTGAGTAGGGGAGTGATTTGACAAATTATTCCGGAGAAGGATATTAAGAAGATAAGTAGCCATTTGAAGAGCATGATGCCAAAATGAGGGAGGAACAGACGAATGAGCGAGAAGAGTGTGGATCACGTTGTTAATGGTGCGTATTTTACGTTCCGCTTTGCCATTTTGAGATGAAGTGTGAGGGCAAGGGAAACGGAAAATAAGACCATTATCAACATAATATTTCTGAAATAATGTATTATTATATTCGCGCCCATTATCACATTGAAAACATTTTACGGTTTGAGAAAATTGTGTGTGAATTTGATTAGAAAGCAAAGTGAACATTTGAAAAACTTGAGATTTGTTAGTTATCGGAAACGTCCACAGAAAATCAGAATAATCATCCAAAAATAAAACATAATACCGATGACCAGATGAGCTTAAAATTGGTGATGTCCAGATATCACTGTGTAAAATATCAAAAGGCATTAAAGTAACATTTTTGGATGAATCAAAGGGCAACTTAATATGTTTGCCAAACACACAGGAATTGTAAATAGTCTTAGAACTCAAATTTTCACTATGAATGAACTTATTTCTATGAAGAAACTGCAAAGTGGAAGAATTGGGATGACCGAGACGATTGTGCCAGAGACTGGAAGCAAGACCAGCAAAGTGAGAGGGAGAGGTAACGGGGTAGAGATCGCCATGACTATCACATCTCATGAGAGGAATCCCTGTCTGAAAGTCAAATACAGAGAAACCAAAAGGATCAAACGAAACAGAGACATTATTGTCAGTAGTAAGTTGTTGCACGGAAATCAAATATTTAATAATTTTTGGTGTGTGTAAAACATGGTTAAGGTTTAAGGTTTTGTGTTTGTGAGATGTAGGTAGGCTTGTATGATCGGACCCTTGAATTGGAATGCCTTGTCCACTGCCAACAATCAGTTTCTGATTTAAAGGACTCAAATTAGAATAAGACGAGAGATTACCTTGGGATGTCGTTGTATGGGATGAAGCTCCAGTGTCCATGTACCATGTGCTGTCTGGAGGAGTGAGAGACATGGTATGCATAGCAGCGGCAATGTCAGTGGGAGTTGGTGAAGCTGTGGCAGTGTGAGCCTGGGGATGCTGGCCTAGGATGCCTAGTTGCTTCGAAGGACCAGTGGGACGAGTTCACTGAGATGTAGGATAAGGGAAAGGAGGTACACCCTAAGGAGGTGGAGTCCAACCCCAAGAAGACCATGGTGGATACTGGGGCTGCTGCCATGGCTGATGGGTCCATGAGGGACCATCATATCGGGAACCACCACGTTGTCCACGCCCTCCGGTGCGAGTCTGATTGTTGCGGTTACGGCCGGAACCATAGAGGTTATTTTGACGACGATTGGAGTGCTGCTGGGGGGAATCATCTGAGTCCCGTGGAATGGCGGTGTGCAATGCAGTGGGAGAGCTAGTGCTGTGCATTTTTGCCAAACCGGATTCTTCCAAGGTAAGCATGGAGCGAGCCTGAAAAAATGATGGCAAAGGGTTGCTCTGGAGAATCAAGGTTGCAACCCCACTGTATGGCTCAGATAGTCCAAACACCAGTTGAAGGACCAATCGGTGACTACTGACTGGTGCTCCAACGTTCTTCAACTGATCAGAGAGTTGCTTGAGACACTGACAATACGCAGAAACATTAGGAAAATCCTCCATGCGAGTAGATGAAAAATTCTGTTCAAGGGCAACGGCACGAGAGTTTTGATTATCCTCAAAGATATCAGCCAAACGATTCCAAGCAGCCATGGCATTGGATCCTTTTTCCATAATGGTGGTAAGAAGATCAAGAGAGATGGTGGAATAAATCCATTGAAGAACCGTGGAATCAAGGATTGTCCACATTTCAAAACTATCATCAGTGGAAGCGAGCGTCTCTTTTCCGGGTTGAGGAATGATGTGGTCGATAACCTTGTGGGCACGAGCGTGGACCTCAAACAATTCTGCCCACATGGTGTAGTGATCCTTCTCCATCTCTAGCATAAAGGGAATGCTATTTTTGATATTGGTGACGGCAAGGGCCGGATGAAAATCGGATTTCCCCGGAGCAGTAGTAGAGGAAGACATTGCAGCATTTGAAGAGGCCGCGACGGAGGATGACATGGAAGTGTCGGAAGACATGTTGACAGTGAATGATTGAATCATAACAGAACGGATGCAAGTTCGGAATAGATTTTGCCAGAACAGAACCAAGGCGGCAACGGCGAACAGAGGACAGAGTGATGGTTCGCAGCGTGAGCGCGGAAGTGGGCGGCGCTAGTGAAGCCTGATGGTGGCAGCGGCGGCCTGGTGAGAATGTAGAACAACCGACGGCGGAAGTGCTAAGGTCACGCTGGAAATGCGTTTTCTCGTGATACCATGTAAGAGAGAGTATTATTATAATATAATTGTCTGTCTTTTATTCATCTGATCAAGAGTATATATAATACAATAATAATAGGTTATTCAAACCTATGAGTAATGACAGATATAAATGAAAATAATTATAAATAATTACAAAAATGATTATGTTTAATGGCAAGAATATTATCTATTCTATCAACATCTCCTGTCAATGTGAAACCTTATCACCATCCTCACTTTCAAAAAGAGTTTATGATCTCCATCATACATGACATGTTAAGTGAATGAACCATATAACCTACTAATTATCCATTTTCCTCCCTAATTTTACTAGTTAAAAAAGATAGGACATGATGAGTATGTGTTGACTACAGAGTACTCAATGTTGTTACAATCAAAAATATATTCCACACTTACAATTGATGAATTATTAAATGAATATAGAGTTATATCATTTTTTACTAAGATAGATTTACACTTAAACTATCATCAGATTTGCATTACATTGAAAGATACATATAGATTGTTTTTCGTACTTTTAATAATTATTATGAATTTATTGTGATGTCATTAGGCCTCACTAATGCCCCATCTACTTTTGAATAAGCAATGAGCAATTTATTACTGTTGGTGCACAAGGTTAAAAGAGATGAATAGAATGAGAGAATATATTTATATTCTGCAAATGACGGCTACAAAGTTGTAAGAAATAATTATATTAAAATGACATCTACCACTAATCTATTTATACACAGAAAAACTAGGGCCACATAGGCAACATATTAAGCGATTTATATTACCCTCTAACAAAGCTTAGTCACTAAGTTTTGTAAAATATAAACTATTTCTAACACCATCCCTTAATTTATATTTATCCAAAACTAACAAAACCAATTCTATCCATTAAGCAAAAAACTTGATCAGTCTTGATAGCCTTCATAAGAACATCTGATAACTGCTTCTAGGTGCTAAATTGCACAAGTTTTAACATTCCATTTTGAACCTGATTTCTCAGAAAGTCATACTTAGTCTCAATATGCTTACTGCTCCCATGCATCATTGGGTTTCTGTCGATATTGATTGCATACTTGTTATCAATCATCAGCTTCAGAGGCTTGTTAACTTTGATCTTCAGATCCTGCAGTAAGTTCATAATCCACACAGCTTGACATTCAGTCACAACGCCTGCGATATATTCAGCTTCACAAGTTGACAGCGCAACAACAGGTTGTTTCTTGGAACACTAAGAAATAGGACCTCACAGAAACTTAAACAAGTACCCAGAAGTACTTTTTCTGTCAACTCTATCTCCACACAAATCAGAATCTAAATAACTCAGAAGTTCTGATTCAATATTTCTTCCAGAAGGGAATAATACCCCATGCTTCAGAGTTTCCTTGATATACCTCAGAATTCTGACAGCAACTTGGTAATGGGACCACTTAGGTTTACTCATGAACCTACTAACCATTCCAATTGCATAACAAATATCAGGTCTGGTATTACGCAGATACCTCAGAGGACCAACCAACTGTTTGAAGGTTGTAGCATCCACATCCTCACCATCAGAATCAGAATCCAGTTTCTGATTTTTATCTGCAGATGTGATAGCAGCCTTACAGTTCTGCAACTTAAATCTCTTCAAAAGCTCAAGTTTATACTTCAGCTGATGCGAAATGATACCCTTCTCAGACTATATAAACTTTACCCCTGTGATAATACTTCTGCTATATACTTATCTAAAAATCCAATTTTACACTCTAAAGCTAAGCATATAGAAATTAAACATCACTTCATTAGAGACTATGTTCATAAGGGAATTATCAGTTTAAACTTTGTTGATATTGACCATCAACGGGCTGATATCTTTACTAAACCCCTTGCTGAAGATAGGTTTAAATTTATTCTGAAAAATATAAGTATGGATTTCTGTCCAGAATAAAATGTTTATCAGAAGCAAATTTACTCAGATGCAAAATGCTTAAACTCTGAAGTATTACTTCTGTTAATTTCTTTGTTTATTCATTTGTGTGTATCTGAACTAACAAGCCTCAGAGGATCAACTGAAGGTGGGAAAAAAACTTAGAAGGGGGTTGAATAAGGGTTTTGAAATGATTATGGGAATAAAAACAACATAGTATTTTTATCCTGGTTCGTTGAACTCAACTAATCCAGTCCACCCTATCAAAGTGATTTGTCTTTCTCAACAAGGACTTAATCCACTATATTCAAACAGATTACAGTGTCAACCACTAAGAACAACTGTCTTAGTCTTCTCAAGAAATCCTGACCACAACTTGGTCTTCTTAAGGAACCTTTTACAAATAAATGTAAACTAACAAGTGTTTAAGATGCTTCTAAAAAGCTATATCACAAACTGTGATTTTTACACTTAGATTAAGAACGAATAAAAACTATTCAGCTTATGAAATAAATTGTATGAGAGCTTGAGAGTAGTTTTCAATTTGATTTCTCAATGATTCGTCAATTCGTCAACTTTGAAATTTTGTTGAAGACATCCTTTTATAGAGCAGAAAGTCCAATGCTTGAAGACTGTGCGTAGCAGAATAGTTGTAGCTTTTTTGTCTTCTAATGACTTTAGCTTTCCCAGAAGAGGAATGTTCAGAAAAATCCCTTTTGTCTATTTTCCTGTGCCATACATGAATAAGGAAAGAGTCGTTTGGAATATGCCAACGGATATATCTTTGAATAAAATCTTTTTCAACAAGCTTCTGTCAAAGTTATCAACACCAGAGTCTTGAAATTATCAGAGTCTGATGGTATCAGAGTCTTGATGTTATCATAGTTTTACAGTCAATGTGCTTCAGTGTGAATATCAATCAGAGCAAAGTTTGAATATCAGAGCCTCTGTACTTGCAGCAAAAAGTACTTTCAGAGTCTTCTGGAAACAATGCTTGAAACTCTTCATACAAATACTTCAACTACGCTTCAGAATCTTCTGCAGCTTCTACTTCAGAGTCTTCTGCAGCTTCTACTTCAGAGTCTCTTCTGGCAGCGCTCAGATTCTTCTGATGCTTCAGAGCTTTGCGTAGAGTAATATTCAGATGCAGTTTTGCTTCCATAAGAATATTTAATTTAATATCTGAAACAAAAAATACTTGAACAAAATTAGAGTATATATATTCTTAATACAAAATTTCATTAGTGTTATCATCAAAACATAGAGATAATATTAAACACCAATCTGTGTTCTAACAATCTCCCCCTTTTTGATGATGACAAAAACATAGGAAATTTTGTTCAATAAAAGGATAAATATATAACTCCCCCTAAGATAAAGAATCTCCCCCTGAAATGAATACTCTAATAGAAGAAAATACTTCCCCTTTTTGCATGAGTGTACTTTTCAGATGAACATCCTGGTTAGAATATACTTTCCAGAATCTGAGCTTGATTTACTTTCCAGAATTAGAGCCTAGTTTACTTTCCAGAATCAGAGCCTAGTAATTAGAACCTGGTTTGAATTAAGATCTGGTTTGGGGATTCTCAGGGTAACTTTAATGAATTTTGTCAGATGATACGTTATAGTTCTGAAAGACTAAAATTCAATGTTAGTTATAATTTATTATGTCTGAATTCCATTTTAGTAACTGTTTATTTTTGAACAATCATAATTTCTTTTTCTCCCCCTTTTTGTCATAATAAAAATAAAAAAATGTTAAGACAGAAAAGAAGAATAGAGAAAGATAACATGATAAAACAAGTAGAAACATAAATAAAACATAGTCATTGATTAAAAAAACATAACAAACATACGCATAACAAACATATTATGCACAAACAACAGAAAAAAACTAAGGTTGATGAGAGACAATCATCTTCAGAAGGTTTTTGATATCAGAAGAAGATTTTTCTTGTCTAGCCATCCAAGTTTTAATGTCATCTGTGGTTTGTTCTTGCTTGACCATCCATGTTCTGATCTCTTTGTTGCTGGCTTCTAGTTGAGGAAACTATTCTTCTAAATCTGGATTTTCTTTCTTGATTTCAGAAGATGTAGGATCAGATGCAGGAGCAGAGGCAGACGCATTCTCAATAACCATAGCAGATGCAGTCTCTTGAATCACTGAGTTAGAAGCTTGATTTAGAACCATCAGAGCAAACTGGTTTGGCACAAGAGTTTCTTCAGCAACTTCCTCTTCTGGAGGAGTATCTTCAGACATAGGTTCTTCGGCAGGTGCATTGTCCAGAGGAAGAACTGGAGATCTACTCATATTCAGAAGAGTTTGTCTGATAACTTCAGCAAATTTCACCTTTGCATCATCAGAGCAAATGGTGCGAAGATTTGTAGCTACAGTGTTGAACCTTGAGATAAATCTGTTCCAAGTGGCTTCAGAAGCATCTGGATTCACACTAGACAAGCACTTCTTCTTTACAGAAGATATCCACATGTTCAGTTCCTTTTTGAAGCCATCAAATAACGTACTAACATCCATTCTAGGTTTTGGTTTCAGAAAGTTTTCTAGAGATGGTGTTTTGGTGGTTTTAGATGAGGATGGTATGGAAAAGGAAGGAATGATGAAAAGAGGACGAGGATAAGATGAAGAAGATGTTAGGCCAGATGATTCAGTGATAGCCTGACGTTTTGGATAAAAAAATTTAAGTTTGAGTCCAGAGGGAAGGGCATCAGATGGAAAAGGTTTAATGAAGCAAAAGAAACAAAAGCAGATGATCTTGGTTTTGGTTTTGGAGTGGGTTGAGAAAGGATAGGTTCATATGACATCAATACATCTAGTTGTTTTGGTTCATAGCCATGGAGTGAGGGGGTGAGTTTACTTCTGGGGGTAAATCAGATTCAGAAGAATCAGATGATGCAGAAGAGTGACAAGATGTGGAAGAGACATCAAACAGAATTGTCAAAGGTTGTACATCAAGAACATCAGAATCAGGTATAAATGATTCAGAAGTTTAATGTTGTTCTGGTTGAGGATCAGAGGGAATGAGTGTTTCTGGTTGTGGTTCAGAAGTTTGTGTTATTGGTGGGGGAATTTTAGAGGGTTGATTTTTAGATGGGTGTGGTTAAGGTACAAAAGGTTGTTTTGTTTTAGGAGTAGGAGGAACAGGTTCAGATGTTTCTGGTTCAGAAGGGATGGTTTCAGGTTCATGAGGAGGAGGTTGAGGTTCATGAGGTTTCAGGTTCAGAAGGGATGTTTCTGCATACTTTGCATAGCGAGTTTTAGTCCAAATACCTACTGCCTCAAGTCTGGGAGTGTTCCCTGGCTACTCGCTACTTCTTCGTCTAGCGAGTGCTTCGCTGCGTCCTTCACCTAGCGAGTTTAGGGCCCTTTCCATTATGTTGTGAACAGTGCATTGATTGCGGGCCTTCGCTACATAGTTCGCCTAGTGAACTTTATGATGTTTTGATGGCAGCTCCGCTAGTAAGTTCGTCTAGCGAACTTGTTGTTGTTTGCATGTTGTCTTGGTTTCTTTGCCATCATTCATGTGTCTTAATTTCCATTTTTCATGCCTAATTCCTGCATAATAACACACAAATAAAAGGCACCAAGATACTTTCACATAATATTGCATACCAACCAAAGCAAAAGTGATTTTTAACACTTTCTTGACAAAAAGGAGTGAAAGATGCCCACATTTGATAGCTCAGATAAGCAAAGTTGGGCATCTAACAGAGGTATCTGGAAGTTGAGTACAAGTTATTTAGTTATTCCTTTCTTCATCAACTGTTAATCTGTAAGAGGAACTTCTATGATGATCAACATTTTCTTATGATTTTCTTTTTATACATCTAGTCACTAGTAAGGTAGGAAATTATTAACTGGAAGACTTTACAGTCACAAACTCATTTGTTAAGTAAAGCATTAGAGACATGGTACAAAAGAGAACCGAGTATTGTAGCTACTATGCTAGATCAACTTGTAGGAGGTAAAAGGAATTTTTGGAAATTAATACAAATTCTGAAAACTCCACACTCATATGTCAATGGAGCAGAATAAGTCTTGCACGTCGTGCATGGTTTTTTTGAATTCTTGGTTATGTTTGATCCATTCTACCCTTGTTTTATTTATGTTGATGCTCGAGAGGAGCAGCTTTGCTTTGTACCCATTCTCTAAAACAACAACAACAACAACAACAACAACACTAGAAAGTGCAAAAAGATTAGAAAAAAATTATGATTAGAGAGAATTTGTATTCTCTTTTTCTTCTTTAAATCACTCTTTCAAGTCTTTATTATATTGCTCCTTAATAGGACATTCTACAAAATAAAAATGATTAATTGAAATAACATGAAATCTAAAATTGCAAATGAAATAAAACTTATATGATGGGTTGCCTCCCATTAAGCGCTTGTTTAAGGACCTAAGCTTGACCTTTTGATTTTTGTGTTAGGGAGGGATATATGACAAGAAAAACATATCATCATTCTTCTTCCTTTTGTTTGGTAGGAATTTCATTACTTTCATGAATTAAAGTTTTTTCTTCCATGTTCTCTTTAGCTTGATAATATTGAACAATGCATAAATCTCATCCTTGTTGCTAAGTGTAGTACTATTCTTTTGTTAAAGATCTCATAGGTTGATATCTAAGTTTGAACGAGTTATTGAAATTGAAGCTTCCTCCAAGACAATACAATCTTCTGATGGTGAGAAAAATACAAAAGAGGGGGGGGGGGGGTTAATTGTGTTCTCTAAAACCAATGGTTCTAAATAGATTTATTTAACCCCTTTGAGCCTAAGACCTTTCTTTCGGTGACATAATCCTATAGCCATTGACTTGAAAGATAAATTATTTCCACCCTCCTTGGAGTTATATAGAAATAGTTGGGGTTTCTCTTGGAAGTTAGCAACGAATTAGTTTGTGGTTGGGGTACTATAGAAATTGGTCAAAATTAAAGAAAAAGAAATAAAAAATAAGAAGTTAAAATAGTTTCTTCAAAAGAAATTATGAAAAATAACACCAACAATACGCAATTCTCTAGTACCAAGTGCATAAAAGAGTAATATGGAAGGAAGTTGATAACATCAAGACAACTAGGTACCTTACTCCAAAGGTTTAAGCCTACTATCCTAAATTATCCTACCTTGACATAAGCCATGTTACAATCGAAAAAAGATCTCAAAAGTGTGTGTGTTTAAATATGACTTTGATTGATTCGATTAGAAATTTTTTTAATTTATGGTTAAATGCTTTTGTTTGTTGATTGAGAAATTGCATTGTAAATTTGAGTGCATCATGGTGTAATGAGAGAGAGGTTGAGTATTTGTATGCTAAAATAAATTTTATGAGTTGATTGGATTGAAGCAGAAAAACGAAGTGTTGATAAAAAAATACTGGTCACGAGAATTAGTAAGGGTAAGCATTTTGATTCTAATGAAATGATCAATGTGCAGAAAAATTACTTGAGGACGGACAATAATTCAAGTTTAAAGTTGTGAAGACATTCGTTATTACTAGATTTTTAAGAAGAAATATGGGTAAATTGAAAAGAAGAATGATAAAAAAAAAATCATGTTAAAGTGTGAATAATTAAGCAAAAAGCCAATACAATGAGTATATTAAGACTTAGTGAAAATTGCAAAGAAAAAGGAGATAAAATGATAAGTGGTTTTTGCATCCCTTTTATTAGTCATTTTACTTCATTATTTTCCCGTTTTCGCTCGATTAACTTTGCTTTATCGCATTTTATACTTCGGTATCATGTTTTTTGTAATTTTAGGCTTTAAGAAGTATCTCGGGCAAAAGAGGAACCAAAATGATACAAAGCGCAAAAAATGGCGAATAATCGAGAGTTCTCCATATATTTTCCAAATGGATGCTCCAGGTAACCGTAGCACCTAATACAGGAAGTAGTAGCTAAACCTAGCTCCCTCTCTTTGAAGACACTCATACATTATCCATGGCCTGCTACGGGCATCCTTAGCAGCTTCTACGGGTCGTAACAGATAGGCTAGAAATTCCCTGATTTGTTTCCTTTTTTCGGTTTTCCAAGGTTGTTTTGGGGTCTTTGAAACTTATGATATTATCCATTTTTTAATTGTAATGAGCATTGACCCATTGTATTTATTCTTCCTTTAGAGTTTCCCATAAAACTCATAGGTAGTCTTGAGATTAGAGAATCCAACTTTTTATTCTAGTTTTACGTATTTTATTTCTCTGTATTTCTCTGTACTCAAATTTCCATTGGAGCACTAGATATATCTCATTTCAAGTGAATTTATTGTCAGTCAGGTTATTGTTATTATTATTTGCAATTTTTAATTTATGATATTACCGTAAATCATGTTTTCGATTGTGAGAATTGCTTTGATTGTACTGTTCTTCACCATGAGTGATTAGTCTTCTATGGACTAAGGGTTATGAGACTTAACTAATGACTTTTTGTATGATCTATCGCTAATCAATTATGAGAGTTTTATTTACGAGTTATTTTAAAACCTGGATTTTTTCATTCCAACACTTATACGAAAGTAAAGAGTTTTCATGTACCGATCATAATTTGAAAGGATATGCCTTGGTACCTGAGAGTGAGTTTTTAAACAGTTAGGCTTATGCATTGAAAGAGCTCATACGTGATTGAGAAAGGTTACATCTTTAATAGTTGCGCAAAGAAAGAGTCTCTGAAGAACAATTCGACTGTGCGAAAGTAGATGAATTATTCACCTCATACAAGACAACGCGCTAACGAAAGTAGGCATTATCCATACTTATCTATTTTATATAACCATGTTAGACTTCTCATAATAAAAGTGAAAGGATCATATGAATGCATTAGAGTGGGGATCATGAACCCTAATTCATGTTTCTCAAAATATTTTAAGTGGTTTTTATTTAATCTAATTTTCCAAAACTACTTTTTAATTTAAGCCATTTCACAAAATACATATTTTTAGTCACTCTAGATATACACTGATAGAACGGAATTCGGTAATCAACCTTTGGTATTTGTGGTTCAATAACTCTTTTTACTACTTCACACAACAATACATTTGTGGCGTGTCAATTTTTTGACATCGTTGTCGAGGAACAACTGTGTGATATTGATTTTATGTTTAGTCATCGTATAGACTAGAGTTTTATTTTTCTTTTCTTTTTCTGTAGTTCTCTCGCTGCCTTTGTATGCGAAGAACTCGTTCTAGTGATAATGTAGTCGCACTTGTATATGATATAGAGCATTTCTTACTATTGAGAGACGCCAAAATCTAAGACAGCAAGAGATGGTTGATCCAGTAGTTGACACTAAGCCTCTTAAAATTTATGTGATTCCTACTGGAGAAGAATTGAAATGCAGTATTGTGCACCCACCGATTAAAGCTGAAATCCTGGCAAGCACACGATGGATGTTATCATAGAAGTTATAATATCCATTATGCCATTGACAACTGCAATTACTAAATAAACTGTAAAGGAAAGCAGTAAATAACACAACAATTGTTCACCCAGTTCAGTGTCACCAACACCTACATCTGGGGGTTACCAAGCCAGGGAGGAAATTCACTGTCAGAAGAATTAATTCAGAGTCAAACAACTCAGTTTGCACTCCTCACTTAAGACCTACCCAATGACACTTCAACCTAGATACCTCTAGGTCAGAGTTTACCCACTCACTCCCCTTCAATCACCTCAGTGATGTATAATTCACAATTACAAAATAAATATGAACAAACACTTCATACACACCTTGATCTTTCTTCACAGCTTTGATCAAGGAACACAGATTCTTGCTTAACAGCTTTGAGGTAGACAATGAATACAGCAGTTCATACACAATAACCAAAGCAATTATACAACCTACGATTTCTTGGCACACAAGGACTCCTAAGATTCCTAGACACACGTGAAGAGAAACCTCTTCACTCACAAATACACCCTTTAAACATCTCTGCTAGCTGTGTTGTTAATTGAGGTTCATCCTCTTGTTATTTATAGCAGATATTCTTTGGGCCTAAGTGCAGAATTTAGGTTTACCCAAAACCTCTCTTCAATAATCTGCACTTACCAGTTAGGTCAGAGACATTTTATTTCTCCAGGGCTTCTAAAATGTTTCCTGACTTCCAGCTTGAGCTTCTACAGAGTTTCCTGGATTCTAGCCTGAGCTTCCTCAATCTAAATACCAGAAAACTAATCTTACGCGCCTGATGTCATACGATCAGTGTCATGACATTCAGTATGAAATTCAACTCAACTTACTGTTAGCTTATCCTACAGAACTCTATTCATGCATGTCATAACATCAGTCATGGCATTCATATACACACCAATGTTTTGCCACAAAATGCAGCCAATCAAGAGGACTTACAAACTCCCCCTTTGGCCAATTTTTGGCTATAACACCCTGTTATCATAGTTTACAAGCAGCATAAGTCTAACCTATTATGCAGGTAAGCTATTAACACACTAGTAGAGTTGATTATACTCACACAGTTAGATCTCAACTTCTTAGGCTCATCCTGTCACACCTGTTTAAGTAACCCTCTGGGTGGTTACTCCCCCTCAACTGATGCATTCTACATCAGTTAGGCACAACCTGCACAACTTGCAGTCATAAACAAAACATCCAGCCTGTTATGGATGTCATGACATTCAGAATAACATCCTGAAGTCACACACTTATAACATACATTCCTACACAAACTAGGAATTCACACATCAACACATTTGCAGCAACACCTGTGTGGCACCTGTGTCACACCTTGTTTATTCAACCAAGTCTTCCACCTGCACTATCTCACTATCTCTAACCTGCTGTTATTATCTAACACTCTCTTCCCCTTTTTAGCCATAAATTAAGACCCAACTAATAAACTAGCATAGATCATAATGTGTAACATTACAAATGTTTGGGGCAAATTACAAAAACTGCTCACTAAGAGCATTACAATTAAAATTCATGCTGTCAAAAAAACAAAAACACAAAAATACGCAAAATAGCAGCACATCTTTCTTATCAGCTGAACACCCAGCAGTCTGAGCCTCACAACAGGTTATCACCACATCAAACTTCTTCCTGAGAGGAAGAACTGGAACCAATGTTATTGACATTGGCTAGGACATTCTCACAACTGTCATCAGCCTCCTCTTTTGACACAACTCCACTATTATCTGCATCTCTTTCAAGCCTTTGGATAAGAGCTTCTAGCTTGATTTTTCTGGCAGTATCTGTACTAATGGTTTATCCTAACTCCCTACAAGTGTCCTTCAATTCTGCAATCATCATTCTTTGGAGATCTTAACTTTCTCAGCATATGTAAGCACCATATCTGGAACATGTCTTCCTTCAAATAGTTTAAAATGAAGTGATAGTTCAGGCTCCCTCTTGCTGACAGTATCACTTGGATTTAGCATCCCAAGATATTGAGTTAAAATGATTTGACAGATGAGAGACGGAAAGGCAATAGGTAGCTTGATGGCATTAGTTGTGGAGTGTTTAACAACTTGAACAAAAATGTATTGACCAAAATCAAAGTTAACTTTGGTACCTATGGCATGAATGATCTTGCCAAGACCAACTGCAATAGTTGAAGTATGATTGGTTAGCACCCAATTTTTGGCCCCAATTCTATGAAGAATTGCATACTTAACATTTAGCCATGCCACAGACAATTTCCCTTTGGATGGCCAAGTTGAGACTTGGTTTGCAGTGATGTCCTTGGAGACCTGGTTATCTAAAGCAATCAACTTCTTCTCACCACCATTTACTCGTCCCAAATATCTGTTGATTACTGAAGGGGAGAACTGCACACATTGTTCTTTGACAAACACTTTCATGAATTCCTTGTTGTTCCTTTTTAAAATTTAGTCAGGAATGTTTACAATAAACTCCTTGACAAGTCCTTCATAACATTTTGAAAACCCAGATACTGTCTTGATTATTACTGCCTTGTTAATCAGATCCATTACCTCCTTCATCTCTAAGGTATACTTCCCCAATTCTCTCTCAAGAGCTACCCTCCTTTGATATACATATCTCCATTTTGTCACACTGTAAATGGAATGGAAAGAGATGTTGTCAAGAGGAGCAGTTGGCATGGGTTTAAGAGGTTTCTTTCCCAATGATTTCTTGACATTAAAGATGTTAGGAACATGTCTTATAACATCACCTTCAGACTTATAACTAGTCTCAGTAACTTTTGTTTTCTTGGAGGCAGCTGATACCTTGCTCCAAGGTTTGGAGGTCCCTATATGGGTTCTCTGACTTTTGGGAGAGTTGTCTTCAAGGCTAGTTTTGCCTTTCCTAGTCATTAGTTTCTTGGGTATACCAAGAGCAACATTCTTGAGGAATTCATTATCTGATGATACATCTACAACATTTACACCATTTCTAGGAGCTTCATTTATCTCATCCTTATTGTCAGTGCTCTTGGTTTTACCAACATTCTGTCTTTCCTCCTATACTACATAGCTAGCTAAATTTTCTAGTTTTTCTTTGTTAGGGTTAGTCTTATTAGAGGGGAACTCAGAATTGTCCTCATGATTCTCATTAGATATTTGGGATAGATCAACCCTAGACAGTGGAATGGTGATTCCATGTACATTCTGACCTTCATGGAGGATTTTGGAAACTAGTTCATTGGCAGACCTATCATCATAGGTAGAGTCCTTCCCTCTATTGTAGTTGTCCATGAGAGGTTCAGAATTCTTACCGTCTTGGTCTGCATGTAAAGATGCTAAATTTTGGGCCTCACTACCTCTTCCTAGGGCCATGCTTAGAGGAATGACATCAAGGATTTCCTCCAGGGAGATGCTCTTGTTTTGATCACAGTCATGCTTGGTGGGGATGGACGTTTGCTGTTGGGACATTATTCGTGACTTTAGTTGTAGAAGGAGAGGTTCTCTATGATGGTTGTATGAGGTATGCAAGGAGATGACTTTGTATGAGCAACCACAGTGACAAACTGAAGGAGTAAAGGGGCTAGAAGGGTTTGCTTCTGAAATAGGTGGGAACTTGATATTTTGACCAATCAGACTTTGATTAAGTTTCAAAATATAATTCCCTATTAATTAATATAATCTCTTACTGCACCGCCCTTCCACATTGCTTCTTTCAGTTTTACTTAGGGTAGTCTTGTGACCCCAGGTGGAACTTTTAGCACTGGCTATGTCATTGTCCTTAGGCTCTATGCGGTCTCTTCTAGAGTGAAGTTGATCATCACTATACACTATTCTATTATGAAGAGTTGAGTCCATATTGATGTTACTCTTAATGTCACAGAACAAAGTCATGACATCCTGAGTGACATTTCTTTCTTTATGTTGATCTCTGGTCATGGAATCCATCAACTTCCAGTATAGCAGGTATAGGTTTCTATAATGACCATCCTTTACATGTGTTTTATTGGCTTGCCCACCAACCCCATAGACTGTTTTAACATCTAGAGGAAACTTATAAGTTCCTCTTACTGATTCCTTGGTTATGGCCTTTCTTATTCTTTGGGGATGTCTACCTTTCTTCAACCATATTTGTTCCTTCTCTTCTTCCTTGATCAAGGCAATTAGATTACTTCTGGGCTCCCATAAGGAACATTTGTTCTTTGATCTAGATCCCCTCATGATTACCTCATCTTCTTCATTGGGGACAACACATTTATCCTTGGTAAATGTGACACTAAGACCTTGGTCATAAAGCTGACTTATGCTTATTAGATTCATAGTCAGTCCTTTAACCAGCAAGACATTCCCTAGTTTTGGACCTTCAGGACTGTCTAGTTGTCCAGCCCCTGTGATTTCTCCTCTAGCTCCATCACCAAAAGTTGCATGACTTGAGGAGTGAGGCTTGATGTTTACCAACAGGTTCTCTATTCCAATGTCAAAATACCAGCCTTCTTTGGTTGGCATCCTTAGAGAAGTGTGAGCTACTAAAGCCACATTCATAACAACCCATTGTATTTTCTTGTTAGGAGCATCCTTCTTGGGTTTGGCATGATGCTGCTTCTTGACATGAGCACCCTGTTTGGCTTTTCCTTGACTAGGAAATCCATGCAGCCAGAAACACACAGCTTTAATATGTCCAAGTTTTCCACAATGATAACACCTATAACCTTGGAATTTTCTCTTGACTTGGTTCTAGTTTCTGTGTGTTGGATGTTTTGACATTGGTCTTGACATCCTTTTTAACTTCTGAATATCAGGTTTTAGTCTCTTGAGTTTCAAGATTGGATTCTGTTTATCTACAAATCCTAGTCCAGACCTATTTCCTGAAGTCTGACCACTCTGAAAGGATTTCCTCTAGGGTGTCAGTCCCAGAATTTAGCATCCTTATGGATTTTTTCATTTGATCCTTTTTACCTTTCAACTCATTTACCTTGCCTTTGAGTGAGTTTATTGTGACTAGATGCTCTCTCTTTTCAGCTTCTAACTCCTTGATGATTTCCTTCTGGTGTTCTCCTTGTTGATATAGTTCTGTACTCCTGATGTGAAGCTTTTGATACGAGGTTGCAAGCTCCTCAAAGGTCAATTCCTCTTCACTAGAGTCATCATCAGAAATACACACATTGTTAAGAGCAGTGACATGTTTGGCAGACTCTTCTTCTGATCCACTATCAGAATCTCCATCAGACCATGTGACTGCCAAGCCCTTCTTCTGTTTCTTGAGATATGTAGGACACTCAACTCTAATATGTCCATACTCCTCAAATTCATGCCATTGTACTCCTTTTCCTTGATTAGACTTCACCTCAGAGTTACTCCTTCTGTTGCTGTCAGAGGAGTTATTCTTGCCATAGGGCTTTGACTTATGATCAATACTTTTGATCAATTTATTGAATTGTCTTCCAAGCAAGGCTATTGCTTCAGACAAATTCTCCTCTTTTTCACCATCTTCTTCTTCTGAATCATCAGCAGTGTATGAGACAAGAGCTATTCTTTTGCTCTTTTTCTCCACATTCTGATCACACATGCTCATCTCAAATGTTTGGAGGGATCCTATGAGTTCATCCACCTTCATATTTCATATGTCTTAGGCTTCTTCAATGGCAGTGACCTTCATGGAAAACCTTTTAGGTAAGGACCTAAGAATCTTCCTTAAAAGCTTCTCTTCAGCCATCTTTTCTCCCAAGGCTCTTGAGGTGTTTTGCAAGTTCAAGAACATTCATGTCGAACTCATGAATGGTCTCATCCTCCTTCATTCTTAGACTTTCGAGTTTGGTGGTCAACATTTGTAGTCTAGACATCTTGACTTTTGAGGTTCCCTCATGAGTAGTTTTGAGAGTGTCCCAAACATCCTTTGCTAGTTCACAGTGGTGTACCAGTCTGAAGATGTTTTTGTCTATACCATTGAAGAGTGCATTCAATGCTTTAGAGTTCCCAAGAGCTAAAGCCTCTTGCTCTTTGTTCCCTTCCTCTTCAGGAATTAACACAGATACTCCATCCTTGTCAGTCTTCACTGGATGTTCCCATCCTGAATTTGCAGCTCTCCATGCCTTGCTGTCTAAAGACTTTAAGAAGGTAATCATCATAGGTTTCGAATAATCATAATTAGAACCATCCAGAATTGGTGGTCTATTAGTAAATCCTATATCTTTATCCATAGTACCAGAATTTATCTTCCCTAGATCTCACCAAGAATAAACAGGCATGGTGCCTGCTCTGATGCCAATTGAAATTCTGGCAAGCACGCGATGGATGTTATCACAGAAGTTATAATATCCGCTGTGACATTGACTACTGCACTTACTAAATAAACTATAAAGGAAAGCAGTAAATAACACAACAATTGTTCACCCAGTTCAGTGTCAACAACACCTACATCTGGGGGCTACCAAGCTAAGGAGGAAATTCACTATCAGCAGAATTAATTCAGAGTCAAACAACTCAGTTTGCACTCCTCACTTAAGACCTATCCAATGACACTTCAACCTAGAGACCTCTAGGTCAGAGTTTACCTACTCACTCTCCCTCAATCACCTCAATGATATACAATTCACAATTACAAAATAAATATGAAGAAACACTTCATACACACCTTGATCTTGCTTCACAGCTTTGATCAAGGAACACACACTCTTGCTTAACAACTTTGAGTGAGACAATGAACACAACAGTTCATACACAATAACCAAAGTAATTATACAACCTACAATTGTTTGGCACACAAGGACTCCTAAGATTCCTAGACACACGTGAAGAGAAACCTCTTCACTCACAAATACACACTTTAAATATCTCTGCTAGCTGTGTTGTTAATTGAGGTTCATCCTCTTGTTATTTATAGCATATATTCTTTGGGCCTAAGTGCAGAATTTAGGTTTATCCAAAACCTCTCTTCATGAATCTGCACTTACCAGTTAGGTCAGAGATATTTTATTTCGCCAGGGCTTCTAAAATGTTTCCTGACTACTAGCTTGAGCTTCTACAGAGTTTCCTGAATTCTAGCTTGAGCTTCCTCAATCTAAATACCAAAAAAATAATCTTGCGCGCCTGATGTCATACGATCAGTGTCATGACATTCAGTATGACATCCAACTCAACTTACTGTTAGCTTATCCTGCAGAACTCTATTCATGTATGTCATAACATCAGTCATGGAATTCATATACACACCAACGTTTTGCTACAAAATGCAGTCAATCAAGAGCACTTACAAAAGCAAATAATTTTTAACACAAACCATCTTTGATAGGTATGGTCCAGCAAAACCAAATTTCTAAGTTTCTCTCTGAGAACCCGAACCTTCACTTATTTATCTTTGTTAATAACCGCGGTACTGCATAGGCTAATGGCATTGACCAAAATTTCATTCGCCTCCGGTTGTTCCCTTTCTCTTTGAGAGATCATCTGTGGGCTTGACTTCAATCCTTGCTCTCCAATTCGATAACTTCCTAGACTCAATTGGCGGCTGTTGCACCCCAAAATTTTCCTAACCTTTTCACTTGGTTTATGTTACATTGCATTAGCTTATCATTGATCTAACATTTGCATAACATAGCATTATTCATTTGTGCAGGGGATCAAGTGTGGTTTATATCAAGAGGAGCCTTTCTTGAGGTCTTATGCAAGCTTGAGAAGTCACCAAAGTCATCAGGAAGATGGTTGGTTTCTTGAGAGGTTAAGTTGTTTGTATGTGGTTAATCTCCTAATCTGAGGACTAATTGAAGACCATCAGTGGGTTGTGGAGTCTTGATCAAGGGGAGAGTGTGTGGATAGAGCTCATAGAGTGGCTTTAGGGTCATG
This sequence comes from Lathyrus sativus, assembly GCA_963859935.3. Classification (NCBI taxonomy): domain Eukaryota; kingdom Viridiplantae; phylum Streptophyta; class Magnoliopsida; order Fabales; family Fabaceae; genus Lathyrus; species Lathyrus sativus. Next base: position 563,741,892 of record OZ012739.1, on the reverse strand, counting down.
GTGGAGCTCAGACAAGTCATTGTGTCAAGTGTGAAGAACCACAGTTGAGGGTGATGCAATTAGGGTCTTCATCTGAGTAGCCCTAAGTCAACTATGCAATTGAAGAGGGTCAAAGCCCAATTCTAAGTCTTTGTAATCATGGATAGTTATGTTGAGATACATGAGATGATATTCCAAGATCAATCCAAGAAGAATCTCAAGTGTGAGGAGTTGTTAAATTAGGGTTCTCAGGGTAAAATCCCCTATTTACTGCCTAACTTCAATTGCACAGCAGCAACGGGGACAACAGAATTATGCTCCATAGAGATATCAAGGTCGGGATAGAACTTTGAAAAGGGTATTTGATGCACCTCCATTGCCGTATGCTCAGCTTCTTCCGACTTTGTTACAGTTGCAGCTTGTTGAGAAAAGGACGTTGGCTCCGTTAAAGGGCACGCCTCCTTTCGGGTATAACGCCAATGCACAGTGTGAATCCCACTCCGGGGCACCCGGTCATAGCATCGAGAACTGTCATGCGTTCAAGCATAAGGTGCAAGATTTGATAGATAGCAAGGCTATAAACTTCGGTAACGAAGCACCCAACATTGAGAAAAATCCGATGCCGCCTCATGGATCTGCAAAGGTGGGTGCCATATTGGAAGATGCCAGTCTGAATCTGGTTAGGAATGTGGATGAACTGAAGACGCCCCTGGTTGTGATACAGATTGTGTTGATTGTTTGGCCCGACCTAAGGGTTATGATAATTTGAGAAGAGGTATTCAGGGTCTAATTGATGAAGGAACGCTGCAATTCGACCGTACTGCTGAAGAGAAGCCTGTTGAGGCAATAGCTGAAAAGCAGGGCAAAGTTGCAACGATTGCGATCCCGTTCAAGCCTGTCAGGATATCGGCGCCTCCCAAGCGGCCGACTATCACAATAACCAAAGTTGGACCCATTCCTTATGAAAGCACTAAAGCCATCCCTTGGAACTATGGGGCAGAAATTTACTGCAATGGAGAGAAGATTAACCTGGAAAGCTCGCCTGTATGGTTAGTTGATAACCTTGTGGGGGCAGGGGGCATAACCCGCTGTGGTAGAATCTTCACGGTGCCAGAAGTAGAAGCTGAGAGAATTTCCAGAGGGAAGGGTAAAGTCGATGAAGGAGGATCTTTTCAAGAGAAGGAAAAAGAGGCATTGACCAAAGATGTAGAAGAATTCATGAGATTGATTCGGAAGAGCGATTATAAAATTGTTGATCATCTGCAGCAGACGCCTTCCAAGATTTCAATTTTGTCATTGTTGCTTTGTTTCGAGGCCCACTGGAACGCTTTGCTGAAAGCTCTTGACATGGCTTACGTACCCTAGGAGATATCCATTAATCAGCTCGAGGGAGTGATTGTACACGTGAATGTGGGGCATGGCCTTGGCTTTACTGATTTTAATTTGACACCCAGGGGCCGCAACCATAACAGTGCGTTGCATATTTCAGTTGAGTGTAGGGGCACTGTTATGTCTCATGTTCTGGTTAATATTGGTTCATCCCTGAATGTTTTGCCTAAGAAGGCACTGTTGAAGCTGGATACCCGAGGTATAATCTGTACACCAAGTGACTTGGTAGTGAGAGCTTTCGATGGGACTAGAAGGTCCGTATTTGGAGAATTGACTTTGCCAATCCAGGTTGGTCCTGAGGTGTTCGACACTGTGTTTTATATTATGGATATACAACCAGCATATAATTGTTTGCTTGGACGATCGTGGATTCATTCTGCAGGGGCTGTGACGTCTATGTTGCACCAAAAGCTTAAATACATGATCGGCGGTAGTGTTTTCACCGTGTGTGGGGAGGAAGACATCATGGTAAGTCACATGTCGTCATTCAAATATGTTGAAGTGGATGGTGAGATCCATGAGACATTATGCCAAGCCTTTGAAGGGGTGCAGATCAGAGACAAATCTCCTGTCATTAGCAAGGGGCCAGAGGTAGCTATGTCTTCATACAGAGAAGCCCAAGCGGTAGTTCAGGCCGAGGAAGCTAAAGGATGGGGTCAAGTTCTGGATATTCCTGATAAGCAGGATAAATTTGGTTTGGGGTATCGCCCGTCGTCGTCATATTCATCATAGAGCGCACCAAAGTTCAAGGGGCCGATTGTGTTTACTCCAGGAGGAGTCAGTATTGAAAGAATCAATGTTGTGTCTGACAGCGAAGATGGAGATAGCAATTGTGACATGGATTCATGGATCAAGCCCAGCGATCCAGGACAAAGCCTCTGCAATTGGTCTATCCAGGACTTTGTTCAAGTGACGCCGAAACAGTAATGCCTTGTTTTTTCGATTATTGTACAAATCCTATGTCCTACCCGAGGCATAATGATTTTATTTCAGGGCCTACTTGCTTATGTGTATGCTTTTTTTAATCATCAAATAAAGGCGTTTTCCTCATGAAAATTTTGTGATCCCTATTTTTCTGTTTTTATTTTTATCAATAAAATGGCAATGTGGTCATGTGCTTCGTTTGCATATCATTTGAAGCATTTAGCCCTTTCTCTTGCAGGATTCATATTTCAGATGACACCGATCAAGAACTTCCTATGACTCGCTTCGACTTTGAGCATCCGGTATTCCAAGCCGAGGAAGAGATTGTTGAGGACGACGACTTACCATAAGAGCTGACTCGTCTTTTGAAACAAGAAGAGAGAATCATGCTGCCTCATCAGGAGGATATTGAAGTTATTAATTTGGGTTCAGAAGAAATTTTCAGGAATGTTCGGATAGGGGCTGCGCTGCAAAGCGATATCAAGCAGAGACTTGTCGAGATACTGCGAGAGTATAGTGACATCTTTGCTTGGTCTTATGAGGATATGCCTGGGCTAGATACTGATATTGTGGTCCACCGTTTGCCATTGCGTGAAGACTATCTGCCAGTCAAGCAAAAACTCAGAAGAACGAAACCAGAAATGGCTGTAAAGATTAAAGAGGAAGTGAAGAAACAGTGGGACGTTGGTTTCCTAGTGTTGTACCCCAAAATTTGCCCTACCTTTTCTCCATTTGGTTTATGTTTCATTTCATTGCATTAGCATATCACATTGCATAAGCATACCCCAAATTTGTCCTACTTGTATATATTTCTCATTTATACATCCTTCCATTCCTCATAGTCAGAAAATTCAAATGCTTTATGGTGGAGAATTACATGGAGTTTTGTTCTTTTCAATTAAGGCATATTCATGCTCATTGGATTCAAGTGATAAAGTTCATTTGATTCATCAGCAGAATAGGTTTTAATTCAATCAAAGGCACAAAATTGATTCGTGATTGATTTTAAGACCTCTTTCCTAAGTGAGAATCCAAAATGGTGGAATTTGGTTCATGAGACTTTTTGGAGTCTAAATTCAAGGGCATGAATAGCCAACCAAGGCCCATTTATAACTTCAAAATTCCATACATTTAGCATACATTACACAAAAAAATCTACAAAATTTTTTTTCCTTGTGAAGATAAAGTCCATAGCCAAAATATCACAACAAGTTTCTACATAAATATACAAGCCCATTTCAAAATAAATTCATCACCAAGTACAAGTCATAAGATTGATAAAATCCAGGTCCATGTATCAAGTCTCACTCCAAAGTAGCCCATGAAGTTTCTACATCCAAGCTACCCCACAAATGTTCCTTCAAGATGTCACAGCACTCCAAGTCGTACAAACGGCATATGGTTCATAGTTTGAAAATGCAGTACATGACTCCCTTCATGATTCCACTATCCTCTAGCTACAACAATTCCAAGTCAATACCACAACACCATCTCATGACAATAAACTTGCACTTTCACCAACTTGGCTCCTGCAGCGGCACTTGATCCACCTTCACTCAAGCCATGAAAACTATAAAAAAAAGGAACCAAAACTGTTATGTACGGCAAGCCGAAGCCACGTAAACTTTCGTATGCTAGCTTTTCAGTTACCAACCTACAGGAGAATGCAATGCTTTAATTGCTAAAAAGATGGCAAATATGCATCAGTGAAAACAACAACAAGCTTCTCCACTTCTCTGCATTGCACGACATCATGCAGCCACCATAAATTATTGAAGTTGATCTGCAGAAAGAAACTAATATTAATTATTTGCGTTAAATGAAATTGCCTCTGATAATTTTTGACAAACTTTCATAACAAAGTGGACAAACCTCAACGCAGTAGCATGAGAAGGAAAAAGAATCAGGTTCCACAAACCGACAAAAGCCGCTTTTCCAGCTCGTATGACTTCGAGCACAACATTACCCAGGAAGAGCCATAGCCTGTGAAATGCAACAAAGAAGACATTGAGGTAAAACCAGCAAGTTGTTAGGACTCTCATGCAATGAGCACAACCAACAAAAACCATAACTCTGCATCAAAACCGTACCACCAGATAAGCTCTGCAAACCACTGCCTGCACCAAAATAGACAGCCTATACCCCACACCAGACAACTCTGCTACAACTACCAAAACGGTACCGCCAGCTACAACCAAGCCCACACTGCTGCATAACTGTACCACTGCTACACACAACAGCCCACAAACTCAAACCCACAATCAGACAGAACCTGCTGCAAAACACTACCTCAAATATGCCCAACACAATCCTGCAAAAGAGACTGCTATGAAAATACACCAGCGGGAGGGAAATGAAAAAGAGTTTTAAAAGAAAAATGTAGAGAACAAAAAGATACCTCTGCTTCACTATGAAGCATGACCATTTTTCTCCTACTGGCTACAAAAAACATCATTCTTGCAGCAATCACAAAAAAGAAACCACACTTCAAGTTTTCTTCTCATAAACTTCACCATTCCCTTCCTTCACCATCATCTTTACCTCATCTTCACCTTTAAACAAAGGCTATTCACACAATAATTACCTTTGAACTCACTTCAATCACCTCAAATCCCCAACACAATGTTTACCAATAACAACAACATTGTTCATGCTCTCGTTTTGCAACTGTGAAACCGATCGGTTATGTTTTTCAAACATTATAACCTCACTGTTAATACCACTTGTTCCCAACACCATACCTCATTTTTGTCACTAACAGAGCTACTGTCATAAAAATGGAATAGAGATGAAGACTAACCTCACTCATAATCCATCCGCGAGAACCAAACTCCTCAACCACCTCAAACCCAATCCCTTCAACTCAATACCCAACTCTACCATTAACACTTCTTCCATCTTCTCTAAATTTCCGTCATAAGCTAGTAAAACGAACGAATCACCTTTCCAACACAAAGAACCCAAAACGAAATCATTTAACTCAGAACTTCAACTCCAAATCTTCAACACCGTTTCACAACCAAAACCGAAACTCACCATGAATTAGCTTCAAAACCAACCGCGTCTTCTCCGAACACCAACCCTAAAACCCCATATCAGAAAACAGAATCAGAAAGAGAAGATGGAAAGCGGATGTCGAGTTGAAACGAGAAAGAAAATGGCGAATTGAACGAACCTTTACAAATCTAGAAACGAGACTGAGAGAGATCCAAATGAACATGAACGAAGATGAGGATAGAGATTCGCGAGACGAAAAGTTTGACATTGCTTTCCATGATTTGTCTCGTCCGTTGAAGATCACGCCGCCGATTGAAGCTTTTGGGTTTTAATTTTCAGTTTCATTCTGATGATGATGATGTTGCTTTTGATTTGAAGAGTTTTTCCCCTTTTGTTATTTCGTTTGGATTTTTTTTCCTGTGAGATGAAGGGACACGAGTTGAGTGAAAGAGGAGCTAAGGGGTTTCGAGCAAAAATGACGGCAATGAGGTTGATAGAGTATTCTGAATGTTGGATCTTAGTTTTATTTTCATTATTATTATTGTTATTGTATATAATTATTAATTATTATTATTAGTTAATATGTATATTATATATTCTATATTTTATATTAGTTTATTTAAAGTTTTTGTTTAAATTCCTTAACAATTTTTATTTAGATTTTAATACTACTTTATTTTTAGAGGTAGATTTTATTTCTCTTTTCTCATTGGATTTCTTAGCTCATTTCATTTTGTTTCGGTCGATGAGAGACCACCTTCGATTCTCTGTCAAATTATTGATGAGAAATGAAGGATCTGAGACCAACTTTCTCTCCTCTTTCTCATTTTCGACTTTATTTTCATTTCATCTGTTTAGGTCGATGACGAGACCTCCGTAATTCATTACCAGTCAAATTATTGATAAGTAATGTTGGATCTGAGACCACCTCTTTTCTCTCCTCGCTTCTTATCCCAACTCGATTCAAAAACATTGACAAACCATCTTCAATATCCAATTATCTTTGTATTGAATTAAAAAGAGGGGATTAAGTGTAGACTTTCTTCCTCTCCGAGTGTTGGGATGCCCACTGTAGTGAGGGTGGTTTTGACACTCGTCTTTCAATACGAAGACGACATTCTCTCTCCTCCTAAAAACCTCGGCTCCGCACCGAGTGTATTTTCAAAAACCTCGGTCTCGTACCGAGTCCATTTTCAAACCATCTTTAAAATAAATTTCTCTTTGTATCGAATTAAAGAGAGAAGATTGGGTGTAGACCTTTTCTTCTCCGAATGTTGGGATGCCCACTGTAGTGAGGGTGGTCTCGATACTTGTCTTTCGATACGAAGACGCGACTTTATCCACCATCTCGCTTTCACAACTTCCTTCCACAATTTTCACACCTAAAACCTCGGTCCTGTACCGAGTGCATTTTCAAATCTTTTCATAACAAAAACTTGAATGGTCGTGGAGTGGTTAGGCGTAGGCCTTCTCCTATCCCGAGTGCTGACATTTACCGTAGGGTTCTCTGTCGCAAAAAGCACTTACCATTCAAAACCAAAAACACTTTAATAAGAGAATGAAATTCTCTTTATGTTGAACTAAAGAGAGAGGATTGAGTGTAGTCTTCTTCCTCTCCGAGTGTCAGGATACTCACTGTAGTGTGTGTGGTCTTGATACTCGTCTTTCAATACGAAGACGCTATGTTCGCCACACATTTTTTACAACAAAAACTTTGAGATAAAGAATTGGGTACTACCTGTAAGGGTTACTATCCGAGGACCTATCTCGCCCCTAAAAAAACAATTCAACCAATCAAACATGATACCTTGCCTCGCATGGCGAAAACCAACCTTTCAAACAGGATATGTTACGTCCGTTCTACCGCAAACAGGTAATGCCTAAGTCTCCAACGAGCGAGCAGCAAAACACCTAAACTGCTAGAATGCGCACGATAGCATCGTCCATAAAAAAACATCAACACACCGTTAGCACGAACTACGTTTGCTCTGATTTCTCATGCCAGATGAGAATACGTAGGCACAAGACGGCGATGTCTTGGCGAGCTCCCTTTTTCACCCTTTCACCCGTAGTTGGCCGAACTACGGCTGCTCTAATTCTTTACTTCCTTCAAGTAAAGATACGTAGGCACAAGGGCCACAATCCTTGCCGAGCACAATCCCCCTATCTGTAGTTTCCCGAACTACGTCGACTCTGATTTTCTCATATCTGTTGAGAATACGTAGGCCTAGGACCGCGAAGTCCTACCGAGTCTGTTCTTTCTCTTTTCTTCCCCGTTCTCTCTTTCCTCCTAACTTTCTTGTTTCTAACCCTTCTTTTACCCCGTGGAACACTTTTTATAGCATAATGTTTAGGCAAATAAATTCACACATCGACAAACAAAAGGTTCCCATCGAGTACGATGGATGCGAGGGGTGCTAACACCTTCCCTTCACATAACCGGCTCCCGAACCCGTTCTTGGTTGCGAGACCAATCTTATCTGTTTGTTTCTTAAGGTTTTCTCGATATTTTCCTTTCCCCTCATGGGATAAATAAAGTTCGGTGGCGACTCTTCTGTCCTTTCTTTTCGCCTCCCCGTCGTTGCGCGATGCATTTTTTCGAGTAGCGACAGCTGGCGACACTGCTGGGGATATCTAGCAAGCCAAGCCTATTTTGTGTGTCGTGTTTGTGTTTTTACTTGTTTTATTTATTTATGCTTTTTTCTCTACTGTTGGGTTTATTTGGTTTGGTTTGTGAGGATGAAGCTTTCGAGCATACACACTAAGTTAGGAGGTGGATTCTTTCTGATTTGCGAGACTTAGGACTCGTTGAGTTGGATTGAATCTCACCGCTCAGATGAGACTCCGTTGGAATAATTACGTCTTACGAGTAGTCGTAATGGTGTTCTTATTTTCAACTCGAGAGTCCGCGATTCTGAGGACCTTTTGTAGAACCTTATTCCGAAGGTTGCTAAAACATAACTCTGTGTTCATCCTTTTGAAGGGATTACCGTCTTACGAGTAGTCGTTCTGATGGAAAACTTTTGAGGGTTAGTGCATGGGACTTTGTTTGAAAAGTCTTCGGGATACCCTCTTATAAACCAATAGATAGCCCACCCGAGGTGAGAGATATCTCGTTGTTTTGTCTTGCAGAATTTGTGACTTTGATCCTTTGTGTGTTGCATTAGCATTTTGCATTGCATTTCATTTGCACCTCATTTTCGCATATCCATCCTCAACTGGAGCAGAGAGCTTATCAGTCTTTTGTCCAACCCGCAGTTGATTTCCCGACATTCACATTGGATTTGAGTTAGCTTCTGGAAGGATCATGGACTCCGAGGAGCAGAATTTGGTTGTTACGAGGGCAGAGTTTGAGATGATGAAGAATCAGTTGGATCAACTCATGGAGGCCATGTCAGCTATGATAAGAGGAGAGACCAATGTTCAGAGGACTCCAGTGAACAATGTTGCTCAAGCTCAGCATATGCAGATTCCTGTCGAAGATCAAGAGCATACTATTGTCAGAGATAGAGATTCATCTTCTCTCCATGACTCAGACTATCAGAACTTCACCTTCTCTGTGCCAGATTCCCAAAGGGTTGTTCCGAAAATCACTCCTAAGGACCCACAGACTGTTGAGTTTATGAGAAGATATCGTCTGTTGGATGAAAAGCTTGATGCCCTGATGAGTCAAAACACTCTTAATTTGAATGCTTCGAGCATGTGTTTGGTGCCAGGCCTTGTGATGCCTCCGAAGTTTAAGGCGCCCAATTTTGATAAGTACAAAGGGGATAGTTGTCCGAAGCATCATTTGGTAATGTATTGCAGAAGAATGACCTCGCATGTCCACAATAACAAGCTTATGATTCACTGTTTCCAGGAAAGTCTGAGTGGGGCATCGTTGAGTTGGTATATGCAGTTGGAAAGTGGTTGCATTCGATCATGGTTAGATTTAGCCAATGCCTTTGTGAAGCAGTACAACTACAATCTCGACATGAATCCCAGCCGCATGCAGTTGAAAGAATTATCTCAAGCGGAGAATGAATCCTTTAGAGGGTATGTGCAGAGATGGAGAGAATTTGCTGCTCGTGTTCAACCACCGCTTCAGGATAGAGAATTGGTTGACATCTTCTTGGGTACTTTGAAGGGCCATTACTATGATATATTGATTAGTGGCGGAACATTAAACTTTGCTGACTTAGTGATAGCAGGAGAGCGTATTGAGAGCGGAATCAAGAGTGGAAAGATCCGAGACGTCTCAGATACCTCAGTTTATGAAAGTAAATCAGTTGTCAACTCTAAAGAGGAATGGGAGAAAGAAAGTAATGCTATCCCAGAATCTCCATTACCTCAGATTCAGTTTTCAGACGTTTCAAGTATTCAGAGTCAGCAACCTGTTAGGTCTGTGTATCAGATATTTGCTCCCCTTCAGAGTCAACATTCATACCATCATCAGCCGCGTCAGCACGCTCGACGAAGACCGAGGAAGCCAGAGAGACATTTCACTCAGTTGCCATTGTCGCACAGTCAGATATTGCCAAACTTGATCAGAGGTGGTTTGATAGTGCCGAAGAAAACTGATCCAGAGACTTCTCTACATCCTTCAGATTCTGATGTCAACGCCCGTTGTGAGTACCATGTTGGGGCGCAAGGGCATTCAACCGAAGACTATAAGGTGCTGAGAAGCAAGATTCAAACGCTGCTTGACTCCAACATATTCTCAATCACACCTTAGGGTATCCAGATCAATGATCCTCCTTCGTCAAGTCATATGGGTTCGGCAGCTAATGTCATGGAGGGATTTACCGAGAGCATATGTTCAGAAGAGTATCAGACGGATTTTGATGAGCAATTCTAAAGATGGCTGGTTCAGCAGCAAGTCAAGAATGAAAGCCCAGTTCCCCGAAGTTGGCAATCTTTCTATCATGTTATTCCTTTGCATTTGTAGTTTCTTTTCTGTTTAAGTGTGAACTTATTTGCAAATTTCATTTGTAAGACGTGTTTGTTTTCGATTGATAATGATAATGAAATGAATATGCATGTTTTGATTAAATCCATTCGCGTTCACTCAATATTGCTTTTTCATTAATGTCAAACGCTTGTTTAAGCATAATTCCTTGAGGGAGGATGACGAAATTGAAAGACGCGCAAGCTTCCGAATGTATGTTTTTGAATAAAATCTCTGCTGATGATGTACAGGCATTGTTTCAAATTCCTAAACACCGGAGATATAAGGATGTTAATCCCTTGTCAACCCCTTTGAGCCTAGTAGTAGGAGTTTCTTTCCGAAAACGAAAAACCCTTAATCTTAACCTGGGGCAGGGTAGGTGTCAGTTAATTCAACTAAACATCCAAATTGTGAGAGGAGTGTTCCCGTTCAAGGATCAATCACACCTGTATAGGTTATACCTAAAAAACCACAGTGGTTATCCATTACTGACTAAAGAGTGAGACAGTCACAATCCCTTTAACAAGTCAGACCAGCCGGTGTCACACGATTTGTTTCGAAAAAGAAAAAGAAAAGAAAGAAATAAGAAGCCCGCTAAGTCGAATCTTGAAAACAAACGACTTAGGCAAAAATTAGGGTATCCCGCTGGACTTTGAAATCAGAAGATGTACTCAAAAGAGTCAGTCCAGGCAAAAATAGGGAAATAAAAAAAAATGACGAAGAACAAGTCGTGTGAGCCAGACACCAAAGACGAAAAGCGAGTGACTGTCACTCCGAAAACTTATGGTTTCTTGAACCATCATTCATGTCGTTTAACCTTTGAGAGGTGAGTGCTTGTGTCGAATTAGCTGAATATAGGATTGAAGAACATCAAGGAGAGTGGGTGGGTTAAACAGAACTTTGAGCCTCATATCCTTTCTTTCAAACCATGAACCTAACCAAGTTACGACCTTCAAAAGTCCTAATTGAAGCAAGTTTGTTTCGAAAGCATACTTCGGTAAAGATCACGTCGAAACTGACTCCTAAAAGGATTTTTCTTACCCTATGGGTATTGATATTGACATTCCGATAAATGATTCATTCACTATACATCACAACTTTTTCTAGTGAACAGACTTGGATTTCAAAACTGTCATATGCATTGCATTGATATTATCATTTGCAAAACAATTTGTTTTACTTGCGAGTAAGTACTTGACAGCAGGAAAGTTTCTACAGTGGAAAGTTTGATCGGTAAGATGCAGAACGCCTGAGTACTCTATTGAGCAGGGGCAAGGCATATCAAATGATCATCAAAGGAGTCAGCCATCCGAAGATCAGTTAATCTGGGGCAATCAGGTCGAGATTCGATAAATCTCTCAAAGTCAGCCAGGGGCACTTCTCTACAAATCGGCCAATCAGGGGCAAATCACTTCAAGGCTGGGGCAAGTCACCCCAAGAGCGCATAAGCTATCCTTATCCAGAAGGCAATTAATTTGAAGCACCTCTCCGAGGTTCATGATGCTAAGGCAGTTCATATCAAACCAGTAGGATACAGAGCTTTCAGATCTCCTTTCGAGGAAGATTTACACAGATATCCCACAGGCTGGGGCAAGTTTGTAAATAAGGGAACTTTTCCTCTCCATATCTTTAAAGCTACTCAGAGCCATTCAAGCAGGTGCAGTCAATCTTCAGGTTCAAGATGAATGTTGGGAGGTCGTAACCCTTCACCTGTCTTCCCCAGCAAAAGCCCAATCATCATTGGCATGTGTAAGCTATCCCCAGGAGAGTCCAATCATACTTGGCACATCCGGTTATTCCCAGCGGAGTTGGCTTCACCTCTTCAGCATTTATTTTGCTGGAGTGGTTCTTTCACATCCAGCTTTCCCCTAGCAGCCCGAGCCTGCATCTGCATCTTTACATATAGCTATCATATTTGCATCATCTATTGCATTTCATCCTCAAGTGCGTAGCATTTCCATTTCGTATAAAGCATTACGCCATAAAATTCAAACATATGCATGCGAAGCATAAACCAGTTTTGTTAGCCTTCCGTGGCAACCTGAATCACTCTTCAATCAAGACAGTGGCATATCAACAGCTTTGTTCAGACAGCTCATCCGCTTACTTACTTTTGGGTTCCAGATCATACATCGGTCGTACTTTGTCCATCAACCCTCTGATGATTACATCCCCAGCAGAGTCGCCAGCTGTCGCTACTCGAAAAAATGCATCGCACAACGACGGGGAGGCGAAAAGAAAGGACAGAAGAGTCGCCACTGAACTTTATTTATCCCATGAGGGGAAAGGAAAATATCGAGAAAACCTTAAGAAACAAACAGATAAGATTGGTCTCGCAACCAAGAACGGGTTCGGGAGCCGGTTATGCGAGGGGTGCTAATACCTTCCCTTCGCATAACCGGCGCCCGAACCCGTTCTTGGTTGCGAGACCAATATTATCTGTTTGTTTCTTAAGGTTTTCTCGATATTTTCCTTTCCCCTCATGGGATAAATAAAGTTCGGTGGCGACTCTTCTGTCCTTTCTTTTCGCCTCCCCGTCGTTGCGCGATGCATTTTTTCGAGTAGCGACACCTAGCTGTTACAACTTACCCTCCTTGGGTCGCCAATATAGTACCTGTACCAAAGAAAGATGGTAACGTACGGACGTGCGTTGACTATCGGGATCTGAACAAGGCGAGCCCTAAGGATGACTTCCCGCTTCCTCATATTGACGTGTTGGTCGACAACACTGCTCAATTCTCTGTGTTTTCCTTCATGGACGGCTTTTCAGGATATAATCAGATAAAGATGGCGCTGAAGGATATGGAGAAAACAAATTTTATTACCCCGTGGGGGACGTTCTGCTACAAAGTGATGCCCTTTGGTTTGAAGAATGCAGGGGCAACATATCAGTGTGCTATGACGACACTCTTTCATGACATGATGCATAAAGAGATTGAGGTCTATGTTGATGATATGATTGCCAAATCCCAGACGGAGGAAGAGCATCTGGTAAATCTTCTAAAATTGTTTGAAAGGCTTAGGAAGTTCAGGCCGAGGCTTAATCCTAATAAGTGCACTTCGTGGTGAGATCGGGTAAGCTACTGGGGTTTATTGTTTGTGAAAAAGGAATTGAGGTTGATCCTGCAAAAATAAAAGCAATACAAGAAATGCCAGTGCCAAAAACAGAGAAAAAGGGTCGTGGCTTTTTGGGGAGGTTGAACTACATTGCCCGGTTCATATCTCACCTTACAGCCACGTGTGAGCCCATGTTTAAATTGTTGAAAAAAGATCAGGCGATTGTTTGGAATGAAAATTGTCAAAAGGCGTTTGAAAAAAATAAATGAATACTTGCAGGAACCTCCGATATCGGTACCCCCAGTAGCCGGGAGACCACTGATCATGTATTTGACGGTTCTTGAGAACAGTATGGGTTGTGTTCTTGGTCAACATGACGAGACTGGACGAAAAGAGCATGCGATCTATTACTTGAGTAAAAAGTTCACAGATTGTGAATCACGTTACTCAATGCTCGAAAAGACGTGTTGTGCACTTGCTTGGGCCGCCAAACGTTTGAGACAATACATGCTAAATCATACAACCATGCTGATTTCGAAGATGGATCCGATCAAATACGTCTTCGAGAAGCATGCACTTTCTGGAAGGATTGCCCGATGGCAAATGGTACTGACAGAGTATGATATACAGTATGTCTCCCAAAAGGCTATCAAAGGTAGCGTACTGTCAGAGTACCTGGATGAGCATCCAATTGATGATTACCAGCCGATGAGGTTTGATTTTCCTGATGAAGATATCATGTATTTAAAGATGAAAGATTGCGAAGAGTCGTTGCATGGTGAAGGTCCTGAGAGGAGTTCTCAATGGCAATTAATTTTTGACGGGGCTATTAATTCATATGGAAGTGGAATTGGGAAAATTATTATGACTCCCCATGGGACGCACATCCCGTTCACTGCCAGACTGACATTTCCAGTTACCAACAATGTGGCTGAATATGAGGCGTGTATCATGGGTCTCGAGGAGGCTATTGATTTGAGGATTAAAAATCTTGATGTGTATGGAGACTCCGCGCTATTCGTGAACCAGATCAAGGGAGAATGGGAGACTCGTTAGCCCAATCTGATACCGTACATGAATTATGCAAGAAGGTTGTTGCCTTTCTTTGACAAAGTCGAGTTTCACCATGTGCCACAGGCAGAAAACTAGATGGCTGACACTCTTGCGACATTGTCTTCCATGTACAAAGTTAACTTCTGGAATGAGGCTCCCATAATAGTTATCTATCTCCTTGATAGGCCCGCCTTCATATTCGCCATTGAGGAAGCTTCCGATGGCAAACCGTGGTATTTTGATATCCAGAATTTCCTAAAGAACCAAGAGTATCCGAATGGGGCATCCAGCCGCGATAAGAAGACTCTTAGGAGATTGGCTGGCAATTTCTATTTGAATCCAGATGGTGTTCTGTACAGAAGAAACCATGATTTGGTGCTTTTGCGATGTGTTGATGAGAAAGAAGCTAATCTGCTCATGGAGGAGGTCCACGAGGGAACCTTTGGCGCGCATGCCGACGGACACGCTATGTCTCGAAAGTTATTACGGGCAGGGTATTATTGGCTGACAATGGAAAGAGATTGCTTTAAGTTTGCAAAGAAGTGCCATAAATGCCAGTTTTATGCAGACAAGATTCAAGTGCCGCCGAGCCCTTTGAATGTTATGGCGTCCCCGTGGCCTTTCTCCATGTGGGGCATCGATATGATTAGGAGGATTGAGCCCACCGCATCCAATGGGCACCGGTTTATCTTGGTAGCTATCGATTACTTCACCAAATGGGTTGAAGCAACGTCTTACGCTAACGTTACCAAGCAAGTGGTAGCCCGGTTTATCAAAAAGGACATCATATGTCGTTACGGCATCCCAGAAAGAATCATTACTGACAATGGTTCAAACCTGAATAACAAGATGATGAAGGAATTGTGCTAAAATTTCAAGATTGAGCATCATAATTCGTCTCCCTATCGGCCCAAGATGAATGGTGTTGTCGAAGCGGCCATTAAGAACATCAAAAAGATAATTCAGAAGATGGTTGTAACATACAAAGACTGACACGAGATGTTGCCCTTCGCACTATACGGTTATCGTACGATGATACGCATATCAACCGGGGCAACGCCTTTCTGACTGGTGTATGGTATGGAAGTTGTCCTACCATTAGAAGTTGAGGTTCCTTCCTTTAGAGTTTTGCTCGATGTCCAACTTGATGAGGCAGAGTGGATAAAGAATAGACTGAATCAGCTCAGTTTGATGGACGAGAAGAGACTTGCATCTATCGCATATGGTCGGTTATACCAGAGCCAGATGAAGAAAGCTTACGATAAGAAGATGCGCCCTCGAAGCTTTCAGGCGGGTGATCTTGTGCTGAAGAAAATTCTCCCACCATAATCAGATCACAGGGGCAAATGAACTCCCAACTATGAAGGTCCATACATCGTTCGAAAGGTCTTCTCCGGAGGAGCCTTACTGTTGTCCACCATGGATGGCGAGGATTTTACATCCCCTGTGAACTCGGACGCAGTTAAAAAATACTTTGCTTAAAGAGACCCGCTGGACAGAAAAAGAGAGTCCAGGCAAAAATGGGGCATCTCGGCGAACCAAGAAAAATAAAAGGTTCGGGCAAAAATTAGGGATAAAACTGAAAAGATGTACACCCGCGAAGTCGAAAACCGGAGAAGGCGACTTCGGCAAAAAAGGGTATCCCGGTGAATTGAAAACCCGCAAAGGGCGATTCAGGCAAAAGTTAGGGATTGAAAAAGAAAATGACTGCGGTCCGAGTTTGATATTGCATTGCTTAGTGGTTTGGGAGCACCTGAGGATCGATTATCCAAGTCAATCTCTCCCGAGGACGGAGTATTGAGAAAGCGTCAGAGTCAGGCGAGTCATAGGAGGATCGACTCATGATGTTTGTCTGTACCACGTTGCCAACATGTATACAAATTTCTTTGTATCTCTGTACATATTTGTATTTATCTTGTAGCTTCCTCTTTTCAGGAATTGCATCCATTGTACAAAACTTTGCCTATTTACAGGCCCATTATCAATAAGCGCATACTATTCAGTATTTGATGTTTGTTTCTTGTTTTAACTTTTACTGTTTTGTTTGTAGAAAACGCTGATGTTTTTGATAAACTTGCACGTGCATAAACCTGCAGGCCTCGGCCGATAATTGTTAAAATTGTGAGTTGACTGAGCGATTGTCATGGCTATTGACCTGAATATTTCCTTTTGTATAGGATATCTTATTGTTGCTCATGTTTTGCAGGGTCGCTACCTTCGTAGCAAACAGGCAATGGATCGTGTTTCCCCAGCTAGAGTCCCTTAACGTAGGAGCAGGCTCTAAGTGATCTTATTTCTCCCCAGCAGATGGAAGTCGCATTTTTATCCCCACAGGAGTCATATGCGAGTTAGCAAGCAGTCAGGCAGTAATGTGCATCCCCAACGATGATCATGTGCACATTTAATCCCTATTGAGATCCTCACACGGTAGAACCAGGTTGTCCATGGTTTGAAAAGGATCGTCCCCATGCAGGATGGCTTTTTCTGTTTCTCCAGCAGGTTGTCTTTCCTCCAATAGGTTGATTATCCTTAGCAGAGTTCGTAACTTCGGATCATAAGCTATTCCCCAGTAGGATTGTTGCTCCTCCCTAGCGGAGTCGGTTCACCTTTCCAGCATTTATTTTGCTGGAATAATTTTGTGATACCCGGTTATCCCCAGCAGAGTTGGCTTTGTCTTCAGCATTTATTTTGCTGAAGCGGTTCTGTATCCAGCTTTTCTCCGGCAGCCGGAGCCTGCATTTGCATCTTGCATATATCATCATATCTGCATCATATTTGCATCTACCCAAACGTGTAGCATTTCAGTTTATATGGAGCATTACGCCATTTTCAAACATGTGCATTCTGAAACATAAGCCAAGTTGGTTACCTTTTTGTTTTCAGGTGTTCTTCCCTGCAGGTAATTGGAATTCTTGTTCAGGGTGGCTTTCGGATATTCAAATTCTTGGCATGAGATATATGATGATAAAGTTTGTCCTATCATGTGTTCCCTCATCAGAGTTGCTTGGTTAAGTTTCTTTTCTTCCCCGACGGAGTTTTCTTTACACGACATCATAATTAGACTTTGGAGTTGTTGTTAGAAATTCCCCAGCAGAGTTTTCCTCAGACTGCTGTCGCGTCAGCATTTTAAAAGAAAATATCAGGGATTAGATGGTTGAGGTCAGTACTTGTTGTCAAGGTTAATATCTGACAGTTGACGTCCGAATTTCCCCGGCAGAGTTCTCCTCGGGTGGCTATTACGTCAGCATTACAATGACTTCATAATTAGACCTTGAAGTTGTTGTCAGAATTTCCCCGGAAGATTTCTGGAGGACTTCATAATTAACTTTGGAGTTTGACAGAGTTTTCCTTGAGTTGTTGTTACGTCATCATTAAACAGCTTCATAATTAGACTTTGGAGTTGTTATAAGAATTGAACAACTTCATAATTAGACCTTGAAGTTGTAACCAACATTGAACGACTTCATGATTAGACTTTGAAGTTGTTATCAACTTTAGATGACTTCATAATTAGACTTTGAAGTTGTGGTCAGCTTTAAGCGGCTTCATAATTAGACTTTGGAGTTCGGCAGGGTTTCCCCGAGGAGTTGTTATCAGCATTGCACGGCTTCATAATTAGACTTTGAAGTCGTCATCAACATTAAAAGGCTTCATAATTAGACTTTGAAGTTGTTATCATCATTAAACGGCTTCATAATTAGACTTTGGAGTTATTGTCAGTTCTAGAAGGCTTCATGATTAGACTTTGGAGTTCAATAGAATTTTCCTCGAGTAGCTGTTACGTCAGCATTGCAGACTTCATAATTTGACTTTGAAGTCGGTAGAATTTTTCCTCAGGTAGCTGTTACGTCAGCATTGTAGACTTCATAATTTGACTTTGAAGTTCGGCAGAATTTTCCTCGAGTAGTTGTTGCCATATTTTCCCCGCAGAGTTGCTTGGAAATGGAAAATCCCTGATAGTACAGGGATACCGCGCTTTTATTTAGTGCGATGCTCGATCCCGGATAGTACAGGGATAACGTGCTTTACATAGTGCCCGCTTATTGTAGCGTATTTTGAAGTTGATAGTGTGGATTCAACGCCTGTGGCGTCACACAAGTGGTTGATGTTGAAATTAGTTTCTGTGTCAGATGATTGATCAGTTGTTGCCGTGACAACCAGATTCAATTTTCTGGATTTTTTTCCCCAAGCAGTTTGTGCAGTTTATTTCTTCGGTTAGCAAATTTCCGAGTTCTTTGGTATTCAACCGTCTTTTACCTTGATTTCTTGAAAGCCATTCGCTTTTCATCTAGTCAGGTCCAAGCCGCTTGAATAGGGGGCAGCTGTTGCACCCCAAAATTTGCCTAACCTTTTCACTTGGTTTATGTTTCATTGCATTAGTATATCATTGATCTAACATTTGCATAGCATAGTATTGTTCATTTGTGCAGGGGATCAAGTGTGGTTTATATCAAGAGGAGCCTTTCTAGAGGTCTTATGCAAGCTTGAGAAGTCACCAAAGTCATCAGGAAGAGGGTTGGGTTCTTGAGAGGTTCAGTTGTTTGTATGTGGTTAATCTCCTAATCTGAGGACTAATTGAAGACCATCAGTGGGTTGTGGAGTTTTGATCAAGGAGAGAGTGTGTAGATGGAGCTCATAGAGTGCCTTGAGGGTCATGGTGGAGCTCAGACAAGTCATTATGTCAAGTGTGAAGAACCACAGTTGAGGGTGTTGTAATTAGGGTCTTCATCTGAGTAGCCCTAAGTCAACTGTGCAATTGAAGAGGGTCAAAGCCCAATTCTAAGTCTTTGAAATCATGGATAGTTGTGTTGAGATACATGAGATGATATTCCAAGATCAATCCAAGAAGAATCCCAAGTGTGAGGAGTTGCTAAATTAGGGTTCTCAGGGTAAAATCCCCTATTTAGTGCCTAACTTTAAGACCACTTATCTCAAGATGCATGTTTCATCTCCACTTTTGGCCAACATGAAACTTGTAGAGCATGTTCTTAGCTTTAATTTTAGTACTAGAAGTCCTTCATTGGATTTATAGAACTCAAGTTATGGTCTAGACAAGTTACAGGTCATCTGAGGAATGTGAAATTTGTCTGTGAAAGTTCACCAACTTTCGAGGAATGTTTGTCCTAGAAGGGTGTTTCTCCTAAACTTTTGGCCAACATGAAAGTTGTAGGGCTTGATCTTAGCTTTCCAAATAGTACTAGAAGTCTTCAATCTAACTTGTAGAACTCAAGTTATGAGGTTTGCAATTTAGGGGTATTTTGGGAAAGTGAGATTATAGGTCATTTGGCATTATAGGTCATTTTCACTATCTTGCAAGCTTCAAATGAAATTTTGTCCAACACAAAACTTGCTCAAAATGATGTTTTTAGGTCAACTATGTCCTCATGATGAATTGATTTGGCTTAGGGTGAGATTTGGTTTGAGAAATTTGGCAAACAAGGCAAGTGAGAAATTCAAGATTAATTCATTTTGTGCTCAAACAAGGCAAGTGAGTACTCATTTTAATCAGAAAATGCATTTTGAGTACTTTGGCATTATTGGATTTTGCATTTGAGGTCTAATTCATGGTGTTTTGACTTGTAACTTCACAAATAAGCAACATATCATAACTTGGTCATGGGATGAATTCAAGCTCTCTAATCACCCTCTACACTTTCCACAGACCACAAGCACTTGAATTGAAGCTTCCAAGGGAAGTTTTGAGCCAGAATCCGTGCATTCCTTGTTTGAGTTTTTCAAAGAAACTTGAAAAATGGATTTCTGGATTTGGGCCTCCAATGGATCAAAAAAGCCCACAAATCATTTCTATATAAGTCTTATGATTGGTTCAAAGCAATTTTGGAGATCATTTCGTGCTAGAACCAGAGTTTGAAGTTGGAGTTTCAAGAGGAGAAGTGAAAATTGTGATTTCAATTTCAGGCCAATTCAAAGCAAATTGAAGTTACAAACACCTTCAACATCAAGCATTGAGTAGATCTGCACAATTTGAAGCTGAGAATCGTGTTCTAGATACCTCAATTTCAAGCTCTAACATAGGTATGTAGTTTTCAAAATTGATGAAGATTCATTGTGTGTTAGCATATGTTAGCATGCGGTTAGGCTTTATGAAGTTGCTTAGATGGATTTTGGATCATTAATTGGAGAATTAGAGACAAATTAAGTTGACATGTGATTTCTGTTGAGAGTTGGTTTGACCTGATTATGAGGATTCCACATGATCTAGATGGTTTAGGATGATCAGTGAAGTATAAGGAACCGATCTGTGGTTTTAGATTAAGGATTGGTGATGCTAGAGAACTTTGCATATTTTCTTTTTGAGTTCGTGTTTTAAGATCTATGAGGAATTAGAGGAAATGGAGATCATATTTGAGTTCTACACGAAATTTGGAGTGGAATGATATTGATTTTGTTAAGTTTTGACGACCTGCAACTGGATGTTCGCTGGAGAAGACGGCGGCGCATCACCAGACCACCGTCTGGTCCACCTCTGCAAACTTTCCCTCCAACTGACTTTCAAACGAAGAAGACGAGTTGAGAACCCTTGGATTTATCCTGAAACTTGACTTTGTCATCAGATCATGTGGACATGACTTGTTCTGAGAATTTGAGTTTTAGTTGCGAAACACAGCGTTCCATTTATTCGCTGACAGCGTATCATCCCTTGGATTAGCTTACTCAGTCCACGCATCCAACGCCTCCCATTTATTTATGCATTTTATTTTTCTTATTTGATTTTTAATTCATTTCTTTTTATTTTAATTGCTTATTTCATTCTAAAATTTATTTTAATTTCAATTTTCATCAGAAAAATAAAAGAAAAATACGTCCATGCTCCTCCTTTTATTCTTGATTTTATGATGCTTTAACATTTCATGTTTGCCTGATTTTCAATTTAATTTAATTTTCTCCATTTTATTAATTTCTTTAATTTTTCATATTTGATACATGATTTTGCTGATTTTGTTTCTTGCAATTGGTTTTGAGTTTGGGGCTGATTTTTTGCTAGCTAGTAGATTAGAGATGTATGATCCCCTATGATTTAATTTAGATTTTTTAGACAACAATAGGTTCTGTTTTGGATTAGGATCATTAGACTTTCCATTTTAGGGTTCTTATGTGATACCTTGTGATTTAGGTTTTTTTTAGGTGACCTTCCTTTTAGAGTTGATCCTTGATCCTTTACCTATAGGTCCTTAACATGTTTAGGTTACCTTAGAAAATTTCTTAGGATTTTAGGAGATGTTTTAGGATTTTTCATAGATTTAATACTGAGGCTAGTTTGGGTTGCTTTCAACATAGCACTTGCTTTAGATTGACTTCAATGGTTGCCCTTAGTGCATAATAGGTTTGCTAATATTCTTTTATGGTGCTTTAGACATGTTTAAGCTTCAGTTTGCTTGATGGTGATGCTTGATTTGGTGTTTAGACCTCCCTTTAGAAGCTTTCTTTGAGCTTGTTCAATTAGGGCTTAGGAAGAGCTTAGTTGCTTTCTCTTTCTTCAAATAAACATGGATTGCTTTGATTGCTTTCCGTTATCATCCTATGATTAAAGGTCCCTATGTGAAAGCCTCATCCTTCCTTTGGAAGGATGTGTGGCATTTTACAAGAGGTAGAACCTTTGAGGATGCCTTTCTCAGATGACTGGTTGAGTGTCAGGAGGGATTCCCTTGGTTTCCTTCCTGCTTCCCATCATCAATCAAATATCCTTGATGTTTATTCTCTTCCATTATGTTGGAGCTTGTTGAAGCATGAAGATGAAGACTTCTCTTGAGGATGGCTTGAAGTTGTTTGTTTGAAGACTGTTGGATTATTTGTTGTTTATCTGCTTTGCTGTTGAGCTGTTTGTCTGCTGTTTTGTCTGCTATTTTTTTTACTGCTCTGCTTTGCTTGTGTGACTGATTGACTGTGTGTTGCATTAGGCTAGGTTCTCATTGTTGCACCCTAAAATTTGCTCAACCTTTTCTTACCTGGTTTATGTTTCATTGCATTAACATTTGCATAGTTATATCATTTGCATATCATGATACCATTCATATAGCAGGGGGTCAAGTGTGACTCTTATCAAGAGAAGCCTAGAAAGAGGTCTTATTCAAGATTGAGAAGTTATCAAGGTCATCAGGAGGTGGTTTGAGTGCCTAAGGGTTAGATGCTTGCATGTGGATCTTCTCCTAACTTGAGGATCAATTGAAGACCATCAGAGGGATGTGAAATGTTGAATATGAGAAGAGGATGTGTATGGAGTTCATAGAATTCCTAGAGGGCCATGGGAGAGCTCAATCAAGTCATTGTATCAAATACAAGAGCCACAGTTGAAGTGCAAGCAATTAGGGTTTCATTTGGATCAATCATAGGTCAACTGGGCAATTGAAGAGCATCAAAGCCTACTTTTAGGTCATGGAGTTCATGAATTGATATGAGAAGACATTTGTGGTGTTGTGCCAAGATCAAGTCAAGAAAAGTCAAGAGTGTGGGAAGTTGCTAAATTAGGGTTTCAGTGTAAAATCCCCTGTTTGGTGCATAACTTCAAGACCATATAAGTCAAGATGAAAGTTTCAAATGGATCTTTGGCCAACCTGAAACTTGTATAGCATCTCAATACCTTAAATTTGAGTACTATAAGTCCTCAAGGGGATTTATAGAACTCAAGTTATGATCCAGACAAGTTACAAGTCCTCAGATGCCTCTGAAATTTATCTGTGAAAATCATCTGACTTCAAAGCTATTTTTGACCTAGAAGGAGGTCTCACCTGAACTTTTGGTCAACATGAAAGTTTTTCCTCATGATCTTAGCTTTCTAAATTGTATAAGAAGTCTTCCATATGATTTGTAGAACTCAAGTTATGAGGTTTACAAGTTAGGGGTATTTTGGGAAAGTGAGATTATAGGCCATTTTCAATTATAGGTCAAAATCTCCAACTTGCACTTGTCAAATGGATTTTTGTTCAACATGAAAGTTGTTCCAAATGGGTTTTTTAGGCTAACCAAGAAGTCATGATGGATTGATTGGGCTCATAGCAAGACTTGGTTTGAAATGGCTTGAAAAAGAAGATTTTCAAAGGATTCAAAGTTGGAAAATTCAAATAATTGGTTAAGTGACCAAAACATGTCAAATAAATATTCATTTTGATTGTAAATTTAATTTTAAACACAATGACATTGGTGGATTTTTGAGTTTAGGCCAATTTTCTCAAGTTACAATGGTGTTTCTTCATGTGCAAGTTACACATCCAAATTCTTCACCAAGGCATTTCAAGTGCTCCTTTTGGTCTGAATACATTCACAAAGCAATTTGCAATTGAAAGGAAAGATTCTAGAACAATTTCCATGGCCAACTCGTGACTGTCATGTGAAATTTTGAAGAGGAAATCAGAATTTGTGAACTACTGAATTGGGCCTCATTCAAGTTTCAAAAGCCCATAAACTCATTCTATATAAGGATATCATTGATTTTATACTCAGTTTAGAGCTCATTTCATGGTGGAGGATGAGTTTGCATTTGAAATTTCAAGGGAGCAAGTGAGAATCGTGTTTTGATTTCCAAGCTGACTCAGAGCAAATTGAAGGTTGAAGACTCTTTCTCTTGCATCACTGATCGTGTCTGGAGAGTTTTGAAGCAAGAAACAAGCTATAGCTACCTCTGTTAGTGGATCTACACCAGGTATGTAACCTTCAAATTTCTTATAATTCTAGGGAGATGTAGATCAATTTGCATATGTGGTTAGGATCTAATAGAGACATAAGTCGTTTCTGGATAGAAATTGGAACAATTAGAGACAATTTAGGTTGAAGTGAATTTTCTGTTTGGACACGATTTGGTTTGATCTTAAGGAATTAAGTGAAATTGGATAGATCAGAGTGATGTATGAAGCATGAGGAACATTTCTGTATGATTAGATTTAGGTTTGATGATGATCAGAGTTGAGGTGATATTTGAGTTTTGGATCGGATTTTAAAATGCATGAGGATTCAGTTGATTCTAAGGTTATATTTGAAATCTACATGAAAAATTGAGCAAGATTGGTGTAAAGTTTGTTGGATTTGGTCACCTGTGAACAACGTCTCACCGAAGAAGACGGTTGTTTCCATCGTGAGAGTCACCGGAGCTGTTCACCCTCGCCTGAGTTCCAAGGAAGAAGAAGATAATGTTCTGACCATTGGATCTTGTGAAAGTTAGACTTAGTAGCCAGATCGTGTGGCTCATGTTTGATCTGAGATTTTGCCTCCAAGGAATGAAACGCTGCGTTTCATTAATCCCAGTCAGCTGGTGACTGGGACACTCACGTGGACACGCCTATAGCGCTTGGATCTGCATACCTTGTCAACCAATCCAACACTTATGTTATTTTCTTCAGTTTTATTTTCTTTTATTCATTTTTGTTTTATTTTAAATGCAAATTGATTCCAAAAATCACAATAAATTCATTTTTGATCCAAAAAATATTTTAAAAATATCTCCATGCTCCTGATTAAATTTGTGATTTTTTGGGATCAATAAATTGCATTTTCATGCATTTGTCAATTTTATTTGATTTTTCTCATTTTGTTTATTTCTTTAATTTTTGCATATTTGACTATCTGCCTTGTTGATTTTGGTGTGACCTGTTGGTATTGAATTTGGCTTTGATTTTTGGATATGTTGTAGGTTAGATGTGTATGCTCCCTTAGGATGTTTATTAGATTTTTAAGACAATCATAGGTTCTGTTTTAGGTGAGATGTTTAGAGCCTTCCCAAACTTGTGGTTTACCTTGACATGTTTCAACTTAGGAATTGTTTAGTGGACCTAGAAGTTGAATTAGGCTTTAATATTTGAACCCTAGAATGTTAAAACATGCATGTTCCTCTACAAAGTTTATTAGAATTTTATAACTTAGTTTTCTATTTTAGGTAGATTTTGCAAGTTGGTTGTGTATTTGGTGTTCCATCTTTGGTGGTTTGCTTTGTTTGGTCTTGTTGGTGACTTTGGAGCTTGAAGTGCTTGGATTCCTTTTTGGTGGAGCTTCTGAACATCTTGTAGCTGCTGTGGCTTGGCTTGTGGAGCTTGGAGTTGAAGTTTTCTTCCTCTTTTAGGAGCTTTTTAGAAGCTTATAGGATTAGGGTTTTAGGAAGAGCCATTAGAACTAGTTCTTCTTCTTTCATCAAACATAGAATGCATTATTTGCTTCTATCCTATCCTATGATGCAAAGTCCTCTTAAGGAAGCTCCATCTCTCCTTTGGAGGGATGAGTGGCATGCCTTAATGAGTAGAACTTTTGAGGATGCACTTTCTTTCATGTTGGTTCCTGATGAATTCCTTTGGTTTTCATCAGGTTTCCTAACATTGTAACTTGATCTCAATGTTGATTTCTCTTCTTGTGGAGCTTGCTAGAGCTTGAAGATGAAGAATTTAAGAAGCTTGAAGATAGGAGCTAACTTGAAGATGAAGACTTTTTGCTGTCATTTTGCTGTCAATTCATTTTGCTATTTAGAGCTGCTATTGAAGGTTGAAGTTGCTGTCTGTAGAAGATTGTTGTTGTTGCTTGGGTTGCTTCCTCTATTTTTATTTTGTTGTATTGTCTATTTTCTTGTGTTGCTTACCTTTAGGTTTGAGGTGGAGCTTGTCTCCCCTTGCCTGTTTTTTTCTTAGGTTTGAGGTTGAGCCGGACTCCCTTGCCTCGCTTGTACTGTTGCATAACATGCATTTTACTGTTTACTGTTTACTGCTTGTTTTCTTTTGTTGTTTTCCCCTAGGATCTCTGATTTCCTCTGTGCAAGAGGGAATTATGACAGACATTAGGTTTTGACCCATGCATGATAACTGTAGGTAGATTCCCTTTCAACCATAGTTTAGGGCGTCTCTCTCTTCTCATCTCAAAACAATTCAAAAACACATTAATAAGGTTAATTGAAGTCGTACGTTACGAGCCTTAAGCTATCTAGGAAAAGGTTGGTGGAGGGTCTCTCTCTAGTAATCTGGATGTTAGTGTGGTACCCTTTGGGTGACATACGAAGCGTTCACTCCTGGGTCATAGTCTCTAGTGTGACTGAGATTGCGAACATCCTAAAAAATAGTTCTTTCGTAAAAAACTCAAACAAACATTCAAACTATGCTTTTGTCCTCTTGGACCCTTTGATCAGGAAAACCCTTTCTTAAGGAAATAAAAAACTGTCAGAAAAACTTGTGTCTTCCGTAGCCCGAACTACGTTTGCTCTGATCTTTCATGCTGTATGAAAGTACGTAGGCACGAGACGTGACATCTCAGCAAGCAACCTTCCCCCCTTAACCCATAGTTAGGCGAACTACGTTGACTTTGATCTCTCGTTTCAGACGGGAATACGTAGGCATAAAGTGCGATACTTTGCCGAGTCATTTTCTTTTCTTTTTAACCCAGACCTTTAGAGTAGATAGATAAACATACCCTTAGATAGAAAACAAGCATGGATCCCGTCGAGTACGACGGACGTGAGGGGTGCTAATACCTTCCCCTTGCGTAACCGACTCCCGAATCCAGGATTTGGTTGTGATGACCATTCCTTTCCCTCTTTGCGTTAGGTTTACTCTGAGCATATCCTTTCCCTCTTGTGGGATAAATAACACACGGTGGCGACTCTTCTGACATAGCCGGCGCCGATTTTCGCAGTAGCAACAGTTAGCGACTCTGCTGGGGACTCTAACAGTTCCCTATGCGAGTCAATCCTAGTGCTTGTTTTCCCGTCTGGGGTTTTGTATGTATTTATCTTTCTGTCTTTACTTTCAGTACTATATATTATTGTTATTGTGCTGTGGGTAGAGGGTTAGTTTGAGAGATAAGCCGGACCTGGGCTTGAGTGCACATAGACTTAGAAGTAGTGAGTAGTGATTAGCCTGCTTGCTTTGCTCGCACCAGCTAGCTATGAAATCTGCACTCAGACGAGATTCTCTTTGATGGCATCTTGCCTGGCCCTTTGGGCTCGACAGGTTGTCTGATTTGAGGGTTGTCGACTCTGGGAACCTATTATTTGGGATTCGTCTAAGTTAGGCCTCTTCAAGGGATGATGATGCCATACCTTCTGGGTATCGTATCATCGCTCTTGAAATTCTGTGACGCTGATGACCGCATAGGATGCCGTACCTCGTCTGCGAGTTAAGTACATACTTGTGAGGGGTAGGTGGGTCTTTTTGCAGGAAAACTCTGGCCTCAGAACACATGGTTTATCTCTGTCAGTGAGAATTGGTTGTGAGGGTCCTTTTGTGGTTGGTTTGGTTTGAGGAAAAGAGCTGATGGTTCTCAAGCTGCAGTACAACACAACACAGTTCTTCATCATTGCACTTGATCCCCTGTTTGCATATGCATCTGCATCTTCATGTTTGCATTTCATTAACGCGTATTTATGTTGCAGGTGTATTTTTCCCCTCAGATTCTAGTGTTCTTCTTGCCAGACATGGAGTCTCTGAAGAGGACAGTTGATTACAGGTTGCCTTCTCTAGATATCAGTTCCTTATTGCAGTTGGTTGCTCTAGCAGACCAGAGAGTGAGGGCTGAGTTTAGAGAGTCTTATGGGAAACTGCTCAGTTTGTTGTACAGACCTTCTATGTTTGAGATGACTGGATTGTATACCTTGATGCAGTTTTACGAGCCTTAGTTGAGATGCTTCTTGTTCCCTGATTTTATTTTGGCCCCTACTTTGGAGGAGTATTCTGATATGCTGGGAGTGCCTGTGTTAGATCAGATGCCTTTTGTTCACGAGGATACTGAGCCTGAGTTGGCTAAGCTGGCTGAGATTGTCAGTTTAGATGCTTCTGAGTTCCCCGGAGGTTTGGTCAAGATTAATGGAGCTTATGGTTTTCATCTTTCTTGCTTGGTTGTGAAGGCTACGCAGTGTGCGAAGGATGGATGTTGGATTGTCTTCAATGCTATTTTGGCTGTTTGCATTTATGGGATTGTATTGTTCCCTAACTTGCCTGATTTTGTTGACTCAGATGCTTTATTTATTCTTGCCTCGAAGAATCCAGTGCCTACTCTCTTGGGTGACGTTTATTATTTTATTCACTATAAGAATGAGAAGCGTCGGGGAAAAAATGTTTCTTGTTGTGTACCTCTTCTATACAGGTGGTTTCAGGGACATCTTCCTAAGAAGGGACCTTTTGTTGATACTGCTGGTACTTTAGATTGGTCTTCCAGATTGATGGGATTGTGTGCCGAGAACATTGTTTGGTTTGATCGGAACCTGCTTGGAGTGAATATTATATATAGTTACAGTGGCTTTCCGAACATTCCTTTGATTGGACGGAAAGGCTGTATTAACTATAACCCTTCTCTGCTTGTGAGACAGTTTGGCTATGCTTTGAGGGACTCTCCGGTTGAAGACGAGATACAGGAATCTCTGTATCTCACGGGTTTATTAGATGGAGATTTTTTAGTCAGATTGAGGCATGCTTGGGGTAATATTCACAAAAGAGGAAAGACATTGCTTGGCAAGAGTGACAGTCGAGCTTATAATCCTTATTGGCTCTGGATCCATGAGAGAGTTAGGACTTCTTTGATGCCATATCCTGCTGCAGAACCTTTGTATATTCCTGTGATTGAGGAACCTATTTCAGTAGAGATTGAGAAGTATAACAAGCTGCTGGCTAAAAAGGAAGAGTTGCAAAGAGCAAATGAAGAGTTAGAGAAAGATATTTTCCAGCTTCGGCATGAGAAGAATGAGTCAACCTTCACTTTGAAGAAGCAGACTGAGATGATTAATAGGTTGGGTTCAGATTTGACTGAAGAGACCAGCAGGAGAGAGAAGGTGGGAGTAGCCTTGAATGGTGTTAGTAATGTGCTTGCTACTAAGAAAGAGCTTCTGAATAAGGCTTATTCTCGACTTTCCAAATGGGAATTTTGGTGGAATGCCATGCTTACTAGCCGGAAGGAGCGTGAAGATGAGTTGAAGCTTCAGATTTCCCAGTTAGAGGAGCAGCTCAGTGCTAAGGATGCGAAGATTGCTGAAGAGGCATCTCTTAGACGTGACGCTGAGTTTAGAGTGAGCAACATGGTCAAAGAAACCAGGGGTTGTGAACTGAAGGTTGGCTTCAAGAGGTGTAGGCTTGATGAGTGTTTTGGCAAGGGAGCCTGTGTAGAGGACGCCAAAAAGCTGATATCCACTGTTAGGCGACACGCATTACTGATACAGGAGCTGCTCTCCAAACCAGGTCATCCGGAGACGTTGAGGCTATTGGGAGATGTCCGGGCGCGCCATCCGTCCTGATTTATCTTTGCTTTTCTCTTGTAGTTTGTTATTCATGCTTGTATTCTGATCATCGCCAGGCTTGTTGGCAGAGGTCTTTTCAGTTGTATTCAGTTGCATCTTTGTACTCTGCCTCTTGGCATTTGTTTATGTATGAGGTTTCTGATTCTACGCTTGCTCACTTGGGACTCCATTGTCGTTATGGCTTCTTCTCCGGAACTAGAATCGGGGGGGGGGGAATTAACCTGTTGCATATTTACATGTGTGCATCTGCATATTCATATTGCATGGCAGGTACTTTTTTTTAGCTTGAATCTTATCTCCTGCGTCTTCCAGGTTGTTTCAAGATTGACGAACAGAGAACTCACCGCTACGCTACAAGAAGTAACAGTAAGAAGATCATGGATCAGGTACAATCTGAGATGCAGGAGATACGGGATAGGTTGGCCCAATTCATGCAGACTATGGAGGTTGTGGCCAAGGGCCAGGAACATCTTCAAACTCTGGTGCAACCGCTGCTGGCGAGAGCGGCTGGTAATACTGAATACAACTATGCTCATGTTGAGACCCCTCGCAGGGAGGAAGTGATACCAAATGCTGATGAAACTGGTACTGGCAATGGCAACGGCAACGCTGGTAACAGAAATGCTGATAATGTTCATGGGAACATGGAAACCAACAGGAATGTTGGTATCAATACTAGTGACAACAATCAGGGTCTTGGCTTTGGCAATCGGGATGGCAATGATGGCTTCAATAATCAGGGCTTCGGCAACGGAGAGTTTGGTGATAACAATCAAGGTTATGGTAATAATGGCTACGGCAATGCTGGGTTTGGCAATGTGAATACCAATGGTGCTGGGATGGGTCCTTTCAATACTGGCTTTGGGACAGTGGCTGCTAATCAAGAGCTTGGTGTCGCTACTGCGAAAATCGGCGCCGGCTGAACAAAAGAGTCGCCACCGTGCGTTATTTATCCCAACGGAGGGAAAGGAAACGCTCAGAGTAAACCTACCGCAAAACGGGGAAAGGAATGGTCATCGCAACCAAAACCTGGATTCGGGAGTCGGTTACGCAAGGGGAAGGTATTAGCACCCCTCACGTCCGTCGTACTCGACGGGATCCACGCTTGTTTTCGGATATGGATTGTTATTTCTATCTAAACTAAAGGTCAGGGTTAAAAAGAAAAGAAAACGACTCGGCAAAGTATCGCACTTTATGCCTACGTATTCCCGGCTGGAACGAGAAATTAGAGTCAACGTAGTTCGCCTACCTACGGGAAAGGAGAGGAAGGTTGCTCGCTAGGATATCGCATCCTATGCCTACGTACTTCCACACAGCATGGAAGATCAGAGCAAACGTAGTTCGGGCCACGTACGACACAAGTCTGTCTTGATTGCTTTTATTTCCTTCTGAAAAAAGGGTTCTTCTGATTACTGGTCCAAGCGGACAAAAATGACGTTTTGATGAGTTCACATTCTTTTACGGAAGAAGTGTTTTTTATTGTGTTTGAAATCTTATTGTGTTTTTCTGTTTGTTTTGAGAAAGAAGAGACAGAACTCTAACCTATGGTTGCAAAGGGAATCAGACTAACCTAATGTTATCATGCATGGGTTAAGACCTAATGTCTATCATGCTCCTCTCTTGCGCAGAGAGAAACAGAGATCCTAAGGGATAAACAGAAACAGAAACAATAGCATATATACAATAAAGCAGTAAAATGCATGGATGCAGCAATACAAGCGAGGCAAGGGAGTCCCACTCAACCTCGAACCTAGAAAACAACAGGCAAAAGTGAACAGAATTCACTCTCAACCTAACAGGTTAAACAGCAAGCAATACAGTCAGGGAAAACCAATCAATACATCAAGAGTTAAACAGCTAAAAATAAGCAGCCACAGCAGCTCTGCATCAGCATCTGTCTTCAAGTCATCTTCAACTATCCACCAGCTTCAAGCAAGCCTTAGTCTTTATCTTCACAGCCTTCAAGCAAGGTTTTTGTCATC
Source organism: Lathyrus sativus (assembly GCA_963859935.3). Classification (NCBI taxonomy): domain Eukaryota; kingdom Viridiplantae; phylum Streptophyta; class Magnoliopsida; order Fabales; family Fabaceae; genus Lathyrus; species Lathyrus sativus. The sequence goes on along the minus strand of OZ012739.1, from coordinate 563,710,373 downwards.
AGTCTTCCATCTGCAATGGCTTTTCTTCAAGTCACAATCTCCAAGATGAACATCAGTCAACAAGATGGAATGAATGTTAAACAGTCAATTGCCTACCAAGGGTGGCTCATTAACTGTTAACATGATACTGACAGTTTTCTCTCAAAAGTTCTATCTCTCAAATATATTCACTAATCCTTCCAAAGGAAGGAGGTGAATGTTTGAAAGAGATTTTGAATCATAGAGAAAGAATGGAGGCAAACAAGACCTTCCATGTTTGTGAATCAAATTTTCTACCCTAGAGCTCTGCCTAGCTCCTAAACCCTACACTCCTCAACAGCTGCCAGCAAAGGATACTCCTCATCAACTCTGGAAGTTGGTCTTCAATATCTTTGATCTCCAATGGACTTCATCATCACAGTCTTCAGCTCTCCCAATCCCCAAGCAAACCTAATACCCCATACAGACAAATGAAATAACCCTAGAGAGGGCACACCACACAGTCAAGCAGTATACAAATAGTAATAATAGAATAGGGGAAACCTAGTAATTTCTAAGGGATCTATTAGCTATCCATAATCCCTATAGTCCCATACCCCAAAGATTCAATCTACAACTCCTAAGGGAAATGATTTAATTCACCTATGTTATCTCCTAAACCCTAGTTTTGATCACACTAATCACACCTAAACAAATCATCTAAAAATTAATCCTAAAATTATGAATTAAATTTTATATACAAGCTAAAGGTCTAAGCTAATCAACCTAAAAAGAATGGATCCAAAATATTAAAGCATCTAGCTAAACTAAAATTAACAATTTCATGTATCAAACTAAACCAATAAAAAACTATTTAAAAGAAAAATGCACAAAAAATATTCAGACAAAATGAAATGCCATTTTTAATATTTGATATTTTTCTTAACAGAATTATGAACAATATGCAAAAACAACCAATTAAAAATAAGCATTTTTCTATTTGTTATGAATTTTCAAAGAATTAAAAAATATGAAAGGAATTAATGTGAATTAAATGTGGATGAGGGTGCAATGAGTAACAAAATTAGTTAAAAAAAACAAGATGGGCCCAGACTGGGGGGCGCGCATAGCAAGCGCGTCTGGGCCCAATGCATTCAGAAGACACAACAAAAAAACAAAAAAAAAGAAAACGGTGCATAAAGTAAAAGATTCAGTTTAAATTGGTTTTGGGCCTGCATCTGGGGGTGTAAAAAGCAATGGATCACTTGAGCCCATCAAAAGAGTTAAATGAAACGGTGCGTAGCGCCTTTGGGATTTCCCTCCGTTTTAACTTTGAATTCTGGCCTTTGGATTAAAATCTGAGTCCAAGTCAACATGCTGATCGTGTGGCCATGCGTCATCGTCTACCTCTGGAAACCCTAGAACCAGAAATCACCTCTCCCATGCACGAATGTTCAACAGCTCTATTCTCCCTCAATCCTCCATGAAATCACACGATGTAAAAACCAAAAACGCTCCATTCTCTTCCCTCTACACAGCCATGACAATGGTTCCTTCTAAAACTCAATCAACACTCGAACCCGATAGGTAGAAGGTAGTGATTCCACCATTATGCACTGTCATCAACCATGAGAATTCCTTCCAATCTTTACCCTAACATGATCTACACTTCATGCTGATCAAATTAAGCTATCTAGTGAAGATCATCGTGCCATATCCCAAGTGTTCTAAGCCCTAACAGATTGTGCACTCCAATGGCAACCTCCATGGATTGGTCTCAAATTCACCAAAATCAATCACCTAACTATGCCTAACCATTCTAACCTAATAAATCTCTATGATTCTAACTAATTCAGCCAATTCGATGAGAAAACCAACCTGGTGTAAATGATGAAAACAGGTATAGAAATCCTTGGATCTGATGCTGGCAATGATTGGAAATTGATCAATAAGCTTGCTCTTGAGTTCTGTATGCAAAAGATCTTGCTCCAATGCCTTGAATCTTGCAATCACAAAGTTCTTACTCTTTGAATGATGAAATTGAACAGCACGAGTTCTTCTTCAATTCAACCAAATTCTGATGGAATTGTGATCTATGAAAGATGTTGATGATGATCAAATCAAGAAATTTGGAAATTGATGGAGATTTGATGAAGTTTGAGATGCTTTTGCAAAAATGGAAGAATGAAGTGTAACTTGGTATTATGAGCAAAATGATTCACCAACCAATGCATGAAGCCTCTCAATGCAATATATAGATGAACTTAGAAACCTCTAGAACTTTGTAGAATCTTCTCATGCACACTTTCCCTTGGATTTGGATTATGTAACTTCCTTTGTAAGTAACCAAGCATAAATTCTAAATCTTGAACCAAAATCAAAAATCCACTTTTGCCAATGTTCTTAAAACATTTTTTCCAATCAAAATGACCTATAATTTCATCCCATTTGGCCAAATTATGAAAAATCTCAATTTTAGGTCATTTTTTATTCATTAAATTCACCAATTTTGAAACCTTGAGCTATGAGCCTTTCCAAACTTTCATGGTCACTTTTCTAGACTCAAAATGTCATTTGGAGAAAGTTTTATGTTGTGAAGTTTTTCATTTGAAGCTTCCTTGTATGAGTTTTGGGCATAGGCTTGAAATGACCTGTAATTCTCAAATGACCAAAATACCCTTTGCTTTCCAAGACCATAAGTAGAGTTCCACAAATCATATGAAGGCATACCATACCATTTTAGAAATCTAATACAATGAGTAACAACTCTTATATTGACCAGAAATTCATTTGAAATCTCCTTGAGGGGTAAAAGTTGCTTGGAAGACAAGTAACTTTCACAGACAAAATTTCAGATACCTCAGATGACCTGTAACTTGCAAGGACCATAACTTGAGTTCTATAAATCTCCTTGATGTATTCCACCACTCAAATTAAAGGTCTTGAGATCCTCTACAAGTTTCATGTTGACCAAGGATCCATTTGAAGCTTTCATTTGGACTTATCTTGCTTGGAAGTTTGACCTAAATCAGGGGATTTTACACAGAAACCCTAATTTAGAAACTCCTCTTCTCCTTGATTTCTCTTGATTTCTTCTTGGCACATCCCCATATCTTTATTTACATGTCAAATGATGAACCCCACACATCTTAGATAGACCTTGATGCCCTTCAATCAATCAATTGACCTAGGGTTGACCCAGATGAAACCCTAGTTGACTGTCTTCAACTGCAACTCTTGTGATCATATCAATGACTTGTCTCCTTATCCAAATGACTTTCTAAGTCTTCCATGATGTCTACATGCTCTCCATGCTCAATTCACAGCTCACAACTTCTTTGATGATCTTCAGAGACCCTCAGATAGGAGATAGATTCACTGCTTGATCCACTGACTTCTTTAGCTTTCCAATTCTTTCTGATGACTTGAATATGCTTGAATTTGAATAATAACCTCTTGATAGGCTCATAGAGAAGAGAATAGTGCTTGGTCCCTTGTTGGATGACTTGTTATGCTATGCTATGCGGATGATTAGCCTATGTACATGACTTTATATGCAAATGCTAATGATATTGAAACATAAACCAAGTGCAGAAGGTTGAGCAAATTTTAGGGTGCAACACTTGGCAATCTGAGGTATGACCCCAGGTTCTTCCAAAGTGGTCATGGTCATGGTCGTAATGCTGCTTATGACGGTTATGGTAATGAGGGTCTGTACTGGAATAGAGATCGTCAGGAAGACGCCTTTTCTGGGCAAGGCATGGGGTTTGAGGGTCCCACTGATAATGATCGGAGGATTAAAATGCTGGAAGAACAGATAAGAGGTATAGCCAATCAAAATTTTGCAGGTCTGGACATGGCCACCATGGGGATGGTTCCTGGGCTAAGGGTGCCATTGAAGCTCAAAGCTCCCACTTTCGATAAATATAAAGGGGATACATGCCCACGGGTTCATGTGCGTTCATATTACCGGAGGATGTCTGCTTACTCTGATGATGAGAAGATGCTTATGCATTTTTTCCAAGATAGTTTGTCAGGACCATCGCTGGAATGGTACATGGGACTAGAGCCTGCACAGATCAGAAGTTGGAAAGAATTGGCTGATGCTTTCGTCAGACATTACCAATACAACAGTGACCTTGCGCCAAATAGGGTCCAGCTTCAAAGTCTTTCACAGAAGAACGGGGAGAGTTTCAAGGAGTATGCCCAGCGTTGGCGTGATCTGGCGGCAAGGGTACACCCACCTATGGTTGAAAGGGAATTGATTGATATTTTTGTTGGAACATTCTCTGGGATGTATTATGATAAATTGCTCGATGGGTAGTTTCTCTGACATGATACTCATGGGGGAACGAATTGAAAATGACATCAAAATTGGTAAGATTCAAGCCGGTGAATCGACCTCGGCAGGAGGTGCAAAAAAGGTCTTTGGTGGTAAAAGACAAGGAGATGCCAGCGCAGTGTATGGTGGTCGAGGATGAGGTAGAGGTATGAATCAGTATATTCAACAACAGGTTGCTAGTGTGACGATCACTATACCTCAACAACGACAACAACCACAACAACAACAGTAGCAACAACAAAGGCATAATCCTGCTCAGAGAAGGATTCAGAATGGGAAGCCAAATAGGGTATTTGATACACCTCCGTCAACGTATGCAGAACTGCTTCAGGCGCTGTTAAGTTTGAACCTGGTTGAGAAGAGAACTTTGGACCCGCCCACAGGAGCGCTTCCTTACGGGTATGATACTAGCAAGCAGTGTGAATTTCATTTCGGGGCACCCGGACATGATATCGAGAGTTGTCATGCTTTTAAACACAAAGTCCAAGATTTGATTGATAGTAAAGTCATTAACTTCAGTCAGGATGGTCCCAACATTGTACAGAAACCAATGCCGAATCATGGAGCGAATGCTGTTTTGACAGAAGAGGATTTGGATTTGGTTATGGGCGTAAATGATCTGAAGACACCTTTAAGCTATGTTAAAAGCAGATTGTTAAAGGGAGGGGTTTTCCCCGGATGTGATGAGTACTGTTTGGATTGTTGGACCCGACCAGAGGGCTGTATTGATTTGAAGAGGGGTATTCAGGCCATGATTGATGAGGGAACTTTACAGTTTGACCGTACTTCTGTTGAGGAGCCTGTTGAGGCAATACTTGAAAAGCAGGGTGAGGTCGCGACAATTACAATTCCACGAAAGACTATTACGATATCAGCACCCGCCAAGCGGCCAACTATCACGATAACGAAAGCATGGCCCATCCCTTATGAAAGTACGAAAGCCATCCCATGGAATTATGGGTTGGAAGATTTTTGCAAGGGGAAAAGGATTAAGGTGGATAGCCAGCCGGCAGGGGCAGTGGACAATCTTGTTGGAGCGGGAGGCATGTCCCGCAGTGGTAGAACTTTCACTTCACCTGAAATCGAGGCTGAGAGGATTGCTAAAGGCAAAGGCAAAGTGAATGAAGGAGGACCTTCCCAGACGAAAGAGAAAGAAACATCGACCAAGGATGTAGAAGAGTTTATGAGGTTGATTCGCAAAAGTGACTATAAGATTATGGAGCACTTGCAGCAGACGCCCTCCAAAATTTCAATACTATCTTTGTTGCTTTGTTTCGAGGCCCATCGGAATGCCTTGTTGAAAATCTTGGACACATCATTTGTGCCTCAGGAAGTAACCGTTAATCAGCTTGAGGGGGTACTGGCGCATGTGAATGCCGGACACAGCCTGGGATTTACTGACTTTGATTTGACGCCTAGAGGTCGGGATCATAATATGGCTTTGCACATTTCAGTGGAATGTCGGGGCACTGTTATGTCTCATGTTCTTGTAGACACCAGATCATCTTTGAATGTGTTGCCGAAGAAGGCTATGATGAAGCTAGATGTCTGAGGAATCATATGCACGCCAAGTGACTTGGTCGTGAGGGCTTTTGATGGGACCAGAAGGTCGGTGTTTGGGTCCATAACGTTGCCACTACAGGTCGGGCTGGAAGTGTTTGACACTGTGTTCTACATCATAGATATACATCCAGCTTACAGCTGTTTACTTGGACGACCATGGATACATTCTGCAGGGGATGTGACGTCCACGCTACATCAGAAGCTTAAGTACATGCTTGGTGACAGTGTTGTTACTATTTGCGGAGAGGAGGATATTCTGGTTAGTCATCTTTCGTCATTCAAGTACGTCGAAGTGGATGGGGAGATCCACGAGACGTCATGCCAAGCCTTTGAAGGGTTGCAAATCAAGGACAAGTCTCATGTTCCTAGCAAAGGGCCAGAGGTGGCCATGTCTTCATACAAAGACGCTCAGGCAGTGGTTCAGGCTGGAGCAACCAAAGGATAGGGCCAAGTCTTGGAAATTCCTGTCAAGATGGACAAGTTTGGGTTAGGGTATCGCCCGACGTCGTCATCTTCCGCATCAGGCGTGCCAAAGTTCAAAGGACTAGTGGTGATCACTCCAGGTGGAGTCTGTTATAAAACGATTAAAGTTGTTTCTGATGCTGAAGACCGAGATAGTGACTGCGATATGGACTTGTGGATCAAGCCCGGCGTGCCAGGACAAAATCTGTGCAACTAGTCTATCCAGGAACTTGTCCAAGTGACTACAAAACAGTAATGATTTGTTTTCTCGATTATTGTATAATCATGTGTCCTACCTGGGGCATAGTGATTCTGTTTTTAGGGCTACCTGCTTATGTGTGTACTTTGTTTAATCATTAATAAAGGCGTTTTTCGCATGCAAATTTTGTGATCCTTGTTTTTCCTGTTTTTGTTTAACAATAAAATGGCAACGTGGTTATATGCTTTGTTTGCATTATTTGAAACATTTAACCATTCTCATTGCAGGATTCATATTTCAGACGACACCGATCACGGACTTCCTATGACTCGCTTCGACTTCGAGCACCCGATATTTCAAGCAGAAGAAGAGATTGTTGAGGATAATGACTTATCAGAAGAGCTGACTCGACTTTTGAAACAAGAAGAGAGAATCATTCTGCCTCATCAGGAGGAAATTAAAATTATCAACGTGGGGTCCAAAGAGGTTGTCAGGAATATTCGGATAGGGCTGCACTGCAAAGTGAAATCAAGCAAAGTTTGATCGAGATGCTGCGAGAGTACAATGATATTTTTGCTTGGTCTTACTAAGACATGCCTGGGTTGAATACTGATATGGTGGTTCACCGTCTGCCATTGCGCGATGAATGTCCGCCGATTAAGCAAAAACTCAGAAGAACTCGACCAGATATGGTTGTGAAAATTAAAGAGGAAGTTCAAAAACAGTGGGACGCTGGTTTTCTGGCTGTTACAACTTATCCCTCATGGGTCGCCAATATAGTACCTGTACCAAAGAAAGATGGTAAGGTGCGGATGTGCGTGGATTATAGAGATTGGAATAGGGCGAGCCCAAAGGACGACTTTCCGCTTCCTCATATTGATGTGCTGGTCGACAACACCGCTCAATTCTCCGTGTTTTCCTTCATGGACGGCTTTTCAGGCTATAATCAGATAAAGATGGCGCCGGAGGATATGGAGAAAACAACTTTTATTACTCCGTGGGGAACGTTTTACTACAAAGTGATGCCCTTTGGTTTGAAGAACGCAGGGACAACATATCAGCGAGCTATGACAACACTCTTTCATGACATGATGCATAAAGAGATCAAACTCTATGTTGATGATATGATTGCCAAATCCTAGACGGAGGAGGAGCATCTGATTAATCTTCTGAAATTGTTTAAGAGGCTTAGGAAATTCAGGTTGAGGCTGAATCCTAACAAGTGCACCTTCGGGGTGAGATCCGGTAAGTTATTGGGGTTTATTGTGAGCGAAAAAGGAATTGAGGTTGATCCTACTAAGATAAAAGCAATACAAGAGATGCCAACGCCGAAAACAGAAAAAGAGGTTTGTGGCTTTTTAGGGAGGTTGAACTACTTTGCTCGGTTCATATCTCATCTAACGGCCACGTGCGAGCCATTATTCAAATTGTTGAAAAAAGATCAGGCTTTGACTGAAGATTGTCAAAAGGCATTTGAAAAAATAAAAGAATATTTGCGGGAACCTCCAGTATTGATACCCCCAGTAGCCGGGAGACCATTGATTATGTATTTGACGGTTCTTGAGAAAAGTATGGGTTGTGTTCTCGGTCAACATGACGAGACTGGGCGTAAAGAGAATGTGATTTACTACATGAGTAAAAAGTTCACAGATTGTGAGTCTCGTTACTCAATGCTCGAAAAAAACATGTTGTGCGCTAGCCTGGGCTGCCAAACGTTTGAGGCAATATATGTTGAATCATACAACCATGCTAATTTCAAAGATGGATCCAATCAAATACGTGTTTTAAAAGCAAGCACTTTCCGGAAGGATTGCCCGATGACAGATGGTATTGACAGAATACGATATTCAGTATGTCTCTCAAAAGGCTATTAAAGGTAGTGTTCTGTCAGAATACCTAACTGAGCAGCCAATTGATGATTACCAGCCGATGAGGTTTGATTTTCCTGACGAGGATATCATGTACTTAAAAATGAAAGACTGTGAGGAGCTGTTTCCTGATGAAGGTCCAGAGCTGGGTTCCAAATGGCAATTGATATTTGACGGTGCCGTCAATTCATACGGAAGTGGAATAGGGGCAATCATTACTACTCCTCATTGGTCGCATATCCCATTTACTGCTAGATTGACCTTTCCAGTTACCAATAATGAGGCCGAATATGAAGCGTGCATTATGGGGCTCGAAGAAGCTATTGATCTAAGAATTAAAAATCTTGATGTGTACGGAGACTCTGCTCTAGTTGTGAATCAAATCAAGGGAGAGTTGGAGACCCGTCAGCCCAATCTGATACCTTATATGAATTATGCAAGGAGGTTGTTACCTTTCTTTGACAAGGTGGAATTGCACCATGTACCACGAGCAGAAAATCAGATGGCAGACGCTCTCGTGACTTTGTCTTCAATGTATAGGGTTAACTTCTAGAATGAGGCTCCCAGGATAGTTATCTCTCGCCTTGATAGGCCCGCTTTCATATTCGCCATTGAGGAAGCTTCCGATGGCAAATTGTGGTATTATGATATCCAAAATTTCCTGAAGAACCAAGAGTATCCGGCTAGGGCATCCGGTCGTGATCAGAAGACTCTTAGGAGATTGGCTGGCAATTTCTATTTGAATATGGATGGGGTTTTGTACAAAAGAAACCACGACTTGGTGTTGTTGCGGTGTGTAGATGAGAAAGAGGCTAAGTTGCTCATGGAAGAAATCCACGAGGGTACATTTGGTACACATGCTGGCGGACATGCAATGACGAGAAAGTTATTACGAGCAGGGTATTACTGGCTGGCTATGGAAACAGATTGTTTCAAGTTTGCAAAGAAGTGTCATAAATGTCAGATTTATGCGGACAAGATTCATGTGCCTCCGAGCCCTCTGAACGTTATGTCATCACCTTGGCTTTTTTCCATGTGGGGAATTGATGTGATTAGGAAGATTGAGCCCACGGCATCCAACGGACATCGTTTCATCTTGGTAGCTATTGATTACTTCACCAAATAGGTTGAAGCGGCATCGTATGCTAATGTTACCAAGCAGGTGGTAGCCAGATTTATCAAGAAGGATATTATCTGCAGATATGGAGTCCCGGAGCGGATTATCACTGACAACGGTTCGAATTTGAATAATAAGATGATGAAGGAATTGTGCCATAATTTCAAGATTGAACATCACAACTCTTCTCCTTATCGGCCCAAGATGAATGGTGTTGTTGAAGCGGCCAATAAAAACATAAAGAAGATCGTTCAGAAGATGGTTGTGACCTATAAGGACTGGCATGAGATGCTGCCTTTTGCTTTGCACGGTTATCATACGACGGTACGCACATCAACCGAGGCAACTCCTTTTTCATTAGTATATGGTATGGAGGTTGTCCTACCATTGGAGGTTGAGATTCCTTCTCTGAGGGTTTTGCGTGATGTCCAACTAGATGAGGCAGAATGGGTGAAAGATAGATTGAATCAGCTCAGTTTGATGGATGAGAAGAGACTGGCTTCTCTAGCATATGGTTGGTTGTATCAGAGCTGGATGAAGAAAGCTTATAATAAAAAGGTGTGCCCTTGAAGCTTTCAGACGGGTGATCTTGTGCTGAAAAAGATTCTCCCGCCACAATCAGATCACAGGGGCAAATGAACTCCCAACTATGAAGGTCCATATGTCGTTAGAAAGGTTTTCTCTGGAGGAGCCTTATTGTTATCCACCATGGATGGCGAGGATTTTACATCCCCTGTGAACTCAGACGCAGTTAAAAAATACTTTGCTTAAAGAGACCCGCTGGACAGAAAAAAGAGAGTCCAGGCAAAAATGGGGCATCCTGACGAACCATAAAAAAGGAATAAAAGGTACGGGCAAAAGTTAGGGATAAAATTGAAAAAATGTACACCCGTGAAGTTGAAAACCTGAAAAGGGCGACTTCGGCAAAAAAAGGGTATCCCGGTGAATTGAAAACCCGCAAAGGACGGTTCACACAAAAGTTATGGATTTGAAAAAAAGAAAATGACTGCGGTCCGAGTTTGATACTGCATTGCTTAGTGGTTTGGGAGTACCTGAGGGTCGTATATCCAAAACAATCTCTTCCGAAGATCGAGTATCGGGAAAGCGTCAGAGTCAGGCGAGTCATAGGAGGATCAGCTCATGGTGTTCGTCTGTACCACGTTACCGACATGAATACAAATTTTCTTTGTGCTTCTGTATATTTGTATTTTGTTTATGCGTAACTTCCTCTTTTTAGGAGTTGCATCCAGTGTACAAAATTTTTCCTATTTACAGGCCCGTTATCAATAAAGCATATTATTCAGTAGTTGATGCTTGTTCTTTACTGTTTTGTTTGTGAAAAACGCTGATGTTTTTGATGAACTTGCATGTAAATAAACTTGCCGGCCCTCGCCAATAATTGCTAAAACTTTGAATTGACTAAACGAATGTCACGGATACTAACCGGGATAGATCTTGTTGTATAGATTTGTTCTGTCTCGTTTGTGTTTTGCAGGGTTCTCACCTTTGAAGCAAACAGTCAGGGAATTTGTGTTTCCCCAACCAGAGTCCTGTGACAAAGTGATTGTATCACTCTTCAGCAGACGGAAGTCACATCTTAGCCCAGAGAGAGTTGAGATGGTAATTATCTTTACTGGATGTGGGGTTGTACTCCCCAGAAGAGGATTCCTTAGGAAAGCTGCCAAGAAAGTATCCTCAGTGTATCTTGATGTTCCCAACAGAAGGTGCATTCCCAGCAGTGAGTATGTACACACTCAATACCCAGCATGGGTAACTCTTTTAGAATATAACCAAGTCTTCTTTGGTTCATAAGGATTATCCCCGCGTGGGACTGTTTTTCCTTCTTCCCAGCAGGTTGTTTTTCCTCCGACAGGATGAACATCATCAGCAGAGCTCGTAATTTCAAACTTGTGAGCCATTCCCCAACAGGATGGTTATCCCCAGCGGAGTTGGTTTCACATGTTCAACATTTATTTTGCTGGAATGTTTTGTAGTACCTGGTTATCCCCAGTGGATTTGGCCTTGTCTTCAACATTTATTTTGCTGAAGCGCCTCTTGGCATCTTTGCATTGTGCATATATCATCATATTTGCATCTACCCAAACGCGTAGAATTTCCATGTCGTATGGAGCATTACGCCATTTTCAAACATACGCATGTTGAAACATAAGCCAGGTTGGTTGCCTCTTTGTTTTCAGGTGTTATTCCTTGCAGAGGAGTGAGATTCTTGCTCATAAGGATTTCTAGATATTCAAATTCTTAGCGTGAGATAGGTGATGATAACGTTCGTCCCCTAACAGAGTTGCTTGGTTAAGTTTCTCTTCGTCCCCAGCGGAGTTTTTCCCAGATTGCTGTTACGTCAGCATTAAAAGTTTTCATGGTTCAAACTTTCGGAGTTGTCATTAGTGATTTCCTCGGTGAAATTATCCCCACAGAGTGCTTTGGTTAAGTTTCTCGTACTCCCCAACAAAGTATTCTTCAAACGGATCCGTGTTGATGGAATAGCTACCTGTGATGGACAGAGTTTGTTATCCGTGTTGACGGAATTGTTACCTGTGATTGACAGAGTTTGTTATCCGTGTTAACGTAATGGTTGCCTGTGATTGACAGGGTTTGTTATCCGTGTTGACGGAATTATACCTGTTGTTGACAGAGATTGTTATCCGTGTTGACGGAAGTGTACCTGTGTTGACAGTGATTATTGTCCGTGTTGACGGAATTGTTACCTGTGATTGACAGAGATTGTTATCCGTGTTGACGGAATTGTTACCCGTGTGGACGGTGATTGCTATCCATGTTGACGGAATTGTACCTGTGTTAACAGTGATTGTTACCCGTGTTGACGGAATCGTTACCCGTGATTGACGGAGTTGTCCCCAGTGAAGTCGCCAGTGATTATTATCCGTGTTGACGGAGTCATTACCTGTGATCGACAGAGATCGTTATTCCAGTTATGGACGGAGTCGTTACCTGTGATTGACAGAGATCGTTATTCCAGTTATGGACGAAGTCGTTACCTGTGATTGACAGAGATTGTTATTCGTGTTGACAAATTTGGTCCAGTTGTGGACGAAGTTGTACCCGTGTTGATGGAGTCTCTCCTCGTGTTGACGAAATTTAGTCCAGTTGTGGACGGAGTTGTACCTGTGTTGATGGAGTCTCTCCTCGTGTTGACGAAGTTTAGTCCAGTTGTGGACAGAGTCGTTCCTTGAAAAGTTAATTCGTTGCCTTTGGCGTCACACAGAGGGTTGATGTTGAAATCCAAAGTTTTATCAGATGATTGATCAGTTGTTGCCGTAACAACTGGGTTCAGCGTAACAGATGTTGTTCCCCGAGCAGTTTTTGCAGCTTACTTTTGCTGTTGGAAAATTTCCGAGTTTCTTGGTATTCAACCGTATTCTACCTCGATTGTTTGAAGGCCGTTCGCTCTTCACCCAGTCGGGTCCAAGCCGTTTGAATAGCGGCAGCTATTGCACCCCAAAATTTGCTCAACCTTTTCTTACCTGGTTTATGTTTCATTGCATTAACATTTGTATAGTTATACCATTTGCATATCATGATACCATTCATATAGCAGGGGGTCAAGTGTGATTCTTATCAAGAGAAGCCTAGCAAGAGGTCTTATTCAAGATTGAGAAGTTATCAAGGTCATCAGGAGGTAGTTTGAGTGCCTAAGGGTTAGATGCTTGCATGTGGATCTTCTCCTAACTTGAGGATCAATTGAAGACCATCAGAGGGATGTGAAATGTTAAATATGAGAAGAGGATGTGTATGGAGTTCATAGAATTCCTAGAGGGCCATGGGAGAGCTCAATCAAGTCATTGTATCAAATACAAGAGCCACAGTTGAAGTGCAAGTAATTAGGGTTTCATCTGGATCAATCCTAGGTCAACTGTGCAATTGAAGAGCATCAAAGCCTACTTTTAGGTCATGGAGTTCATGAATTGATATGAGAAGACATTTGTGGTGTTGTGCCAAGGTCAAGTAAAGAAAATTCAAGAGTGTGGGAAGTTGCTAAATTAGGGTTTCAGTGTAAAATCCCCTGTTTGGTGCCTAACTTCAAGACAACATAAGTCAAGATGTAAGTTTCAAATGGATATTTGGCCAACATGAAACTTGTATATCATCTAAATACCTTTAATTTTAGTACTAGAAATCTTCAAGGGGATTTATAGAACTCAAGTTATGATCCAGACAAGTTACAAGTCCTTAGATGCCTCTGAAATTTGTCTGTGAAAATCATCTGACTTCAAAGATATTTTAGACCTAGAAGGAGGTCTTACCTGAACTTTTGGTCAACATGAAAGTTGTTCCTCATGATCTTAGCTTTCTAAATTGTATTAGAAGTCTTCCATATGATTTGTAGAACTCAAGTTATGAGGTTTACAAGTCAGGGGTATTTTGGGAAAGTGAGATTATAGGCCATTTTCAATTATCAGTCAAAATCTCCAACTTGCACTTGTCAAATGGATTTTTGTTCAACATTAAAGTTGTTAAAAATGGGGTTTTTAGACTAACCAAGAAGTCATGATGGATTGATTGGGCTCATAGCAAGACTTGGTTTGAAATGGCTTGAAAAAGAAGATTTTCAAAGGATTCAAAGTTGGAAAATTCAAATAATTGGTTAAGTGACCAAAACATGTCAAATAAATATTCATTTTGATTTTAAATTTCATTTTAAACACAATGACATTGGTGGATTTTTGAGTTTAGGCCAATTTTCTCAAGTTACAATGGTGTTTCTTCATGTGCAAGTTACACATCCAAATTCTTCACCAAGGCATTTCAAGTGCTCCTTTTGGTCTAAATACATTCACAAGGCAATTTGCAATTGAAAGGGAAGATTCTAGAACAATTTCCATGGCCAACTCATGATTGTCATGTGAAATTTTGAAGAGGAAATCAGAATTTGTGAACTACTGAATTGGGCCTCATTGAAGTTTCAAAAGCCCATAAACTCATTCTATATAAGGATATCATTGATTCTATACTCAGTTTGGAGCTCATTTCGTGGTGGAGGCTGAGTTTGCATTTGAAATTTCAAGGGAGCAAGTGAGAATCATGTTTTGATTTCCAAGATGATTTAGAGCAAATTGAAGGTTGGAGACTCTTTCTCTTGCATCACTGATCGTGTCTGGAGAGTTTTGAAGCAAGAAACAAGATCTAGCTACCTCTGTTAGTGGATCTACACCAGGTATGTAACCTTCAAATTTCTCATAATTCTAGGGAGATGTAGATCAATTTGCATATGTGGTTAGGATCTAATAGAGACATAGGTCGTTTCTGGATAGAAATTGGAACAATTAGAGACAATTTAGGTTGAAGTGAATTTTCTGTTTGGACACGATTTGGTTTGATCTTAAGGAATTAAGGGAAATTGGATAGATCAGAGTGATGTATGAAGCATGAGGAACATTTCTGTATGATTAGATTTAGGTTTGATGATGATCAGAGTTGAGGTGATATTTGAGTTTTGGATCGGATTTTAAAATGCATGAGGAGTCAGTTGATTCTAAGGTTATATTTGAAATCTACATGAAAAATTGAGCAAGATTGGTGTAAAGTTTGTTGGATTTGGTCACTTGTGAACAACGTCTCACCGGAGAAGACGGTTGTTTCCACCGTGAGAGTCACCGGAGCTGTTCACCCTCACCTGAGTTCCAAGGAAGAAGATGATGTTCTGACCATTGGATCTTATGAATGTTAGGCTTAGTAGCCAGATCGTGTGGCTCATGTTTGATCTGAGATTTTGCCTCCAAGGAATGAAACGTTGCGTTTCATTAATCCCAGTCAGCTGGCGACTAGGACGCTCACGTGGACACGCCTATAGCGCTTGGATCTGCATACCTTGTCAACCAATCCAACGCTCATGTTATTTTCTTCAGTTTTATTTTCTTTTATTCATTTTTGTTTTATTTTAAATGCAAATTGATTCCAAAAATCACAATAAATTCATTTTTGATCCAAAAAATATTTTAAAAATATCTCCATGCTCCTGATTAAATTTGTGATTTTCTGGGATCAATAAATTGCATTTTCATGCATTTTTCAATTTTATTTGATTTTTCTCATTTTGTTTATTTCTTTAATTTTTGCATATTTGACTATCTGCCTTGTTGATTTTGGTGTGACCTGTTGGTATTGAATTTGGCTTTGATTTTTGGATATGTTGTAGGTTAGATATGTATTCTCCCTTAGGATGTTTATTAGATTTTTAAGACAATCATAGGTTCTGTTTTAGGTAAGATGTTTAGAGCCTTCCCAAACTTGTGGTTTACCTTGACATGTTTCAACTTAGGAATTGTTTAGTGGACCTAGAAGTTGAATTAGGCTTTAATATTTGAACCCTAGAATGTTAAAACATACATGTTCCCCTAGGAATTTTATTAGATTTGTACAACTTAGTTTTCTATTTTAGGTAGATTTTGCAAGTTGGTTGTGTATTTTGTGTTCCATCTTTGGTGGTTTGCTTTGTTTGGTCTTGTTGGTGACTTTGGAGCTTGAAGTGCTTGGATTCCTTTTTGGTGGAGCTTATGAACATCTTGTAGCTGCTGTGGCTTGGCTTGTGGAGCTTGGAGTTGAAGTTTTCTTCCTCTTTTAGGAGCTTTTTAGAAGCTTATAGGATTAGGGTTTTAGGAAGAGCCATTAGAACTAGTTCTTCTTCTTTCATCAAACATAGAATGCATTGTTTGCTTCTATCCTATCCTATGATGTAAAGTCCTATTAAGGAAGCTCCATCTCTCCTTTGGAGGGATGAGTGGCATACCTTAATGAGTAGAACTTTTGAGGATGCACTTTCTTTCATGTTGGTTCTTGATGAATTCCTTTGGTTTTCATCAGGTTTCCTAACATTGTAACTTGATCTCAATGTTGATTTCTCTTCTTGTGGAGCTTGCTAGAGCTTGAAGATGAAGAATTAAAGAAGCTTGAAGATAGGAGCTAACTTGAAGATGAAGACTCTTTGCTGTCATTTTGCTGTCAATTCATTTTGCTGTTTAGAGTTGCTGTTGAAGGTTGAAGTTGCTGTCTGTAGAAGATTGTTGTTGTTGCTTGGGCTGCTTCCTCTGTTTTTCTTTTGTTGTATTATCTGCTTGCTTGTGTTGCTTACCTTTAGGTTTGAGGTGGAGCTTGTCTCCCCTTGCCTGTTGTTTTCTTAGGTTTGAGGTTGAGCCGGACTCCCTTGCCTCGCTTGTACTGTTGCATAACATGCATTTTACTGTTTACTATTTACTGCTTGTTCTCTTTTGCTGTTTTCCCCTAGGATATCTGATTTCCTCTGTGCAAGAGGGAATTATGACAGACATTAGGTTTTGACCCATGCATGATAACTGTAGGTAGATTCCCTTTCAACCATAGTTTAGGGTGTCTTTCTCTTCTCATCTCAAAACAATTCAAAAACACATTAATAAGGTTAATTGAAGTCATACGTTACGAGCCTTAAGCTATCTGGGAAAAGGTTGGTGGAGGGTCTCTCTCCAGTAATCTGGATGTTAGTGTGGTACCCTTTGGGTGACATACGAAGCGTTCACTCCTGGGTCATAGTCTCTAGTGCGACTGAGATTGCAAACATCCTAAAAACCAGTTCTTTCGTAAAAAACTCAAACAAACATTCAAACTCTGTTTTTGTCCTCTTGGACCCTTTGATCAGGAAAACCCTTTCATAAGGAGATAAAAAACTGTCAGACAAACTTGTGTCTTCCGTAGCCCGAACTACGTTTGCTCTGATCTTTCATGCCGTATGAAAGTACGTAGGCACGAGACGCGACATCTCGGCGAGCAACCTTCCCCCTTAACCCGTAGTTAGGCGAACTACGTTGACTCTGATTTCTCGTTTCAAACGGGAATACGTAGGCATAAAGTGTGATACTTTGCCGAGTCATTTTCTTTTCTTTTTAACCCAGACCTTTAGAGTAGATAGATAAACATACCCTTAGATAGAAAACAAGCGC
This sequence comes from Lathyrus sativus, assembly GCA_963859935.3. Lineage (NCBI taxonomy): Eukaryota > Viridiplantae > Streptophyta > Magnoliopsida > Fabales > Fabaceae > Lathyrus > Lathyrus sativus. The sequence continues at coordinate 563,692,915 of OZ012739.1, read as the reverse complement.
GGATCCCGTCGAGTACGACGGACGTGAGGGGTGCTAATACCTTCCCCTTGCATAACCGACTCCCGAATCCAGGATTTGGTTGCGATGACCATTCCTTTCCCTCTTTGTGTTAGGTTTACTCTGAGCGTTTCCTTTCCCTCTTGTGGGATAAATAACACACGGTGGCGACTCTTCTGTCATAGCCGGCGCCGATTTTCGCAGTAGCGACACTCATATAGATGTTTTTAGGCTTAAGATCATCCTAAAGGTTGAGAATAACTTCCTTTGCTTGTCTGCATTAGAGGTTGAGTCTGGCTCCCTCTGCTTGACTGTTATTGATTGGCTTTGCTTGCTGGCTTAAGGTTGAGTCTGTCTCCCTTGCCTGTGTTTTGTGTGTTGCCTTTGGGCTTGCTTGTTCTAGAAGTTGATCTTGGCTCCTTCTGCTTGTTTGTTGCATTGCATGCATTTTATTTACAGTTGTTTCTGTACAGTTATTTCTTTTGCTGTTGTTTTCATTTGCCATGTTCCCCTAGGAACTCTGACTTCTCTTGTTCAAGAGAAGTTATGACAGACATTAGGGTTCTAACCATGCATGATAACATTAGTTAGCTTCCCTCCTAACCTCAACCGTAGGTTCAATTTTGCATGACAACTTTAGGATTGGATCAGTTCCCCTTTAGCGCGTCTTTTCTCTTCTCATCTGCAAACAAAATCAAAATATAGTAATAAAGGTTGATTGACGTCGTACGTTACAAGCCTTAAGCTACTTGAGAAAGGATTGTTGGAGAGTTTCTTTTCAACAGTCTGGATGTTTAGTATGGTACCCTTTGGATGACATGCGACGCATTCACTCTCAGGTCATAGTCTCTAGTGCAATATCAGTTGCAAACATCCATAAAAGATACTTCTTTAAAAAACAGAAAACAAAGATCAAACTCTTTTTGTCCTCTTGGACCTTTAATTCTTGGAAACCCTTTTCAGAAGGAGAGTTCTGTTAACTCTCGGTTCTACCGCAAACGGTAAACGCCTAAGTTTCCAAAGGTCGAGCTGCATACACCAAACTGCTGGAACCGTCTGTTAACCCTACTCGGATAAAAAAGACAAACCTGTGTCTCTTGTGTCCCGAACTACGTTTGCTCTGATCTTTCGCGCTGTGTGAAAGTACGTAGGCACGAGATGCGATATCTCGGCGAGCAACCTTCCCTGTAGTTAGGCAAACTACGTTGACTCTGATTTCTCGTTCCATATGGGAATACGTAGACATAAAGTGCGACGCTTTGCCGAGTCATTTCTTTTCTTTTCAGACCAGGCCTTTAGCGTAGATAGATGTAACAAACCCAGTCAGATAAACACAGCAAGCGTGGATCCCATCGAGTACGATGGACGTGAGGGGTGCTAATACCTTCCCTTTGCGTAACCGACTCCCGAATCCAGACAATTGTTGCGATGACCTTGTCTTATACCTTTTCGTCAGGTTTTTTCTGATCGTTTCATTTACCGCTCTGAGGGATTAATAACGAAAGGTGGCAACTCTTCTGTCTTGCTGGCCTCGTTTTTCGCATTAGCGACAGAGGCGACCATCCTTGCACGGTATTTCCCGCCAAGCAAAACAACCCAAGTAAGAAATGAGATTAATAAATTTAGGCAGGAAGAGGGGGAATCTTTAGCGTTATAAGGACTTATTGAAATTGTGCCCATTTTACGGCACCGAAAAATGGATGATGATTCATAATTTTTATAATGATCTCATTTATTCCACAAGGATGACCTTAGATGCGGCTTTTGGCTGAGTCTTCATGAATATTCCCTAGGTTGTGGCATTTAATTTAATAGAAAAGATGGCCAAAAATCACCACTCATGGGGAAGATATGACCAAAATGTGTGGTTTGCTTCCAGAAATCTCGTGCGTGCGATGCATCCCATCGCGGCCTGATAAGGCTTGCATCGTGGCATAATGCTAAGTGTCGTAGAAGTGATGCAACTGTTTTAGTTGACAAACTTTTTTTTATTAAAAGCAATTTTTGACCACCTTTTAGGAGTTCCGAATTCCTAGGCTAAGAGTGACGACAAAAGAAAATTTTCAGTTCTTTCGGAGGCCATTGGAGCAATTAGAGAGCACTCACTTTTATATCACACTCATTTTCCTTATTAAAATCCAATCCTCATGAAAACTAATCTTTTATTATTACTTTAATACACACTAGTATAATTGTTAGTTTTGTCATCACTAACACTTTCCAAATCTTCAACATTGTGATAAAATCTACAATTCGAACTACTGATAATTATACAAACCTTAACTTAACTCATTGATGCTTACTTGAGTGCATAAATTTGGTGCTCCACTTCCTATACATGACTCTAATACTACATTTCTTATTTGATGGTGCGAGAGTTCCAAGCTTGGATTACAACATTTTATACATTGTCATCAAGCATAATTGGTCTGCTTGTAAGGTTCTCTCTGAGTGTTCCACATCCATATTACATAAGCGAGTGCCACCAAGATTCTTCATGGTAGTCTCATTGTGATCATCTAGTTGTCATCACACGTTAATCCATAAACAATATAACTATCTCATTATGGATCACCGATCAAAGAAATCAGGGTAATGTACATCAAAATAGAAAATATGTAGCTTTTATCTGAAAGTTCCAACACTAGCATTTACGTAACAGGAACTACATAATACTCTATCGAAACAATATTATCCTTAGTTGAACCCTCACATAAGAGTTTGATCCCTCGGGCCCCTCACATAAGAGCTTAGCCTTAGACGAGCTAGATGAATCCTTCACAATTTCATATGAGGGATCCTAGCCCATCTATTAGGATAGTCTTGATCGGATTAACTTGAACTTGCTACAACTCAGATGTGAGGTCCTAGAATCTCCTATAGCGTCATATATTACATTCACAAATATCGAGACGACAGGATAACGAAATCAATGACGATGGTGATTTAGTCCATTTTGCACTTATGTTTGAATTTGAACCGATTAAAATGAAAGAGGTCTTGAGTGATCTAAAATGAATTTGTGTTATTAAGGAGAACGTGGAATCGATTGAGAAGAACAAGACTTGAGAGTTAATTGATCTACCTGAAGAAAATAATCCATTTGGTGTAAGATGGTTGTACAAAGTAAAGGCAAACCCCAAGGGAAAAATAATCAAGCATAAGGCTCGATTAGTTGCCAAGGGATTTTTGCAAAGAGTAGGCATAGACTTTGAAGATGTATTTGAACCGGTGGCTAGAATTGAAACCATCAGACTTCTCAAAGAAGAGGTTTATGTAAAACAACCCCCTAGTTTTGTTGTGAAAACTCAAGAGTCAAAGTTCTACAAATTGAAGAAGTGTTGTACGGTTTGAAATAAGTTCCAAGAGCTTGGAATAAGAGGATTAATGGTTTCTTAAAAGAGATTGACTTTAACAAGTGTGTATCCAAACATGGTGTGTATGTAAAGAAGGATACAAATGAAGGGTGATAATTATTTATCTCTACGTAGAAGACTTGTTGATTACAAGCAATGATGAAGGTTGCATTTCTAAGTTCAAGGGTGAGCTTATAAAGAAGTTTGAGATGATCAAACTAGGCCTCATGACATACTTCCTTGGTATTGAGTTTTACAAGTCCAATAAGGGACCACTTAAGCACCAAAGAAGGTATGCGCTTGAGATTTTAAAGAAATTTGAAATAGATCATTGCAATGCTACTGTTACTCCGATTGAACCGAGGTTACTATTGTCAAAGAATTAGGATGAACAAGATGTTAATCTAACTCAGTGTATGAGGATGATTGGAACCTTGTGTTACTTGTGCAATAAATGATCAAATTTTTCGTTTAATGTCGGTATTATGAGTAGATTCATGGAGAGACCGAAGGTGTCTCACATGGAATCAGTCCAAAAGATTCTAAGATATGTTAAAGGATTTATTGTCTGTGGAATTCTCTTTCCCACAATGGATAAGAACATAAAATCCAATTTACTCAAATTTACTTATTCTAATTGGTAAAAAGATAAGGATGATATAAAATCTACAGCTGGATATATCTTTATGTTCGGTGAAACATCAATCTCATAGTGTTCAGAGAAGGAACCATCAATGAAACTCTCTTCTTATGAGGTCGGGTACATTGTAGCTTCAATGTGTGTTCCAAGACACGTGACTGGTGAATTTGTTGAAGGAGCTAAAAAATAAAGAGGGAGACATTACAACGCTCATGGATGATAATGTTTCCGCTATTTGTACATGTGAGAAGTTAGCATATTGAGATGAGGTTTCACTACTTGAGAGAACTTGTTAGTGAAGTAAGGTTGAGATTGGGGTATTATAGAAGTGAAGACTAAGTGGCCGATTTAATTACCAAAGGAGTCACAATTGAAGTGTTCAAGAGATTAAAGAAGAGCATTGACATGGAAGATTTGGAGAACTTGAATTAAGATGGTGTGTTGAGAAAATATATAATTCAAGTTAGTGCAACAAGTTGACATATTATGTCAATAGATTACACTCTGAAAGTTTTCGTTAAAAACTTAGTGAGTAGCAAAGTGCAACAGATTGACATATTATGTCAATAGATTACACTCTGGAAGTTTTTGTTAAAAACTGAGTCAGTATCAAAGTGAAACTGGTTGACATATTATGCCAACATGTTACACTCTAGAAATTTTAGTCTTTTTGTTTGTTAATTGTACTCCATCTTATATTATTGTATATATACTCTTTGAGTATCTTTTAAATAAAATGTAATGAATATATTTTCATCCTCAATTATCACACTCTCTCATTATCTCACCCTCTCTCTCAACACTCAATTATTCACTATTTTTCATCAACCATATAATTCTCAAGTTTCTACCAGACTTGAGATCTTCTCGATAGTTAATTCCTTAAATACTATCAAAATAATTATGTAAGTTTATTAAGAAAAGTTGTTTTTGACTAAAATATAATGAAAATAAAAAATATATTTCATTGAAATTTTAATATCTATAAAAAACTAATTAGTTTTATTCTAATTTTTTTTATTTTTCCTTCAAAATAAAAAGTAAAAAAATAAAATAAAAAATCAAGTTTTTGCTCTTTAAAAATTCAACTATTCTATATTTTTTTACAACCGAGATCATAAAAGTCTAATTACAGTTACATATATCTTTAATTTATATTTAATATAATAGTATTTTCAAACTTGATTGTTGCTTAAATAATTTTATCAACACACTTCTACAATAAGTTAAATTAGTAGCTAAATCAAACTGAATTATTCAACGAAACATTAATAGAAAAAATATTTTTAATCATATAAATATAAGATTGAGTAGTAAATTGAAATTAACAATAAAATTAAAAAAATAATTAACAATCAGTCAATAAGAATATAAATTAAAAAAAAATTAATCATTGACAAATAAAAATAAAAACAGTAAATCTACTGTCAAATACATCTTTACATATTTAAATAATATTTATTATTTTAAAGTTGCTTAACTCTTACTATCTACACATTTTATTTTTATTCCATTTTATTTAAATAATAACAGAAATTAAAAATTGCATAACATGAAGGGTCAATCCCACTAAAGCACTGTGCTCATTCAAAAATGACATAAAGGGAGGAGCAGTAGCATGTGTGTTCTAAGCATCTACTTTCTTGAAAACCTTCTTCATTACAAAAAGTTTTGCATTCTTCTTCAATGCATTGACTTCCTTCTGTTTCTACTACCATCTCTACATTCATCATTCATCGAGCAATCAGACACTATTATATATATAATCAAATAGTATAATGTCTGAAATTTACTATTTGAAAATGAGAAGGAAGAATGTTTCAGATCACATTTTCATATTTGATGTTTCTGTCCAACTATCAATTGAGTTGATTTAATTGAACAAAATTTATATTTTTTTAGATGAATTAATTGTTTCAAAAAGACATTTTGTTTTCTTTTAAAATATTTATCTTTAACATTGATGAGTATAGTTATGGTAAAATAATAATAAAATAAAAGTGTTAGTTAGAAAGTATAATTTATTAAAATTAAACTAAATTTGCATTGGAAATAATAAGTAACATTAAAATAATGTTTATTTTAAAAAGGATGAGGAAGACTTACGGGAAGGAAGGATTATAAGAAAAATAAATAAGAATCCAAAGTGTGTTTTGTTCATAATTATCACACACTTAATAAAATATTTTTTTATCTATTTATAAAGGTGGAGAGTGTAAACACTTAATTCAGTTTTTATTTTAAAAACTTGGCTTTTGACTTCATTTCATAGTTGGTGTTCCTTGGCTATTATGAAATTAGTTACAAGTAATATTTTAAAAATAATTGGAGGTCAAACTTTTATTAAATAAACAAGTATATAAGATTAATGGTACATAAAATAATACAATTTTGTACGTTTAATTTTCATTCTTAATTCAAGAACAATTAAAAAAAAATAATTACAATAACTATATATCCACCACCCTTCATTCAGAAATTGCTATGTTTTAAGATAGAATTTTTTTTTATTATAACTATATATTTTATATTAATTATTAAACAATTGAATTTTTTCAAGAATTTACATAAGTGGCTATGATTCTACATTCGGTCACCATTTAAAATGGCGAAATTGTCAAAATGGGCACATGCAAGCTAGATGAATTGGCGAATTAGTTGTAATTTGTGCAAATTCGTCAGATAAATTGGCGAATTAGTTCATTAGGGTTTCGCTTTTTATTTTTTGTTTAATTTATATTATTATAACTTTTTGATAAATTTAAATAATTATTTAAAATAAAGATTTTAATAAAAATAAGTAATTATAAAAAAGAAGGTTTAATAAATTTAAGTAATATTTTTAAATTATAAATTATTTAAAAGCATATAAATTGATTTAAATTATAAAATTTAAAACGTTAAAATTGATTAACCATTAAATTATAAGGTGTAGAAATTTTGTAAGGGTATTTAAGACAGTTCGTATGGGGCACGTAATATTGTATTTTTCTATAAATACAACTATAAACACATATATGTTTTCACAACATTGTATAGCAAAAGACTACGTTAGTGCATTTTGAGTGGAGTGAAGTCTAGAATGTCTGCATTTCTAAATCAACGTTCTTCGTCGTCGTCGTCATCAGCATCGGAGGAACCGTTTCCAAAGTTCGATCTAATGAAAAGAAACGCCGTAGTTGTGTTTTCAGCAACCAAGTCTCTGATGAAGGTGCTCATATGGAATACGTAGACGTTGGAGCACTTGCGTTGGGAACTGAACCACTGGCTAGAAGGAGATATTGCTCTAGGAGAAAAGATTAGGAAAATCGAGAGGCTAGTCGAGGAGACCGGGAGAAACGGAGTGACTCGTGAATGGAGAAAAGTGGAAAATGATGCCGGTGTCCTTGTGATGATGTTGACACCAAAGAAGATAAAGTTGATGGTCGTGATATCATAGACGCCTTTGTGAAGTGTTATGCTTTAAGTTTTTACGTTGTTGTTATGTTTGTTTAATTTATGTTGCCATCGTGCAATGTTCTGTTTTCATGTTGTTGTTATGTCAGTTAAGTATGCTTTTAATTGATTGAAACTTGGTATTATTCTAATGAAATTTTCTATTAATTGAATAAAAGTTGCTATTAATCGAATGAAAGTTGATACTGATTTAACGAGACAAGATTACATTTGAAACTATGATCTGCTGCTTGATCCTACGTTAGGACATTTTGTTCGATTGTGTCCTGGTTGCCGACACGAACTACACAACCTCACCAGCTTGTCTGCGGTATCCATCTCAGTTCGAATGTGCGTGCTGTTAGGCCGACCATTTTTCTGTCTGCGCATCAAGTCATTATGCCAAACAATTTCGACTTCGTATTGAGGCCAATATTCCTCCTTTTCCACCACTTGAAAGCTGCATGCGTAGATATTGCATAGACTAATGACTTGGTGAACTGCAAAAAGAAGGTTGGTTGGGTCCTGGCGCAACTTCGAACATGCTGCTATGACATGAGAGCAAGGCATACGAAATGCTTGAAACTTTCCACAATCACACCAGCTCTTATCCAATTCAACACGGTAACATCCCCTAGGCCTTCCTTCGTTGTGATCCATAGACTCGGCAACACTGAACCGACCAGTTGTACGGTCAAAGATTGTCACCTCGTGTGTGTTTGCCTTGGCAGCTTCCTCTTTCATAAATTTCATTGAAGTATCGCTGTACAACTGACCCGATTGTAATACCGAACCCCACTTCGTACGTCTGCTATCAAAGAGTGATCCTAGCCTAAAATATGTTGCCTTTACCAAGGCAGTTATTGGGAGGTTTCGGATTCCCTTGAAAACAGAATTCATTGATTCGACGAGGTTAGTTGTCATGTGGCCCCATCGCACCCCATTGTCGTATTCCCGCGTTCATTTCTCCCTATCAATGTTATCAATCCATCTTAATGCATGTGCGTTTGTCAGTCTGATCTCGTCACGGTAGTATCTGAAAGTGGGTTCAGTTAGTGCATATCCCACGTTCACAACCTTCTTCCGTAGCGTCTTGTCTTTGATTTCCCGCATGAAATTTTGGGCGATATGCCTTATGCAATAGACGTGGGTCGAGGGAGGATCCTGCCAACCGTTGTCAACGTTGTTGTATGCACTCTAGATTGATGGGTGTCGATCGGAGATCAAACATAAGTTAGGTTGCAGAGACACGTAACAGCGGAGGTTTTTTAAGAAAAAACTCCAACCCCCACCAGTCTCCCCTTCCACTATAGCGAATGCTATCGGAAAAATGTTGTTGTTCCCGTCCTGTGCCACATCCATGAGAAGTGTGCCCTTATATTTCCCGTATAACCATGTTCCGTCAATTTGAATTATAGGCTTACAATATGCAAACCCTTTGATGCATGGTTCAAACGCCCAAAAGACTCTGTGAAAAATTACATTTCCAGCAACGGAAGTCCCGTCTGGTGTACACGCGGCCATTGTCTCCAATATCACAACAGTTCCCGGAGAGTAGTGTTTAAGAGCCACCCGGAATTTTGGAAGTTCCTTGTACGACTCCTCCCAATTCCCAAACACCCTTTCAACGGCTTTAGTTCTGGCAATCCAGGCTTTTCGGTACGAAGGAGTGTAATTGTACCTTTGAACCATATGTGCAATTATGGTACTCACCTTCAAAGACGGGTTGTCGCTAACGACTGACAGAATCTCATTGCAAATCAATTGAGAGCTGAGTTTACGATGGTCTTGCATTGGATTAGAGATTATACACGTGTGGGACGGACCCATAAACCCTATCTTCCAGGAATCGCTTCTCTTCCTGAAAGACGCTGTTAATCGGAAGGGACACTCCTCGTTACGACAATGGATCGTATACCACATCGGATTTGTTCGATCGACTCTATAACCGGCTGACAACCCCATGTGAAGCTGTTTGATTGCCCGGATGCAATCTTCTTTTGTACGAAACTCGTCACCCTCCTTTAGTTGCCCGTCTGGTGCGTAGTTGGGATTGTAGAAAACATCCGTCGAGGGTTCATCGTCACCCAAATCGAGATTTGTCATGTGTTGAGGTGGACAATAAACATTGTCGGGTGGAACCCCGTCGTCCTGGTTGTTCACCATATCGTCAACAATGACTTCAGTTGCTTCTTCTTCTTCGTCAACAACATTGACTTCATCGTGTTCATCGTCAGAATCGCAAAAAACTTGAGAAGAATCAAGTTGCTGAGACAGTTTTGTTGTTGTAACGTAACATATAACATGATATCTGAGAAACCTGAGTAATCGTGACTCCGGAACATGTTACGCACATCTTCATCGTCTCGCACCTTTAATGGGAAAAATTTACATTCGACATGGCCGCCAAAAAACACTGGGTTTTGTATATAATTTGCCCAACTGGACCACATTGCAGTTTTTTTTCTATTCTTGCCTTCAGGTGTAAAAAATTAGACCTTCTGTCAATTAAAAATCTTGTAACTTCAGTGTTTCTGAAATTGTAACCAGATGTTTCATCTTCAAAAACTTCACCATTAAGATGTGCCAAAATCATATATTGTGGTGTTTGAGACATAGCGAAAATTGTGTTTGAGTGTTTGAGAGTTTGAGTGTTTGAGTGTTTGAGTGATTGAGTGTTTGAGTGTTTGAGTGTTTGAGTGTTTGAGTGATTGAGTGTTTGAGTGTTTGAGTGTATGACAGTTTGAGAGTTGAGTGTTTGAGTGATTAAGTGTTTGAGTGTTTAAGTGTTTGAGTCTTTGAGTTTAAAGACTTTATTAAATAGTCTGAGTGTTTGATTGTTTAAAGAGTTTAAAGATTTTTTTACATGTATTTCAATTAAATTTACTTGCAGCATGCTTCACAATCAATGACATGCATCAGGACTTGAACATACGGGACAATAAAGGAATCTGTAATTTTCACATGTGACCCTGCGAGATTCTCTTTCCGCATGCACCAGGACACTTTTCACGCATGCTTCACAATCAATGACATGCATCAGGACTTGAACAGGACACTTGATAAGACGGGACAATGCAAAGTTCTGCTTTCACATGTGATCCTGCATGCCTACATTGACCATGCATGCAGGCCTACGAGATTCTCTTTCTGCATGCACCAGGACACTTATCACGTATGCTTCACAATCAATGACATGCATCAGGACTTGAACAAGACACTTGATAAGACAGGACAATGCAAATTTCTGCTTTCACATGTGATTTTGCATGCCTACATTGACCATGCATGCAGGCCTACGAGATTCTCTTTCTGCATGCACCAGGATACTTGTCACGCATGCTTCACAATCAATGACATGCATCAGGACTTGAACAGGACACTTGATAAGACGGGACAATGCAAAGTTCTTCTTTCACATGTGATCCTGCATGCCTACATTGACCATGCATGCAAGCCTACAAGATTCTCTTTCTGCATGCACCAGGACACTTGTCACGCATGCTTCACAATCAATGACATGCATCAGGAATCTCTGCCTTTCACTTGTCACGCATGCTTCACAATCAATGACACTTGTCTAACATGTATTTACAGCACACTCTCTCGTGGAATATAAATATAGGGTCTTTGCCCAGCAAACTCTGCTCACACTCTCTAAGTCTCAAACACTCAAACCCTCAAACTCTCTAAGTCTCAAACTCCCGAATTCTCTAAACTGTAAAACTCTCAAACCCCAAACTCTCTAAGTCTCAAACTCTCAACCCCCAAACTTTCTAGTGTCTCAAACTCTCAACTCTCAACTCAACATCTCTACACCTCAACAACTCAAACGAAAATGTCTTTACTCACCATGGGCGACTCTCATAGAGGCACGGCTGAAAATGTTGCAGAGTTTGTAAGTTTTTAGTTCTTAGATATATTTACAATCTTGTCTAGTAAAATGATAAGTATTTTACTTCTTGTCTAATGTGACATTAATTATTTTGCAGGATGTATCAAGGTTGCGCTGTCGTGTGCATGATTACATACCACACGATGAGCGCATAACGGGTTACCTTCAAAATTGTGGGTTTGGTGATGTGATCAAAATCACATCATACTCGCTCAATACAAAGTTTATTCTGGCGTTGTTAGAACACTGGAGACCGGAGACACATACATTTCACCTACCTTTTGGTGAGTGTATCGTGAATCTCCAAGACGTACACATGTTGCTCGGCCTACACATTGATGGTAAGGCCGTCAACGGCAAAGTTGGTGTCTCTGACCGACTTTGCGAAGATTTGTTGGGTGCCCCTCTTTGTGTGGACGCGCCTCAGGCGGAAAATGATGGCCGCCCGAAGGGTCAGGGAATTAATTTAAAATACCTAAGAGAACAATACAACAATATTGTCTTAATTGATGATAGCACTCCATTTGACATAATAGTCAAAACACAGTGCTATCTTATGATTTTGTTCGGTCATTTTTTATTTCCAGAGGGCACTGGAAATACCGTCCATACTATGTATACCGTTATTGCAAAATATTAACAAAGTGCGCGAATATAGTTGGGGATCAGCTGTCCTCGCCCATCTTTATAACGCCCTTTGCAAAACTTAAAAAAAAAATACTTGTACTTTTTATGGTTGTGCTTATCTCCTGCAAGCGTGGGGTTGGTCTAGGATGCTGACGCTTGCTCCAATAAACCAGAATGCTTTTACATTCCCGTACGCCAACAAGTGAGTTTCTTTTCTAGAATATTAACACAACTTCATTTTCGTTTAAGTTAGTAATTTCTGAGATGTGTTTTAGATGCTAATTTATATGTGTTTATTATTTTTAGGTGGTCTGTTCCAAGGATGAATTAACAGAGATGTCCCAAGCACTCTATAATTCAATACCGCAACCTCATCGACCACCTTGGGCCAGATGATGTAAGTTATTTACCTTTAATTTTTATAGTGTATATGCATAAACGTGTATGTCTCTGTCTAACTCATTTTTCCACCTTTATTGTAGTTTGTCTGGATGCCGTACGAGGGTCTCGGCCACCAGCCCAACCCCGATGATGCCGCTGTTTGAACATCAAAGACACCCATAATTAGGTTCACTACGGTGGAGATGCACCAAAGTGACCGGGTGAAACTACAATTTGGGATGCATCAGGATATTCCAGATGCACCGGTAGACTTGGGACAGTGGCATCAAAAGCGGGTGGACGCACAATGGAGTGTTAGTGATTGGAAGGAGTTTGCGAAGGAGTTGCGTATACATTGGAAAAGAAGAAGGCAACACGTCTTAACCGACCGTATTATGCATGGGGCTAGGCCGAGTCTTCAATATATGACTTAGTTTAGGTCTGTCACGACATCTCAGCCTTTCCTGTCCCAGCCAACCTATTTGGCCGACCCAAGGAAACGCGATTCTTCGTCAAACACACAGCAACAGTTCAATGCTCAAAATCGGTCTTACGAAAACCCATACATGCCAACAAATACCCCCTATCAACAACAACAACAACAACAACAACATGCTTACATGCCACCCACCCAGTCCCAGCCTCAACCACCATACCATTATAGCCCTGATACGTCGTTTGAGCCTACCCCCTCCACCTATAGCCCAGACAACTCATTTGACCCTACCCCCTCCAACTACCCATCCAACTACCAATCTAACTACCCCTCCACCTATAGCCCAGACAACTCATTTGACCCTACCCCCTCCAACTACCCATCCAACTACCCCTCAAACTATCCACTGTTTGACTACCACACCCCACAACAACCAACACACCTAAACCAACCCAATTCCATGTACACATTCAGACAACCATACCGTCCATACTCCATCCAACCTCTCCGGCAATCCTTCGAAAACATGGGGATAGGGCTTGACTACGGCAGCACCATTGACAGTGGACCTCCCGACTATTGGGGTCAAATGATGCAAAATCTATCTGATACGTCGGGACCGTCCCAACAACATCCTCCTTCACAACTCAACATACAACGGCCCGACAGAGCACAACAATCTCATCGTAGACCTCGTCGCAACGTGCATCCTCCACAGTGTGGCACCGGCGATCGCTTGGATAGAGTCGGCCATTAGTTTTTTTTTGTTGTTGTAATTTTCATTATATTGTAAATTAATATTTTTTAATATTTTTTACAATTCTATTTTATTCTAAGGTTATTTAAATTTCAATTCATTATGCAAAAACAAACAACATAATTTACTGACACATATTTATTAATAAATAATTAGAATATTTATTAAAATATTTATAAATGTATCAATAAACTTAATGTATTTAATAGGTAATTGAAATATTTATTAAAATATTTATAAATGTAATAATAAACTTAATGTATTTAATAGGTAATTGAATTATTTATTAAAATATTTATAAATTTATTAAATTATTTAATTATTTAATAAAATGCTTATGAAAATATTTATAAACATTTATTAAAATGTTATAAATATTTATTTATATGTGAAATAACGAAACCCTAATGCCAAGTCAGTGTCGCCAAATGGGCTAGCGACTTCTTTTCCTTTTAGCCAATTTCGTCAAATGGACTGGCGACATTGTTGATTGCTTTTTTGACCTTTTGCTCTTTCGCCATTTGAATTGGCGACTGTCTGCTGAAAGGTGGTTGCTTTGGTAAATTTTCTGAAAATAGAATTGGTATGGTATTTTTGTTATAATACATAGCTACTTTAAAAAAAAATCTTTAAGATAGCTATCCAACTATTTTTCAAAGCCCAAGTGGTCTTCTTCCTTCAAGACTACATGGCCACCATATTCATCTTCTATCAAACACATCTCCTATCAATGTGAAACCTTATCACCATCCTCACTTTCAAAAAGAGTTTATGATCTCCATCATACATGGACATGTTAAGTGAATGAACCATATAACCTACTAATTATCCATTTTCCTCCCTAATTTTACTAGTTGAAAAAGATAGGACATGATGAGTATGTGTTGACTACAGAGCGCTCAATATGGTTACAATCAAAAATATATTCCACACGTACAATTGACGAATTATTAAATGAATTTAGAGTTATATCATTTTTTTACTAAGATAGATTTATGTTTAAACTATCATCAGATTTGCATTACATTGGAAGATACACATAGATTGTTTTTCGTACTTTTAATAATTATTATGAATTTATCGTGATGCCATTAGGCCTCACTAATACCCCATTTACTTTTGAATAAGCAATGAGCAACTTATTACTGTTAGTGCACAAGGTTTAAAGAGATGAATAAAATGAGAGAATATATTTATATTTTGCAAATGACGGCTATAAAGTTGTAAGAAAGAATTACATTAAAATGACATCTACCACTAGTCTATTTATGCACAGAAAAACTAGGGCCACATAGGTAACATACTAAAGTACTAAATTACCCTCTAACAAAGCTTAGTCACTAAGTTTTGTAAAATATAAATTATTTCTAACACCATCCCTTAATTTATATTTACCCAAAACTAACAAAACCAATTCTATCCATTAAGCAAAAAAATTGATCGGTCTTGATAGCTTTCATAAGAACATCTGCTAACTGCTTCTAGGTGCTAAAGTGCACAAGTTTTAGCACTCCATTTTGAACCTGATTTCTTAGAAAATGATACTTAGTCTCAATATGCTTGCTTCTCCCATGCAGCACTGGGTTTCTGGCAATATTGATTGCAGACTTGTTATCAATCATCAGCTTCAGAGGCTTGTTAACTTTGATCTTCAGATCCTGCAGTAAGTTCATAATCCATACAGATTGACATGCAGTCACAGCACCTGCGATATATTAAGCTTCACAAGTTAACAGCACAACAACAGGTTGTTTCTTGGAACACCAAGAAATATGACCTCACAGAAACTTAAACAAGTACCCAGAAGTACTTTTTTTGTCAACTCTATCTCCATACAAATCAGAATCTGAATAACTCAGAAGTTCTGATTCAATATTTCTTCCAGAAGGGAATAACATCCCATGCTTCAGAGTTTCCTTGATATACCTCAGAATTCTGACAGCAGCTTGGTAATGGGACCACATAGGTTTACTCATGAACCTACTAACCATTCCAATTGCATAACAAATATCAGGTATGGTATTATGCAGATACCTTAGAGAACCAACCAACTGCTTGAAGGTTGTAGCATCCACATCCTCACCATCAAAATCAGAATCCAGTTTCTGATTTGTATCTGCAGGTGTGATAGCAGCCTTACAGTTCTGCATCTTAAATCTCTTCAAAAGCTCAAGTTCATACTTCAGATGATGCGAAATGATACCCTTCTAAGAATATATAAACTTTATCCCTAGAAAATATGTCATCTTCCCGAGATCAGTCATTTCAAACTCATTCATCAGCACCTTCTTCAACTTAGTTATCTCTTGTTCAGAACTCCCTATAAGTAGTATGTCATCAACATACAAACACATCAGAATCATATTTCCTTCAGAAGTATGCTGAACATAAATACCGTACTCCATCTCATATTTCTGAAACTCCTGCTCCTTGAAAAATGAATCAACCTTCAAATTCCAGACTTTGGCCGCTTGCTTTAATCCATACAAAGCTTTATGTAATCTGTACATTGTCCCTTCCTGATTCTTTTTAACAAATCTAGGAGGTTGTGACACGTATGCCTATTCTTGTAATGGACCATTCAGAAATGCAGATTTCACATCTAAATGCATCAGAGGCCAATTCCTGTTAGTATCTATTGCAATCACCATTTTGATTGTTTCATGTCTCGCTACATGTGCAAACACTTCAGAATAATCCAGCCCAGATTTCTGCAGAAACCCTCTTGCTACTAACCTCGCTTTGTGTTTGACAATTGATCCATCTGGCTTTAGCTTCTACTTGAAAACCCATCTGACGTTGATGAATTTCGTGTCCTTTGGAAGTTCTGTCAGCTTCCAAGTCTTGTTCCTCTCTATGGCATCAAGTTCTTCTTTCATGGCCTTCAGTCAAACTTTCTACTCAAGAGCATCTTCTGTGCTTATGGGTTCAGAGTCTACTAACATGGCACACTGAATAAATTCTCCTTCAGAATCTACTTCAGTGTCTTGTAGCATGTCAAACTCTGCAAATCTTCTCAGAATGTTTCTGATTCTCTGTGGCCTCTGACCTCGTTCAGAATCTTGACCACCTTTAGAGTCTAGAATATCCCCAGAATCTGAATCATCACCAGAATCTGAATCACCACCAGAATCTAGATCAGAATCATCTTCACCTTCTGAGTCTCCTTCAGAGTCAGAATCACCATCAAAGTCTACTCCAGCTTCAGAATCTTCTCCAGTTTCTGACTCATCTTCAAAAACTTCTAATTCTGATCTTTCTTCAGAAGTTCTCACATCAGAATTTGATTGAGACTTGTTCAAATCCCAAGTTTCTGATTCCTTTACAATAACGTCTCTGCTGAATTCAACTTAATTAGTTTATGCATAATGGAACTTGTACGCATAAGTATTGTGGTATCCCACTAGTAACATTATTTTGCTTCTAACATCCAGCTTTTGTCTTCTGGCTTCTGGGACATGTTTGTAGCATACAGAACCAAATACCTTCAGATGGATAACACTTTGCTTATCTCCAGTCTACTTCTGAATATGAACTATTTCCTTCAACTTCTTCATTGGATATCTGTTGAGCACATATGTTGCGGTGGCAACAACTTCTCCCCATAAGGTATGAGGAAGCTTCTTATCCTTCGGTATGCTTCTCACCATATCAAGCAAAATACGATTTCTTCTCTCAGCAAGACCATTGTGTTTAGGAATATAAGGAGTGGTAACCTCATGCTTAATTCCATTCTCCTCACAGAACTCTCTGAATACAGTGGAGTTATACTCACCTCCACCATCGGTTCTGAGAATCTTCAGATTCTAACCACTCTAATTCTCAGCCTTCATTCTGAACTTCTTGAATTCAGCAAACACCTCATGTTTGAACTTTATAAGGGATACCTATGTCATTCTTATGAATTCATCAACAAATGACATGAAGTATTTATTCCCTTCAATCTATGCTATTGGAAATGGACCACACACATCAGAATGCACTACTCCCAAGACATGCTTTTCTCTTGGAGATACTTCTGACGCAAATGGCAATCTTGGTTGCTTTCCTTTCATACACAATTTGCATGACTTCTCAGGCTTCTTAATTGTAAGAATTCCATGTACCAGCTTCTTTGAATTCAAATGACCTAAGCTTTTGAAATTCAGATGACCAAATCTTTTATACCACATCTCACTTTCCTTCACAACACATGTTGCACTAAGACATTCAGAGTTTGCAGTTCTTACATTCACCTTAAATGTTCTATTCCTTCCCTGTTCTGACTCCATAACCAGCTTCTGATTACATCCGTACAGCTTCAGAAGATTGTCCTTCATGGTAACTGAAAAACCTTTCTCAATTAGTTGCCCCACACTCATCAGATTGCTTTTCATGCTAGGTACATACCACACTTTCTGAATCAATATTGTTTTCTCATTGTTCAGAACGACTTTGACATTTCCCATACCTTCAGCATTGAGGTATTTATCATCAGCACATATGATCTTTGTCCTCTTATAAGAGTCAAATTCAACTAGCCATCTTATTTCCAGTAAGATGATTTGAGTAGCCAGTGTCCATATAACACCAGTCGGTGAAATCCGTATCATCATATTCATAAGCCATCAATAGCACAGATTCATCATCAGAACTTATGGCTATATTTGCTTCTTCTGACTTCCTTTCCTTGTTTGACCAGTAATCAGCAGCAAAATGGCCAAACTACTTACAACAGTAGCACTGAATCTTCTTCTTGTTATACCTCTCTTTTCCCTTATGAGCATTTATCTTCCTATCAGAAGTTGAGGTTTATGACTTCTGAACACCATCAGATCTTCTCCTGGCTTCTGACGAATATTGTTTCTGATGCTTCTTACGATAAACTATTTTCAGAGTCTGCTGCTCTACTTCCCTTTCATAAGTTCTCTTAGTCAGACGCAACTCTTTTGCCTCTAGCCTACTTTGCAACTCTTCAATTCTCATGGTGCTCAGATCTTTAGAATGTCTTATTGCTACCACAATGTAATAAAACTGAGGGGGTAAGGGATCTCAATACATTCTCAATGATTACTTGTTCAGAAAGGGTTTCTCCACAAGCTTTCATCTCATTAGTGATCAGAATCACTCTGAAGATATACTCAGATACCTTCTCATTATCCTTCATGTTGAGATTCTCATACTGATTTCATAGAGACTAAAGCTTCACCTTATTCACTGATGTCTCACTACCATAGCCCCTGACCAATGTATCCCACGCAACCTTCGTCGTCATTGAATCGGCAATTTTTTCAAACACATTTGCATCCACACACTGATGGATGTAGGATAATGCTTTTTGTTCCTCCGTTGCATTTGCTGCTACTGGAACATAATCTTTAGTGACAAGAACAAGCACATCCTAAGCACTGAACAATATACACATTTGAATCACCCAACGAGTCCAGTTTTTTCCATCAAACACTGGAAGCTTGGTGCTCAGACCACCGTTTCCATTCAACTTCAACCTTGTGCAATCACTCAGATCTCACCAAACACAGTGTTTCCCAATCTCACAGAATCAGAAAATGTGATTTTGTTACGATTTCGTTCAAGATTCAAGACGAATTCAAGAAACGAAATCAACCACACAATGCCTCACAATTTCACTCGTGTTTCCCATGTTTCCCCATGGATCCGAACCGGAGCTCTTATACCAATTGTTGGTGCATAAGGTTAAGAGATATGAATAGAATGAGAGAATATATTTATGTTCTGCAAATGACGGTGTCATACCCTAAATTTTACCCTTAGATTCTTTGATCCTTTGCATAAGTATTCTAGGTCAATCATCTTTGCATAACTAACCAAATTATCAGACTTTGTTTGTTTTGTTTCACTTGTGAATTAGGGTTTGTTTCAGAGGTTCAGTGGACTGATCAATCAAAATTTTGGATAGATCACTAACCAATTAAGTTCTCATGCTCTTACAATATTTCCCTTCATCAACAATCCAGTATGATTTGTTTTCATCACAAGTTCTTCATCAAAGATCAGGCAAGGTTGTCAGGTCAAGGGTGTGTGTCGTTCAGCTGAGTCTCTTGAGGCTAACAAGTTCAATGTGTGTGTAAGTACTGATTGGATGGTTAGGATTTTCACTGTTGGTATGAGGATTCATCAAGTTGTTTCCAATTAAGATCATTTCAAGATGGATTTGAGTTTATGATGTTGTTTAAGATCTGTGGAGGTCAAGTGCAATTGTCGAGATTTTAAATGTGGAGACGCATTACCATTACATATACCTGTTCCCAAACCACTTTCTTAATCCACTTCATTCATATTCCATCTTAATATCCATCTCAAAATTCCATTTCATTTCCGACTTGAATCCAATAAACCCATTCATAATATTCACTTTAATCCAATATCTATTATTTCATCAAAATTCTTTTTTTCTTTCTCAATTCATTTTTTTTCTTTTTTCCAATTCATTACCATTAAATCCCAAATCAGAAAGTCCAATTTTTCATTTTTTTTAAAACCATTACTACTTATTCACAATAAGCCCATAAAAAGTCTATTTACATCCACTTAGTTACAACGAAAATACAAAAATAATAATAACAAATTTTCTGTTACAATAGGCTTGATTAACAACACAAAGCAATTTCTACAATGCTACCTACAACCAAAACACTTTGACCAAATTCACAATATGCCCAAACCTGTCCTACACACCAACAGAGCCCTGCTACCACATATCTGCGAAGTTTCTACACAAATAGCAACCGTACTTTGACCAAAACACTTCTCTGCTACACTCCAAAACTGAAACAAAAATAATTTGCACAGTCGTACGACTGCAGTGCCAAAAACAGTGACTTCACAACTCCAAGCTTCAAGCCAAAATGCCTCACCATCACTGCAAACAAAACCTGCTTCCATAACAGCCACACAGTTCCTATGCTCAAAACCCGTTTCTGCAACCTGCAGCAAAAAGGCAATGACAACACGATAACGCTCCCCAAAACCTATGTGCTCCATGCCAAAAACATCCTTACACCAATAAACAACTGTACCCTACACAAATCTCCACCAAATGCAAACCTGCGACGGAAAGGGACCACATAACAAGACCAATTCAATGAATAAGGCTTTGTAAGGGACAAAAGGAAGAGGGGGAAGAGTAAATTGAACTGGGGGTAAGAGGAAAATTCTAAATACGGAAAAGGAATTGTGTAGAAACGAAAAATAAAAAACTTTTATTCTCTTCAGACATCTTCAAACCACACCATATTCAAAAATTACATCTACCTTAAAGAAATAATACCGCAGAACAAGAGGAGCTCACTTTATTATCTCTCTTTCACCCTCTTGCAATTCCTCATCAAAACCACCATGAAAAACCTCCATCCATATCTTCAAAAAACCACAGACCACCATTGAATCTTCTTTCAAAATTCATCATCCATCCACCTTGCAACAGCATGAACAAAACCAAAACTGATACAAACCTAGAATATGAAAGTGAATTGGATCACAAACGATCGAAACCTCAACAAACTTGATTTAAAACAGGTTGAAACTCGAAGCTGATTCTGGAACAGAAGGGCGATTCACTCGAGGGCGAAGGTTGGATTGGGATTGCTTCGTTTCCGCTGTGTTTTTCTTCTTTTCCCCTTTCGTTTATGACTATGTGTTGATTTTGGTTTTATAAGAAGTTTGCGTTGACATTAGAATTCCAGTTTCTATTGTTTTTCCTTTTCACGCTTTGAATAACAACATTAGGTTTTAGGTTCCCTCATCATCCAAAAATCGGGTCACATCCTTAACCCGACCCACCTTGGTGTTTTTGTGGGCCTTTTCTCTCTTATTTGGCCCATGATGAAGATGAGAATCATCAAAAAAGTGTTTTTTGATTCTTTTCTTTACATTTTAACTTTTAATTATTTTTAGGATTTGTTAATTTTACTCTTTTAATTGTTAATTTAAAACTAACCTAAAAAAAGATTTGTTTTCTATTATTTTAATTAGTTTTAATTTTGAGGATTAGTTATTTTTATTTTCTAAATTATTAATCTAAGGTAGCCAAAAAGTAATTAATATAAAAAGGTTTATTATTATTTATATTTAACATATTTATTTAATAGTAATTAATAAAAATGTTAATTTTATTAAATATCCATGTTTAATTTAGTTAATAACTTTTGTATATAATTTTGTGTGATTTAGCATGTGATCTCTAACCGATTATCTTGACTATATCTTGTTCATATCTTTTACTCCTCATTCATGCATCTTTTGGTTATGTTATATTATTTCTCTTTGCCTAATTTTATCTTGTGTCTGATTTCATGTTCCCTTAGGATCTCCAAACTCGACTTAATTTTTGATTAAATTTGAAATAGGATAGATTTAGGTTCTTAATCTTTGCATGACAATATTAGATTAGCATTTTCCCTTTATTAAATTCCAAAGAAAAGGATTTTCACTTGCTGTCTGCCATGTCATGTTTAGGATAACCTTGTCCATCTTTTTCTTGAGACTTTGTTAGAGTCTTATCCGTTTTATCCTAGCCTTAGAATTAGAGTCATTGCACTCTTTGTATGTGTCTTGCCATGGACACTTCCTTTCCCTTTTACCTAGCCTTAGGATTGGATTCATGGCACTCCATTTAAGTGTCATGGTTATGAACACTTACTTCCTTTTGGAACCTTGACCACAATCAAGAGTTCCTCACCCTTAGTTAGGTGAACTACGGAGGCTCTGATTCCTTATTCCTAGTCAGGATACGTAGGCACAAGATGCGATATCTTTGCGAGCACAATAACCCACTAACTCACTAACAACTAACTCCCTCATCTCTCATTGTTGTGCGACCGAGACTAACTTACCATCGCTTTTATCCTATCCTTAGGATTAGAGTCGCCATATTCTATATAGGTGTTCTACCATGGACATTGAATTCACTTTTATCCTAGCCTTAGGATAAGAGTTGTCGCACTCTATATAAGTGTCATGGTTATGAACACTTACTTTTCCCCTTGGAACCTTGACCACAGTCAAGAGTTCCTCACTCTTAGTTAGGTGAACTACGAATGCTCTGATTCCATCATAATTAGGACACATAGGCACGAGATACGATTGTCACACCCTTATTTTCACCTTAGCTTTCGTATCCTACATTCATCATATCATACGTTGTTCTAGTTCATATTTAGCATGTGGTTTTACAAGGTAAGGAATGGGTCGGTTCGTTGTTTTCCATTTCAAATAAGAGAAGTTTCCTATCATGGGCTACATTGAAGAAATGTTCATCATCTAAAGTTTGGCTCAAGTTGAAAAGTCTACTCATGTAGATTTCTTCAAGGAGAAGTTACTTGAAAGATATTGAGGTACTCAAAGTCAATGCATCTAATGAGCATGAATTGGAAGGCCTAATTTAAGACTTCATCCATTTCAAATTTAATGGTATAAGGGAAATCCATCATTCCAAATTCAAGGTTCATGAATTCAAGATTAGATTCAAGGATATTACAAAAGGAAATTTCATGACATTTTCAAGAATGTCACATTTGTTGCAAAGTTTCCAACTCTAAGCAATGCTTAGAAAATTAAGCTCTCTCTGATCTTAATTCAAGTATCTAACGAATTTCATGCTATGGTATTGTTCATGCCTCATCAAATCTCCATGTGCTACACATAATTCATAATCAATTAAGCCCACAAATATCCAAGGAAAATAATTAAGGCTTAATTCAACATTGGAATCTTTCAAATGCAATACCATTTATGCTTATTTATGGGTAATTTCAAGGCATTTTCAAATTAATCCAAAAAGATCCCTATAACCAACTAACTCACAACCAAACAAACTATGTCAAAAAACCTAAGGAACTAACTCATGATGGTTCACATGCATATCAAAAACCAGAATTTCAAAATTCTGTCAAGGGTATAGGCCTGGACCACAAGGATAGCTCAAGAACAAGCAAACAAATGAGAGCAATGCAAAATGACAGCAGGAAAAATAGGACTAGGAAAGTGCAGCAGCAAATGCAGAAAAAACAGTATTCTGGAAATGGAAAGAAATGGGGTTGCATCAAGAAAGTGGCAATAAGCATTTCCAAGTATAGAAATTCTGAAATTTGAAACATGTGCAAACTCTAATACTTTGGTACAACAGCAAAAGATGCATAAAAGAGGGATTTCTAGAAATGGAAAGAAAAGTGGTGCATCAAGAAAGTGGCAATAGACATTTCTAAGGGTAGAAATTATGATGTTTGAAAAAACATGTGCAAACTCTAATGCTTTGGCTATAAAAGAGAAGCAACAGTAGTAGGTAAAGGGAGCCCAATTGGAGAGAAAGAGGAGGCCACATTGAGAACAAGAGATATTGAGAAAACCAGAAAAATAAGAGAGAAAAAAGTGACATTGAGAACAAGAGAGCTTAGAGAGAAAAAAAGAAAGGTAGAAACACAGAGGGAAAATTTGAGGAAGACACATCCAACAAAGGACATTGGTAGCTAGGAGGAGAGTAGAAGTTCTGGGATATCCATCTCTTTAAACCTTTCTCTTTTACATTTTTATATTTTGCATGCTTGTTTTATTTGTTGCTTTTTATCATGGTTAGTTAGGACATCATTTGTTGATGTATATATATTGTAATAAGGTCTCAAGAGTGACCTATTGTTAAAGCAGTGGTAAAGTGTCGGGTTTTTGTTATCGTCTCCACAGGGAATCTGAGATATTGTCGTCGTTCGACAGTTGTCAAGTTCTTAACTTTATAGTAACAAAAGGGGTTTAGTTTTTAGTCACGGTATCTTGCATAAAAAGTAATAAATTGCGATAAAAGATTGGTTTTACGATTTAATAAAGATTGTCAAAGTTAGGGTTCGGTAATCACTTTGCTTGTATATGTTCGATCAACAATACGCATAAACTCCTTTAGATGATAAACACATTCACAACATCCTCCCAATGTGATTATTTCTAACTCACATTGTGATTTTTTCCATTTTGATCCATTGTTGATTTCTCACACAATCTATCAAAATGACAACATTTAGGTTTAACATTTTCATGAACAACCACATTCAAAACTATTTCTAGCTTAAGAAAATGGATGGATGAAAACCTAGGTCAAGAGTTGGAAAATATCTTTCAATCATAAACCAACACAAAGAGTTATAAATAAAGCAAGGTTTTCACCATATATTCATCATCCAAGAGTTTACAAATGAAGATCATCCATATACATACAAAGCTTAACGGTCACCTACATCTAACCTTGACAAAATGAAGAACTTAGCTACTCATTTTCATGGTAGCTTGCAAAAGAAGTTTCAGAAGAAGGTTGATGAACATCTGAGTCAATGAATCCAACTTGGATGAGAATCCACCTTCTTTTTGTAGAATAATTTTTAGAGATGAAGAAATGAGAGATATAGGGTTTCTAGGTCCCAAAAAATCGCTTTTGGAGAAGAACAAGTGAAAAAATATATGGTATGGTCTCAAAAAGTACATATAACTACTTATAGAAAAAGTTGTTGTCCTGTCACGCTCGCGACCTTGTTCGCTTAGCGAGCTCAAAGCGAACGCTCGCTACAGCCTCGCCTAGCGAACATGCTAGCGAGGACTGAGGAAACGATTCTGGAATGCTTCGCTACTTGCTCGCTAGGTGCTCGCCTAGCGAGTTATTCGCCACCTTCCTCGCTGCCAGCGAATGATGCCATTTTGATTCTGCCCAAGTCTGAGAGTGTTCGCTAGCAGCTCGCTACGGGTTCGCCTAGCGAACAACTCGCTGCAACACTCGCCAGATGTTCACCTAGCGAACATGCTTTTACTCTTGTTCTTTCTTAATTCCTTTGTCAACTTTCTTGTGTCTTCAAATTCTACTCTTTCATGCTCAAATACTACACAATAACACACAAATTAAAAGGACCAATAGCATTTCACATAATATTGCATATCAACAAAAGCAAGGCGATTTTGAACAGAAACTAGACAAAAAGGAGCGAAAGATGCCCACATTTGATAGCTCAAATAAGCACAACTGGGCATCTAACACCTATGTTGTAAAAGAAAACAAAAGAAAAGAAAGAAACAAGAGTGATTTTTATGTTGGAATAGTTTGAAAAAAACACTTAAAAGTGTTGTCATGTTCGCTCTACGAACAAGCCTTCGCCTAGAGAAGGTTGGTATGTGGCACTCAAAGTGCCACTGGACATTCAAACCCCCCCTTATTGTGAGCCAGCGAGCTATTCACTGGAAAGTTCACACATCAAACTATAGCACCTTTCGCCTTTGTTTCTGTGAATAGTGCATATTTGGGTGAATTCATCAGCAAGTTCGCACAACGAACTTGTTGATGATTTTTCTGGGCAGATTCGCTGGCAAGTTCGCATAACGAACTTTTGCACCTTTCACCCCTGTTTGAGAATAGTGTGTATCTGGGAAAATTCGTCAGGAAGTTCGCGCAACGAAGTTAGTGATGTTTTTCTAGGAAAATTCATCAAGAAGTTCGCACATCTAACTTCTTGACATTTTTTCAGCTTTCTGTTTTTTCTTGCTTTTATGCTTTATTTTTGCTATCCTTATGTTTTCCTTAAAGTTTTTTGGTGTTTCAAGTTATTAAAAGTGAAAAGATAAAAAATATGATAATATAAAAAGGAAGAAAAGAGTTTGTTATTTATATTTAATGATTAAAATGTTAATTAATTAAATTAATATCCCCATGAACTGGATACAACATTAGTATCTCCCTCTCTCCTTTTGTTTACAAACACTTTCTTATTTCCTCCTCCTGCCGAGGATCCTTCGCCAGCATTGATCTTTCCTATCTTAATTCCATTCTCCACCCTTTCACCGGTGATAATCAGATTAGAAAAGCTTCCAGACATATTGCCGATGAGTTTCTCATAATACACTCCTGGTAAGGTAGCAACAAACATATCCACAAGTTCTCGTTCTACCATTGGTGGTTGTAC
Source organism: Lathyrus sativus (assembly GCA_963859935.3). Lineage (NCBI taxonomy): Eukaryota > Viridiplantae > Streptophyta > Magnoliopsida > Fabales > Fabaceae > Lathyrus > Lathyrus sativus. The sequence continues at coordinate 563,666,444 of OZ012739.1, read as the reverse complement.
CCTGGCAGCAAGCTCTCGCCACCTCTGGGCGTATTCTTTAAAGCATTCACTACTCTTCTGAGAGAGATTCTGCAACTGGACTCTATTCGGAGCAAAGTCACTGTTGTACTGATAGTGCCTTACAAAAGCTTCGGCTAGGTCTTTCCAGCTATGAACATTAGCGGGCTCTAAGCTCATATACCATTCCAGCGATGGTCCGGATGAGCTATCCTGGAAGAAGTGCATCAAGAGCTTCTCATCCTCAGAATACGCAGACATCTTGTGATAATAAGACCTCAGATGAACCCTAGGGCAAGTGGTACCCTTATACTTATCAAAATCCGGGACCTTAAACTTTGGAGGCACCCTCAGGCCTGAAATCAACCCCAGATTAGACATATCCAGCCCCATAGAGTTTTGGCACTCGAGCGACCTCATCTTCTCTTCGATCATCTTAATCCTCCTGTCAGCCTCAGAAGGTATTTCAGCATTCACAATTCTTGGAGAAAATACATCTTCCTGCCTATCCTCATTCCAAGTGTGGTCCAGACTACCATGTATGGCACCTGTAGTGTCGAGACCATAACCATAGCCATTTTCGTTACCATTACCACCATTGGCAAAACCAGCATGATTAAAACCTGCAGTATTTCCAGCACCAGCAGCGTAACCACCCCCTCCAGCAGTAGGGATGACTAAGGTTGGCATATAATTGTCCACCCGAGGAGTTTCAAGGTGAGGAGGGTTAGAAGCAATCCCACCGTGTAACACACCATCACTATCAACCCGCGCAATCAGAGGTTGCACCAAAGTCTGAAGTTGAGCCTGACCACTAGCAACCCCTTGCATGACCTCCATCAG